>OU342634.1:9108703-9805244 GCA_910589415.1 Malachius bipustulatus
CTACAAAATGTAACCAAAAGATCTCACCTTGATACAAAAACATCTATATATATACACATTAAGCTTATTTCACGAAGCCCGGTACGTTGCACAGGTAACCGGAGTCCCGCCCTTAATAATAGACTTGATGGTGTGTATTATAACTGAAAGTGAAGAGAAACATCATATTAATCGAAGCAACCTGCGAGGGGTAAACATTTCACAACATACAAATCTGGTTATATCCTTAAGAATTTTAGAATCCCTGAACGTTCTTATGTCAATACATAGCCCACTGCACTAAAAGTATATACCCATCCGATTACCGGAAACCCTGCTTTGTTGCCACTTCTCAGGGCCTCGGATAAGCAGTATTATCACAGAATATGTCTATTCTGTGGATATACAGTACAGAACATCTAAGTGTCCCCGGATCCGGATAGACGAATTATTGTCTCTTTGTACAGGCTGGTTCGTCCTAGCGCAATTATTATCATCCTTACGCTAATGGATACTTACTTACTACTAAAAAAAAACCATTGTAGAAACTATTAATGTTTGAATAGTATTAAAGGTATATTACATTCATTATAATTTCATTTTATTTCCGTTCATTAAGCTTTTACTTAAAAAAAGTTGCACCCAGAGTCCGGGTCACATGACATCTTTTGTCTCGTACAAAAAGCTAAACTATTTTTATTACATTTTCGGTATGCCATTGTAAATTGTACTGCAAAAAAGACATATATAGGTACCTACTTATACAATTTCGATAGGAATTTTCGATAAAAATTCAAATGTAGCGTTTTTAACTTTTTTAATAGTTAAATATTAATTTTCATTTAATAGGCTAATACGCTAATAAGATAACTACCATAAATTGTATAAGCCATAAATACAATACGACCTTTCAGAAAAGTCGGTCGTTGTTTAATTTTATGATACAGGCTGAGGTAAAAAAACTGAATGAAATGAGTCATATCTCTTACCGTTTCATGCAGTTTTTTTTTCGGTTTTTTCAGTTTTTTTCATGCAGTCGGTTAAATAATTATTATAAAAAAGTTGCGCTGTTTTGAGACGAGTATTTGGCAATTTTTTTTCTCAATAATCCCAGAATTTCCTGAAATATCCTGATCAAACTTGAAGCATGCAGATTTATTATTTTAGCCATAAATCTTCTTTATTATTGAAAAAAGATTTATTATTTTTTGTATGATGAGCTACTCAAATAATGAGCTACTCATTTGACGTTTCAAAAATTTCCAAAGCCGACTAGATCTTGGGGTTTTCGAAGTCAACTTTTGTTTTTCTTATGGCCACAAAAGTTAATTGCACCTTTAAATAAATAATTGTTTTTGCTCTGATTTTTTCATATTATAATTAGCAAAAAAATTTGTATACGATAACCCTCGAACTTTGATAAATGCTCAAAAATTTTATAACAACTTTCTCAAGCTTGTTGCTTGGCAACAGACCGACGCCTAAATTATCAATGTCCTTGGGTTATTACTACTGTTAAACGTAAGTGTAAGTTCTATTTACTTTCATAAGTCTAATAATCTTAGGTCCGGTTGCACAAACGTTAAAGATCTGCCAGATAATTACTGATTTTAAAATGCCCTGTATTATCAAAATGTTGGTCAGGTCAGGAAATAAATTCTACTCCCCTTTAGAAGAGTTAAATCACGGGTAAATAACAATAAAAGTTAATTCAAAATATTCGGGGGCAATACCACGAGAGCTTAAATTTAGCCGGATATTTTTATGCAGTTGGTCTCGAATACTTACTTGCATTGGAAATTTAACGACAGCTGTTGAAAAAATCACGAGAGCGCGCAGCGCTCGAGTGATTTTTTCTGCAGATGGAGTTAAATTGCCTACATGCAAGTAAGTATGAGAAAACAACTGCATATAAAAATATCCCGGCAAAATTAAAGGTCGAGTTGTGTTTGTTGAGACAATTCCATGAAAATAAGTCATTAGTTATGGGCCTACCTACCTACCTATATAACGATCAAGTGTATTGCAACATGATTAATCTTTTAATTTTTAATTAATTGTTAAGCAGGGTTAACATTGAAAACAACAAACATTCATATTCACGAATAGCGTAACATGTTGATATGTTAGAGTGGTCAAGTGGTTAAATAGTGGAGTAAAATCGCTGCTCTATCTTGCTTATTTCTAGTAGTTTTTTTTATGAAGGTATAACCAGATGAGACCTTCACTATCTTGTAGAGAATGATTTTGTCCATCCGAAATGGAATGTGACAACTTTTTTTAGTAGTAACGAATTTTGAAAAATCGAATTTTGTGCTCCCGAGAAATTATTAGAAATTTGTGTTTTTTAAAACATCCATCGCGCTCATAAAGCAACGGTTTGAGCTACGGTAATGAATTTTTCGGCATATACTCAAAAAACAAGAGCGCTTCTAGTGGAACTCAGCAAAATTCGAAAAGTTAAGGACTTTTTGAGATAATTGGCCGTAAAGTCGTCACAAGTAAAACCGAGCATTGAAAACTTCATCATGCGGGTAGCTATGTGAATTATTGGGAATAGATGTCTATATGTACGGACTTGAATGAAGAAAACATTATAGAAAAGTTTTTAAAAAAAGATTCAGCGAGTTAGGTCTCATAGTTTCCGAGAAACCGATTTTTTATTTTACCGTGAATTTGCGCTCGGTCGCTCCGAGTTACTATATTTGCGTATAACTAATGCGAAGTCTAGCTTTTGATGCTTCGCGCTGCAAACTGGCATAGCGATCGAGTTCTTCCGTAGGTATGTCTAAGGAAAAATCCACACTGATCTAAGAAATGAACGCACCGAAACTATTTTTGTTTAATAAAATAAAGAAACATTTTTGCGTAAGTTCGCAATCTTTGAATTTGGTGATAAACGAAAGTTAACAAGCACGCAAGATATCTTTGTACGCAAATCGTTTTTCATTTTAAATCGTATCTTGACTTTTATTAGTACCTAATGAGTAAAAAAATCTTGTATGTTTTTTAGGGATTTCCTCTTGGTGTGTTGATTTCTAGAAATTCTTGGAGCAGTGAATATTATTATTCGAATATAAGAATATAAGAATTATACAGTACTATATACAAATAAAGATCATTTTTGTTTATATTTTTATTGAAAATTAGGTAGGTAGGTAAGTACCTGCTATACAGGGTGTTAGTACCAACTAGTACAAAATAAAGGAGGTGATTCTACGACTTATTCTAAGAAGCTAAGAAGAAAAGTTCCTATTAACATGCGGGTCCGCAAAAGCACCTTTTTCGAGATACACCCTGTTCAAAAAAATTATTTTTTCTTACTTTTTCTCAAGAATCTCAAGAATCGTTTGAGCTACACAGGCTCCAGCTTTTGTACAGATTTTTACATTAATAATAGCTACTTTTAAGGCTCCAAATTAATCATCTAAAATATGCCAGTGGTGGAGATTTTAGGGTTGCGTAAAGGTTCCCTAACTTTTACGGAACTGGAAAAATTGGTATTTTGAGAGCAACTTTCAAAGCGCCAATGTTTTTTACACAAAAAAGTATTCTTGGTTAAATATAAGCCACCGTTCTCGAGAAAAACGGCATTTTATGATCATAAAAACGCACAAAATTGTTTCAATAGTTTCTTGGTAGATATGAACGGCCAAATGATCTTCATGTTCAGGTGGAAAGAAGCTGTTCTAGACGAAGTTTAAATCAATGTTGCTACTACCACAAGAAAAATTGATGCAAATTTGAATTTGTGCCATGTTACAGTATGAAAAATTATGAAAACAAATTTTTTGTTCATGTTGAATTTTGTACGTTTTTGATCATAAAATGACGTTTTCTCGAGAACGGTGGCTTCTACACAGCATTTGACCAGGAGTACTTTTTTGTGTAGAAAATATTAGCTCTGTGAAATTTGCTCTCAAAATAGCAATTTTTCCAGTGCCGTAAAAGTTAATGGGGTGAAACCCTTACCAAACCCTAAAATCTGCACCACTGGCAGTACTTTGAACATTAGTTTCAAAGTAGCCTTCAAAGTAACTATTATTAATGTAAAAATCGGTACAAAAGCTGGAGCATGTAACTCAAGCGGTTCAAGCGCTTCAATTGCAAAAAAAGTAAGAAAAAACAATTTTTTTGAACACCCTGTATCTCGAAAATGGTGCGTTTGCGGACCCCATGTTAATAGGAACTTTTCTTCTTAGAATAGATCGTAGAATCACCTCTTTTATTTTGTACTAGTTGGTAGCTAACACCCTATATAATTATTATAATAATGAAAAATTAAATGTCTTCATCTTCGTCGGTGTCATCTTTCTCAACAATTTTCTGCAAGTTATTGCAATTTCTAGAAGTGCAGTCTGAACAACATCTCTACCCATCTTTTATACAAACACAAAATCATCTTTACTTAATTCAGCTGCCTTTATTATGTTTAATAATCCCTTTTCAGTCGGGTTATTAACAATTGTGTCTTTTGAGCAATCACAAAGATGTCCACAAATCAAACTTAAATTATTATTGTCTTCCATCTCCAAGTAATTGAACTACTAAATTGTTACTTTAGCTTAGCGGATTGGCTAAAAATATATTGAAGTGTTCAGTATAAACTTATTTACCGAACTTTTTCGTAATTATAAAATCGATACGTTTCTTTGTAACTATTATTAAACACACTACAATGAGTTTTAAAACAATAATTACAATCACTACCACGTGCAACAACCACTTTCAGTACGAACCGCAAGTTCTGTGTATAATATAACGCTCAGCATAGGTAGTAGTGCGCTATCGCGTTAATCCCATTCCGAGAACCATTTTAAAAAATCGGTTTCTCGGAAACTATGAGACCTAACTCGCTGAATCTTTTTTTAAAAACTTTTCTATAATGTTTTCTTCATTCAAGTCCGTACATATAGACATCTATTCCCAATAATTCACATAGCTATCCGCATGATGAAGTTTTCAATGCTCGGTTTTACTTGTGACGACTTTACGGCCAATTATCTCAAAAAGTCCTTAACTTTTCGAATTTTGCTGAGTTCCACTAGAAGCGCTCTTGTTTTTTGAGTATATGCCCAAAAATTCATTACCGTAGCTCAAACCGTTGCTTTATGAGCGCGATGGATGTTTTAAAAAACACAAATTTCTAATAATTTCTCGGGAGCACAAAATTCGATTTTTCAAAATTCGTTACTACTAAAAAAAGTTGTCACATTCCATTTCGGATGGACAAAATCATTCTCTACAAGATAGTGAAGGTCTCATCTGGTTATACCTTCATAAAAAAAAACGGCATAATTTCAGGCCGATTTTACTCCACTAAAAGCAACGAATTTTGAAAGTGAGTTTGCCCATCGGTCCCGGGTTCAATTCCCGGTAACGGAGGAAACTTTTTTTCTTTCATATAAATTCCAAATAATAAAATTAATAATAATCGTGACTTTAGTAACAGAGTGCAAATAAACCGTTCCAATATTGCCATAGCAACATACCTATGCACAAGCAGTTTTATCGATAAATTTATCCACTTGCATTCTCTCCTCCTACCTCGATACAGTTACAAAATATCCGATAGCAAACAGCGATATTTGAGAAATCAAATGGGTGTAATAACGTATGAGTGGAATTGTCACCCATACTTTCAAAATTGGCAATTTAAAATCAGTAATTATCTGACAAATCTTTAATTAACTTTTGTGCAACTAGCCCTTAAACTATATAAAGATAAAGATTTTTTATTTCTCGATACTTATTTTCGGGCTGCATGTGTGTTTTAGTTTTATGAAATATTACTAACCGGTTAACCGACGATTAACTGGTTATCCTCTTCATCAGTAAAAAATAAAAAGCTATCGGTAATAAAAATTTAATAGATAAAATTATTTTATTCAATTAAAATTAGCACAAAATTATGTACCTACTTCTAATGCCAAATTAACAAACATATTTGAAGTAGTTATGTTCAAGTTCAACTGTTTGCTAATTTTAACTAAATAACAAATACTTTGTATTATAAAAATAAAACAAAAGCAATTCATTAAAATGAAAGGAACCAGAATAAGTGCCCTATCATAATCTGCCTTATAAATCAAGATTTATTGATTGATATGCAACATGCAGGAGCAGGATGATGTCACATTACTCACATTACGCTACAAAAAGTCATAAACAGCTTCCAGAAACCTGTTTTCTAAATAATAAAAACAAAAACTAAGGAAGTAGGTACTTCATTCAAAACTCAAACAAACCGGAAAAAATAATCCGACGACCGCATCTGATGGCCACCGTCGGAAAGTGAAGAAATTATTGAGAAAATAATAATTCAAATTCCTCTCTGAAGTGTAAATAAATATACCAGACAGTGAGTCTTGTAATATTAAGATACCTACTTAGGTATATACTGTACACATATTTGAATTTTAAGCAATCCCTTATTATCCCTTACAATCCCAATTATTATTTTTTGCAGTCAATAAAAAGCTGCATTATCTGATTTATGATCCATTACTCTGTGAAGGTTCCTCACAACATCCCGGGCCAGCGACTAGTGTCTCTTGTATTTCTCTCTTTTTTCCTCTTTTTCTGAAAATAGAATCATCCATCTTCTAGCCTTTTCTACTTCCACTTCTCAAAATTTCAGTTCAGGGGTCTAAAGATTGCATCCAGTGTTACAGACTATCCGACTGCGGGAACCTTTCATTGGATTTTATACGCGTTTAAGATTATTATACCACTTATACCAGCAGTCTGCCGATTTTTTTTTAAGTTAGAAAATAGATAGAGGAGAGGACTATACCTAAAACGGTTAACCGGTAGTAAGATAATTAGTTGGTTGAGCGATGCCAGTAGTAAGATATCCATTCTATATTAATTACATATACCTACAGGGTATTCTATAGTTAGAGTGCCAATCTAGCAATAAGTTGTCGCCCTGTGGGCCTTTAGAGTAGGTACATGGCTGAAATTTCCAGGAATGGGCTAAATACCTAATTCTCGTCAAAAAATCGTCCTGTGCAAAAAGGCACTATTCAAAATTGTCAATTTTTTTGCAAAATGTGATAGTTTATAAAATATGAAACTTTGTTGTTCCAATTTTTCAAAATGGTATCTGTGATAGTTAAGTTAGAAAAACATCAAAACTGTTTCCGAAAAGCATTGCTAATACCGTCATCGGAACTTTAAACAGCAATTATTATGTCGCTTCGGTGTACGGCAAAAATAGACTACCAGCTACTTACTGCTTAATCGAGAATTTCTACAGAATGGCGACATTAACAGTGGATATTTCATACATATTTTGATAATGAAAATCTACAATTTGTGTATAAATGTAAGACACAAATAATGTGCTAATTACTAAGAAGTCATCCCTCATTTTAAAATTACTTAAATTAATGATTTTTTTTATTATTAAAAAAAAAATAACAACTGATTGGCACTTGCCTAGAGACACCGCGTACCTAAGTACCTACCTATATCATTTATCATTTTATAAATACATAATAGTAAAATAATATTAAAAAAAATAACAAAAATACTAATAAATAAAAGGTAAATAAATAATGACCTTTAATAAATTAATTATGAAAAAATCGGTCAATATTTACATCTGGGTATCTTACAGTTTCACTATGGCACCTATAATACAGGGTGCACCATAATATCCTATTCTCTATATTGCTATCTCCTGAACGCTAAGAGATATAGCATATAGCGGCGGTTAAATTAGAGAAAAGATGCGCAATTTTGTGGCCATCTCGAATCCGTCAAGACATACAAAATATCTGTGACTGCTCCTGAAATATCCTGAAAAAAACTGAAAAATCGAGATTTCTTATATTATTTGCCATATCTTTCTGATAATTGGAAATTACTAAATAATTTTTTGTAGGCTTACAGAAGTCGTCAAGAGCTATTATACCCATCTGTCAGTATAAAAATGTTCAAGGCCGACTAGATCCAAGAGTTTTCACAGTCAACTTTCGTTTTTCTTATGACCGCCATATTATTTTTTTATGTCATTCGATATAAAAAAATAATGGAAACAACAAATTAATAAACATAAAAAAAATTCAATGAAGACTATGAAAATTCTGAGATCTAGTCGACTTTGAAAATTTTTTAAATGTCAGATGGGTAGCTCTTGCCGACTTATGTAAGCCCACAAAAAATTATTCATTAATCTCCAATAATAAAAAAGATATGGAAAAAATAAGAAACCTCGATTTTTCAATTTTTTCAGGATATTTCAGGAACGGTCACAAATATCTTGTATGTCTCGGCGGAATCGAGATGGCCACAAAATTGCGCTCCTTTGGACTTGTTTAACCGACCCTGTATCTGTTAGCGTTAGGAGATAGCAATATAGAGAAGGATGCATGGTGCACCCTGTAGAGAAGGATTTATGGTGCACCCTATATAGGGGTAGAGGACGTATAGTAACACTAGGAAGGTATTCATTTGCTTTGCAGATTCATGATTAGCAAAAAAATGGCACTAAAAATCGCAGTAGGGAGTCCGGTCCTGGTTAGCCGGCGTATAAACACATATAAACATGCACCAGACCAGAGAGGTGATGAATACGTCAAGCCGGATATAAGCTTTCTCATATCGTATCCAGATTATAGGGTCTATGATGTTACGCTTTTTGGAATGAAAATGCAAAATAAATTAAATTCAAAATAATAATCGTGCTACTATTGAAGAAAAATGAAATGAGGAAAATATAGCAATGCGACCGTAGTGTCAAAGAGGTCATAGTTGTGACCTTAATATTAGTTTGCAATGGCTGTTTTTAGCTCTTACCCACCCAGCACCCCTATTTCGCTCCTCGGTCCCGAAAAAATTGATGGAACTTAGGATACGTAGATGTAAATATTTACCCAATTTAATTCACTAACAACACTTGGGCTTTACCACAGCCATACGATATTTATTTATATATTTATTTTATTGGAGAAAAATCTCATATAATAAGATTTTTTAATTTTTTATGAAATTTTGGTACATTTTTTACTTTACTGACTGGACTACATATTGTGTATTTCACAAAAAGATTTTAATATATTATAAAACAAGATGATTCAGTGGTTAAGTACCATAAAATGAGACGGGTGTGGGGGTGTGAAGACATAAGATTTTATTCAGCAACGGTTTTACTTGCGTTTATTTTACTGCCGACCAGATAGGGATTTATGTTCAGAAATCATAATTTAGGAACAAACGAGTAAGTAGCAAACAAAAGAATCAGTCAGTTCCAGTCTTCCAGTTCACTCTTCAATTTCTAGGTGGTAGGTAAAGTATGTGTATTCTTTTACTAGTATCACAAAACTGTTGGTCTGCTGGAGAACTAACCAGCTGGCATGCTGGTCTAAGAGGGCAAAAAATGTCAATATAATAGCAAGCAGCCCGCGGTAGGTACTTATTCCGTGTTATGAAATTATTGTAAAAACAAAAAATTTAAACAATCAACGTACGTTATTATGCTCTGATCAAAATAAAATTCAAGCCATTAAAAGTACTTACCTATATTTTGATCATTGCATGTTAGCATGTTACCTATTATTATAGGACCTACCTCCTAAACCTATACAATAATGTGTCCAGTTGTAAGTGGCAGTACTACATGGGGATCTTGGAAACGGCAAGAGATACAGACTCGGTTAAATTAGAGAAAAGCTGCACAATTTAATGCTTAATGAGAATCTGAATTTTTTCTTTGAATATTTCCAGTCGTTGCTGAAATATCCTGAAAAACCTGAACAATCAAAATTTCTTTTTTTAGCCATATCTTTTTTATTATTGGAAATTAATGAATTATTTTTTGTAGACTTACATTAGTCGTCAAAAGCTATCCCTTTCACATTATAAAAATTTTCAAAGCCGACTAAATTCCAGTTTTCATAGCCTACTTTTGTTTTTCTTATGGCCGCCATATTGATTTTTTCATGTCGTTCGGTATAAGATAAAAATCAAGGAAACAAAAATTAATAACATTCAAAAAAATTTTTATATTAATAATTATTATTATTTTTAATTATATTCTTTTTTCGAAAAAAAACTTTTGTAAATATTTACATCCACGTATCCTAAGTTCCATCAATTTTTTCTGGATCAAGGAGCGAAATAGGGGTGCTGGGTGGGTAAGAAGCTAAAAACAGTTATTGCAATCTAATATTAAGGTCACTAACTAAGGCATCTGTGGCACTACGGTCGCATTGCTATTTTTTTCTTCACTTTCAGAGCAAGGAATATCTTCGAAATTAACAGTAGCACGATTATTATTTAGTGCTATTGAAATGCCATCATTAAATCATTTATACATTTTCTTATAAAAGAAAAGTTTATTAAATTTTTTACAAATGTTTTTTCTTCATCTAAAATCAATTAAAATCAATGAGTATCTGTAATCAGAAGTAATAATACTTAATACGAGTATGTAATCAAAAGTATAAATTATCTGAAATATCAGACCAAAAAAATCTAATTTCATTTTGGAGCTAAATTTGTTCGTCTAGGTTTATAGCGCGCTTAGAAAAGTAACTTATAAAAACAATAGGTACATAAATAGTTTAGAAAGGGTTTGTGCATAATATTATAGAATTTTATCATGTATTTTTAAAAATTTTGAAAGTTTCATAGGTTTTTTTTATATTCACCTACCCACCCACCAAACTTATAAATCACAGTACCTAACTACAATATTATAAGTTTTAAAATCATGATCAATGAAAATATAGGTACATAAGTACCTAACTGGTTATCACCAAATTATAATTATTAATTTGTGATCGTTTAAAGACTGCAGTCAGTAAGGTAGGTATGGTATAGTCAACCAAGAGATATAATGAAATTATCTAATTGTTAAACTGTCATATTTTATGACTTCAACAATATTTCAATAATCCAAAAATTGATAAAATGACAGAAGTCGTTTCGTTATATCTCTGGTCCAACTATACTGCATGCACCTATTTAATAGTAACTGTATTTTGTAACTTTGTTTTTTGATTTAACTTACGAGTACCTACCTAAACATTACTTGAGTTATTTTCGTTTATTTCCTGTTATTTTGATTTTGTTTCCTATAGGTAACCTTTTGTATTGGAACTGTTTTTCTCTGATTGTTGATTGAAATCAGTTTAGTTGGATTGATTTTTCACAGGGCTGAACTTTTTATTTTTTTTAACTTACTCAAAAAATATCGATACAATTTTGTGGAAATTTTCAATTACCTTTTGATTTCACAATCAAATATAAAAATCCTAAACAAGTTTACCGCCAACAGAAGCGCTTTAATTTAAATGAAAAATTTTGTCGATTTCGTCGAACTAGTTGAGTAGTTTCAAATATTTAAAACTTTTAAAATGCAATTTTTCTGAATCATCAATTTTTTAATTTTTTGTAATTCTAAAAGTCCTATCCTGCAAAAAAAAGTCGTAAATGTACATTTCATGTTAGGAGTAGTCTAAACATGATACATATAAGTGGTAGCTGGTTTTATGCAAAAATAAAACAACACATTTTCTTTCCCATTTCGCTCCACTAGTTGGAAAAACCGGACTTTATTCAATTTAATTATACGAGGTTCATTAACTGGGTATTAGTGACTCCGCTACGTGGACATCGGAAATAGTAAAAAAAAACAGGGTCTGTTAAATTTCAAAAAATGTGGACAATTTTATATATTGAGAAGTATTGAGAATCTGAAAAAAAATAGGATAATAATAGGATGCTGCTGAAATATCGTGATAAAAAAACAAAAATCGAGATCTTATTTCAGCTAAATCTTTTTAATAAGGTACCATGCACAAAGTAAGAAACCACAAATTAATAAACAAAAAATTTTAAAATTTAACACACTTTGTTTATTCTGACTCCTTTATTAAAGTTTATTAATTCAAATGAGAACGAAATATTAAAATTTAAAGAGGACCGTTTTTTTGACATGTTGTATCGTAAAGTACATGACATGCATGTAGGTATTGAAAATTTAAAACGACTTCTAAGTTACAATGGGTAGGTACAACATAAGTTAATATAGGGTGTAATGTTTTACATATTATTACCTATGGAAATACTTTAAAAATGCACTTTTTGACATTCGGTAAAATTTTATTACGTTATTTTTAATAAAGAAGATTACATTTTTTCGAATTTATTTGCAATGTGATTAATTTTTGGGTTCCGGGATTTTTTCTATAGCGAATGGCATGAAAAACAATATGGCGGCCATAAGAAAAACAAAAGTTGACTTTGAAAATCCCAAGATCTAGGTCGGCTTTGTAAATTTTTGAAACGTCAAATGTGTGGCTCATTAAGGCTTATGTAAACCTACATAAAATTTTTTTTTTCAATAATAAAGAAGATATGACTAAAATAATAAATCTGCATGTTTCAAGTTTTTTTCAGGATATTTCAAGAAATTCTGGGAATATTGAGAAAACAAAATTGCCAAATACTGCGCAACTTTTTTGTAATTTAACCGACTTCGTATCTCTTACAGTTTCATGCAGTTTTTTTTTCCTCAATGGGACAAGTATAATTAAATTAAACGACGACCGGCTTTTCTGAAAGGTCGTATTGTAAAGTAGATGACATGTACTATTATTGAAAATTAAAAACGACTCCCAAAGTAGGTACAAGACATTAAGTTAACATAGGGTGCATATTTTTACATGCTATTCCCTATGGCAACACTTAAAAAAATGCACTGTATAGTTTGTATGTTTTTTTTTGTTAGTCACGCAACTGCATGTTTTTGTTTATTTGAATGTTATTTGCAGTGCTGATCAACATTTTTAAGTAACAATTTTTGATATTGTCGAAAATAAAACATTTTACTTATAACAATAAATATAAATAAATAATAAAATAACTATTTTACTCTTTGGTACTATTCGTGTTTTAGGACAAAGCTCGTATACGATTGCAAAAATTTTATGTCAGACTATTCCATTTTAGGTTTCAGACCAAGCACAACTTTTTATGGAGAATAACTTTTTTTCCAAAAATGGATAATAAAAAAGTGACCACGAATTGAAATTTTTCGTTTGGCGCGTTATTTCCCAATAAACTTTAATATCAGCTAGGAAATTTATTAAAATAGCTATTTATGATATTGGTGTTAAAAGTGAAGTTTTATTTTGTGAGTGAAAAGGTTTGTGAAATGAGCGAAGCGTAGCGGAGCGAATTTTACAAATTCACGAACATATAATAAAATCACTTTTAAGACGAATATCATACAATGGTTTTTGTAAAACGGCTCTATTTTGATAATAAAATAGATGAATTTAGAATGACACAACTTCAAATTGCATTTTAAAATATTACAGATAAGTACAAGTAGTGTACTGTGCTGTGCATAGAAACCGTTGCCGACGCTATGGTTACTAACAAAAAAATGCGTGCATACAAATAAAAGAGATGCCATAATAATAATTATTATTGATTGCAATTTCTGAACAATTATTATTGTCTTGAATTCTTGACTAGGTACTTATTTTTTTATTAATATGTTTTCCAGTAATAAAAAGAATATGAAAAAATCTTACTATGTACCTATATAATTTTGTCCGATTTCATCATGAGAAAATGTAGTTTAAAAAGAGAATGTAAGTACAGAAAAAGTAGATAGAATTACTTTTAACACGAGTGTTGTAATGTACTTTTAACACTAGTGTTAAAAGTACTTTTAACACGCTTCCATTTAAACAATCACTTTTAACACTGTCAGCTGTCGTTAAAAGTGATGTATGTGTCTTTTAATGGCAGTTGCACAAAAACATTTTTTTGTGCCATTGAAGCCCATGGAAGCGGGTTAAAAAAATTTGTAACAGTGTTAAAAATACATTACAACACTCGTGTTAAAAGTAATTCTATCTACTTTATCTGTACTTAATACTTACATTCTCTTTTTAAACTACATTTTCTCATGACGAAATTAGACAAAATTATAGGTAAGTAATAAGATTTTTTCATATTCTTTTTATTACTGGCAAACATATTAATAAAAAATAAGTACCTAGTCAAGAATTCAAGACAATAATAATTGTTCAGAAATTGCAAATAATAATAATTATTATGACATCTCTTTTATTTGTATGCACGCATTTGTTAGTAACCATAGCGTCAGCAACGGTTGCTATTGCATAGTACACTACTTACTTGTACTTACTTGTCTGTAATATTTTAAAATGCAATTTCAAGTTGAGTGTCATTCTAAATTCATCGATTTTATTATCAAAATAGAGCAGTTTTACAAAAACCATTGTATGATATTCGTCTTAAAAGTGATTTTTTTTTGTTCGTGAATTTGTAAAATTCGCTCCGCTACGCTTCGCTCATTTCACAAACCTTTTCACTAACAAAATAAAACTTCACTTCTAACATTAATATCATAAATAGCTATTAAATTTGTTTTACCGCCGCATATGTTTCATCAATGAACTATGAATTATCAGCCGCGCTTCTTAGTTTTTTGTCGTTTCAATTGACTTTGTATAAACTCTACTTTAAAAGTTACCAAGTTTTTTTTGTGAATATAAAATCGCAACTTTCAAACATTAAGATGGTCTTTGATTGACTACCACCATCGCAAGTTTCATCTTTTAGTTTTAAAAAGCAAGGTCGCAAGGTATATTTCTTTTAAATAAATTGCTATAATGCAAAAATACAGTCAGAAAATCTGAACACGATAATGTTAAAAAATACGTTGTTCTATTTCAAAAAATTAACCGGGTAAAAATGGGACACCTGTAAGTACCTATACCTATAGCTGAAAATAATGTTGGCTTATGCATACGTAGGAATTTTAGTTTAAAAGTTCTGTGCTAAAATTGTTAAAATACCAAGAATTTATGAGGTGATCCAAGAATGGTTGATTGGCTATTATGCGGTTATTATACGAAACGCAGCTCGTAATGCTTGCGCTGGCGACTGTAAACACAGCTGCTCTCGGGTTAAATTATT
The DNA here is from genome assembly GCA_910589415.1 of Malachius bipustulatus. Taxonomy (NCBI): domain Eukaryota; kingdom Metazoa; phylum Arthropoda; class Insecta; order Coleoptera; family Melyridae; genus Malachius; species Malachius bipustulatus. Next base: position 9,123,653 of record OU342634.1, read on the forward strand.
TTACTGTAGAGGAGATTGAAGAGCTCGTGATGCTTATGAATTGATGTAAACATATCATCACTCAATGCACCGTTGCCAATTTTACCGGGACTCGAATAATCGGCTGTGCGTCTACAGGCTTCGAAAAATGCTCGACATATACACAATTATATACTAACGTGCGCCGCTCCCTCTGTAGAACGTTTCGTTGAACTATGTCGCGTATGTTTTAGGGTACCCCGGTGTCAAAGTGATGCCCTGGGCAAAATTTATCAAACGTTTCCACCGATAGATGGCCATGCTGTACGACGTTTATACACGTTAAAATTTTCGAAGCCCGAAGTCGGGCTTCACATGGTAGGTCCAGGCTTCGAATACTCAACTGAACATAGCATTTTAGGCTTCGTATGGGCTCTTAATATGTCTATATATATAGACATATTAAGAGCCCATACGAAGCCTAAAATGCTATGTTCAGTTGAGTATTCGAAGCCTGGACCTCCCATGTGAAGCCCGACTTCGGGCTTCGAAAATTTTAACGTGTATAAACGTCGTACAGCATGGCCATCTATCGGTGGAACCATTGGACAAATTTTGCCCAGGGCATCACTTTGACATCTGGGTACCCTAAAACATACGCGACATAGTTCAACGAAACGTTCTACAGAGGGAGCGGCGCACGTTAGTATATAATTGTGTATATGTCGAGCATTTTTCGAAGCCTGTAGACGCACAGCCGATTATTCGAGTCCCGGTAAAATTGGCAACGGTGCATTGAGTGATGATATGTTTACATCAATTTATAAGCATCACGAGCTCTTCAATCTCCTCTCCAGTAAAATAATTTAACCCGAGAGCAACTGTGTTTACAGTCGCCAGCGCAAGCATTACGAGCTGCGTTTCGTATAATAACCGCATAATAGCCAATCAACCATTCTTGGATCACCTCATAAATTCTTGGTATTTTAACAATTTTAGCACAGAACTTTTAAACTAAAATTCCTACGTATGCATAAGCCAACATTATTTTCAGCTATAGGTATAGGTACAGGTGTCCCATTTTTACCCGGTTAATTTTTTGAAATAGAACAACGTATTTTTTTACATTATCGTGTTCAGATTTTCTGACTGTATTTTTGTATTATAGCAATTTATTTAAAAGAAATATACCTTGCGACCTTGCTTTTTAAAACTAAAAGATGAAACTTGCGATGGTGGTAGTCAATCAAAGATCATCTTAATGTTTGAAAGTTGCGATTTTATGTTCACAAAAAAAACTTGGTAACTTTTAAAGTAGAGTTTATACAAAGTCAATTGAAACGACAAAAAACTAAGAAGCGCGGCTGATAATTCATAGTTCATTGATGAAACATATGCGGCGGTAAAACAAATTTAATAGCTATTTATGATATTAATGTTAGAAGTGAAGTTTTATTTTGTTAGTGAAAAGGTTTGTGAAATGAGCGAAGCGTAGCGGAGCGAATTTTACAAATTCACGAACAAAATAAAATCACTTTTAAGACGAATATCATACAATGGTTTTTGTAAAACTGCTCTATTTTGATAATAAAATTGATGAATTTACAATGACACTCAACTTCAAATTGCATTTTAAAATATTACAGACAAGTAAGTACAAGTAGTGTACTATGCAATAGCAACCGTTGCTGACGCTATGGTTACTAACAAATGCGTGCATACAAATAAAAGAGATGTCATAATAATTATTATTATTTGCAATTTCTGAACAATTATTATTGTCTTGAATTCTTGACTAGCTACTTATTTTTTATTAATATGTTTGCCAGTAATAAAAAGAATATGAAAAAATCTTATTACTTACCTATAATTTTGTCTGATTTCGTCATGAGAAAATGTAGTTTAAAAAGAGAATGTAAGTAAGTACAGATAAAGTAGATAGAATTACTTTTAACACGAGTGTTGTAATGTATTTTTAACACTGTTACAAATTTTTTTAACCCGCTTCCATGGGCTTCAATGGCACAAAAAAATGTTTTTGTGCAACTGCCATTAAAAGACACATACATCACTTTTAACGACAGCTGACAGTGTTAAAAGTGATTGTTTAAATGGAAGCGTGTTAAAAGTACTTTTAACACTAGTGTTAAAAGTACATTACAACACTCGTGTTAAAAGTAATTCTATCTACTTTTTCTGTACTTACATTCTCTTTTTAAACTACATTTTCTCATGATGAAATCAGACAAAATTATAGGTAGTAAGATTTTTTCATATTCTTTTTATTACTGGCAAACATATTAATAAAAAAATAAGTACCTAGTCAAGAATTCAAGACAATAATAATTGTTCAGAAATTGCAATCAATAATAATTATTATTATGGCATCTCTTTTATTTGTATGCACGCATTTATTTGTTAGTAACCATAGCGTCGGCAACGGTTTCTATGCATAGTACACTACTTGTACTGATATGTAATATTTTAAAATGCAATTTGAAGTTGTGTCATTCTAAATTCATCAATTTTATTATCAAAATAGAGCAGTTTTACAAAAACCATTGTATGATATTCGTTTTAAAAGTGATTTTATTATATGTTCGTGAATTTGTAAAATTCGCTCCGCTACGCTTCGCTCATTTCACAAACCTTTTCACTCACAAAATAAAACTTCACTTTTAACACCAATATCATAAATAGCTATTTTAATAAATTTCCTAGCTGATATTAAAGTTTATTGGGAAATAACGCGCCAAACGAAAAATTTCAATTCGTGATCACTTTTTTATTATCCATTTTTGGAAAAAAAGTTATTCTCCATAAAAAGTTGTGCTTGGTCTGAAACCTAAAATGGAATAGTCTGACATAAAATTTTTGCAATGGTATACGAGCTTTGTCCTAAAACACGAATAGTACCAAAGAGTAAAATAGTTATTTTATTATTTATTTATATTTATTGTTATAAGTAAAATTATTTATTTTCGACAATATCAAAAATTGTTACTTAAAAATGTTGATCAGCACTGCAAATGACATTCAAATAAACAAAAACATGCAGTTGCGTGACTAACAAAAAACAACATACAAACTATACAGTGCATTTTTTTAAGTGTTGCCATAGGGAATAGCATGTAAAAATATGCACCCTATGTTAACTTAATGTCTTGTACCTACTTTGGAAGTCGTTTTTAATTTTCAATAATAGTACATGTCATCTACTTTACAATACGACCTTTCAGAAAAGCCGGTCGTCGTTTAATTTAATTATACTTGTCCCATTGAGGAAAAAAAAAACTGCATGAAACTGTAAGAGATACGAAGTCGGTTACATTACAAAAAAGTTGCGCAGTATTTGGCAATTTTTTTTTTCTCAATATTCCCAGAATTTCCTGAAATATCCTGAAAAAAACTTGAAACATGCAGATTTATTATTTTAGTCATATCTTCTTTATTATTGAAAAAAAAAAATTTTATGTAGGTTTACATAAGCCTTAATGAGCCACACATTTGACGTTTCAAAAATTTACAAAGCCGACTAGATCTTGGGATTTTCAAAGTCAACTTTTGTTTTTCTTATGGCCGCCATATTGTTTTTCATGCCATTCGCTATAGAAAAAATCCCGGAACCCAAAAATTGATCACATTGCAAATAAATTCGAAAAAATGTAATCTTCTTTATTAAAAATAACGTAATAAAATTTTACCGAATGTCAAAAAGTGCATTTTTTAAGTATTTCCATAGGTAATAATATGTAAAACATTACACCCTATATTAACTTATGTTGTACCTACCCATTGTAACTTAGAAGTCGTTTTAAATTTTCAATACCTACATGCATGTCATGTACTTTACGATACAACATATCAAAAAAACGGTCGTCTTTAAATTTTAATATTTCGTTCTCATTTGAATTAATAAACTTTAATAAAGGAGTCAGAATAAACAAAGTGTGTTAAAATTTTTAAATTTTTTTGTTTATTAATTTGTGGTTTCTTACTTTGTGCATGGTACCTTATTAAAAAGATTTAGCTGAAATAAGATCTCGATTTTTGTTTTTTTATCACGATATTTCAGCAGCATCCTATTATTATCCTATTTTTTTTTTCAGATTCTCAATACTTCTCAATATTTAAAATTGTCCACATTTTTTGAAATTTAACAGACCCTGTTTTTTTTACTATTTCCGATGTCCACGTAGCGAGTCACGAATACCCAGTTAATGAACCTATCCGGTTTTTCCAACTAGTGGAGCGAAATGGGAAAGAAAATGTGTTGTTTTATTTTTGCGTAAAACCAGCTACCACTTATATGTATCATGTTTAGACTACTCCTAACATGAAATGTACATTTACGACTTTTTTTGCAGGACAGGACTTTTAGAATTACAAAAAATTCAAAAATTGATGATTCAGAAAAATTGCATTTTAAAAGTTTTGTGTGTGTGTATGTCGAATGTTTTGGCTACGGATACTACGTCCATCCGCCTATTTCCCAATAATTTATGATACTTTTAATTTGAGACAGTATTCTACACCACTTTAATTGTATACCAATTTCTTTCTATGGTTTACTTTCTACTTATATGCTTAAATGTCCAGATTGCTGTTTTTTATATGTCTGACCAGTCTTTTTAATTCATCTGCGTTGGGGGTTCTTAGAATTTGTGTGAGGTTGAAAGGTAGGGTAATAGTGTTATTGTCATTGTAATATATGTCTTTCGTGTATCCATCTGTTTCGTTAGAGTTCAGACTGCAGTTAAGAATCATATGTTCCGCGTCCCCAATTTCTCCACAACGGCAATTTGGGGAGTCTGACAATCCTATTTTGTTTAAGTGTTGGGGTACCCGTCCATGGTTACACCTCAGTCTAGTTACCATAGTTATTTCTGTTCTGTTCAAATTCATATTTTTGAACCAGGGATTTCTGAGAGGAGTTTCTTGTATATTTTTAATATAGAATAATCCTTTTGTGCTGTTGGTGTATTCTGTCGTACTTACCCTATCTTTCATGCGAACCATTATGTCTTGCCAAGGGTATTTATACTCTGCTAGCGTTCCTTTTCGTATGGATTCTTTTGCCATTTTGTCTACTATTTCGTTGTTTTTTACTCCACAGTGCGCTTTGACCCACACCAAGGATTTAAAAGTTTTAAATATTTCAAACTACTCAACTAGTTCGACGAAATCGACAAAATTTTTCATTTAAATTAAAGCGCTTCTGTTGGCGGTAAACTTGTTTAGGATTTTTATATTTGATTGTGAAATCGAAAGGTAATTGAAAATTTCCACAAAATTGTATCGATATTTTTTGAGTAAGTTAAAAAAAATAAAAGTTCAGCCCTGTGAAAAATCAATCCAACTAAACTGATTTCAATCAACAATCAGAGAAAAACAGTTCCAATACAAAAGGTTACCTAGGAAACAAAATCAAAATAACAGGAAATAAACGAAAATAACTCAAGTAATGTTTAGGTAGGTACTCGTAAGTTAAATCAAAAAACAAAGTTACAAAATACAGTTACTATTAAATAGGTGCATGCAGTATAGTTGGACCAGAGATATAACGAAACGACTTCTGTCATTTTATCAATTTTTGGATTATTGAAATATTGTTGAAGTCATAAAATATGACAGTTTAACAATTAGATCATTTCGTTATATCTCTTGGTCGACTATACCATACCTACCTTACTGACTGCAGTCTTTAAACGATCACAAATTAATAATAATTATAATTTGGTGATAACCAGTTAGGCGATGTACCTATATTTTCATTGATCGTGATTTTAAAACTTATAATATTGTAGTTAGGTACTACTGTGATTTATAAGTTTGGTGGGTGGGTAGGTGAATATAAAAAAAACCTATGAAACTTTCAAAATTTTTAAAAATACATGATAAAATTCTATAATATTATGCACAAACCCTTTCTAAACTATTTATGTACCTATTGTTTTTATAAGTTACTTTTCTAAGCGCGCTATAAACCTAGACGAACAAATTTAGCTCCAAAATGAAATTAGATTTTTTTGGTCTGATATTTCAGATAATTTATACTTTTGATTACATACTCGTATTAAGTATTATTACTTCTGATTACAGATATTCATTGATTTTAATTGATTTTAGATGAAGAAAAAACATTTGTAAAAAATTTAATAAACTTTTCTTTTATAAGAAAATGTATAAATGATTTAATGATGGCATTTCAATAGCACTAAATAATAATCGTGCTACTGTTAATTTCGAAGATATTCCTTGCCCTGAAAGTGAAGAAAAAAATAGCAATGCGACCGTCGTGCCACAATGCCTTAGTTAGTGACCTTAATATTAGATTGCAATAACTGTTTTTAGCTTCTTACCCACCCAGCACCCCTATTTAATAATAATAATAATAATAATAATAAATGTGCTTTATTGACCATACGTAAGTATAATTTTACAACAAAATCATTATAATCCTGCATGATCAATCTCAAGGTGAGGTTCAGCTTGGGATATATATCCTTTACTGCTCTGCCACCTAAACCTTGTGATCCTAACAACTCAATAGATATAAAGTTTTCACCTAATACTAACCTAACCTACCTAGCCTAATCTGCAATCAGTAAAATCAGTAAGATAACAATAAGATAAAGACAAAATATAAAGTGAGTACAATTTCATTTCCGCTCTGACTCCTCTCCCCCCGCCACAAGCATCCGTCCTCCTATCCCCGACCCTGATTCCCATGACCCTACGAGTTTCCTATTGCTTACAGTATAGGTATTCACGGACTGTTTCTTTAAACTTGCGAAGATTAAGTTGTTTTTTCGCTCCTTGATCCAGAAAAAATTGATGGAACTTAGGATACGTGAATGTAAATATTTACAAAAGTTTTTTTTCGAAAAAAGAATATAATTAAAAATAAGGTCATTATATACATCCGCGGCTCATACAGTTTCACTATGGAACTTATATAGGGGTGGAGAACATACCTATAGTAACACCAGGAAGGTATTCATTTGCTTTGCAAATGAAAGGGAAAGCCACAAAACGGTGTAAAAAAACGGTTTTGAGAGTGCGGAGGGAGTGCGGACCTGACAAGAGGCACCGATTAGATGCCGCGATCCCGGATAAAACCACTTCATCATAATTGCCAAGTATTCTATTCTGTGTTAGAGGCTCACAGAGGCGGACTGGGCGATATATCCGCTTTCATTACGTGTCCAGTCCGCACAGGGATTGATGCAATGATTTTCGGATTATAAATTCAAAATAAATGCAAAATTCAAAATAAAAATCGTGGTACTGTTATTTTAGAAGATTTTCCTTGCCCTGAAAGTGAAAAAAAAATAGAAATTCGACCGTAGTGCCAAAGAGGCCTTAGTTGTGACCTTAATATTAGTTTGCAATGACTGTTTTTACTTTCTTACCCACCCAGCACCCCTATTTAGCTCCTCGGTCCCGAAAAAATTGATGAAATTTAGGAGCCGCGGATGTATACAATTACCAAAAATAATAATAATTATAAATATAAAAAATTTTTTGAATGTTATTAATTTTTGTTTCCTTGATTTTTATCTTATACCGAACGACATGAAAAAATCAATATGGCGGCCATAAGAAAAACAAAAGTAGGCTATGAAAACTCTGGAATTTAGTCGGCTTTGAAAATTTTTATAATGTGAAAGGGATAGCTTTTGACGACTAATGTAAGTCTACAAAAAATAATTAATTAATTTCCAATAATAAAAAAGATATGGCTAAAAAAAGAAATTTTGATTGTTCAGGTTTTTCAGGATATTTCAGCAACGACTGGAAATATTCAAAGAAAAAATTCAGATTCTCATTAAGCATTAAATTGTGCAGCTTTTCTCTAATTTAACCGACCCTGTATCTCTTGCCGTTTCCAAGATCCCCATGTAGTACTGCCACTTACAACTGGACACATTATTGTATAGGTTTAGGTAGGTCCTATAATAGGTAACATGCTAACATGCAATGATCAAAATATAGGTAAGTACTTTTAATGGCTTGAATTTTATTTTGATTAGAGCATAATAACGTACGTTGATTGTTTAAATTTTTTGTTTTTACAATAATTTCATAACACGGAATAAGTACCTACCGCGGGCTGCTTGCTATATTGACATTTTTTGCCCTCTTAGACCAGCATGCCAGCTGGTTAGTTCTCCAGCAGACCAACAGTTTTGTGATACTAGTAAAAGAATACACATACTTTACCTACCACCTAGAAATTGAAGAGTGAACTGGAAGACTGGAACTGACTGATTCTTTTGTTTGCTACTTACTCGTTTGTTCCTAAATTATGATTTCTGAACATAAATCCCTATCTGGTCGGCAGTAAAATAAACGCAAGTAAAACCGTTGCTGAATAAAATCTTATGTCTTCACACCCGTCTCATTTTATGGTACTTAACCACTGAATCATCTTGTTTTATAATATATTAAAATCTTTTCGTGAAATACACAATATGTAGTCCAGTCAGTAAAGTAAAAAATGAACCAAAATTTCATGAAAAATTAAAAAATCTTATTATATGAGATTTTTCTCCAATAAAATAAATATATAAATAAATATCGTATGGCTGTGGTAAAGCCCAAGTGTTGTTAGTGAATTAAATTGGGTAAATATTTACATCTACGTATCCTAAGTTCCATCAATTTTTTCGGGACCGAGGAGCGAAATAGGGGTGCTGGGTGGGTAAGAGCTAAAAACAGCCATTGCAAACTAATATTAAGGTCACAACTATGGCCTCTTTGACACTACGGTCGCATTGCTATTTTTTTCTTCATTTCATTGTTCTTCAATAGTAGTACGGTTATTATTTTGAATTTAATTTATTTTGCATTTTCATTCCAAAAAGCGTAACATCAGTCCCTATAATCTGGATACGATATGAGAAAGCTTATATCCGGCTTGACGTATTCATCACCTCTCTGGTCTGGTGCATGTTTATATGTGTTTATACGCCGGCTAACCAGGACCGGACTCCCTACTGCGATTTTTAGTGCCATTTTTTTGCTAATCATGAATCTGCAAAGCAAATGAATACCTTCCTAGTGTTACTATAGGTATAGATACGTCCTCTACCCCTATATAGGGTGCACCATAAATTCTTCTCTACAGGGTGCACCATGTATCCTTCTCTATATTGCTATCTCCTAACGCTAACAGATACAGGGTCGGTTAAACAAGTCCAAAGGAGCGCAATTTTGTGGCCATCTCGATTCCGTCGAGACATACAAGATATCTGTAACCGTTCCTGAAATATCATGAAAAAACTGAAAAATCGAGGTTTCTTATTTTTTCCATATCTTTTTTATTATTGGAGATTAATGAATAATTTTTTGTGGGCTTACATAAGTCGGCAAGAGCTACCCATCTGACATTTCAAAAATTTTCAAAGTCGACTAGATCTCAGAATTTTCATAGTCTTCATAGAATTTTTTTTTTATGTTTATTAATTTGTTGTTTCCATTATTTTTTTATATCGAATGACATAAAAAAATAATATGGCGGCCATAAGAAAAACGAAAGTTGACTGTGAAAACTCTTGGATCTAGTCGGCCTTGCACATTTTTATACTGACAGATGGGTATTATAGCTCTTGACGACTTCTGTAAGCCTACAAAAAATTAATCCCGATTTTTCAGTTTTTTTCAGGATATTTCAGGAGCAGTCACAGATATTTTGTATGTCTTGACGGATTCGAGATGGCCACAAAATTGCGCATCTTTTCTCTAATTTAACCGACGCTATATGCTATATCTCTTAGCGTTCAGGAGATAGCAATATAGAGAATAGGATATATGGTGCACCCTGTATTATAGGTGCCATAGTGAAACTGTAAGATACCCAGATGTAAATATTGACCGATTTTTTCATAATTAATTTATTAAAGGTCATTATTTATTTTATTATTTTGTTATTTTTTTAATATTATTTTACTATTATGTATTTATAAAATGATAAATGATATAGGTAGGTACTTAGGTACGCGGTGTCTCTAGGCAAGTGCCAATCAGTTGTTATTTTTTTTTAATAATAAAAAAAATCATTAATTTAAGTAATTTTAAAATGAGGGATGACTTCACTTTAGTAATTAGCACATTATTTGTGTCTTACATTTATACACAAATTGTAGATTTTCATTATCAAAATATGTATGAAATATCCACTGTTAATGTCGCCATTCTGTAGAAATTCTCGATTAAGCAGTAAGTAGCTGGTAGTCTATTTTTGCCGTACACCGAAGCGACATAATAATTGCTGTTTAAAGTTCCGATGATGGTATTAGCAATGCTTTTCGGAAACAGTTTTGATGTTTTTCTAACTTAACTATCACAGATACCATTTTGAAAAATTGGAACAACAAAGTTTCATTTATAAACTATCACATTTTGCAAAAAAATTGACAATTTTGAATAGTGCCTTTTTGCACAGGACGATTTTTTGACGAGAATTAGGTATTTAGCCCATTCCTGAAAATTTCAGCCATGTACCTACTCTAAAGGCCCACAGGGCGACAACTTATTGCTAGATTGGCACTCTAACTATAGAATACCCTGTAGGTATATGTAATTAATATAGAATAGATATCTTACTACCGGTTAACCGTTTTAGGTATAGTCCTCTCCTCTATCTATTTTCTAACTTAAAAAAAAATCGGCAGACTGCTGGTATAATAATCTTAAACGCGTATAAAATCCAATGAAAAGTTCCCGCAGTCGGATAGTCTGAACACTGGATGCAATCTTTAGACCCCTGAACTGAAATTTTGAGAAGTGGAAGTAGAAAAGGGTAGAAGATGGATGATTCTACTTTCAGAAAAAGAGGAAAAAAGAGAGAAATACAAGAGACACTAATCGCTGGCCCGGGATGTTGTGAGGAACCTTCACAGAGTAATGGATCATAAATCAGATAATGCAGCTTTTTATTGACTGCAAAAAATAATAATTGGGATTGTAAGGGATAATAAGGGATTGCTTAAAATTCAAATATGTGTACAGTATATACCTAAGTAGGTATCTTAATATTACAAGACTCACTGTCTGGTATATTTATTTACACTTCAGAGAGGAATTTGAAACATTTTCTCAATAATTTCTTCACTTTTTGACGGTGGCCATCAGATCAGATGCGGTCGTCGGATTATTTTTTCCGGTTTGTTTGAGTTTGAATGAAGTACCTACTTCCTTAGTTTTTGTTTTTATTATTTAGAAAACAGGTTTCTGGAAGCTGTTTATGACTTTTTGTAGCGTAATGTGAGTAATGTGACATCATCCTGCTCCTGATGCATGTTGCATATCAATAAATCTTGATTTATAAGGCAGATTATGATAGGGCACTTATTCTGGTTCCTTTCATTTTAATGAATTGCTTTAGTTTTATTTTTATAATACAAAGTATTTGTTATTTAGTTAAAATTAGCAAACAGTTGAACTTGAACATAATTACTTCAAATATGTTTATTAATTTGGCATTAGAAGTAGGTACATAATTTTGTGCTAATTTTAATTGAATAAAATAATTTTATCTATTAAATTTTTATTACCGATAGCTTTTTATTTTTTACTGATGAAGAGGATAACCAGTTAATCGTCGGTTAACCGGTTAGTAATATTTCATAAAACTAAAACACACATGCAGCCCGAAAATAAGTAACGAGAAATAAAAAATCTTTATCTTTATATAGTTTAAGGACTAGTTGCACGAAAGTTAATTAAAGATTTGTCAGATAATTACTGATTTTAAATTGCCAATTTTGAAAGTATGGGTGAATATTTTGAATGATCTTTTATTGTTATTTACCCGTGATTTAACTCTTCTAAAGGGGAGTAGAATTTATTTCCTGACCTGACCAACATTTTGATAATACAGGTTTTTTTTATTTAAAATATGCATTTTAAAATCAGTAATTATCTGGCAGATCTTTAACGTTTGTGCAGCCGGACCTAAGATTATTAGACTTATGAAAGTAAATAGAACTTACACTTACGTTTAACAGTAGTAATAACCCAAGGACATTGATAATTTAGGCGTCGGTCTGTTGCCAAGCAACAAGCTTGAGAAAGTTGTTATAAAATTTTTGAGCATTTATCAAAGTTCGAGGGTTATCGGATACAAATTTTTTTGCTAATTATAATATGAAAAAATCAGAGCAAAAACAATTATTTATTTAAAGGTGCAATTAACTTTTGTGGCCATAAGAAAAACAAAAGTTGACTTCGAAAATCCCAAGATCTAGTCGGCTTTGGAAATTTTTGAAACGTCAAATGAGTAGCTCATTATTTGAGTAGCTCATCATACAAAAAATAATAAATCTTTTTTCAATAATAAAGAAGATATGGCTAAAATAATAAATCTGCATGCTTCAAGTTTGATCAGGATATTTCAGGAAATTCTGGGATTATTGGGAAACAAAAATTGCCAAATACTCGTCTCAAAACTTTTTTATAATTATTTAACCGACTGCATGAAAAAAACTGAAAAAACCGAAAAAAAACTGCATCAAAAGGTAAGAGATATGACTCTTACCGTTTCATTCAGTTTTTTACCTCAGCCTGTATCATAAAATAAAACAACGACCGACTTTTCTGAAAGGTCGTATTGTATTTATGGCTTATACAATTTATGGTAGTTATCTTATTAGCCTATTAAATAAAAATTTAATATTTAACTATTAAAAAAGTTAAAAACGCTACATTTGAATTTTTATCGAAAAATCCTATCGAAATTGTATAAGTAGGTACCTATATATGTCTTTTTTGCAGTACAATTTACAATGGCATACCGAAAATGTAATAAAAATAGTTTACCTTGTTGTACGAGACAAAAGATGTCATGTGACCCGGACTCTGGGTGCAACTTTTTTTAAGTAAAAGCTTAATGAACGGAAATAAAATGAAATTAATGAATGTAATATACCTTTAATACTATTCAAACATTAATAGTTTCTACAATGGTTTTTTTTTAGTAGTAAGTAAGTATCCATTAGCGTAAGGATGATAATAATTGCGCTAGGACGAACCAGCCTGTACAAAGAGACAATTCGTCTATCCGGATCCGGGAACACTTAGATGTTCTGTACTGTATATCCACAGAATAGACATATTCTGTGCTAATACTGCTTATCCGAGGCCCTGAGAAGTGGCAACAAAGCAGGGTTTCCGGTAATCGGATGGGTATATACTTTTAGTGCAGTGGGCTATGTATTGACATAAGAACGTTCAGGGATTCTAAAATTCTTAAGGATATAACCAGATTTGTATGTTGTGAAATGTTTACCCCTCGCAGGTTGCTTCGATTAATATGATGTTTCTCTTCACTTTCAGTTATAATACACACCATCAAGTCTATTATTAAGGGCGGGACTCCGGTTACCTGTGCAACGTACCGGGCTTCGTGAAATAAGCTTAATGTGTATATATATATATATATATATATATATCGTGGGCAGGTGAATTTTGGAAAACCACTTTTTCGTGATCTGGGGGTCATGATCGGTGGACATTTGATGAGTTTGGGTGATTTTCGAAAAGTGATGTCGTCCTCAATAGTGTATTTTTTTGTTAAAAAATACACTAAAACAACTACCTAAAGGTATCTAATAAGACCTAATACCCTACCAAAGAAGACTATCCCGCATAGGAACTGTATTAGTTTAACATTCCATCAATTATTTCATGCGACCGTCTGCTTTGAAAGCTAGAAGTTGACTAATCATAAAAACAGGAACAATTACAGAAAATAAACAAAATTTCCTACAAACGAAAGGTAAAACCGCATCTAGAATGAACATTTTTTTCCTCTCTCTCACTGAGATTTTGGTTTTACGACTTCCGTTTTTACTCACATGGTTGGAAGTTTCGTCACATCTAAAAACAACTACCTAAAGGTATCTAATAAGACCTAATAGCCTACCAAAGGAGACTATCACGCATAGGAACTGTATTAGTTTAACATTCCATCAATTATTTCATGCGACCGTCTGCTTTGAAAGCTAGAAGTTGACTAATCATAAAAACAGGAACAATTCCAGAAAATAAACAAAATTTCCTACAAACGAAAGGTAAAACCGCATTTAGAATGAACATTTTTTTCCTCTCTCTCTCACTGAGATTTTGGTTTTACGACTGCCGTTTTTACTCACATGGTTGGAAATTTCGTCACATCTAAAAACAACTACTTAAAGGTATCTAATAAGACCTAATAGCCTACCAAAGAAGACTACCACGCCTAAGAACTGTATTAGTTTAACATTCCATCAATTATTTCATGCGACCGTCTGCTTTGAAAGCTAGAAGTTTACTAATCATAAAAACAGGAACAATTCCAGAAAATAAACAAAATTTCCTACAAACGAAAGGTAAAACCGCATTTAGAATGAACATTTTCTCCCTCTCTCTCACTGAGATTTTGGTTTTACGACTTCCGTTTTTACTCACATGGTTGGAAATTTCGTCACATCTAAAAACAACTACTTGCTTAAATATTGACATTCAATTAGAAAACACCCTGTATTATAGTACCGTTGCCTTCTCTGCGTCAATCCACCCGTTGGGACATGCAGGCAGCCTGAAATTGCATCTTGTATGCAGTCCAGGGAATTTGTTCCATCGTACGCCAGTGGCTTCACTTTAGAGCCAGAACTGTTCGCCGGTGTGGCACACGGAGAATGCTTCACCTCAGAACTTTCGAGAGTTTTGAGTTTATTCTCGAAGTCGATCTTCATCTTCTCTACAAGCAGTTTTGTTTTCTGTTCTACTCGATTTTCCACCAATCTGACTTCGTCGCGAACACCACCGACTTCGTTGCGAACACCGTTGACTTCATCACGAACACCATCAACGTCTTGTTTTACTTTATTTAGTTCACACACATAATTGTCCTTTTGCTGTAGAATAACTTTTAGCGCTGCTCTTGCTGCATCAGCTTTTCTTCACTGTTTTTCTGTTGCTGCAGCAGTTTCTCTTCACTATCTTTCTGTTGTGTGCATCATTAACTTTTACTGCTCTTTCGCCTCCTTTGAACATTAACATCATTTCCGTCAACATTTTCTCAGACTCAGACGTTTTGTTACTTTCAGTTTTTTTGTTCCACTTCGTAATTTAGCCAATATACTTAACTAACTAATTTTCTTGCTGGAATCTGTATCCGGCTTCTGATACCAATTTATTAATAATAATAATTAATAATAATAATAATAATAATAATAATAATAACACGTAACATTCATCATTGACATCGCAGTTCCATCAGACTCCAACATAACAAATAAATATGCAGAAAAGAAAACTAAATATCAACCATTAGCCATAGAAGTTGAAAGGATATGGAAACAGAAGTCGGTTTACACCTTACCCTTTATAATATCAGTAACTGGAATCACGCCGCACACATTCACACAACATCTCACACAACTCCAGCTGCCACATTACATACATACACAGGCGCAAAAAGCAACGATACTTCAAACATGCAACATCACTCGAAACTTCTTAAATCAAAGATAATGAAATCTGTGTAGACTTGGCCTGAGCCCGTCTGCATGGATAATCTCACCAGCTATGATGCTGAGAATGCTGAGAATGAATCGAATAATAATAATAATAAGTTTATTTACCCATCTCAGTTAACATTACATTACCACAAGTAAATACATCAATAATTCATTATTAGGGTAAAGAAGATAGCAGTTCAGCTGTTCCAATTGGACAGTGTGCTCTTCCACTGCAGCCTTAAAATTTTACATATTTAAAATTTCATATTACGGGTCGCTCACACTTATTAAAATCTATATTAAAGTCTTATTAAATTATTTATTCTGCAATACAAACTTTAGGTAAAACCGAGGGTAAACTATAGCGAGAAACTGAAAACAGTTATTGATAAGCCGGAGGAAAAAACGAGCTCTGATAATAAATTTAAAATAAATGTAAATAAATATTCAAGTCGGAATCCCCTGCAGGAAAAAAACAAACCTAGAAAAAACAATGTAAATAAATATAATAAGGAGATTGTTGGTAGTGATGAATCAAGTGCTTTTACCACATTGCCTAGACAGGGACATTTACACGTTTCACGTATTGGTGCTGATATGAAATCTGATGACTTACTGAAACTGTTAAAGAAGACTGCACCTAACGTCTTTTTTGTTTGTCAAGAGTGGAACAGAAATGAAAGAACATCCACTTACAAAGTATCGTTTCCCCTGGAAGAACTTAATGTGGCATACAATCCATCGATTTGGCCGAAAGGTTCTGTTATAAGAAGATTTCGATTTGGAGGAAATTTTCAGAAGGTGAAACACTCGACGGACATTCCTTAAAAATATCTAGTAATAATTACTTAATCGGTGACAAGGTTAATTTTAACTTAGATGTAGATTTGATGGGTCTCATAAACTGTAACACATCGGTGAGCATGTTACATGTGAACGCTCAAAGTTTGTCCAATAAGATCGAAAAATTCGACATACTTTTGTCGGAATATCTATTTGACGTACTCTCTGTTTCCGAGCACTGGATGGGTGAGGCGGAGCTGGGTGCTGTGAACCTGGACGGCTATGTACTTGCCAGCGCTTTTTGTAGGCGGAAATTGGGGCATGGTGGGACAGCATTGTTTGTGAGGAGAGGTCTTAGATTCGTGACTTTGGATCTGAAGCGCTTCAATATTGAACAGAATGCTGAGTTTTGTGGAATCTCCATATCAGGAGTAGGAGGCGAAAATAAAGGTAATGTTGCTGTGATTGGTTTTTACAGATCTGGCTTGGGAAATCTAGATGTCTTCCTTGCCAGTTTTGAGAACTTGTTGAGCGATATAATGAAACCCAACATGAAAGTTGTAATTATGGGCGACATAAATATTGATTTTATGATTGATTCGCCTGCATTGCGGGAGATTAAATCTCTGTTGAGTTCATTTGGCCTAACTCACACCATCTCCGACTATACCAGAGTTACAGCCCGGTCTGCTACCTGTGTCGATAATATTTTTACTGACCTTGATACACAGTCCATTCAGACTGGAGTTGTTGAACTCGGCATTGCTGATCACCGTGGTCAATATATAATACTTGAGGGGAGACAAAAAGCGAGGGATTACACGACGTTCAATAGAGTCATAACTAGGAAGGGCGTAAAGAAATTGACCCATGCTTTGGCCGGTCTGGATTGGGGTGATGTTTGCGTCAGCAATGATGTAAATTTTCTTGCATCTTGTATAACCAACACACTTGGTTCCTTGGTGAGCAAATTTTTTCCAATGAAGGTGTTGGAATTAAAGAATAAAAAATCACCAGTTCTCTGGTATGGAGACGACCTAAGAGCAATGAGGAATACACTGTCTGGCATCAAACTTATAGCTGATATGACGGGAAGTTCCGATGATGTGAAAGCATATAAATCTTACAAGGCAGAATATAGTAAACGCATAAAAAATGCAAAAAAGTTGGCCTACGATAACTTCATTCTGTCAGCTGGAAATAAATCAAAGGCTTGCTGGAAGATAGTTAATTTTGAGAGAAATAAAAATGTAAATGTGTTCAATGATAACTATGATCGCATTTCCCCTGACTCTTTGAACGAGTATTTCGTAAATATAGCGGAGAATATCATAAAATCTCTTCCCTTAGCATCAGATACTGATCTGTTTGCCTACAAAAATTTCCCGACTCCGAGAAACTCCTTCTTTTTCAGGCCGGTTATGGAGGCGGATGTTTTGGATGTTATACGTTCGCTAAAAAACTCGGGATGCCTAGATGTAGATGGACTGAATAGTTATGTAATCAAAGAGATTTCCAGTACAATGGTACAGCCCTTAACTCGCCTTATAAATCTTATATTAAGCACTGGTATTTTTCCGGATGCTTTTAAAACTACCAAAGTGATACCTATTTTAAAAAAAGGTGACAGTTCTGTTATTGATAACTACAGACCGATCTCCATCATCTCCATATTTGGAAAAATTACGGAAAAATTAATAAAACGAGCTCTCTACGGTTATTTTGAAGAGAACAAATTCCTTGGTGAGAGTCAATTTGGGTTTCGTCAGGGCTCCTCTACGGCAGATGCTCTTCTCGACATTGTTGATGGTGTGGTCGAGGGCCTTGAGGCGGGTAGATGTACCTCGATTACACTATGTGATCTTTCCAAAGCTTTTGATTGCATCTCGCATGATATATTACTGGACAAGCTTAATCACTATGGCATTCGCGGGATCCCGCTGTCTCTTATACGCTCGTACTTGACGGGGCGTTCTCAGGCAGTTTGGTGTAATAACATCCTGTCTGATTTCAGATTGATCAAACATGGTGTACCTCAGGGGTCGGTGCTGGGTCCTTTATTATTTATCATATATATAAATGATCTAGAGGGATTTATGCACCCATGTAAGTCTGTAATGTTTGCGGACGATGTCACCTTCGTTTGCACGGGAAAAAATCTGTCAGAATTAACAGCAAATACTGACGAAACCGAAAGGAGGGCACAGGATTGGTTTACAGCAAACAGGTTAAAACTGAACACTGGTAAAACACAAAAGTTGCAGTTCTTGACGCGTCGTTCTGAATCCAGAATAGATAGTGCGAGACTGCTTGGAGTTACCTTGGACAACACCCTGACCTGGGACTGTCATGTCCAGTATTTAAGACACAGATTATCTAGTGTTCTTTTCCTGATTCGTAGGCTGAGATCCAGCATTGGTCCCGGCCCCCTGAGAGTGGTCTATTTTTCTTTATTCCATTCTAGCCTGAGTTATGCGGTTGTTCTCTGGGGCGCTGCTACAGAGACTCTACATATTTTTAGATTGCAAAAAAAGGCAATCCGTATATTGGCTAATGCACCTTTCAATGATCACTGCAGGCCATTGTTCAAAAAGCTGAGGATACTTCCGTTACCATCCCTGTATATACTTAATGTTCTGCTTAAGATTCATGAAAAATCTGACCAATTAATAAAGCAGTCAGACGTCCATAACTACTTCACACGTGGCGCGGACGACATTCGGACAGATCGCTTCAGACTGACAAGATCGCGGAAGAATAGTTTAAATTATGGACTCTATAATGCACTGCCTAGATGTGTAAGGCTTCTTGACGCCAACAGGTTCAAAAGTACGCTCAGATCCTATCTCCTAAGCCACTGCTTTTACTCAATTAATGAATATTTGGACGAGGTGGTCTGTTGGGACGGCGCTCACCGATGTGCATATGACCTGAAACTTTGACTTGTTTTTATTGTTGTTTTATACACTATTATGTCTAGTTTTCTGTGTTTTATTATTGTATATGTTTTATTTTCTCGATGTACACTACATTTTTGTTAGATTGTATATCTGTGATTAGGTACATTGTACTAATATTTGTGCGCATGTAGTACGCCTTGACTTGCTACAAACATAATTTTATGTATACGTGGTCAAATAAAGATAATCTAATCTAATCTAATCTAAAACTTTACCTTTAAGTAGTAAGTAGTAAGTACTTAGAAATATACAATTTATAATAATTGTATAACGTAAAACAGTATAACGTAAAACTTTCGCATATTCGTTGACTTTTTATGAAAGGTAATTAATTCTGTTTCATGCTCTTGCGTAAGCATTAAAAATTATTTTAAATAAATCTAAAAAACTCTTTCTGAATGCGAAATAATTGTTTTTCTACTCCCAACCTTTAATCTGCATATTAAATATGAATCACCAGTGCTTTAATGGGTCTCATTAAGATACAAATTTTCATTAAAGCACTGGTCAAGCTATCCAATGGCAGCGGAGCATTTGCAATCGAATCGGTTCCCTTTCGCTCACAATCGGGTCGGCAAACCAACCGAAGTCACAGAGTTGTCATACTCACGACAAAATTTGCCTTGTGATATAAGTTCTGTATTTCTGAAAAAAAATTCTGAACGTTTATTTAATTTAGAACATAAGTAACATTCAAAGCAAATTTATCAAGATTTTATGTTACCTTAATTAATTTGATAGGTAGGTATATCGTGTAAAAGATAGGAAGATAAAGTGTATATCATTCGTAGCGCTCCGTGATAGTATTCAAAGCGGCAACGCTGCGACCGTCGCGTTGCGCAGGTAAACAATATCGTAATTAATGGCTGGCAATGTTATTAAAATTATTATTAATCTGAAAATCAAAGTGTAAAATTCGGAATTCGAACTTCGCATAATAAAAATTACGCAGTAGTGAGTAGTGCCCTTTAAACTTGATACTAAAACATGTCTCAGCAGAATAATCTTAGCGACGAAGAGAAAATTTTGTACCTAATATGCGTAAGCAAATAGCAACCTATCTTAACCTCATTGATCCGCAATTGTACACGGGTCTTTGTTAAAATATATAATTTTTCAATCTTTTCTATGAAATAAAAAAGGGTCGTAGAAAAAATAGTGTATGGAACTCGCAGATAATGGCTATTAATACGCTCTTATGATGGTTAAGACACTCGCCTACGACTCGTATCTTAACCATCATACTCGCGTATTAATAGCCTTCATTATAAGCTCGTTGCATAATATACTATTTAGGAACCCAATTCTGTTTGTGTCTTGGTTTAAAAGCAGTTCTTAATGACAACGAGGATTTATGAAAATTATGAATACAAAACCCAAGAAAAAATGCATTCAAACGCTTTAGAAGCGAATACAAATCTTCTGAGTTTCTGAGATTCGGTGTGTTATCTTTTCTGTTTATACTTATTTAGTTTGGTACATTACTATTGGGCGGTTTATTAAGTAAAGAAGTTCACGTGACCGGGCCCTCTTCGGAGAGGGAACCTCAAATAATAGGCCGCTTATTTGTCGCTCAACAACTCAGGCATATTCTCTGGGTAAATATCCTCCTCCGTCAACGCATCAAATGAAGGTCTATGAACTCTTTGTCTTGATATTTTTTACCAGAGAAGGAAGCAGCATTAAGAAAAAGTTTATAAGACATAAGTGGCTTATTTTTGTCTAAAGAATATGAGTGTAAATTTTTTCGTAATTTTTTTCGTAAATCCCCTCTTATTTTATTGTTGAAGCATCCTCTAACTCAGCACTCAGCAGAAGTTCACCATTTTTAGAAAATACACCGATTTAATAACAAATTGTGTCGATTTTTAGACAGCTGTACTTTCGTGGAAAATTTTACTTTTTTGAAATTATTGAATTTGACATTCCCAGCTTTTTACCTACTTTTTGTGAGAATGGGAATGCGCTTTACCCTAGTAGGCGTCAGTGTCGGTAATACAGGTTCCCTATTATTTTATTATTAATTATTTTAATGCAGGACAGGTTCTCTAGGTCGTCGACCAAATGTAGGGAACCTGCATTACCGACACTGACGCGTGCTAGGCTAGCGCATTCACTCGATGACGTTTACTTAACACGGTTATGTTTCAACAGCTGGATGTCATATTTTTAACACATTTTATCACAGGCGTAGGTATATCAAGTAGAAAAAACAAAGTTTGAAAAATTAAACACATTAACACGGAGAAAAATCGGGGAATCGTCTTGCAGTGAGTAGGTATATTAAAAACATATTACGGGTCTAGGGTCGACGAATCTGTAGACTTTAGTATTTGCTATAATAATTTTTAACTCGATATCTATCTAATGCAGTTACTAAGAAAAACGGACTTGATAGACACACGGGCGACAGAGCGATGATCTAAGAAGTACCTATAAAAGACCCTCCCATACTGCTGATCCTTGAAACTACAATTACACTAAGTTGTAATAAAACCTACTTGCCAAAGTTTCGGGTATACGGAAATTCTGAGCCCGGTATATTTTCTGCAATCATAATTGCCTGTTGGGTGCTTTTTTGTCCAGAAGATACCAGTTTTAGGGAAGTATTGATATACAATAAATAAATATCGTATGGCTGTGGTAAAGCCCAAGTGTCGGAAGTTTTCAAGTAGCCTCAAGGGCCTCTGACGTAACCTAACGACTGCTGTGAAGCAGCCGGGACCCCCTTTTTGACGTACCTCCCGGAGCACGATCAGACACGGAACTTTTTTTTACCACTATCAAGTTTGGTCACCCATCCAAGTACTGACCAAACAAAGCCATGCTGCACTTTAGAGATCGTTTGACAGAAACTTTAATAACAGTTAGGCTATGTGACTGATAATAGGTACCTAGTATTATTGATATAGAAAACTATAATGTGTGTTTAAAATATTAATAAGAAAGTTACCTTTTAGAGGCAACACGAACAAGTCGTAGCAGTAAGCCCTCTTTTATTGTTAAAACATCCTCTAAGAACCAAAAGTTTACCATTTTTAGAAAATACGCGGACTTAATAACACATTATGTGAATTTTTATACATGGTGTCCCATAATATGTGGGCAATCTCCCGGATTTGGGTAAATTTCGTAAAAATAAATGAAAAAATAGCTATAAAATTAATTCCTCAGAGACACCCCTACAAAGATATTAGCTGTTGAAGTTGAGGGTTGAAAATCAATTTTTTGCAATAACTTTTTTATTTCTTGACCGATTTCGATAATTTTTGGTTTTATTTTGTATTATTTTTGAACTGTTTAGAATAGTGCTTTTTCAATCTTTGGCAGCACATACATAGAGCTCGGGATGGCATAACCTCCTCATTCACTTGAAATAAAACAATAAAAATAATAATTTTACAGTTTTTTAAGATTAATTTTCTTTTTATTTGACATTTTTTACATAAAAAATGTATCTTTATTTATTTCGGTAGAGCGAACCGTTATCGAGATAAACGTCCTTCTAATAGGTGATGCGTTGCAGGAACTTTCTAAATTTCAAGTAAATTTTAACAAGATGGCTGACCTATGACAGTAAATTGAGCAGGAAACAAAACAATAACTTAATTAAATACACGTCAGTGTCAAAGATTTCATTTCATGCAGATTCAATTCTAACTGATTTTCTGCGTATTCAGCGTTTGTGTAACTCATTTTTAAAGTCAGTTAGAATTGAATCTGCATGAAATAAAATCTTTGACACTATTTGACGTGTATTTAATTAAGCTATTGTTTTGTTTCCTGCTCAATTTACTGTCAAAGGTCAGCCATCTTGTTAAAATTTACTTGGAATTTAGAAAGTTCCTGCGACGCATCACCTATTAGAAGGACGTTTATCTCGATAACGGTTCGCTCTATCGAAATAATAATAAAGATAGGTACATTTTTTATGTAAAAAATGTCAAATAAAAAGAAAATTAACCTTAAAAAACTGTAAAATTATTATTTTTATTGTTTTCTTTCAAGTGAATGAGGGGGTTATGCCATCCCCAGGTCTATGTATGTGCTACCAAAGATTATGAAACACTATTCTAAACAGTCCCAAATAATACAAAATAAAACCAAAAATTATCAAAATCGGTCAAGAAATAAAAAAGTTATTGCAATAAATTGATTTTCAACCCTCATTTTCAACAGCTAATATCTTTGTAGGGGTGTCTCTGAGGAATTAATTTTATGGCTATTTTTTCATTTATTTTTACGAAATTTACCCAAATCCGGGAGATTGCCCACATATTATGGGACACCCTGTATAGACAGTATTCTTGTATCCTGGTAGGCTAGGTGTGTAAGTGAACTACTCCAATCTCCAATCAAAGATCTACAAATCATAGAACATAATAAATAAAAACATGACTAGACTTGCATTGTATAATGAACTTTGTTGAGTAAAGAAACTAACCTGGAACAGTAACGACATCTGCTGAGTACGTGTGTGGTGCTGGAGCTTATTACTAATTTCAATTTGGCATTGGTTGTATTTCAAGGAGGATGAAAAAAGTGAATCGTTGTAGGGTACCTGTATTACCGACACTGACGCTTACGAGCCCTAGTGTCGGTAATACAGGTATCCTAAGTCGTTATCTCAGAAACACGGAATATTCTGTCTTTCTGAACGAGGATAAAATAACAATTCAATTTGACGTTTCAGTTCGAGTTTGAGTTTATAATTCACCGCATTTTATAATTTCACTTCCAATAATTATTATTCCAACCAACGCACAAACAATAACAGAATTTATTAAGAATGGTGGTCAAAAATGGCATGAATCATAAAATAGTGGCAATTAAGGTAGGTGTTTAGTAATATATCAGTAATTTCATCAGGTTATTAATTAGAATTTATTTACTGTCTACATTTAGTAGGTTGCAATATATACACAGTATACAAATCAGTCTTAGAAGATAATAATAATAAAATTAATAAATACAAATATTATAAAATCAACCATAAATATGGTGATGAATGATGTGCAGAGAATCAATTAGTATATTTTTCGAAATTATCAATAATTCATCTTTATTTAAATTGAATTTTTCGAAAAAATTTAAAACACTATTACTAATTGATCCTCTAGCCCCAAACCACAAACCTAAATCGGTAATCGCCAATTTCGATTACCAAAATTTTCAAAATATTTTTTTTTATAATATTCGACACAACCATCATAAATATTTTGTTTCTCCAATTGAACATCAGAGTCTTGATTTGGATTATTGGTTTCAAAACGTATAGTTGGATCAATTATGTAGGCGTTATTTGATTTTTTATCAAATGCAACTATGTCACTGAAACGCTTCCTTCCTGCTTCATCTATTGCAAAAACCTCTTCGTAGCAATCGAAATTTTTTTCTTGAAGTAATCGAGAAATATGGTGTTTCACTTTATGATGTCTTGAGGTGATAAGAAGTGTTTTACTCTTGCAGCTACCTATAATATGAGCGGGTGTCTCTTTCTCGTTACCACATTTACGGCAACGGTCGGAGCTGCAATTGTTTCCAGGGACTCCATTCACGTTAGCATAATTACAATTAAGTTTAATCGCTGCTGTCCATTCAGAGGAAGAAAGCGAATGTTGACTACTTACAAAGTTGTTGACCGGCTTATAAGTTTTAAAATGACAAACACCAATACCTTGCCAGGATAAGCTACACCATTTTTGAAATTCAGTTTCCCTAAGATTCTGTCGAATTTGTCTTGAAGTTGTACCGTTTGTAGCTAGGGTTTTACAACAGTTATCTATTTCTTCAATGCAATTGAAAGCGCTGTGAAATAACTCGTCATTATAAGAAAGTAATTTTTTTGCGATTGAAAAATGCTGTAAATGTACTTCCCATTTCATACAAACAAGACCTAAGCCCCTGAATTTCCTTGGTGCCCAAGCAACACCCCATAGTCTAATTGACGTCTATATATGGTCGATCACGTCTAAAACACGTTTCGGTCTAGTCGTCGATTAGTAATAGATGTGTTTTAGATGTCACCATAATTACATCTAACTGGTACACATTTATTAGATGTATTTTTTACATATACTTTTAGATGAACAAATAGCAACAAATGATTATACATAAGAGTTATTTGTTTTCTCTGATGAAACACAACAAAATATGTGGATTTTATATGAAAATCTGTCAATTTAATTAAATTGAAATGTGATAGATCGATCGGCATTAAATAGACATATTTTAGATGTCCACATTATTACGTCTACGTGTATACATTTTCTAGATGTATTTTGTAATTTTATTTTTGGATACACAAATAGCATCAAATTATTATAATACACATAAGAGTTTATTTGTTATATCCGACGAAACACAACAAAATATGTGTATTTGATATAAAAATTCCCTCAATTTAATTAAATTGAAATGTGGTAGATCGATCGACATATAATAGACATATCTTAGATGTCGACATTATTACGTCTACACAATACATTTTCTAGATGTATTTTGTCATTTTATTTTTGGAAATACAAAGCAGCAACAAATTATTATGCATATAAGAGTTTATTTGTTATATCCGATGAAATACAACAAAATATGTGTATTTCATATGAAAATTCTCTCAATTTAATTATATTGAAATATGGTAGATCAATCGGTATCTAATAGACATATCTTAGATGTCGACATTATTACGTCTACGAGTATACATTTTCTAGATGTATTTTGTCATTTTATTTTTGGATGTACAAAGCAGCAACAAATTATTATGCATATAAGAGTTTATTTGTTATATCCGATGAAATACAACAAAATATGTGTATTTTATATAAAAATTCCTTCAATTTAATTAAATTGAAATGTGGTAGATCGATCGACATATAATAGACATATCTTAGATATCGGCATTATTACGTCTACGAGTATACATTTTCTAGATGTATTTTGTCATTTTATTTTTGGATGTACAAAACAGCAACAAATTATTATGCATATAAGAGTTTATTTGTTATATCCGATGAAATACAACAAAATATGTGTATTTTATATAAAAATTCCTTCAATTTAATTAAATTGAAATGTGGTAGATCGATCGACATATAATAGACATATCTTAGATGTCGGCATTATTACGTCTACGAGTATACATTTTCTAGATGTATTTTGTCATTTTATTTTTGGATGTACAAAACAGCAACAAATTATTATGCATATAAGAGTTTATTTGTCATATCCGATGAAACACAATAAAATATATGTATTTTATATAAAAATTCCCTCAATTTAATTAAATTGAAATGTGGTAGATCGATCGGCATATAATAGACATATCTTTGATGTCGACATTATTACGTCTACGCGTATACATTTTCTAGATGTATTTTTTGTAATTTTATTTTTGGATATACAAAGCAGCAACAAATTATTATGCACATAAGAGTTTATTTGTCATATCAGATGAAATACAACAAAATATGTGTATTTCATATAAAAATTCCCTCAATTTAATTAAATTGAAATGTGGTAGATCGACTTTAATCAAAAATTTATGACGACAAAAGCTCATTAGAGGAATTCAAAGCTATAATTTTATTCGCGAATACAATAAATTGAAAAATTAGATAGGTACCTACATCCGAAACCAAAACAATACATGCAGTCATCAGATGGTCAACAAATTACGCTCACCGAACACGCATATATAGGTATAGTCGAAGTCGTCCCTTCTCCCCTTCCCGTTCACCCCTTATTCCTTTGTCTTTCCCGTAGGTTTGTCTTCTGAGTTGCGCGCTGTTGCCAGAGTAATTACTTGAAAAAATAAATTTTTAACTAGCATTCGGACTACAAATATCTTCAATGCGTGAATTTATAAAGTAGAATTATTAAATTCATTTATTTCATTATTTTTAGTAAAATATATACATAATAAAAAATATATTAGGTACTACAATAAAATATTTATGTTATTATTCAAAAAATAAATTTACTTTATTTTTTATTAATTTTTAAATAATTATATTATGTTGGAATAATTATTATCGATCATATAGTACAGAATATACCTACCTATTGTTTACTGTATTTTTCAGAAAAAGTAGGGATGTTACAAATTATTCTTTACATCTGGCAACGCTAACCTGTTCTGGGTCCTGGACCTGCCGGGCCGGGAGACAACAAGCAAGCACAGTCAAGCAGATCGCAGACGAATAATTGTGAATGGTTGAATAAAGAAAGATTTATTACAGATTCCGACCGACCGAATTCCTGACTAATAACTGAATATTATGTAAATTATGCATTTCAACCTGCTTTCAGTTTCAATAAAGATACGATATTATATTATTTTTTAAAATAAAAAATAAAAAAATTGGAAAGTACGTACGTACCTACCTTACCTACCTATTTACCGATGCAGTTCACAAACACTAGGTAGGGATATAATGTAGTATGTACCTATATTTGTAAGCAATTTTATGGTCAAATTATCCTAAATTTAATAATAATTTTTTTTAAAGTGATGCATGACGTCATATTTTCTTATAAGTTACACAGCACTTATGGTGGCTAACAATTCGATAGGTACTCACCATTGTGACCTCGGATCCTCGGAAACGGTAAAAGATATCTTACAGGGTAGTTTAAATTAGAGAAAAGTTGCGCAATTTTATGCTTATTAAGAATCTGAAAGAAAATTTATGGAAACTTCAGACGTTGCTGAAATATCCTGAAAAAACTTATAAATGGAGATTTCTTATTTCAATCATATTAGCTTTATTATTGAAAAAAAAAAAATTCTGTAGGTTTACATTATCAAAAGCTATCATCTGTCATTTCCAAAATTTTAAAGTCCCGGAGTTTTCATAGTCAACTTTTGTTTTTCTTATGGTTGTCATATTGTTATTTTCGTGTCATTCGCTATTAAAAAAATCAAGGAAGCAAATAATCACATTCAAAGAAAAATTCTTTAAAATTTTATTCTTTTTTCGAAAAAAAAAGAAAATTGTTTCACCGAATAACGTCAATATGACGTTGCGATGTGACATTGCTTATGGGTTTTTTTGTGACATTCGGTTAAACTAAGCTTTTTTTCGACAAAAGAAGAACAAAAATTTCTATGAATTTTTTTTTTGAATGTGATAGATGTGATAGATTATTTTGTTTCTTTTGAAATTTTATATCGCGAATGACACGAAAAAACAATATGGCGGCCATAAGAAAAACAAAAGTTGACTATGAAAACTCTGGGATATAAGAGGTCTTGAAAATTTTCGAAATGACAGATGATATAGCTTTTGATGACTTATGTAAACCTACAAAAATATTTTTTTTTCGGTAATAAAAAAAAGATATGGCCGAAATAGGAAATCTCCATTTTTTTTTTCAGGATATTTCAGCAACGCTTGAAGTTTCCATAAATTTTCTTTCAGATTCTTAATAAGCATAAAATTAGGCAACTTTTCTCTAATTTAACCGACCTGTATTTTTTAGCGTTTTCGAGATCCTAATGGTGAGCATCGAATTGTTAACCAGCCTGTATATGCCTATACCTATAGGCATACACAAAGGTGGTCATTTCATTTTGAACTAAGAATCTGAAACAAAATTTGCGATAATTTCGGTCGTTGCTGAAATATCCTGAGAGAAACTGAAAAATCGAGAATTCCTATTTTAGCCATTATCTTTTTTATAGGTACCTAATTGAAAATTGACTATTTATTTTTTGTAGGTAGGTGTACATGAGTTATCAATAGCTATCCGCTTGACATTACAAAAATTTTCTAAGCCAACAAAGCCCACTTTTGATCCCAGCAGGGTTTTCATAGTCAGCTTTTCACTTTCTTATGACCGACATATTGGTTTTTCATGTCATTCTAAAAAAATCAATTTAACCAAAAATCTATAAAATAAAAAAATATATTTTCGAAAAAAAAATCCCCATGTAGTACATATACCACCTGTTATCTCGGACACCCTATAAAATATTTAGTGCATATTTATGTTTTTATCAAAGTGTTTCATTATAAAAATCGAATTACACCTAAAGGAGTTGAAAAGGGTAAAAAAATGGTATTTTTATAGACGGAAAGTGGGTGGGAGACATTCCACCCACATCTGGTATACATAATAATAGTCCAACCAAACCCCTGAACATTCTACTCTACCTTCTTTACTTCTCTAAATCTCTCATCTCTCATCTCTTTCTAAATTAGGTATAGTATAGGAGGCAGGGAGCTGAATAATTGTTCTTTCTTCTTCTTCCTTCTGTATCTGACTGTATCATTCATTCGCTTTCGGTCGGCTCGGCATTCCTTATTTTGTATCTGGCTTAAGTGGTAGTGTAATCGTAATTAAACTATAATAATGATTATTAAACTACTAATCTGGTGTAAGCGAGGTGTCTGTGCTGTAGGGGGTGGGGTGGGTGTGGTGCGGGAAGCTAGTGACTGAACTTATGATCTGACTGAAGTAAGAAAAGAAAAGAACTACGAAGAAGAAGTCGTTCATGTTATTGTGTTGTGTTAGTGTTATTATTAATCATTTGAAGAAAGAAAATTAGACGATTATAGGTAAGTAGGTAATGCCTAATTTGGTATACCCCTAATTTTATTACCTATAACATTTTTCAATAGTTTCTATGTACAGTATGTTTTACTTCAAATGGAATCACCTCAATAACTTTTTCATTTTTTGATGAATATAATAAAAGTTCTTTCTTTATGTAAAGCTCCCGAGGCTTTCTTAAATGGGTAAACAACATTTCAGCCATAGCCAATAACTAGGCCTACCGTGATCAAAAATTAGACTGAAAATTGAAAAAACATCCTATAGGCATTTTTTTTCAGTATTTAACAAAGTTGTTTGAAATCACCTCAAACCCACAAATCTCAAGTTTGGTTGAAACCAAAAAATCCCTAAAAATGTTTGCCTTTCTGCAGTCATAATCATGCAATTTATTTAAACAAGTAAAATCAAAAATAAATTATTTTATTAGGAGAGTGACATGACATAATATTTATTAAATGTCTCCTGTACCTACCTATTTTTTATAAATCATGGCAATCTTGTATAAGAATTAAATTAAAATGATAGTGTTGAATTTTTTTTTGGTATTTTTTGTTTTCAACCAAACTCGAGATTTGGGGGTTTGAGGTTATTTCATTTCAATCAACTTTTTTAAATAAAATTTTCCGAAAAAATGCCTAATGCGACTAATGCCTATGCTTTTTCAATTTTCAGCGCTAATTTTTAATATTTATTAAATGTCTCCTGTACCTACCTATTTTTTATAAATCATGGCAATCTTGTATAAGAATTAAATTAAAATGATAGTGTTGAATTTTTTTTTGGTATTTTTTGTTTTCAACCAAACTCGAGATTTGGGGGTTTGAGGTTATTTCATTTCAATCAACTTTTTTAAATAAAATTTTCCGAAAAAATGCCTAATGCGACTAATGCCTATGCTTTTTCAATTTTCAGCGCTAATTTTTGATCAATGTGTACCTATACCTACCTACAGGCTAGTTATTTAATTGCTACTACCAAAATGTTGTTTACCCATTTAAGAAGGATTCGGGAGCTTTACATAAAGAAAAAAGTTTTTTTTTAATTCATCAAACAATAAAAAAGTTATTGAGGTGATTCCATTTGTAAAGTGGAACACACTGTATTAGGTGTAGGTATTTTTACAGACAACAAACAAAAATATTGCATACTTACTTGTAGTATTTTGAAACAAAAAAAAATTTAAGACTCATTTACGTTTAATTGATTAATAATAACAATTAGGTACGTTAGTTAATAATATGCAATCTTTTTGTCTCTGCAGTGCTTTTTTACTTTGAGATTTTTTACGTTATTTTTGTTGACTTATCATAATTAGGTATTACGTGCTATTCTTCAAAATTAGGGAAAATTTTAATTTGCCTTTCGGATATAGTGTGTTAGTTTCAACTCACTTGATATACAGGTGTATTCTATAAGAGTTATATAATATTATAATTAAAAAATATTATAAAATTCTCTTTGAAATGAAATTTATTTCTAGCTGCAGTTTCCTCTGACGGAGCAAAACCTAACGATGCCTTGAGAAAACATTTTCTAATTATTTGGGACAATATACTGTTCTTGGACCGGAAAGAAGAAAGAAAATTTCAAGCTGAGCCATTTAAATGTTACGAATATCATAAATAGTAAGTGTTATTTTTAAACTTACCTATTAGTATGTAAAATAGTTCAATTTACAATTAAGTGAGATAAAATGGTATGCGTGAAATTTATAAAGTAATTTTATTATTGGAAAGTCATTATAAAAAAGATTTAAATATTTTCATATTTTTAATTAGGTGTATGTATGATTTTCAGGCGCCGTGAAAAGAGCGTTTTCCACAATTAGAGGACAGTGAATTCGAGAGGGACGTTATGGCTTGCTGCATCTACAAGATATAAACGCAGATATACCTATTATATGTGTACAATAATGCAATAACAATAATTTAGTGTAAAAAAGCAAAGTAATTAAAAAAAATCATTTTAAAGTATTCCTCTATCTGTTGTCATTATATTTTCAGCCATATATATATATAATTCTTTATTAAGAAACTGTTTAGTAACAAATACTAAGTTGCCATTAAGACACAGTATACAAAATTATAATAAAGAAAAAATTTACATACTTAATAAATATTAAAATTATTAACAATAACTAACAATAATTTATAAATTAATTGTAATAATGTTACTAGTATTTAATTACATAGAATTTAACAAAGGATTTATTGATGTTTATTTCCAAACAAATGATTCCTTAAAATATACACAGAACTTTTTAAAATTTTGGTGACTATTTTTTCATCTAAAGATTTCGATAATTTATACTTTTTTCTGAATTTTATATAATTATTGGATAAAGTGCCCCTTGATCCAAAAAATAAGCCTATCACTGAAATTTCGTTTAAATTAAACTTCTTTTTATAATAAGGAATAGTGGGTTCATATATTTGACGTTTTTCTTTGTCAACTTGATCTGGTTGTTCGATATTATTTTCAAAGCGAATAGTCGGGTCTATAATGATGGCTTTATTATTTTTTCGTGTGATAGCAATAATATCTATTCTTCTTATACTGTCAATGGAAGAGATGCCTATAATTTCTTCATGAACTTCAAATTTCTGTTCCCGAAGTTCATTTGCAATTAATGACCTAATTTCATTGTGTCTTTTTATTCGAGATAGTTCACCAAACTTACAAGAACCTAACACATGACCAAGTGATTCAAACTCACATCAGTCACATCCCATTATACAGGCTGGTGTTCCAGTTTGTATGTTCATAACTCCGGCTAACGCTAGAATAAGTAAAAACAAATATATTTTTTCCTAGAAGTATTGCTCTAAAACGTTTTATTTTTCAGATACAGGGTATTAAAATTTTATTAAAATATGGCTTTTTCGAAAAAATCTTGAATAAGTATACTTTTCCCAATATTGTTGAAATTTGGCAGTTTCATTTGCTGTAGTAAGGGGCTAATTAAGCTCTAAATGTATTAAAATTATTAAGTCCAGTGGCTCCCATAAGCACCTCAACGAATATTGTTTTGAAAAAAAAATAACCCAATGGTTTTTTTATATTTATTGTTTTGTCAGATTAAGCAATTACAAGTACAACTGTCTTGTTTATTAGATTTTTATGTATCTTGCTTAATTTTTGAAATAAAAAATAGATTTTACTTAATGCATATCCCTGGACGACATAAGAAACATAAGGAATTTTTTCTGCAATTATAACTTCTTTTATTACTTCTTTTTAATAATATGTAACAAAAAGAAAAAATAAATACAAAATGAAATACATTTCTTAACATCTAAACTAAGGAATTTTATTTTCTTAATTTTTTTTAAGTTTCTTGGTTGGTCCAGGAATAAGCAATTAATTGGATTCTATTTATTATTTCAAAAACAAATCAAAATACGAAAAAAATTTAATGGACAAAAAAGTTTTACTTGTACCTAATTGCCTAATCTGACAAAAAAACTTGAAAAAAGCCATTTACGTACTTTTTTAGTTTTTTCATAATAATAATAATAATATTTATTTCTTCCATAAAACTTACAAATAAAATAAGTATCGGAAACTGTCATAAAAATAACTCAATAATATTCATTGAGGTGCTTACCGGGACGCCACTGAACTTAATAATTTTAATTTATTTTGGGCTAAACTAGCCCCTTACTATAGCAAATAAAACTGACAAATTTGAACTATATTGGGTGAAGTATATTATTTAAGATATTTTCGAAAAAGATAATATTTTATTAGAAGTTTACCACCCTGTATCTCAAAAATAAAACGTTTTAGAGTCATACTTTATAGGAAAAAAAATATTTCTAGTTATTCCCCCATTAGGCGGTATTATGAACATACAAACTGGAACACCCTGTATATTAGATATCTCATTAATGCATATTTCAGACGTCCCATAGATGCATAGTGGCGTCATCTCTAAGATGTATGTTGTAGACGTCTCATAGATACATAATAAGACGTCTCATAAATACATATTGTAGGCATCTTATTGATGTATAATGAGCACGTCTATTAGATGCATCTTGTAGATGCTTAGTAGATGCATACTGTAGGCATCTAATCGATGCATATTGCAAGACATCTCAAAGATGTATAAATGTAGACGTCGCATAGACGATCTACGCCGCGGACATTTTGCTTCAAAATTGTAGTCTATAAGTTACCATCTATAGACGTCTATGCTATACACCCTATAGATTCACCCATAATCTACGTTATAGATGCACATTGTAGATATCTAATAGAAGTATATTGTAGACGTCTCATAGACATATATACAGTAGGCATCTAATCGATGTATATTGGAAGACATCTCATAGATGCATACTGTAGACGTCGCATAGACGGTCTACGCCGCGGACATTTTGCTTCAAAATTATAGTCTATAAGTTACCATCTATAGACGTCTATGCTATACACCCTATAGATTCACCCATAATCTACGTTATAGATGCACATTGTAGATATCTAATAGAAGTATATTGTAGACGTCTCATAGACATATATACAGCAGGCATCTAATCGATGTATATTGGAAGACATCTCATAGATGCATACTGTAGACGTCGCATAGACGGTCTACGCCGCGGACATTTTGCTTCAAAATTATAGTCTACAAACTACTGTCTATAGATGTATATGCTGGACGTTAAAAATACATCTTTTAGATGAAACTGTGTTACTTGGGTGAGTATAACATATTATTACAAGTAGAAGCAGGAAGACCAATGATAGATTTAACAGAACGGCGGATGATGATATCTAAACTGTTGGTTATAAGATTTGGTATTTTAGATAAAGGAGCTGCTTGAAGAGGGAATGTTAATAATGGAAAAATATATTGGTTCATGATGTTCAATTTTTGATATGGTTTCAATAATTCTGATACAGTCAGTTTTTCTAGATTGCAATTGAAATGTTCAATAATGTTCCTGTCGAATATTATTTCCGAATTAAAGTTACAACCTAAATAACGAATACGATCAGTCTCGTTTATACACTGAATAAATTTGTCATCTGAAATAAAGATTTTTCCAGGTGTTAATTTACCATTTTCAATGTTAATTCCACAACTTTTTTTTGGATTTGTTTGCAGACCAATTAAACCAAACAAATTTTGAGTAAGTTTCGTGATACGTGAAGCTGCAATTGAAGATTTTGCAGTGGTGGCCTGATCATCAGCAAAACCTGATAAACAGATAGCATCCATATCTGGAAAAAGTTGGTAACCGTATTCATTGGCAATATTTGAATCACAAATTTCATTATAAATAAAATTTATAGCAATGTTGAACAATATAGGAGACAAAGGTCCACCTTGAGGTACACCGCACTTGATTTTAATTTCATTACTAATCTTCTTTGAAGCTTCAATTTTAATGTTGTTGTTTGTTAATAAAGCTAAAACCAGTCGAGTTAGATTTTCAGATACTCCCATCGAATTCAATGTTTTATGAATATGAGTATGTCCAATTTTATCAAATGCTTTTGATATATCTAAAAATACAACCGCACAACTTTTTTTTTTAGTTTTCGCACCGCGAAGACAAGCATCTATCAATTTTGTGTTAACATGACAAGAAATGCCATTTACAAAACCACGTTGATTACAATTTAGATCAATTTGAATTGAATTCGAATTTTTTTGTCAAGTACCCTTTCAATAACTCGTCTGACTATTGAATAAATTGTAATTGGTCTCCAGTTACTAAGATGTGAAACATTATCACCTTTGTCAATTAATGGTTCTTCCTTCTCGAAGTTGTTGAGGCACATAACCAGTATGAAGCAGAATATTTATATAAACGGCAACAGTTTCATCAATGTGGATTTCTTTCAAAGTGCGACTTAGTATACGGTCAGGACCAGTAGCTGTGTCATATTTGAGATTTTTGATTTCATTTTTTACGTCTTCAGCCGTGACAAAAATATCGTCATGAATCAATGAAGGAATTGGATAGTCTTCAAGTGTGTAGTCATTTTGTGATTCAAAGCATTCTTTAAAATGTAATTCCAATTTTGAAATTTCTATTTGGCAATGATTAGATTTTGAACCATTCATAACTTGACGAACAACTTTTTTCCTCTCTGATTAGCGTACCAATATTGTGCAAGTTCATAGTTATGAATTATTGCTTTTCGCAATATCTTTAATATTTTAGTGAAATTTAATACCTATACGTCCTATGCCGTTATATTTAACGTGAAGTACTCTCTGTACACTGAGAGTTGTCCGTTGTCATGCCACACTGATTCTGACTAAATAATTTCATTTAATTCGATTTGAATCGTACCACTTATTTCTAAGTCGAACCAGATGTGGTATCGCAGTTCGTGTCAGTGGCGTGTGTTGAGGAATAATGAATATCCTACAAATATATTATTTCGACAAGTTATTGACGAAGTAGAGCCTTGCAACTTTTTGATAACAAATATATATATATAATGCAAGTAAATAAGAATGATAATGATTATTGTTATCATCATAATCATGATAGAAATATCATGTCACCTACCTGCTGGTTGCCGTTTTTAAAAGAAAGAATAACACCTCCGTCTTCTTATTTGCAAGTAAAATATTCCAGCAATTTTACCACAAGACCACGTACTAGGGAGTTCAATCGTTTCCCAGGCAAAACAAGGAAATAGATTTTTAGGCATTCGCGAAATTAAGTTACTCATTTATAGTTTATCACACCGTACAATAAACACAGGTAATTCTGCTAATTTCGTATTAAACACGTTTCAAATCACAACAAAAACCTTATTTAGTATATTTACCGCTGACACTGACACTACTGAGAGTAGCGACGACAATCTTATCGTAATATCGTATACGACTAAGCGTATCAAGACGCGAGTCGATACTTCCGTCTCACTCTCGCTCATCTTTTTAGAATTGCTGACGATTCAAACGTATTTCTGACAATACGTCCCATTTTAACTCGATTGACGATGCAATGCAATAGAAGGAGTAAGAAACATAACGAGATGATGTATCCTTAGTTCTCACAACAGACAACTCTCAGTGTACAGACTTTAAGTAAGTATATTCTAATGCTTAAATCTGAATTTACCGAATACAGAAATAATGAATTCATTACTCTAAAA
Organism: Malachius bipustulatus; assembly: GCA_910589415.1. NCBI lineage: Eukaryota > Metazoa > Arthropoda > Insecta > Coleoptera > Melyridae > Malachius > Malachius bipustulatus. The sequence goes on from OU342634.1 coordinate 9,160,551, forward strand.
ACTTACACCGAAAGTGATAGTTATTACCGGAAACCAAGAACTCTAGATAATATTATTATGTCCGTGACATTTGCATTATGATTAATTATATCCGTGATTTTTAAAATTAATTTCCGGTTCTGTGTAGTTAACCATCCAGGCAACAGATGACGCTATTTTTTTGACCCATTTTTTATTAGGTACCTATCTATTTTTACATTTTTACGTATCAACACACGTTTCATCTTGAGTGTCCGTTGTCGACCAGTTTAATATTTCAGTGTAAAAGTACTGATACTCTTCCGGTATGTACTGGGTAACCTTTAATGTCTTGATTTTTTTTAATATTAATGGATATCTTCGTAAGTTTTGGTTGGTGAAATTGTTACCGAATTCGTTTTCTTAAGACGAAATGTGCGTTGAAAACCCATCATCAATAAAGTCAGAAGCAACCACCGTTCCTGGATTTGCAGCATCGTAAGTTAGCTGCATAAAACTTGAAATTTTAAAATTTTGTGTCCGCGCAACTTATACTGATCCGTTCTAACAGCGCCGCGATATACTAACATTATCACAGAATAATAAAAACACAGAAGTCATACTGGGTCATTCCTAGCTAGTCTGTCCCAGTGACAGTTGGCTGCCATATTGGTTTCAGGGGGCAAGCTGAAGCAGCTGACTAAGCAATAGACGACAATGATGGGTACGTTCACCTGACGTCAACTGTTGAATAGCAGCGCAAAACGGTTGAGTGTAAGTTGTTTCAACATGTTGGAAATAGTCTGAACGCATTGTTGACATCGAGAGATATGTGACATGTTTCTGGATACGATTCAAGTTCATAGAAGTAATTATTAGCATTTATTATTGTCCCTGATTGTATCAGGAGCATTCTTACTTGCAACTTTTACTTCCCACTTGGCGCATGTCCGCAACATACACGTTGACTGTGCTGAGCGTGAAATATTTACGCTCACAAAAATACTCAACGTTGAACAACGGTTGTAAGTGAGCGGTATGTGGTATGTCTGAACGCAAGCGCTACCTCAACAACTCAACGGTTGACGTCTGGTGAACATACCCATTGGTTAAAAAGTTACATCGTTCAGAATGAACGCCGTGTGATCGCACGGTAGACAACTTTTCATCCCAAGAAATTATATGGATGAAAAACGCCCGTCTTGCGCAGTAGCAAAAACGAGTGGTTCGTGATTTATTAAATACCCAGGCAGCAAGGAATGTTCACTGAATGTTCCCTAAATGTTCACCGAACATTAAACATTGCTCTAATGTTAAACAGACTTTCCGAATATTCAGGCAACGTTCAGATTCTAATGTTCGTTTTCAGACCTTGAATAAACATTCATTGAACATTAGATACTGAACATTCAAAATGCAATGTTTAATTAACATTCATACAATGTTTAAGATGAAATGTTTATTGCACGCAATTACATACAGGTACACTGACATCAGGTAAATAACATATACCAAAAAAAATTGGAAAATCACATGCTGAAACGAAAATATTTGGCTTAAAAATTGATAAAAACCAGAATTATTACAACGAGGTGTTGCGCGCGCAGCTCTCTTGTCTATTTCATTCCCAGTCCCAGTATTCTCTTGATCTCTTGTCTTATATGTCTTGTGTTCAATTCAATATGTCCGCTATTCTTGGCGTTTCATCTTGTTTTTCTAAACTATGAATATACCTATGTATAGGTATAAAAGTCACAATAAATTATCAGCAAGCTAAGTATTTTATGCTTGTCTGGTCGGAGAGAGAAGGTGCAGAGAGTGATGCAAACTAATCTAGTTCTTCATCCCAGGTATTATAGGTAGGTAGGTATTATGATATGTAGACAGGAAGAAGAAAAACAACACGGAAGAGCAAATGTGACCTTATAATAATAATAATAATTTATATTGTTCACTGATGGATTGATAAATGGAATACACCTACATAGTAAGTATTATTTTTTTCAGCTTTTCAGCTCCATATAGGTAATACAATTCTTAGTGATGATCAGTTTGATAAAAAAAAAAACAAACATTCACTCAACATTTAAAACTAATATTCATTGAATGTTTACGAATCTGTCGTTTTTCACATTGGCTGAATGTTCATTTTTGAATGTTCAGTAAACATTCATTTATAAATGTTCACTAAAGCTTAAATCTGAACATTCACTGAACATTTAAAACTAACCTTCATTGAATGTTTACGAATCTGTCGTTTCTAACATTGGCTGAATGTTCATTTTTAACATTCAGTGAATGTTCGATTGCTGCCTGGGTACGAAATTATGAAATATTATTAAGGTTAGAATTATTGGAGAATGGAGAGATGTAGAAATAGAATCTGATTCCAGTTCGATTTAATAATTATTGTTTGTTCCACCGTCCGTTATTTTTAGTTTTAATTAGGTATACCTTTTGTTGTGTGGATAGTTTTGTTAAAATACCTATATTAAATAAATGGAAAACATAAAATAAGCCTCTAATAAGTACAGAGTCACATTCATCATCACTATCTTCTAAGTCATCATAAAAATCTGATATATTATAATAATTATAAACGAAGCTACAATTGCTACCTTTTTTAATATTCAGAACAATTTTAATTTCCTGACCGAAAGCTGTTATACTTATACAAATTAAAATAAATTATAACATCAACATTCAAGGACGAACGGAAAATTACGACTCGCGTGATTGAAAAAGTATTTATTACTGATTTGTTAATGAAAAAAATTAGGTTATGTACAAGTTACAACTGGGGTACGTTCATAATAAACGCCGTGTGCACACGGCGACGTCCTAACCCGTTCATAATAACATTGGGTAAAGAGTTACATCGTTCAGAATGAACGCCGTGTGATCGCACGGTAGACAACTTTTCATCCCAAGAAATTATATGGATGAAAAACGCCCGTCATGCGCAGTAGCAAAAACGAGCGGTTCGTGATTTATTAAAATATGAAATTATGAAATATTAGGTTAGAAATTATTGGAGAATGGAGATGTAGAAATAGAATCTGATTCAAGTTCGATTTAATAATTATTATTGTTTGTTCCACTGTCCGTTTTTAGTTTTAATTAGGTATATTATTTGTTGTGTGGATAGTTTTGTTAAAATACCTATAAACCTAAATAAATGGAAAACATAAAATATAAGCCTCTAATAAGTACAGCGAGAGTCACATTCACATTCATCATCACTATCTTCGAAGTCATCATAAAAATCTGATATATTATATAATTATTATAAACGAAGCTTCAATTGCTACCTTTTTTAATATTCAGATCAATTTTAATTTCATGACCGAAAGCTGTTATATATAAATTAAAATAAATTATAATATCAACATTCAAGGACAAACGGGAAATTACGACTCGCGTGATTGAAAACGTATTTATTACTGATTTGTTAATGAAAAAAATTAGGTTATGTACAACTACTGTCGAAAACTTCTCTGAGAGCGTTCACTTTAAAACAACACATCAGGAACGCTCGGTAATTCGCCCGGTAGGTTGTTTATCATTCACACGGCGTCGCACGGCGTTTATTATGAACGCACTCCAGCTGTCGAAAACTTCTCTGAGAGCGTTCACTTTAAAACAACACACCAGAGGAACGCTCGGTAATTCGCCCGGTAGGTTGTTTATCATTCACACGGCGTTTATTATGAACGCACTCTAGATGTTCATGGAAAATCTGACGTTTTTGAAGTTCAATTTGATTCCCAACTTTTTTCCCAACTTTTTGTGAGAATGAAAATGAGAATGCGCTACCCTAGTAAGCGTCAGTGTCGGTAATACAGGTTCCCTAACCAAATGCACGTATTTCAGTGAGAGTTGCCTGTATTATAATAGTTTAATATATTTGATTTAACTTGAAAAGGTGCGGGAAATTCAAATAGTAGCCAGAAAAATTACAAGGTTTGAAGATTCCCCTTGGTTGAATGATAAGTACCCACTTTTCCCTACCTACCTTTGCGCTTTGAAGAAGAGGCGTGCGCAGAAAAAAGGATGAGGTTCAGTGAAAAATGCAATAATGGCGGCAATGGCATCATATTCATAAGATAAGTAAGTGAAAGTGAATTTTATTTTTGAGAAAACTAGCTAAAAGTTTCACCTACTTTTTTGCATCATCCTGTATATAAGTAACCATTAAAACCACATAACACATATACATAAGTACTTACCTCATCACGGATTACAAAATAAGTAAGTATTATCAATTATTATTAATTCTTATTCTTGTTTATTAACTATTGCAAGAACGTACAACGCTGTAAAAGTAAAGACGTAAGACGTAAACAGCTGATTAGATAAATCTTGTAGCGTGTAGCAATACAGCAATAATAATCTTATTAAGTTTAATCAAAAGTTCTGTTGTTACGGGATCACCGGATAACCTCTTTGAACTTGGCAATAATTTTGTAAGAAGTTTTTCAATTTAAGTGTGTTGCTGCTTACAACATAAATAATTTTCTAGTCGCTGTAGGTAATTTGTCTCTGTGACATGTCGATTGAAATTCACTCGAACCTCCGTGAAACTGAAACTACATGAATGTGTGTTTTAAATTAACGTGCTATAAACACCTGTTTTGTTAGTTTTCATCTACTCTCAAAATATATCTTTACGGTAAGAATAGATAAAATGTGCTCCGAAACCGCATCAATTATTCGATTTTACCGTCAGCCCGGTTTTACCTTGGCTAAAAAAAATGAAATACTATACAGAGTCCAAGAACAATTCCCTTCAGTTATTAACCTTACCACAGAACTCTGTTATTATGTGGAAGTCAATAAAAACACAGAGGGAAAGGAAATTGAAATTTTAAAATGGTTACTTAGAGATCCCAACAATCCTGAAAAGCTCACACTGAAGACGAACTTGAAGGAGGAGCCCTGTTCGACTCTAATAGAAGTGGGGCCTCGCTTCAATTTTTCAACATCGTTTTCCACCAACGCCGTCTCGATTTGCAATCAATTGGGCTTAAAACAAGTCAAACGACTGGAATTGTCAAGAAGAATATTGCTTACGTTCAAAAAAGGTACCAAAGTAAGCAAAGATGAGGAGAATGACATTTCTCATTTACTACATGATAGAATGACCGAATGCCGCTACACAGCGGAAAATGTCCCGAAGAGGAGCTTCAATGAAAAACTTATCAAGAAGGAAAACATACTAGAGGTAGACGTCTTGAATAAGGGCCGAAAGGCCTTGGAAGAGATCAGTCAGGAACTGGGCTTTGCTTTTGATGATGCCGATTTTGAATATTATACGAATTTATTCAAAAATATTTTAAAACGCAACCCCACAAATATAGAGTGCTTTGACCTGGCACAGTCGAACAGCGAACACAGTAGGCATTGGTTTTTCAAAGGAAAAATGATCATTGATGGGAACGAATATGAAGAATCCCTTATTGATATGATCATTAAAACTCAGGAGCATTCTAACCAAAATAATGTCATAAAATTCAGTGATAATAGCAGGTAAAACTTTCTGTACCTACCTAAATTATTTTAATTATTATAAGTATACTTATGTTATTTTTGATGTTCAACTAAATGGACATTGTAATATTTTTACTTGCAAGAAGTAGATTATTTTGACATAATTGACTTTCCACTACCAGTGGGTTAAATTGATTGACCAGTGAAATAACAAAACCTCACATGTGACAAGTTAGACGACAATTTGCTCTACAGGTGTTTCAAAAAAAAGATGACCCTTTGGTAGGATACCTGTATGCAACAGTGGGTCTAGGAAAAATATTTGGTAATTATGGAGATGAGCGGCATGGGTATAGGGCGATCTGGTTTATACTATCGGATAGCTTGTGTCTCTAGGAGTATCAAGGTACCATTGAATTTTTGCGCCGGCAAGTAATAGTCGAGAAATAAGGCCTTAAAGTTTCATCCTTGCCCTAATACGTGTATTCGAACATTATGCGCTCGAACAGGAAGCTCGCTCTCCGTCGGACACACGACGATGGAGAGCGTGCTAGCTCTAGTTATATAGTTATCTAGTAGTTCTAGCCAAAGTTCTAGTTATCGACATAAATGACTTAAATGAAACTAAAAAGTAAAGTAAGTATGTACAGAAGCAAGAAAATAAGTTTCCAAAACTGCACCGAAATATCACCTATTAACTTCAAAATAAAAATTCATTTCATTCTAAGTTCAACAAAATAAAATCTGTATCAAACAAAATACTAAAAAATGTATCAAACTTATACTACGTATGAGATTATTATTATTGCATCCCACTCATTCCAGGAACCTCGTATATCCCCCGTTTATTTATAAGTTTTTTTTTATCACACCCATAATGTCATTGACATTATATACTAACGTATCTTCAACTTTTGGCCATTTTCAATTCTGACCACCACTTTTCTCCATTGCTTGAACAGTGTATTCATTTTCCCCAGAATTTTTTATTATTACGCCTGGGAAAGGCATGCCATCATATTTAACTATGATGTAATCTCCAATGCTATATTGATTTCTTTAGCCACTACTGTTTTCTTTTTTTGTTTTGTTTGCCTTTCTATTTTTCTTTTTTCTTTCTCTTCAGTTTCGATCTGCTTTTTTTGTTCTTTATTTCGTTGGTATTCCTGCCACTTTTGTGATGATGCTACCGCTACCGCAGGTAGCTTTTCCTTCAGTTTTCGTTTAATATCTACTTTTTTATCATCTTCCGGGGCCCAGAATAGAGCTCGTTTAAAGGGTGTAGGAATATTTTCTTTATCTTGGGTTTGTTCACTTCCTGCGGATTTGCATCTCTCTGGCACATTCTCTTTCTCGCGCATATTCTTTTTTTCCAGTGTGTACTCTCTTTCTGGGGCGTTTTCTCTTTCTGCCGAAGTTTGTGTTACTGATAGTGCCTTACTTTCTCGTGTATGATCTTCATCTAGCACCTTATTTTCTTCTGAGGCCGTTTCTTTTTCTGATGTTTCATTGTCTTTTCTCCAAGTCTTCTCTTCGTCTAGTGTAATTTTTTTTCCCTGAGTTTAATCTTTTCCTGACGTGTTCTCTTTTTCTGGTATGGTCCCTTCTTCTGGTGTGGTTACTTCTTCTGGTCTGGTCTCTTCTTCTGGTCTGGTCTCTTCTTCTGGTGTCGTCTCTTTTCCTGGTGTTCTTTTTTCTCTGGATGTGATATGTTTCTCTGGGGTCTTGTAGCATTCATAATTATTTTCCCAGTAAGTATCATTTGTACTCTGCCATATCATGTATTGGTATTAATCTATCGGCCAGGGTTTCGTTGTGTGTAGAGGTAACGTTATCACTATTGTCTGATATATTATACAATAAATCTACATCAATGTCATCTGAGGTAACGTTGGGAATATCTATGCTGCCAAGGGAACAAACATCCGAGTTGTTTGCCAGGTTCTCATTAATTTTGGTGTATTCTTCATCAGGTAGTACTGTAATCACAATGGGTTTGTCAACTATTTGCTTATCTACATGACAAGAATCTTCTTTGAGACTCTTCCAAAACAAAAAAAGGCTCTTATCTCGAGTCTTATCTTCTGTAGGTCCTTCCCATTCCGATGCACTCAGCTGAAACAATTCAATTTTATCCTGAATTCTGCTTTTGAAAAATTTAAGGAATTTTCCCAGATCAGAGACGTTAAACTCTTGTGTTTCATCAATATTATTTGTTGCATTTTCATTGGATTTGTTTGTAGAATTGAAAAATTTCTCAAATTTGATATTGTTAGGTTGCAGTGGGAAAATACCACAAGTTCTAAATCCATTACTTAAAATAGTTGGCATTTGACTTCGAAAACCATCAATAACTTTCTTAAGTAACGGAGCGAAGTATTCTTTCCTAAACTTGGCTCCATTTTTTTCCATTCGCCAGTTAGTCACAGCCTTCTTCCATTCTAGTTTGAACGGCCTAAATACCGCCACATCAAACGGTTGAAAAATGTGAGTAGAATTCGGAAAAAGACTAATCAGGATAATTTTGTTTTTGGAGCAGAACTCACTTAGCTGCATGGTCAGATGCGACGAGTGGCCATCCACAAACAGAACAATTGGAAAGGTGACGTTGTTTTTTTTTACCATTCGAAAAAAATGTTCGAAATATACTCAAAAAATGATTCGCCAGTCATCCAACCGTTATCTGATCCACCTAGTGCCCAATCGTATGCAAACATTACTAGAGGCGGTGGTATATCTCCGGCGGCGTAGCACATCAAAAGAGTTGTCACACGTTCCTTTTCCTCATTATTTATTACTGAATAAATAGCTTATTCACCTTTCCTCACGATGACTTTTTCTCCCTTTGGACTTAAAAAGAACGCAGTCTCGTCGCAATTGTAAACTCTTTGTGGATCACTCCAAATTTCCTGTGAGTCATTGGTCTGAATATATTCTTCAATTTCCGCGAACCAAGCTCGAATTTTGTCCTCTGTTACATTGCTCTGGCTTTTGTTAAATTTTGAGAAATTCGTAAAGACAGTTCTGGGTGCCTGCGTAGAAAAGACTAAAGACTCGAACCAGCGTCTACCAGGTTTGCCATTAGTGAATGGTGTCTCTCTGCCCAGTTCCTTAATAACATTTGGACTCTTTCCAATAATTGGTTTTTGGATAGGGGAAAACCACACTTGGAACTCTGGATCATCCAATTTACGAGATGTTGTTCTTCTAACGTTGTTAATACAGTGTCGGGACCAATTTTTTGTTGAAGAGGTACTCTCTGCTAACCTTATCTAAAATTGTAGTCCGTGGAACCTTAAAATTTTTGGCCGCCTGTAGTGCAGGCATATCTTATATCTTATAGCGGCCACAGCATTCTCCATGTCGGCTTCGGAGTATTGCAGCCTTTTTGCCATTTTTAGATGTTTTCTATTATATAAATATCTGAAATAGAAAAGATACCATGTATCGACACATTCAGTCTGCAATTACCGTCACTGTTTGTTAGATATGTTATTGTATTACCTATGATGGTAATTGTTTACATCCGCGGCTCCTAAGTTTCATCAATTTTTTCGGGACCGAGGAGCGAAATAGGGGTGCTGGGTGGGTAAGAAAGTAAAAACAGCCATGGCAAACTAATATTAAGGTCACAACTAAGGCCTCTGTGGCACTACGGTCGAATTTCTATTTTTTTTTTCACTTTCAGGGCAAGGAAAATCTTCGAAAATAACAGTACCACGATTTTTATTTTGAATTTTGCATTTATTTTGAATTTATAATCCGAAAATCGTTGCATCAATCTCTGTGCGGACTGAACACGTAATGAAAGCGGATATATCGCTCAGTCCGGCTCTGTGAGCCTCTAACACAGAATAGAATACTTGGCAATTATTGTGAAGTGGATTTATCCGGGATCGCGGCATCTAATCGGTGCCTCTTGTCAGGACCGCACTCCCTCACCACTCTCAAAACCATTTTTTTACACCGTTTTGTGGCTTTCCCTTTCATTTGCCCAGCAAATGAATACCTTCCTGGTGTTGCTATAGGTATGTTCTCCACCCCTATATAAGTTCCATAGCGAAACTGTAGGAGCCGCGGATGTAAATAATGACCCCTATGATAGTACTATAACATGTCGATATGTTTTTTTTGCAATTTTTGGATTTTAAAGATACGAAAGCATCTACAGTATAATAGTACCTGGTAAAATTAAGCTGAAAACAAGTTTCCTTTTTAAAATGAACATGTTCCTTGTATCGACATATAATACCATCATATGTCGACACAAAGTTGTGCCTTGTGCCACTTATCGACACTTGGATGTTTTAATTTTTTTCTTAAATTTGAGATAGTCATTCCTATGTCTATAACTAGTACAAAGGATTCGACACTTTTGCTTTATAAAAAAAAAGTTGCACTAGGTCCAAAAATATTTTATTTAAAAAAATGTTTAAAATAAATTGTATTTATTGGTGCATGCACCAATGGGATCAACCCCACCTCTTTTTAATTGGCAGTGAACACATTGAGAAGGAGTTATAATACTTGGAAATTTTCTTTTTTGATTTGCATTTCTTGTTTGATTCAATAAGACCGAAAATGTATCGATAGATAGGACACTGACGATAATTGGGTCTTTTACCTTATAGTCCCAGATCAAAATTGTTGATAATAAACAGATAAAAACAGATAAATTAAATCCCTTTAAATTGAAATTAAATTTTTAACTAAATTTGTTTCTTTCTCTCATTCTTTAAAATTCACATGGTTTATATTTTTCCCTGTACCTAATTGGACCTGATTGATCTTTGGGAAAATAAACTTTATTATTATTATTATTGTTATTATTATAATGAGGTCTCACATGACCCTCTAGTCTTTTGAAGTTGACAGGACCTACAACGTCATCTTTGACATTTGATGCATCAGTTTTATGTGAAAACATAGTAAAATTTAATAATGTGACATATTTAAAAAAGTAATAAAATGCTTTTTCTAAATTAGATAAAAATTTATATACAGGGGTGTCCGGAATTTATACGCAAACAATTAAGGGGGTGATTCTACTTGATGAAATATTGCCAAAAGTATCTATATTTTTTTTTCGAAAACTCACAAATAAGAAAGTTATGGGCCTTCAAAGTTGATTTTTTTAAATCAATATTTTTTTATTGATTGATTGATTGATCAAACTTTTTTTCTAGTGTACGGATTTTCTTAAAATTTGACACACTTGCCACTGATGTTGCTTTGCATCCTTGGTCCAAATTAGACTTGAATCCCTTGAAATCAAAAGGCCTTCAAAAAAGGCCTATAACTTTCTTCGTAATAACTTTTTCTGAGTTTTGAAGATGCACAATTGAAGAACATGAAGAAATATTCGGAAACGGTCCTCTTTGTCTATCACGATAAAATGACCTGTTTCCGAGTAAAACTGTTTTAAAAATTTGCTTGCACTAAAATTGATCACCATAAATTATGATCATTCTGCAACAATACCAAAGCAAGCTTTGGAAACAGCTGCAGGGTTGTCTAGGAAACAAGACGTTTGCTTTGGATTTAATTTTGACAGCAATTTTTTTTTTTATTAAAATTATTTTATTTTTTTATTAAAAAAAAAATTATTAAAAAATTTTTAAATTTTATCATTGCCAAGTCTATTTATATACGAATGTCCCTGTTTTGTACATAACTAGGCAACCCTGCAGCTGTTTCCAAAGCTTGCTTTGGTATTGTTGCAGAATGATCATAATTTATGGTGATCAATTTTAGTGCAAGCAAATTTTTATTTTTAAAACAGTTTTACTCGGAAACAGGTCATTTTGCATCTTCAAAACTCAGAAAAAATTATTACGAAGAAAGTTATAGGCCTTTTTTGAAGGTCAAGGGCAGTGAAGGCCTCTTGATTTCAAGGGATTCAAGTCTAATTTGGACCAAGGATGCAAAGCAACATCAGTGGTAAGTGTGTCAAATTTTAAGAAAATCCGTACACTAGAAAAAAAGTTATAAAAAATATTGATTTAAAAAAATCAACCTCATAACTTTCTTATTTGTGAGTTTTCTAAAAAAATTTATGGATACTTTTGTCAATATTTTCTCAAGTAGAATCACCCCCTTAATTTTTTGCGCATAATTTCCGGACACCTGTATAAAAAAACACTTCAAGGTATGGCTCGTTAGAGCTGTATTGTTTGAAAATCAAATAATAACAAAAACATATCATAAGTGTTGATTGTCATGTCTTTTCTGCTAATCAAAATATTATATTTTCCAGTGCAATTAAAGGATATGCTATTGATTCTTTGAAACCTGTATCTCCGGGCAATCCTTCTGAACTAAGCAAGCATCCGCTGGAATGCAACTTGATTTTTACTGCTGAAACTCATAACTTTCCAACGGGAGTTGCACCGTTTAGTGGTGCCACCACTGGAACAGGAGGACGAATCAGAGATGTCGAATGTGTTGGCAGGGGAGGTCATTGCATTGCTGGAACGGCCGGCTATTCCGTTGGAAATCTTTACATACCAGGTAACTTTTTCATAATCTTTCATTGAATTATCTTCATTACTTTTTTTTAATTTCCAGGCTATGATTTACCGTGGGAAAATCGCACTGCCAAATATCCAACCAATTTTGCACCTCCATTGGAAATCCTCGTTGAAGCCAGTAATGGCGCGTCAGATTATGGTAACAAGTTTGGAGAACCTCTTATCAGTGGTTTTGTCCGTTCCTTTGGTCTCACAGACCAGAACAACGAAAGGAAAGAATGGATCAAACCGATCATGTTCAGTGGTGGTATGGGAATAATGGACGCCACAATGACTGAGAAACAACCGCCCGAAGAGGGGCATCAAATCATCAAAATTGGCGGGCCCGTTTATAGGATCGGTGTAGGAGGCGGGTCAGCTAGTTCTATTGAAATACAAGGAAGCAATGCTGCCGAACTGGATTTTAATGCAGTGCAAAGAGGAGACGCTGAAATGGAACAAAAACTGAATCGCGTAGTCAGAGCCTGTATTGAGTTGGACGATAAGAACCCTGTCGTTAGTATTCATGACCAAGGAGCAGGTGGAAATGGTAACGTTTTAAAAGAATTGGTCGAACCGGTCGGTGGAATTATTTATGCCGATAGATTTGAATTGGGTGACCCAACTATCAATACTTTGGAGTTATGGGGAGCCGAATACCAAGAAAACAACGCTCTGCTGTGTTCTAAGGAGAACATCGAACGTCTCAAAGGAATTTGTCAAAGGGAAAGATGTCCTATTAATATTGTAGGTGAAGTCGTTAACACTGGTAGAGTTGAATTGAGTACTGATGAGAAAAAGTCCTGTGTTCCTTTCAATTTGGAATTGTCACATGTCTTAGGTAAGAGCCAAAATTAAAACATAGGCTATGTTTAATTTGAGTTGATTTTCCTTAGGGTTTAAGGTTCCATAAGTTTTTGAAGTGTTAATTCAAGTAAACGCAACAAGTGATTTTTTTTTTCAGGTAAAATGCCAAGGAAGAACTTTATCATGAATCGCAGAACTCCAATTTTGAAAGAATTAGATCTACCCAATGATTTGTCTGTATATAAGGTATTGGAACGAGTGTTGAGGTTACCTTCAGTTTCCAGTAAACGATATCTAACTAATAAAGTAGACAGATGTGTCACAGGACTCATAGCACAGCAGCAATGCGTTGGTCCCTTACATACACCACTCGCCGATTGTTCTGTTACTGCTGTTTCATATTTTGGATATGTAAGTATGTCTTAAAAATTTAACTTCCATGCTATTCAAAATTTTAAAGTTGACAGGGATGCAAGAAATATTAATATTCATGCTATTTAATTTAGTTTTTTTATCAGAATTCACAGGGGGGGACTATTAAAATGAGGTCTCACATGAATCTTCCCCTCCCCCATTTGAAATTTTCAAATTGACAGGGACTGATCATCATCTTTGGTACAACACCCTGTATAAAGCACGAAATAAAATATTACTAAAATTTTCAGGAAGGCATAGCATCTTCGATTGGAGAGCAACCGATCAAAGGTTTACTAGATCCGGCTGCTGGCGCTCGAATGACAGTCGCAGAAGCTCTTTCTAACCTCGTATTCGCTGGCATATCGGACATTAAAGACATTAAATGTAGCGGTAATTGGATGTGGGCCGCAAAACTTCCCGGTGAAGGAGCTGCTCTATACGACGCTTGTAAATCCATGTGTGAAATAATGTCAGATTTGGGCATTGCAATTGATGGGGGTAAAGATTCCCTGAGCATGGCAGCTAAAGTGGGCTCCGATACCGTAAAAGCTCCCGGTACGTTGGTAGTCTCTACCTATGTTAACTGTCCCGACATCAGGAAAGTTGTAACACCTGACCTCAAAGTGCCTTCGATGGGTAAAACGGGGTCGTTGCTCTTTGTCGATCTGTCAAATGATAACAGTCGATTGGGAGGGACGGCGTTTGCTCAATGTTTTGGACAAATAGGAAAAACTTGTCCGGATGTAAATAATGTTGAAGAGATGAAGAATGCTTTCATAGCAACTCAAGAATTGATTCACTCGGGGGCCATCCAAGCGGGTCATGACGTCAGTGATGGCGGCGTGATAACCTGTCTTTTGGAGATGAGTTTTGCTGGATTGAGTGGAATAGAAGTTAACATTTGCCATAGAAGTGGAAAACCGCTACCGATATTGTTCTCAGAAGAAGTTGGATGGGTTCTCGAAGTTTTACAAAGTGATTTGGAGTATTGTCTGAGTACATTTAAGGTAAATATTTATTCATTAAATTTGTCTCAACACTTTATAAGAATAACACATGATTTTATTCTAGAAATATGAAGTACCTGTTTATCAAATTGGGAAGAGTGTCGGTTACGGCATGAATTCGAAAGTAACCATTGGTGCTTCAAACTGTGTGTTTGAGAGTACCGTGTTACCACTGATGAAGATCTGGGAAGAGACGAGTTACCAACTAGAGTTACGGCAAACCATAAAAGAGTGCGCTGACGCAGAATTTCAATCTTTTGAAACAAGAACAGGTCCTAAATATTGCCTAACATTCAACCCTGATGAAAAAGTAACCATTAACAGCGATGCACCTGTAAAAGTGGCTATTATCAGAGAAGAAGGAACTAATGGTGATCGTGAAATGGCTGCAGCTTTCGTGAGAGTCGGCTTTAATGTGTGGGATATTACTATGCAAGATCTTCTCGATGGAACTGTCACTTTGGACCAGTTTCGAGGAATTGTGTTCCCTGGTGGTTTCAGTTATGCTGGTGAGACTTTTTTTAATAAAAATATTGAATAAGTACCTATACAGGAAAGTATCAACTCAATTGAAAATAGAAATTTTGTCTTTTTGCCACAGAATTATTCATCCAGGTAGCCCACATTATTTCATTTAACACACGTGAACATGTGGGAGTAAAGGGTTACATAATACGTGCTCTATTAGTTGGTAGGTCAAAGGTTATTGATCATTTGAAGCAAGGAGGGAAGCTAAATTTGTGAGAAGAGGGGATATGAGGTTGACTAAATTTGCTAGTAGAATGCTTATATTTGGTGAGTGAGGTGGTTCAGGTCTCCTGGGAGGTTATCATGCTAACAGTTTGGAGAGTCTAGTATACCGATCTTATAAAGGTGAGCAGGGAATCGACCTTGATTGAACTTTGGGGACTGTAGTATAGTTTCTTTTTGTGTTTCCATATCTCCATATCTTCAGTTACAACCAAAGAGTAAGAACTAATATACCTACATGAGATGGCTAAATCTCTAATAATTGAAAATTGGCACAAAATAGCACACTCCTCTGACCTGGCAAGAACTAACCTTGTGCACACAAATTATGCATACTGTTAGCTAGGCTAGGACACAAGCCAGTCCTACATTTTGCCATGTCAATTGGTTTAAATGTGAATTAAAAATAACTGTTTCGTTGTTTCGTAAAGTCAAAAAATAATAGAAAAATGCTCTAAAAACAAAATTGAATTTTCCAATTCAAGAATTGGATTATTTTTTTTAATTCCTGGCATAAATTCTTAGCCAACTGTTCTTCCTGTATCCCATTCTATAAAGATGTTTTTAAATTAGAGTTAACTATGCAAAATTTGAGTAATTTGGTACCTATGTAGGTACCTACCTTTTGGAATACTGAGCTTTGAACTACTTTTGACAAACTAAATTTTTAAAGGAGACTCGCGTAGCCTAGTGGTTCAGTCCACTGCCTACCGAGCCTAAGGTCGCGAGTTCGGAGCTCACCGGCTCGTGTTATTTTTCGGATGCATTTTCGAATGTATGTGAAAAATAAAACAAGCGACCGAAGGTTTAAATTTAAATGGCAAACTTGAGGCTGGGTGAATGAGTAATGCTCGAAATCCCGTGTTACTGGAGTGGAGCGACTTTGTCTTACCTACATAGTTAAGACCGATGCTCCCTCCTTTTTAAAAACTAAAAAAAAAAACTAAATTTTTAAAGGTTATGAATGTTTCTAATCAAATTTGACTTTGATTGTATATTTTAACTACGTTACGCTGCCAAAATAGCAAAATATTATTTGAAGTAGGTACAGTACAGCTTCGATACTCCAGACACGTTTTAGTTCGGACACTCCAGTAATTCGGACGCCAGTAAAATTGACGAGAACACCAGGTTATTGCGCTCTCGTCCCAGTAGCACCTGCATATTGTGAGATCGATTTTCCGAATTTTATAGACAGTAGACAGACACAAGCTTCCGTAGGTTAATAAACGTGTCGGTTCCTGCAACCTCTTTTCATTGCATTATGTAGGTACTTATTTTACGTATGATGGCTTCATCAACAAAGCGCAAGCATTGCACAATAACCATCGAAGAGAAATGTAAAATATTAGATAGTTTAGATGGAGGATCTAGTGTCCGTAGAGTAGCAGAAACCTTTAAAGTGCCAAAATCAACTGTAGCTGATATGAAAAAGAAAAAAGACAAAATCAGAAGCCATGTCTCAAAATGCTTTAATGTCATAGGTAAGCCAAATTTATGGTACAGCCCCAGATGTGCATTCACATCATGTTACAGTCTTTTGCTTTTGGTTTTCCTCTTTTGTCAATTGCTTTTCCTTATTTGTCAAATGAGTTTTTTTAATTTTTCTATCTATCAACGATTGTAGTCATTGATTTATCAATCAATTTCCTTTTACGTCAAATCAGTTTCACTTTAGGTCAATTGCTTTTCCTATTTACGTGCAGTGACAGTATCATAATATTGGAAAAGCATTTGATAAAAAAGGAAAAGCAATTGACAAAAGACGAAAACCAAAAGAAAAAGACTGTAATGTTATTTCTAGAAAAGAAAAAAGTTTTAAGAAAAGCTGAGAATCCGGAAGTAGAAGAAGCTTTGTATACCTAAAAGAAAAAAGTTTTAAGAAAAGCTGAGAATCCGGAAGTAGAAGCTTTGTATACCTGGTTTCTTCAACAGCGTAGAAATCATGTTCCTGTTTCTAGTGACATTTTACGCACAAAGGCGAAATATTTTTATGAACAGATCACTGGTAAAAATGACTTCTTGGCTAGTTCCGGATGGCTGGATAAATTTAAGTTGAGACACGGCATTCGATTTTTGAAAGTGTGTGGAGAAAAGGTTTCGGGCAATAATGAAGCAGTGAAACCATTCCAAGAAAAATTTCATAGCATTATTCATGAAATGAAATTATCTCCAGAGCAAGTGTATAATGCTGATGAGTCTGCTGCTTTCTGGAGAGTCTTATCTAACACAACATGGGTACATCATGATGAAAAATCAGCACCTGGAAGAAAAGTCTCCAAAGACCGAGTCACTTTTATGCCATGCTGTAATGCAACTGGTACCCACAAGTTACCTCTCTTGGTTATTGGAAAATCTTTGAATCCACGTTGCTTCAAAAATTATCAATTGCCTATAATGTACCGGGTGGGCATTTAAGAATGGACAGCGGCCATATCTTGGGAAATATTGATCCTACAGTTTCAAAATGAAAATTTTCCAGATAAAGTGACTATGCGAAATGCAATGAAAATATTTTCAAGATGGTCGCACTTCCGGAAATACCGGAAGTTGACACCTACTTCGTTATTTTAACGGGGACACTCTTTATATTATTGTATTTTTAAATTGCCTGGCAAAATCGAATACAGGTGGTTTTCACAATTGGAATTTAGGTTGAGTAGTTTATGAGTTATAAACAAGTGAAAATCGCAATTTTCAATTTTCAAAGCATCTCACATTGAAAACGGCTCGAGATATTTAAAAACGGCTTACATGTCCCTATCTTAACTTTTTACAAGGTGTATTCTATTATGTAGTTTAGATTTCTCTACAGGGTGATGAAAAACCTTGTAAAAAGTTAAGATAGGGACATGTAAGAATAAAAATTTTAAGCATTTTTAGACAACTTGATTTTGAACAAATTTTGAATCATCCTGTATAAAGAGATTGCTTATCAGACTTGTCATATAAAGCTATTGTAATTCTCAATATACCCGACAGTATAGACAGGTCATTTTTTTGTTCATTGCTCGGCTATCTTTCCCCTGAAATTTCAAGAAAATGAAATACCCCTAAGACAAGGTGTTAGTGTTGTTGTTTAACTAATTCCATGTATTTTTATGTTCCAGATGTACTAGGTTCGGCCAAAGGTTGGGCTGGAAATATTCTCTTCAATGACAAACTACGAAAGCAGTTTTCCGATTTCTACTCAAGAGACGATACCTTCAGTTTTGGTGTTTGCAATGGTTGTCAATTAATGGCAATAATCGGCTGGATTGGCCAGCCTCTCGATGATAACTTCCAACCAGATATTTTCCTAGACCACAACAAATCAGAGCGATTCGAGTGCCGTTTCAGTACCGTGAAAATCGAACCTTCAAATGCTATCATGTTGAAGAATATGGAAGATTCGATCCTTGGTGTTTGGGTAGCTCATGGAGAAGGTCGCTTTACATTCAGGAACAATGAAGTATGCAGCGAGCTGGTGAAGAATGGCTGTATAGGATTGAGATATGTAGATGACGCCGGTAGTCCAACAGAAAATTACCCGATGAATCCCAACGGAAGTGTTGGAGGTATAGCGGGAGTGTGTTCACAAGACGGACGACATTTGGCCATGATGCCACATCCGGAAAGGTGTGCACAAATGTTCCAGTGGCCCTACGTGCCTAGGGATTGGGAGTATGAGAAGAGTCCTTGGGATAAAATGTTTAGGAACGCTTATGAATGGTGTACTAAACATTGATTTTTAAAGTTACTCTAGAGAATTATTTTTTTATAGAAGTACACGAGAATGTTTTAATTATAAGATCAAACTCAACTATTCAAAGTATCCTAAAGCATAGTTATAACATCTTGAACATTAAGCACAAAAGTTCAGTTCCTTACAGAAAAAAAAATACTATATTGTCTCATCTTATAATAAATAAATACATTATTATTGTTTTTTGTTTCTTTTCTTTATTGAAAATGCAATATTTTACAGTACCTACCTTACTGATAGCACCTTACTAAAAGTAGTGATGGTTTAAGGCCCGGTTTTTGAATCGACGGTAAGTTGACATTGGCATCCGTTTTTCAATCAATCGTAATATAAGTGAAGTGGTAGTAAACTAACTTGTAGTTTTATTGATTTTTTGTGCGGTTGGTATGTATCGAATGGGTCGATAAATGTATTGCCAGTTCTCAATTTTTTAAGTTTGGATAGACTTAATTTTCCTCTCAGAAGTAGTAGAATGATCAGTTCCCGTTCTCATAATTTATGTGTACTAGTTTTTAATCGAGTCTAAAATGTGGTGAAAGACAAGGGAAACGAGGGCCCCATATTCATTGAATTAATGAGCTTAGGGTTTTATTTAATTTGATAATTTTGGTTCGAGTAATGTTGTTTCAGTACACCTCTATAATACATGTTCTTGTACGCCGTCTACACCAATGCTGTTCACAAGATTTACAGCAGCTTCTCCCTCTCCATTTTTGGGTGGTTTGATGTAATTTTCTACTTCAGCACACATTTTCCACTATTCTTTTCTATAACTGGAACCTTCCCATAAAATCACTTTCATCCCATCGTTACTATGATTGGGTACAGTTTTCGGTCCACATGTCTACTTCCATCTCACTCGGAAGTCATTAATATCATAGAAATAATACATTATGTTCAATTTTTTACGTTTCACAACTTATAAAATGCAAATGCCAAGACAATAATTTCAAACGCCTTTAATACGAGTTTCCTAGCCTTCAGTTTCAGGTTACCAGCAGTTTACTTATGGAATAACTGGCGGTAAAACTTACTGGAAGTTTATTGCACCGGCCCTAAATAGTTGAGATTCTTAAACTAAACCTTCACAACTTTAATAAAAAGACCCTCGGTTATCCGGAATGGTCGGAACCTGGGATATTTCTGAGAACTGAAAATTTCCAAATAATCCCATAGCAACAACAAACATAAACATACCCATAACTGCCTAGGGAATTATGGATTCATAACTCCCGCTGATAATTAATAATTGGGCATTCTTTGATGAATTTCACACAATAATACAGTAATCTAATGCAGTTATCAAATTTACCCCCAAAATTAACTTAAGCCATTCGACAGGCCAGGTCAGGTCATTTCCGCCTTCTTCATGTACCACCTAAAGTCCGTTTCAGCGAAACTTGTGCAAAAGTCATACACCCGTCAGGTAATCCCACCCTCTGGCCCAGCCTGTCGTCGTCGGACAATAGAAAAATTATTTGCTTTCCTGTCGTAAAATTTTGAAGAAAATGTAAATCGCAATACAGGTGTTTATGAAGAACAAGGAGAGGAATATATTTGGGCCTTTTAGCAAACAACCAATAACATGGTATATCTTAGATTATAGGGGTAAACCAGAAATCCCAAACAATGGTTATAGCCAGGTATACATTAAATATTGACGGTATTCATAGCAAAATGCACGTTGTAAGTAGGCATATTTAAGACCACTGTTACTACTTTAGGCGGAGCTTTAGAATTGATGACATTTATGGCTTTTGCACAAGTTTCGCTGAAACAGACTTTAACATTATGCTTGTTGGCTGGTATGTATTGTTTTGAATTCAATTGTTTTTCAACATAATACTGTCGTTACAGTAGAACTATGTCATCCACCAAGTCTCTTCAAATTCGTCATACCTACTTGCACCTACATCTTCTAACACCGTGGCAGAAGTTCGACGTAAACAGTGTCCAGTATAGGATTTAGGGTTTGGCAAATTCATAAAACTTGCAACTTTACACGAGATAATTCCAAATGTGTTCTTTCTTACTGGTTGATGTAAGCAATACTCATTCCTATAGCTTACGAAAAATCTTTGAACATCATATGGGGCCACAGTTATGCATATTTTCTCACTAAAGATAAAGCAGAGAACTCTTTTTCTTCAATAATAGTCAATTGTCTACGAATCTCTGTTTTACTATGAGGAACGGTAACCACCATAGCATAGCCCCCGTCTTCAATATCAGTAACCTTCATGTTAATCAATTCTTGAGTTCGACATCCTCCAAAGTATCTCATAATCAAAATACCTACAATAATTAAATAGGTAATACACACTATTAATCGAAGATTTGTATGCAAAAAATTGGTACCTTCTGCAATAAATAACTCCTTTCAGGTGCATTCTGTAAGAAATTGACAATATTGTCCTGACCAAATTTTGCAGACTCTGCAGACATTTTGTATTATTTTTGAAAAAATATTCTCATTTTTTAGGAAATTCATTCATCAGCGAAAATTTGACTAAAACAATAACAATTGAACAAGCGTCATATATAAACAACTCCTTGGTAACCGCGAAAATTGTTAATTGATTGAAAAATGCAGTCCATTTTGTTAAATTGTAATGGTTCCTAAGAAATACATTGCATACACCATGGGAGTTACTTAGATGTTAATTCCCTCAGGAAAATAACCTGTTTCTCTCCCTTAATGTATAAATATCGTGTTATTTTCCAATTACTCATAATATATCAATCACGCCTTAGATATGAGATACATAAACCACTCCATAACAACCAGGGAGTTATAATCCATAATGCCAGCATGTGTCATTTATTACAATAACTTAATGACAATACACAACAATCGACAATACACAACAACAATTAGAACCAGCAACTCTGAGGCGCCCGGTCTGGACGGTATCACGTTGAGGGACTTGAAGAGGATTCCTACGATCCGATTGGAACTTCTCTTTAACGCAATGCTACAACTGCAACACACCCCCGTGTCCCTCACCAGGAGCAGGACCATCCTTATCCCCAAAGGTGCGGAAAACCTGCACCTGGTGGATAATTGGCGACCGATTACCATATCTTCTATCCTCCTCAGAATCATAAATAAAATTGTGGTCAAACGTCTGGTTGTAATAACATCAACGACACCCAGACTGGCTTCAGGAGGATAGATGGTTGTTTTAGCATAACCTAACCGTCCAGACCGTGATTAAAAACAAGAGGGCAGCAGGCAGACCTTATACCCTCATCACCCTTGACCTGAGGAAGGCCTTCGATACCGTCTCGCACAGTAGTATCCTCCGCGCACTAAACAGAACCGGAGTGGATGAGAGGACCTCCAACTTTATTATGTCCTCCTACAGGAACTGCGAGACCACCATCTTTTGCGGGGGCCGAAACATAGGGAGGATTGACATTAAAAGAGGGGTGAAACAGGGGGACCCCCCATCACCCCTGCTATTAATCTCGTCATCGACGAGCTCCTCTGTGAGCTGCGTAAGATGAGAGGTGCCACTATAGCACCCGGGGTCTCCCTGTCCGCGCTGGCATATTATGCCGACGACTTGGTTCTCATGGCGGACGAGATCGCTGACGGTCGGCGACTTCTTCATAACGCCAAGCGATTCTTCGACGCCAGAGGACTAAAGTTGAACATCGGGAAGTGCGCATCCCTGACAGTTCGGACCGTTCCCCGAATGAAGAAAACCTATGTGGTACCGAGACCAACATATATAATAGATGGGACACCCATACGGTCCCTGGATGTCGACGACGTCTTTAAGTACCTGGGGGAGAGGTTTAATTTTATGGGGGTGACGAAGTGCACTGTGGGAAGCTTGGATGCGCAGCTGGGAAGAATTCTACATAGTCCCTTAAAACCCTGGCAGAAATTAAAGATCATCAAGCAATATTTAATTCCCTTCTAAATCCACTCGCTACAGAGCCCAGCGGTGCACTCAAGAACCTTAAAAGAGGCGGACAGAAGAGTCAGGAAGGCTGTCAATGAAGCTGCATCTCCCCTCTCACATTACTAACGAGGCCCTCTACGCCCCCACCAGATATGGGGGCCTGGGCATTTTCAACTTCGCTCAGAAAATACCCATCATCGCGCTAGGTAGATGGGAGAGGCTAAGAGGTAAGGCCGACTACTTAGACGCCGTTCTAGGTCAATCGGTCGAAAGGATGCACCGCTTTCGGAAAATGGTTCACCCCTCTGCCACCACTAAGACCCAGGTGGATAGGATGAATGGAGTCAGACTAGAGCGGGGTCATTCCATGGGGGTGGCACGATGCAATTTCAAAACGACGGCTCATCGTGCTACTTTATTAACAACCCCCCACAATACTGGAATGGAGAGGAGTATATCAGAGTCATTCATTTGCGCCTCAACTGTCTGCCAACAAAAGCACTGCCGTACATAGCCCGGAGGAGAGAAAGTGCAGGGCAGGCTGTGGCAGGGCCGAATCCCTTTCCCATGTTCTTCAAAAAAACCCGATTACGCATTATATGCGCATGAAGCGCCACAACTTTGTGGTAAAAAGGGTCAAGGACAGCGCAATAAAAAGGGGCTGGGAGGTTCAGGAAGAGTCCCATATAAGAGACTCGCGGGGAGTTTTACGCAAACCTGACCTACTATTAATTAATAATGACCTGCTCATCGTGGCGGACGTCCGCAGGTAGCATGGGAGACCCCGAGAACCCTGGGCGAAACCTACATCTCCAAAAGAGCAGTTTACAACCAAGAAGAATTCCTCTCAGTTCTCCGGACACAGTATCCCGGGAAACAAATCCTTGTACTTCCTTTGGTGATCGGCGCAAGAGGGATGTGGAGTAGGGAAAGTCTTATTCTGGCTCAGCATATTGGGTTGAACAGAATAGACAGAACGGAAGTAGTGAATACAGTCCTCAGGGGTGGATGGATGGCGCATAGGGACTTTATGAAACTCGTATGACGGAATAGACGTTGAGCCTGGGCGCGGAGTCGTGGGCCCGTCTGTGATCGCACCCTCCAATTAGTTTCGCGACCCCTGGCTGAGACCGCAGGGGAAACACTTTAATCAGTGTGCGGGCTGGTGTAGTGTTTGGGCCTATGCGGATGGCCATGTGAGTGAGAGTGATTTTTTGTTTTTGTTCGTCTCTGTATGGACGTTTTACTCTGTCCTTGTATTTTACATCTATTCGTATTTTAAATTTTTATATTTACAACCATGTTTTATTTTATCTATACAACTGTATGTACTTGTGCTATATTTTAGTTTAAATTAGACTTGTATGTAATTAAGTAGCCACTGTTGGGCGATACAATCCTTTTTAGCATATGTTTATAAGTAGGGTGAATAAGGGCCGCCCTCATTGTAAACTATTGTAGCCCGCCAATTTGTTTTTATGCTCTATGTATATTTGCTGATTAAACGTTTTAAAGTTACGCAAAAGTTACTTGATATCCTAGAATCCCTGCCCATTCAATAGGTATGTAAGAAAATAATTGCATTTAGTTTTTTTTCGCGATATAATTGAAAAAACAATCTTGTACGCACCACTAGCATTACTGAATGATAATGCTCATCAGCCGACATCCTTAGCTAGGGCTGGATCAGTCGACCTTCGGGCATTATCATCTAAGTAAGGCCCTTGGTACATAAATAACTTCTACCTACCTACCCACCCATCTAGGTAGGTATAGATGTTTCATTTTCAATTTATTGTTCAACAGAGTAACTCCATTTACAGAAAATATGTACAGATTATGTTGTAACTTCTACACATCATATTCAGAGGTGATCTCACTCCTGTATCTGTATGCTTCGGTATAGAATGTTAATTCTCTCCTTGCATTATGTTTGGGAACAGCGAAGTTTAATACATGATAATAACGAAGAGCAGTCAATCCTACCCTGGATCAAGAAGAATGAGAACCTTATTAATGAAGATAATATGATGCGACGATGTTCCATTGATAGACAGTTAAAGTTTCGATCCTAAAAGCAAGAAACTTTAGAAACTTACTCTGTACCGCCTCACATGCTTGTTTATGGCAAGCATAGTATGGGGACCATACAAGTGAACAGTATTCTAGTCTTGATCGAACAAAAGCGTTAAATAGCAACCTATGAACATTCAGATAGGTGAAATCTCGACAGGTTCTTATTATAAATCCTATCGTTTTAAACGCTGCTTTTACCATATTGTCTATGTGTAATTTGAAAGATAAACTGCTATCAAATAGTACACACCCTAATTGTTTCACATCTCGATAATTCAGTTTCATAAATCCTATATTTTAATACGATAGATTTATTTTTCCGAGTGTAAGACATGATCTTGCATTTATTTATGTTTAAATCAAGACTGTTCCGAGTGCACGATTGGTGAACGCTATCTATTTCATCCTGTGGGATTGTGCAGTCATGCACTGTTTCCACTTTGACATAAATTTTCAAGTCGTCCGCAAATAGTTGATGACTACAGCAGAGGATGCGGCTTAAGTCATCTATAAATAATAGAAAAAATAACGGACCCAAATTTGAGCCCTGGGGTATTCCTGAGGATCAGCATAGAATACGGCCACCTGACCCTGGGCGTCAATTTGTTCAGATAGGTAGTCCACAAAAGATAACAGATTTGTAGAGGTGGAACGGCTTGACATAAAACCATGTTGGTTTTGATAAATAAAGTTCCGCAAAAGAGGATATACACGATTCTAAATACAAAATTTGATATGCTAATAGGTCTGTAATAATTACTAATTTCAGACGTCATTCCACTTTTGTGAACAGGACAAATTCTGCTTATTTTCCAAATATTAGAAAGTGTGGATGTTTTTAAGGATAATTTTAAAAGTATCATAAGCGGGTAGGCAAAAATATCCTTTACAGTCTTTTATTATAAAACTAGGGATTTGGTCAGGACCTGCGGTATTCCCGTTTCCTAGCTTAGAGATTGATACGAGTATTTCTTCAACCGAGAAGCAAGGGTTGTCAATGTTAGGTACATCATGTCCAGCACCATTCATCCCCTCTATATTTGCTCTATTAATGACTGTGATATATGAACCTCTAAAATGTTTTGCGAATGCGTTAACGATTGCCTTCGGGTCAGTATAATCTCTGTTGTTTAAAGTAAGAATAACAGGTATTCGAGTCATATTCTTTCTTTCTTGAGCGAAAGAGAAAATATTCTTTGGTCTTCTATCCTGACTATACCATCTTGGGAAGGAGTGACCCAATCCTCTAGACCGTTTTATGGGAACGTGTCTATCGAACGTAGCGTAAATTTGATCATAAATTGACCACAAGCCTCTTCTATGCTTTCATGAGTCAATAGAAAATTACAATCAATCAGAAGAAGCTCGTGATACAAAGCTTGAAAGTTTGCTTGCTTAAAATTTTATGACATAGATAATGAGTCAAATGAGTTTTTACTCTTACTACCAGGATATGATGGCACAATATGCAGGGCGGGGTGGTACAGGTCTTCCTTAATCAACGGGGCATCATCATGATATACATCACATATGAAGAGTTACTGAATGTAAGATCTAACAGGCGACCGCTGCAAATAACTACCATGTTATACTGCTTCAATCCCCTGAAAGCCAAAAAATTAGCGATTCTCAAGGACTTTCCGTCATTATGAGTCGAAAAATAGTCTGGCACATTAAAATCTCCAAATATGAAGAGATTGTCCATGCTGGAGCATAGTTGCTCCAGGGAAAAAAAAGATACTTATAATCATGTAAAGGAATAAATGTTTGAATATAAAATATATTAAGACAATACAGAATATAGTCGTTCCGAAGTCACCTTTTCAGGCAACAATATCAATAAATGGTAGCTTAACATTGATACTCGATACATCAAGTAGTTTTATTTTTATAGACCTTTTTATTGCTAAGAGCGCACCTCCTCCTTGTGATAGTTCGACTTCCCCATGTCTACGATCACACCTATTCACATTATAAGAATCTGGAATCAGCTCACTAGAATCAACTTTAGATGATAGCCACGTCTCTGTAAATCCAATCATATGAAATTCCAAATCGCTGACTTTTGTGTTCAGTCTTACATTCTGATAGTAAAATTTTGGAGGTAAGATAGTAAAACCACAAGCACCAGGAGCATCCCGTTCACAGCTTATGGACCTGGATTGGAAGGAAGGCTCCCCTGACGAAAATTTAATCGTAAGGTATGTAGGTATAGGTGGTTTTTTACGAGCATTTCATTAAAATAACTCTAATAAGTAGCTATGGGTCCATAATATATATATACTGTTGATAACAGACAAACAACAAAGATTTCTACACAAACACATACGTATATGTAGGTGAACTTTTCTTATAATAAAACACACAAGGCAAAAACTTGACCCTCAATTTATAGTTTTGAGAGTATTTATTTGATGAAATCATGTGTCTCAGTAAATATATTGCTTGTACGTGAAAAACTATTATTACAAAAATTGTTAAGTACATAGGATGTATCCAACAACTTTTGTTTGAAACCTTTTTTTCAATTCCTTATTGTTCAAGAGCTACACATTCTGCTGCTGGATCGTATTATCAAAATGTTCAGGTGTTGAGTACCTACTTATTATAATCCAACAGACGAGAGAGGAGGCGCTAGAAACAGGTGTGACAGGAAATATTACAAGATTGACACATTCTTGGGACTAGGGGATCAAGCAAGACTAACAGAGAAAATAATACAATATGATTTTATGAAGATTTAAATTAGTTTCCTGATTTTTAACTACGTTTATTCCACTTTTTTCTTGTTATGTAAAAAACTATTATTTCCATAAGCATCGCCCCTTTACAGTTTCGTGTAGAATATTGTGTATTGCGATGCAGAAAAAAAATCATAAATTTTCTCCAGGAAAACCATTAAGACGAGACAAAGTTTTTACATGTAAATTCCTTATATGTATAAATATTCCTAAATCTTTCAGCTTGTATTCTTTGCAAGTTGTTTTTTATTGAAAAGGCACATGCACTGCAGGGAAATCTCTATGACGCCCTGAGAGCGGTGATACAGATCCACGTTGACTTTGAATCGTTTGCAGATCAGGTCAACAATTAGAAAATGTAAATTAGAGTACCTGCGAGCCTCCTCCAGTTAATACTGCAGGGGAAGGTGTAAGGCAGGAGAGAACCAGGACAAAAGCAAATTTCCTGCCTTCAGAACCCGAGAAAATGGTTCAATAAGACCACGACTAGACTGTTCAACACAGTCGCCAACAAAGTAAAAATAACCATGCTGATCGTCAACATTAGGAACAAATAGACACTGCAAAGAGAAGATAAGTTGTATTCTTCAGGAAACACTACCCTCGGAATGTTATTCCAAAATGATGCCTTTCTATACATGAAAGAAGTTTGAATTAGGGTGTCCTCCCGTAAGGAGCGATCTCCGTGGTAATTGGCAAGCCACTCTCAGAAGTTCTCAGGCATGCCATAGGCCTGCAGTTCTGACAACAGTTCATCATGCCAAACACGATGCAAAGCCCTAGAAATATCAAGTGCAACCACTTGAGACTCCCCATGGTATTCGACTGCGCTGTTCCACAGTTCCACAGAGGTCTCCAGATGATCTTTGTTTGCGAGAGCCGTACTGCATGGCGGTTGCTGATTATATAAGCTCCTTCAAAGTACTTTAAAACTTGTTGGTTAAAAGATCTCTCGGTAATCCTATAGAAGTGGTATATTAGGATAGTCAGGTTATTTTTTCCCTTGCCCTTTTCTATGTAATCTAAATTTACGGATCATTTAAATTTTATATTTTACTTACTATAAAATTTAGTAATATGTACACAGAAAAGCCGTAAAAACCGTACCACTTCTATTATAGGATTACCCATTTCTCAATATTCTTTACATCTCTATTCCTATAGGTACTGTCTCTAAAGGAACCTCTAAAACAAACCATATCAAATAATATAAATAAATCAGATGAAAATATCACAAAAAATGGTACAGACTACAGAGACTTTATTTTCTTCTGATCTTCTGGTTTTGGGTTTTTGAGGAATTTTCATAATTTGCAACTTTCATTTGAGGTTAAGGTTTGAGCTGAGGTTTCTCTTTTTTTTTTGTCTCTCTTATTTTATTTTTGGCCTTTTTAAATTTAAGGTGAAATATAATAAATAACTGATTGATTTATTTACACACCCACACCACACACCAGTCGAAGCAGGGAGTCGTCCCATCTCCCGTAGCAGGAACCTGTCCAATAGGCTGCCCATGGTCACTTGAGCTTTTGTCCGGTAGATGGCGATGAGTTTACTAAATTATACAAGATATAAATCATTATTCGCATTAACTGTTTGTAGCGGGGGGCTGGTCGGCATGCTATACCGGTATCCGACGGGTCGGTCGCCTGCTAGGTTACAGCGGCGCCCGGCAGATGCTGCGCAATGTTACGAATCACTTGGTTCCGGGTAAATGATTTATTTAAGAGGTTCAATTTTATTTTATTCCGTATCGCTTCTCGGCCTTTTGGCTAAGATCAAAGTGTAGTATCTGTTCTTATCAGCTTAATATCTGATACGCCCCACATGTGGGGCCAGTATATTAATCTTGTTTTTGGGACTGGACAGAGGCTCGGGGCTTGCTCCACCTCCGTCACGGGTCGGCCCGGTATTGCAGTACCGCCGGGATTGGCCCACTTTTTAACAATCTAAAGTGACATTTTATAGTTTTAACACCGTCCAGTTCCAATCGAGAAGCGATTAGAAAAGTATTAAACGGGCCAGAAACTCCACGAACAAAAATTCGGAGTTTCTAAATTTGACCATCCCCACGCCACGTATGAGACGGACATCTGACACCGACACCAGTGGACCACTGACCAGTGCCGCTAACCACCATCAAGAATGAGCGACCGGGAGGACGAAGACCAGCAGCAGAACGGTGACGGGGCCGGCAACGTATCAACGGGCGATAGCGGTGAGTATTTATTGAGATATCCGCTATCGGAATCGTTTCAATGCTCGGTTTGCATGCCTGTGGAGAGAAGTTATAAACGACATGGCGACTTATCGAAACACGTCCGCCGATATCACCTCAAGACAATTAAATTTCAATGTCGCGGATGTGATTTATTATTTGATACAATAAAGGCATGCAAACTCCACCAGAGCCGAGCATTGAACTGCAGGAACCTCGAGGCCTCACCTGCACCCGTGCCCCCGCCCGTTCCACCGGGAGCCCTTCGAATGCGCCGGCCGGCATATCATCGCCGCCGGCCTGGTTCCCCGGAGATAATTGCCCCCGCTTCTCCGCATGTTACCGGCCCGGAGAACGTGAGGTTGTCGCCAGTGGAAGAACGTCCTCCCGGCTCACCACTGACACCGATGGAACAAGGGCTGCCAACAGCGGTGGTCACGACGGCTGTTATCCACCAACAGCAGGAATCACCTGAGAGGCGGCGTCTCCGACCACGCATTCCGGCCGCTGCGCCCCTCGACACCATTGCAGCCGTTGGAGCCCCCGAGTCGCCCGATACAGCTCCCGCATCCCCAGAGGCAGCATTCGGGACGCCACCTGACCATCTGGGTGGCCTTGCCTCGCCGCCGAGACCACGACGACGGCCACAGCAGCCCGAAGAGGATGCCATCACCGTGGTGCCCGCCCCCGCAACACCAGTAGCCGCCGCACCCTCCACAACGCCACCCCGGACCGACCTCATGGAGCCAACCCTTCCTGCCCCCGAGGAAGGTCTGCCGGAGGAGAATGCGAACCAGCGGCTATGGGTACCACGCCTCGAGGGAGTCAGCGATACCGAGGAGTTCGAGGCCATGCTGGATGACCTGATCAGCGCGGTCAGAGAGGTTGCACGGCGTCGTGGAGACCAGCGAGACCGGCCGCAGCCGCAACCACCACGGCAACAAAACCGCCCCCTCCAGCCGGCGACAAACCATCAACGCCGGCGGGGGCCTCGCTACGACGCCCAAGCAGCCTCCAGGATCCAAAAACTGTACCGGCAGGATCGGCCTCGAGCAGTCAGGGAAGTAGTGGAGGGTGACTCCCCTTATTGTAATATCTCTAGCCGCCGCTTATTCGATCATTTTTCCAGGGTCTGCAGCGACGGGGGAAGGGTCGCCGAGCCGGTGGTGATTCCACCCGATGTGCCCACACCGGAGCCCGTTCCGGAAGACGACACAGACCCACTGTCTGCCCCCTTTACCCCGGCCGAGGTCTGGGCGAGGCTGCGTTTCTGCAGCAACAATGCCCCCGGCCCGGACGAGATCAGATACGGCCTCTGGAAGTATTTTGATCCGGGCGCGAGGGTGTTGTGCTCAGTTTACAACACCGTTCATCGGCTGGGGCACGTCCCAAGTCAGTGGGGAAAATCCAGGACGGTGCTCATATTCAAGAAGGGCGATAGGGACTCCGTCGATAGCTGGAGACCCATCGCCCTGAGCAGCACCGTCGCCAAATTGTACGCCTCCGTACTGGCCCGTCGTTTGGGAGAGTGGGCTAGTCGACACGGCAGAATCTCCAAATCCCAGAAGGGATTCATGCCTGTCGACGGCTGTGCGGAGCATAATTTTATCTTGCAGGCCGCCATCATGGAGGCCAGGCGATCGCGAAAGTCTTGCTGCGTTGCGTGGCTCGACCTGACGAACGCGTTTGGCTCCATTCCGCACAGCACCATTTACCAGTCCCTCTCCTGGGCCGGTCTGGCTCCCGCCTCCATAGACTTGGTGCGGAGGCTGTACCTAAATAACACCACGGCGATCAGGTGCCAAGACGGATGGACGGAGGATATCCCAATATCATCTGGAGTCCGCCAGGGGTGCCCACTGTCCCCCATCATTTTTAACCTCGCTCTGGAGCCACTCCTGCGGGCTGTTCACGCTCTGGACGTGGGCTGTCCCGTTGCTTCGGAGCGATTCGGCGTCCTTGCTTACGCCGACGATCTGGCACTCCTGGCCAGGACTCCGGAGGGACTCCAGTCGGCTCTCAATACGGCGTGCCGTTTGGCACGTGCGGCCGGCCTCCGCTTCAACCCCAAAAAATGCTCCACCCTACACGTGGATGGTGTCAATCGGGATGCCGCCCCCACCGCCTTCCATTTGTCCGGGACGCAATTAAGCGTCTTGGATCGGAACGGCGTATACAATCATCTCGGTATCCCAACCGGGCTGTACACGGCCCCGTCGGCCTTGGGAGTAGTTGATAAAATGTCTGCCTGGACCACCAGGATTGACCAGTCACTCCTGGCTCCATGGCAGAAATTCGACGCCATTAACGCCTTCGTGCTGCCCTCGGTGGCATTTCACCTACGAAATGGCGTCGTTCCCAAGGCCGCCCTCAACGACTTCGACAAGACCCTGAAGCGTTGTGGGAAACGGTGGCTGAGCCTCCCGCAGAGAGCGAGCGTTGAGCCGCTCTACATGGACTGCCGCGCAGGGGGAATGGGCCTGATGCCGCTGGGGATACTGGCGGACATCTGCGCAGTGGCGCACGGCCATTCCCTGCTCAACTCCAACAATCTGAGTGAGCTGTGCAGGCGCATGCTGCGGGGGGTTGTGACCCGGAGGATCCGACGGGGAGCGGAGCCCAAGGACATGGCCGGCTTCCTCAACGGGGACATGAGTGGCGACTTCATCAACGAGACGACGGACCCCAGCAACATCTGGTCCCGTCTCAGAGTCGCCACCAAGAAACTCAGGACCAAGCTGGGTCTCGAATGGGTCGCAGCAGGAGACGGCGTTCAGCTTCGGCTGAACGGGTCCCCGCTAAAAACAGGCAGCGTGGAGACCGCGCTGAGAGCTGCGTTGCGGGAATTTTTCCGCCAGCAGCTTCTCGATAAACCCGACCAGGGCAAAGTGTTCAGCGTCACGAGCGCCACCACTCCGCCAAACCATTTTATGCGGGGTGGCTCGTTCACGCGCTTTGCCGACTGGCGGTTTATCCATCGCGCCCGTCTCGGCTGCGTCCCGCTTAACAGCGTGGCCAGGCGCTACCGACACCATCGCGCCGGCCACACCGAGACCTGCAGGCGCTGCGGCTACGCGCAAGAGACGCTGCCGCACGTCCTGTGTCACTGTCCCCCTCACCTGAGAGCCGCCACCCTACGCCACGATGCCATTTTAGCCCGGCTGAGCAAGGCTATGCGGGTCCCCGCGGGAGCTGAGGTCAGGGTCAATCGGACCGTGCCGGGTTGCGGGGAAAATCTCCGACCCGACCTGGTGGTCCTGGATCCTGTCCAACAGCGGGCCGTGATCGTAGACGTCACAGTCCCCTTCGAAAACCGGTACGCCGCCTTCACGGCGGCTCGCCGAGAGAAGCGGGACAAGTACGCCGGCATCGCGGAACATCTGCGAGCCCAGGGCTACAACGTCTTCCTCGACGCTTTTATCGTCGGTGCCCTGGGTGGCTGGGACCCCGCCAACGACCTTGTCCTCGGCAGGCTCGGCATTGGGTGGCGGTACTCCAGGCTCATGAGGAAGCTCATGGCGTCTGACACCATTAGGTGGAGCAGGGACATTTATGTGGAGCACATCACTGGCCGGCGGCAGTACCCGGAGCTGTAGGGGGGAGGAGATCGAATCGGCAGGTGTTCCTGGAGTGGCCGCAATTTTTAAAGTGTTCTGGTGCTTGTAGTGTTAGTGTGTTTTATTGTACATTCATTTTTATATTTTTAGTTTATAAGATTAACTTTAATTTTAATCCTGATATGTATGTATTTGTATCCAGCGCTATTATGTTATTGTTTTTTTTTATATTTTACTGTCTTTTATCTTTATGTGACCCTTTACATCATATTTCTATCTTTTTATACAATAACTCGGGCTGTGATAAGAATGAACTATTCTCTGTGATATTTCTATAACACCTGCAGTCATGCCATTTTAATTATGTGTCTTTTATATTTTAACTGTACTGTCCTTATTTATAAATAACTTTTATTATACATTTTATATTTTAGACTAGAGGCTAGACTGTATTAATTTTAGTTCATGTGATATGTAATTTTTAACATGTAATTACCATCTCCTCTAAGAGGCCACCTATTGTAATAATTTAAGGATTTATGTTTTGTATGCAAAATTTGCTAAATAAAGTTAATCTGTTCTTATCAGCTTAATATCTGATACGCCCCACATGTGGGGCCAGTATATTAATCTTGTTTTTGGGACTGGACAGAGGCTCGGGGCTTGCTCCACCTCCGTCACGGGTCGGCCCGGTATTGCAGTACCGCCGGGATTGGCCCACTTTTTACCACTATTAAACAAAAGTGACGTCTTATATTTAGTAAATAACACGTCCAGTTCCATAATTGAGAAGCGATTGAGTAGTACAGACCGGGCCAGAAACTCCACGACCAAATTCGGAGTTTCTGTTTCGAAGATTACTGTAACTGTAACTCCAAGACTAAATCCGGAGTTTCAGTGGAGTGACAGCCCAGACCGGCGACTGCACCCGGCGCCGCGACGAGATGAGCGACGACGAGGATGAAGAATACCTGACCGGGGCCGGCAGCGACGGGGACGGCAGCGGAGCGGAGACATCGCCGGAGATAGCAAGGTACGTGCTCGACTTCCCACTACAAGACGGCTTCCAGTGCCAGGTTTGCATGCCGGTAACTCGAACTTATCGTCGCCACGGCGATTTATCAAAGCACGTCAGACGTTATCACCTACAAACGATTATATTCCGATGCCGTGGCTGTAAATTGAATTTCGAAACCGTGAAGGCATGCAAACAACACCAACAGAAAACAACTAAATGTAAAAATCTCCGAGCCCCTCCGTTGCCCTCGCCACCACCAATACCACCCGGGGCTCTTCGTATGCAAAGGCCCGCATACAATCGCCGTAGGCCCGCCGCACCCGTGCCGGAGCACGTGAATGATCCTGCCACCACGTCCCGGCCCCCGTCGCCAATTGTTGCCCCGCGGGACGGCGCGGCGCTTGTCGAGCCGCCGGCCGCGCTGCCGCTGCCAGTGACGGCCGGAGAGGAACCTGCCACACCCATAGAGATGACCTTACCGACCTTGATCGTGACGACGGCCATGGTGCACACAGTTGCCCCCCAACGACCACCTCAACATCCTAGGGAACCTGACGCACTACCAGGGCCTAGTCATCGACCTCGGCGAATGATGGTGACAGACCAGGACGCCATCACGGTGAACCCGCCCCCCAGTCCACCCGGGACCCCTGATCGACCTGCCTTTCCACCGCGGCCTCGGCGCCGACCTGGCAACACTGCAGCAGCCGTGGACACCATCACCATGGCCGAATCCCCCCCAACATCACGGGAGGCGGCTGCCACCATCTCGCCGCCGCCTGGCCTCCGAGAAGATCCTGTGGAGCCTTCCCTTCCGGGCACCGCTGCGCCGCCCCCTGACCCTCGGATCGACCCCGTTGAGCCAACCCTACTTGCTGGCGGGGACACTGCTCCAGAGGAAAACGCCAACCAGAGGCGGTGGATACCCCGCTTCCTGCAGGTGAGCGGCGTCGAGGAGCTCGAGGCCGCCCTGGAGGAGCTGACTGACAGCATCAGGGAAGTGGCGCGGCGTCGCGGAGAACGGCAGAGAGGCGGGGGGCCTTCACAACGGTATCAGCCCCCGCCACAGCGACAGGGACCCCCGCCACCACCGAGGGAACAACATCGCCCCGCACCGCCGGCGAGACACCAACAACGCCGGCGGGGCCCTCGCTACGACGCCCAGGCGGCGTCTAGAATTCAAAAAATCTACCGCCAGGACCGACAGCGAGCATTCAGGGAAGTGGTGGGGAATAATTCCCCTTTTTGTGAAATCGATAGGGATGTAATTCATGATTATTTTTCCAGGGTTTACAGCTGCCAGGAGCGGGCCACCACCACGATCCCGGAGGACGTCCCCGCGCCCGAGCCCACCCCCGAAGACGACCGCGACCCACTCTCCACCCCCTTTACACCCGACGAGGTCTGGGCGCGCCTGCGGAATTGCAGCAACAATGCGCCCGGCCCGGACGAAATTAGATACGGCTCGTGGAGGTACTTCGACCCCGTTGCAAGGATTCTCAGCGCCGTGTTCAACACGGTGCGACGCCTTGCACACGTCCCGAAAAAATGGGGGGAGTCGAAGACCGTCCTTATACATAAAAAGGGCGACCGCGAGTCCGTCGATAACTGGCGCCCCATAGCGCTGAGCAACACCATTGCCAAGCTCTATGCTTCGGTGCTCGCGCGCCGCCTGGGAGAGTGGGCCGAAAGAAACCACCTCATCTCGGATGCCCAGAAAGGCTTTATGCCCGTCGATGGGTGCTCCGAGCATAACTTCGTCCTTCAGAGCGCTATCATTGAGGCGAAGCGGTCAAAGAAATCATGCTGCATCGCCTGGCTGGACCTGTCCAACGCCTTTGGGTCCGTCCCCCACTCTACTATCTTTGAGACCCTATCTTGGGCCGGCCTCGCCCCCGCGTCTGTCAATATTATACGGATGCTTTATGAGGGGACTACGACGGCGATAAGATGCAGCACGGGGTTCACTAACCCCATCCCCATTCGGGCAGGAGTGAGACAGGGCTGTCCCCTGTCACCCATCATTTTTAACTTAACCTTGGAGCCGCTACTGCGCACCATCCGGTCCCTTGACTTGGGCTGCCCAGTGGCCTCCAAACGGTTCGGAGTCCTGGCATACGCCGACGATCTGGCCCTCCTGTCCCGATCCCCCCAACAACTACAGACCGCTCTTGATGCCGCCCACCGACTGGCCACCGCGGCCGGGCTAAAATTCAATGCGAGCAAGTGTGCGACCCTACATGTCGACGGCGCAAACAGGGATGCGGCGCCCTCACAATTCTACATATCCGGGACTCAGTTAAGAGCCCTGGATCGGGAGGGCGCCTATGAACACCTGGGCATACCCACCGGGCTCTACACTGCCCACTCGGCCTTGGGGGCCATAGATAAGATGTCTGCCTGGACCAGCAGAGTCGATCAGTCTCTCCTGGCTCCATGGCAGAAATTTGACGCCGTGAACACATTTATACTCCCGACGGTGTCCTTTCATCTCCGAAACGGCGTCGTCCCCAAGGCAAATTTAAATAACTTTGATAAAGAACTTAAGCGCTGCGGGAAGAGGTGGTTAAGCCTGCCCCAACGTGCAAGTGTAGAGCCCCTTTACATGGACTGCCGAACCGGGGGCATGGGTCTCATGCCCCTCGGACAGCTGGCTGACATCTGCGCCGTCGCGCATGGCCACGCTTTGCTCACGTCTCCCAATCTGGGGGAACTGTGCCGGCGCATGCTCCTCGGCGTCGTATCGAGAAGGATACGACGACCGGCCGGGCCGAGTGACGTGGCCAAATATTTGAACGGGGAGATGGGTGGCGTGTTCGCCAACGAGACAACGGACCCGACGAACACCTGGTCCCGGCTCAGGGTCTCCACCAAGCGCCTGAAAACCAAAATGGGCATTGGTTGGGTGGCGACCGAGGGGGGCGACGTTCAATTACATCTGAACGAGTCCCCCCTAAAGACCGGAAGCGTCGAGACTGCGTTGAGGGCCGCGCTCCGGGAATTTCACCGGCAGCGGCTCCTGGACAAGCCTGACCAAGGCAAGGTGTACAGCGTTACTAGCGCCACCACTCCGCCGAACCACTTCATGCGGGGTGGCGCTTTCACACGCTTTGCCGACTGGCGGTTTGTCCATCGCGCTCGTCTCGGCTGCGTGCCACTTAACAGCGTGGCCAAGCGCTATCGTCATCAGCGCTCCAGTCACAGCGATAAATGCAGACGCTGCGGCTACGCCCAGGAGACCCTGCCCCACGTCTTATGCCACTGCCCTCCCCACTTGCGAGCCGCCACCCTACGCCACGACAACATCCTGCGAAGGCTGACCACGGCCATGCGGGTCCCTGCCAGAGCCGAAGTCAGGGTCAACCAGACCGTGCCCGGTTGCGGAGAAAACCTCCGACCCGACCTGGTGGTTCTGGACCCTGACGAAAAACAGGCGCTCTTGATAGACGTTACTGTCCCCTTCGAGAACCGGTACGCCGCATTTATCGCGGCTCGCCGGGAGAAGAGGGACAAGTACGCCGGAATCGCGGAACATCTGCGAACCCAGGGCTACCAAGTATTTCTCGATGCCTTCATCGTCGGTGCCCTGGGAGGCTGGGACCCTGCAAATGACCTGGTGCTCAGCAAACTTAAAATAGGGTGGCGCTACTCCAGGCTGATGAAAAAATTAATGGCTTCAGACACCATCCGATGGAGCCGCGACATCTATGTCGAACACGTCACTGGCCACCGGCAATACCATGAGTCGTGATGCCTGCGGGGTGTGTTGGTGGCGCGCTCCTGGTGCCTCGGACTTGGGTCGTCCACTAGGGCTCTTCCTTTTTATTATGTATTTGTTTGTTTGTATATTTTAAATATTATGTGTTTTACAAAACTAACTCCACTGTGTTTCAGATTAACTGCATCGTGTACTGTACCTTTTATTTATACAATGTATATATCCGGCATTTTATAGTTATTTATTTTTATATTTTATCCTAATAAAGAAAAACCACGACCCTATACATCGTCAATAATAACATTGCTGTGATATGAATACTTGCGATACTTAACTCTGTGATATATTTTCCTAACATCTCTCATCTAGCTTTATTGTTTTTAATTATATGTCTTTTTTATATTTTAACTGTAAATGTTTTTTATTCTATATGTACTTTTATATTATATTTATAATGTTAGACTAGGCTAGGTGAAATATTTAAGTATGTGATAATAACTTCGTAAAATTGTAATAACATCCCCCTTATGGGCCCAATATTATTGTTAATTATTTAAGGATTTTATGTATGCAGTATCTGCTAATAAAGGTTAATCTGTTCTTATCAGCTTAATATCTGATACGCCCCACATGTGGGGCCAGTATATTAATCTTGTTTTTGGAACTGGACAGAGGCTCGGGGCTTGCTCCACCTCCGTCACGGGTCGGCCCGGTATTGCAGTACCGCCGGGATTGGCCCACTTTTTACCACTATTAAACAAAAGTGACGTCTTATAATAGTAACACCGTCCAGTTCCATAAAGAGAAGCGATTTTACAAGTGCGAGTGAAGATTACTGTAACTGTAACTCCAAGACTAAATCCGGAGTTTCAGTGAAGTGACAGCCCAGACCGGCGACTACACCCGGCGCCGCGACGAGATGAGCGACGACGAGGATGAAGAATACCTGACCGGGGCCGGCAGCGACGGGGACGGCAGCGGAGCGGAGACATCGCCGGAGATAGCAAGGTACGTGCTCGACTTCCCACTACAAGACGGCTTCCAGTGCCAGGTTTGCATGCCGGTAACTCGAACTTATCGTCGCCACGGCGATTTATCAAAGCACGTCAGACGTTATCACCTACAAACGATTATATTCCGATGCCGTGGCTGTAAATTGAATTTCGAAACCGTGAAGGCATGCAAACAACACCAACAGAAAACAACTAAATGTAAAAATCTCCGAGCCCCTCCGTTGCCCTCGCCACCACCAATACCACCCGGGGCTCTTCGTATGCAAAGGCCCGCATACAATCGCCGTAGGCCCGCCGCACCCGTGCCGGAGCACGTGAATGATCCTGCCACCACGTCCCGGCCCCCGTCGCCAATTGTTGCCCCGCGGGACGGCGCGGCGCTTATCGAGCCGCCGGCCGCGCTGCCGCTGCCAGTGACGGCCAGAGAGGAACCTGCCACACCCATAGAGATGACCTTACCGACCTTGATCGTGACGACGGCCATGGTGCACACAGTTGCCCCCCAACGACCACCTCAACATCCTAGGGAACCTGACGCACTACCAGGGCCCAGTCATCGACCTCGGCGAATGATGGTGACAGACCAGGACGCCATCACGGTGAACCCGCCCCCCAGTCCACCCGGGACCCCTGATCGACCTGCCTTTCCACCGCGGCCTCGGCGCCGACCTGGCAACACTGCAGCAGCCGTGGACACCATCACCATGGCCGAATCCCCCCCAACATCACGGGAGGCGGCTGCCAGCATCTCGCCGCCGCCTGGCCTCCGAGAAGATCCTGTGGAGCCTTCCCTTCCGGGCACCGCTGCGCCGCCCCCTGACCCTCGGATCGACCCCGTTGAGCCAACCCTACTTGCTGGCGGGGACACTGCTCCAGAGGAAAACGCCAACCAGAGGCGGTGGATACCCCGCTTCCTGCAGGTGAGCGGCGTCGAGGAGCTCGAGGCCGCCCTGGAGGAGCTGACTGACAGCATCAGGGAAGTGGCGCGGCGTCGCGGAGAACGGCAGAGAGGCGGGGGGCCTTCACAACGGTATCAGCCCCCGCCACAGCGACAGGGACCCCCGCCACCACCGAGGGAACAACATCGCCCCGCACCGCCGGCGAGACACCAACAACGCCGGCGGGGCCCTCGCTACGACGCCCAGGCGGCGTCTAGAATTCAAAAAATCTACCGCCAGGACCGACAGCGAGCATTCAGGGAAGTGGTGGGGAATAATTCCCCTTTTTGTGAAATCGATAGGGATGTAATTCATGATTATTTTTCCAGGGTTTACAGCTGCCGGGAGCGGGCCACCACCACGATCCCGGAGGACGTCCCCGCGCCCGAGCCCACCCCCGAAGACGACCGCGACCCACTCTCCACCCCCTTTACACCCGACGAGGTCTGGGCGCGCCTGCGGAATTGCAGCAACAATGCGCCCGGCCCGGACGAAATTAGATACGGCTCGTGGAGGTACTTCGACCCCGGTGCAAGGATTCTCAGCGCCGTGTTCAACACGGTGCGACGCCTTGCACACGTCCCGAAAAAATGGGGGGAGTCGAAGACCGTCCTTATACATAAAAAGGGCGACCGCGAGTCCGTCGATAACTGGCGCCCCATAGCGCTGAGCAACACCATTGCCAAGCTCTATGCTTCGGTGCTCGCGCGCCGCCTGGGAGAGTGGGCCGAAAGAAACCACCTCATCTCGGATGCCCAGAAAGGCTTTATGCCCGTCGATGGGTGCTCCGAGCATAACTTCGTCCTTCAGAGCGCTATCATTGAGGCGAAGCGGTCAAGGAAATCATGCTGCATCGCCTGGCTGGACCTGTCCAACGCCTTTGGGTCCGTCCCCCACTCCACCATTTTCGAGACCCTATCCTGGGCCGGTCTCGCCCCAGCATCCGTTAATATCATACGGATGCTTTATGAGGGGACTACGACGGCGATAAGATGCAGCACGGGGTTCACTAACCCCATTCCCATTCGGGCAGGAGTGAGACAGGGCTGTCCACTGTCACCCATTATCTTCAATCTGACCCTGGAGCCGCTGCTGCGCACCATCCAGTCCCTTGACTTGGGTAGCCCAGTCGCCTCCGAACGGTTCGGGGTCTTGGCATACGCCGACGACCTGGCTCTCCTGTCCCGATCACCCCAACAGCTACAGACCGCTCTGGATGTCGCCCACCGACTGGCCACTGCAGCCGGGCTAAAATTCAATCCAAGTAAGTGTGCGACCCTGCATGTCGACGGCGCAAACAGGGATGCGGCGCCCTCTCAATTCCATATATCCGGGACTCAGTTAAGAGCTCTGGATAGGGAGGGCGCCTATGAACACCTGGGCATACCCACCGGGCTCTACACTGCCCACTCGGCCTTGGGGGCCATAGATAAGATGTCTGCCTGGACCGGCAGAGTCGATCAGTCTCTCCTGGCCCCGTGGCAGAAATTTGACGCCGTAAATACATTCGTACTACCCACGGTATCCTTCCATCTGAGAAACGGCGTCGTCCCCAAGGCCAACTTGAATAATTTCGACAAGGAGCTAAAGCGCTGCGGGAAGAGGTGGTTAAGCCTGCCCCAACGCGCAAGTGTAGAGCCCCTTTACATGGACTGCCGAACCGGGGGCATGGGTCTCATGCCCCTCGGACAGCTGGCTGACATCTGCGCCGTCGCGCATGGCCACGCTTTGCTCACGTCTCCCAATCTGGGGGAACTGTGCCGGCGCATGCTCCTCGGCGTCGTATCGAGAAGGATACGACGACCGGCCGGGCCGAGTGACGTGGCCAAATACTTGAACGGGGAGATGGGTGGCGTGTTCGCCAACGAGACAACGGACCCGACGAACACCTGGTCCCGGCTCAGGGTCTCCACCAAGCGCCTGAAAACCAAAATGGGCATTGGTTGGGTGGCGACCGAGGGGGGCGACGTTCAATTACATCTGAACGAGTCCCCCCTAAAGACCGGAAGCGTCGAGACTGCATTGAGGGCCGCGCTACGGGAATTTCACCGGCAGCGGCTCCTGGACAAGCCTGACCAAGGCAAGGTGTACAGCGTTACTAGCGCCACCACTCCGCCGAACCACTTCATGCGGGGTGGCGCTTTCACACGCTTTGCCGACTGGCGGTTTGTCCATCGCGCTCGTCTCGGCTGCGTGCCACTTAACAGCGTGGCCAAGCGCTATCGTCATCAGCGCTCCGGTCACAGCGATAAATGCAGACGCTGCGGCTACGCCCAGGAGACCCTGCCCCACGTCTTATGCCACTGCCCTCCCCACTTGCGAGCCGCCACCCTACGCCACGACAACATCCTGCGAAGGCTGACCACGGCCATGCGGGTCCCTGCCAGAGCCGAAGTCAGGGTCAACCAGACCGTGCCCGGTTGCGGAGAAAACCTCCGACCCGACCTGGTGGTTCTGGACCCTGACGAAAAACAGGCGCTCTTGATAGACGTTACTGTCCCCTTCGAGAACCGGTACGCCGCATTTATCGCGGCTCGCAGGGAGAAGAGGGACAAGTACGCCGGAATCGCGGAACATCTGCGAACCCAGGGCTACCAAGTATTTCTCGATGCCTTCATCGTCGGTGCCCTGGGAGGCTGGGACCCTGCAAATGACCTGGTGCTCAGCAAACTTAAAATAGGGTGGCGCTACTCCAGGCTGATGAAAAAATTAATGGCTTCAGACACCATCCGATGGAGCCGCGACATCTATGTCGAACACGTCACTGGCCACCGGCAATACCATGAGTCGTGATGCCTGCGGGGTGTGTTGGTGGCGCGCTCCTGGTGCCTCGGACTTGGGTCGTCCACTAGGGCTCTTCCTTTTTATTATGTATTTGTTTGTTTATATATTTTAAATATTATGTGTTTTACAAAACTAACTCCACTGTGTTTCAGATTAACTGCATCGTGTACTGTACCTTTTATTTATACAATGTATATATCCGGCATTTTATAGTT
Organism: Malachius bipustulatus; assembly: GCA_910589415.1. Classification (NCBI taxonomy): domain Eukaryota; kingdom Metazoa; phylum Arthropoda; class Insecta; order Coleoptera; family Melyridae; genus Malachius; species Malachius bipustulatus. Next base: position 9,203,426 of record OU342634.1, read on the forward strand.
ATTTATTTTTATATTTTATCCTAATAAAGAAAAACCACGACCCTATACATCGTCAATAATAACATTGCTGTGATATGAATACTTGCGATACTTAACTCTGTGATATATTTTCCTAACATCTCTCATCTAGCTTTATTGTTTTTAATTATATGTCTTTTTTATATTTTAACTGTAAATGTTTTTTATTCTATATGTACTTTTATATTATATTTATAATGTTAGACTAGGCTAGGTGAAATATTTAAGTATGTGATAATAACTTAGTAAAATTGTAATAACATCCCCCTTATGGGCCCAATATTATTGTTAATTATTTAAGGATTTTATGTATGCAGTATCTGCTAATAAAGGTTAATCTGTTCTTATCAGCTTAATATCTGATACGCCCCACATGTGGGGCCAGTATATTAATCTTGTTTTTGGAACTGGACAGAGGCTCGGGGCTTGCTCCACCTCCGTCACGGGTCGGCCCGGTATTGCAGTACCGCCGGCGTTTCTGTATTTTCCACATCATGCCCTCTAAGACGGACCAGCTGCACTCACCTGCAGATCTACTGCTTCAGTGAGGAGACCAGGCCCATCCACCATCAACAATGAGCGACCGGGAGGACGACGAAGACGAAGACCAGCAGCAGAACGGTGACGGGGCCGGCAACTTATCAACGGGCGATAGCGGTGAGTACATGTTGAGATATCCGCTATCGGCCTCGTTTCAGTGCTCGGTTTGCATGCCTATTGAAAGAACCTACAAACGACATGGAGATTTATCGAAGCACGTACGCAGATACCATCTTAAAATTATTAAATTTCAATGCCGGGGATGCGACCTGCTTTTCGACACAATAAAGGCATGCAAACTCCATCAAAGCCGAGCACTGAATTGTAAGAACCTTGAGGCCTCACCTGCACCCGTGCCCCCGCCCGTTCCACCGGGAGCACTTAGAATGCGCCGGCCGGCATATCATCGTCGCCGGCCTGGCTCCCCGGAGGTGACCGCCACTGCTCCTCCGCATGTTCCCGGCCCAGAGGACGTGAGGTTGCCAGTGGACGAGCGTCCTCCCGCTTCACCACTGACACCAGCCGAAGAGGGGCTGCCAATCACGATAGTCACGGCGGCCGTCGTCCACCAGCGGCCAGAATCACCCCAGAGGCGGCGTCTCCGACCACGCGTTCCGGCCGGGGCGCCCCTCGACGACATGGCAGCCACCGAGTCACCCGATGAAGCCCCCGCATCCCCCGACGCAGCATTCGGCACGCCACCCGACCATCTGGGTGGCCTCGCCTCGCCATTGGGACCACGGCGACCACAACAGCTCTTCCCGGCCCGGCAGCCCGACCAGGATGACATCATCGTGGTGCCCTCCCCCGCAGCATCCTCCAGGGCGCCACCACCACCGTTCACCACGCCCCCCGCACCACCAAGGGAGGCCACTGCCCCCACCTCGCCGCCGCCTAGCCTCCGGAACGACCTCGTGGAGCCTACCCTTTCTGCTCCAGAGGAAAACCTGCCGGAGGAGAACGCTGGTCAGCGACGATGGGTGCCACGCTTCCGGCAGCTCAATAATATCGAGGACTTCGAGACCGCCCTGGAGGAGCTGATGAACACAGTCAGGGAGGCGGCGCGCGGTCGCGGAGATCGGCAGGGAGATGCACGGCGGCAGTCACAACAACAGCCGCCGCCGCCCCCACCACAACAGCATCCCCGACCCCAGCGGGAGCCGAACCACCGCGCGCCGCCGGCGAGAGACCAGCGACGTCGGCGAGCACCCCGCTACGACGCCCAGGCGGCGTCGAGAATCCAGAAAATGTACCGTCAGGATAGACCGCGCGCTTTTAGGGAGGTAGCGGAGGGTAACTCCCCATATTGTAATATCTCGGGCGGTCAATTGTATAATCATTTTTACAGGGTTTACAGCGGCGAGGGAGGAGTCGAGGAGCCGGTGATTTCCACCGATGTCCCGGCACCCCAGCCTGCACCAGCCGACGACCGAGACCCCCTGTCTGCCCCATTTACTCCTGCCGAAGTCTGGGCCCGACTGCGATTCTGCAGTAATAACGCCCCCGGCCCAGACGAAATCAGGTACGGAGTATGGAAGTTCGTGGATCCGGGAGCCAGGATCCTGAGCTCCATCTACAACACCGTGCACCGATTGGGGCACATACCCAGACAGTGGGGCAGGTCGAAAACGGTGCTGATTTACAAGAAGGGCGATCGGAATGCCGTGGAGAACTGGCGCCCGATCGCTCTCAGCAGCACCATCGCCAAGTTGTACGCCTCCGTACAGGCCCGTCGTTTGGGAGAGTGGGCTGATCGACATGGCAGGATCTCTAAACACCAAAAGGGATTCATGCCTGTCGACGGCTGTGCGGAACACAACTTCATCCTTCAGGCGGCCATAACAGAGGCCAAACGAACGCGGAGGTCCTGCTACGTGGCGTGGCTGGACCTGACCAATGCGTTCGGATCGATCCCGCACAGCACCATTTATCGCTCGCTCTCCTGGGCCGGCTTGGCTCCCGCCTCCATTGAACTGGTGCGGAGGCTGTACACCAACAACACCACGGCGATACGGTGCAGGGAGGGAACAACGGAGGAAATACCTATCCATTCTGGAGTCCGGCAGGGATGCCCCCTTTCGCCGATAATTTTTAACCTGGCCCTTGAGCCGCTCCTGCGGGCGGTCCACTCTTTGGATGTGGGCTGTCCCGTTGCATCGGAGCGTTTCGGCGTCTTGGCATACGCCGATGACCTTGCGCTTCTCGCCAGGACTCCAGAGGGCCTCCAGACGGCCTTGGACACGGCGTGCCGTCTGGCACGTGCGGCCGGCCTCCGTTTCAACCCCCGAAAATGTGCCACGCTCCATGTAGATGGTGTCCACAGGGATGCCGCCCCAACCACGTTCCAATTGTCCGGGACGCAATTACGCGCCCTGGACCGGAACGGGGTCTACGACCATCTCGGCATCCCAACCGGCGTCCACACAGCCCCGTCGGCCTTGGGAGTTTTGGAGAAAATGTCTGCCTGGACGTCCAGGATTGATGAATCACTCCTGGCCCCCTGGCAGAAGTTCGACGCCGTTAACACTTTCGTGTTACCTTCGGTGTCCTTTCATCTGCGTAACGGCGTCGTTCCCAAGGCCGCCCTCAACGACTTCGACAAGACCCTGAAGCGTTGTGGGAAACGGTGGCTGAGCCTCCCGCAGCGAGCGAGCGTCGAGCCGCTTTATATGTCCTGCCGTGCAGGGGGAATGGGCCTGACTCCGCTGGGCCAACTGGCGGACATATGCGCTGTAGCGCACGGCCATTCCCTGCTCAACTCGCCCCATCTGGGTGAGCTGTGCCGGCGGATGCTGCGGGGGGTGGTTAGTCGGAGAATCCGACGACCAGCGGAACCGAGAGATGTGGCCGGCTTCCTCAACGGGGAAATGAGTGGCGACTTCATGAACGAGACGACGGACCCCACCAACACCTGGTCCCGTCTCAGAGTCGCCACCAAAAAGCTTAAGACCAAGCTGGGCCTCGGATGGGTCGCAGCCGAGGGAGACGGAGTTCAGCTCCAGCTGAACGGGTCGCCGCTAAAGACCGGCGGCGTCGAGACCGCGCTAAGAGCTGCGCTGCGGGAGTTCTTCCGACAGCGACTCTTGGATAAACCAGACCAGGGCAAGGTGTTTAGCGTTACCAGTGCCACCACTCCGCCAAACCATTTCATGCGGGGTGGCGCATTCACGCGCTTTGCTGACTGGCGGTTTATCCACCGCGCCCGTCTCGGCTGCGTCCCCCTTAATAACGTGGCAAAGCGCTACCGACACCATCGCGCTGGCCACACCGAGGCCTGCAGGCGCTGCGGCTACGCACAGGAAACGTTGCCGCACGTCTTGTGCCATTGTCCCCCGAACTTTAGAGCCGCCACCCTACGCCATGACGCCATCCTCGGGCGCCTGAGCAAGGCTATGCGGGTCCCGGCCGGAGCGGAGGTCAGGGTCAATCGGACCGTGCCGGGTTGCGGGGAAAATCTCCGACCCGACCTGGTGGTCCTCGACCCTGTCCAGAAGCAGGCCATAATCGTTGACGTTACTGTCCCCTTTGAAAACGGTTACGCTGCATTTATTGCGGCGCGCCGTGAAAAGCGGGACAAGTACGCAAACATCGCCGACCACCTGCGAACCCAGGGCTACCAAGTTCACCTCGATGCTTTCATCGTCGGTGCCCTGGGTGGTTGGGACCCCGCAAATGAGCTCGTGCTCACCCGGCTTGGAATCGGGTGGCGGTACTCGAAGTTAATGAGGAAGCTAATGGCCTCGGACACCATAAAGTGGAGCAGGGACATGTATGTGGAACATATCACTGGCCGACGACAATACCCGGAGCCGCAGGGGGTGTAGACACACGTTGGCCGCCCGAGACGAAGGGGGTGCCGATCTCTTTTTAAATTGTTGTGTAGTGTGATTTATTTGGTGCTGTAGTGTCTGTTTTATATTTTTTATACTATTATATTATGATTCAGATTACCTGTTATATGTATCCAAACACCATTTTAATTTTATCACGCGCTTGTACTGATTGTTGTTATTTTATTTATACTTATACATTTTTATCTCTACACTTTCATATAATTTTAACCTGAACAACAGTGCTGTGATATTTATTTACTGAACTTTAATCTGTGATACTATTTATAACATCTTTACCTAGTCGTTTTAATTAAATGTCTTTATATTTTTAACTGTGCTGTGTTTTATGTATTTTAACTACTCTGTATATGTAATATTTTATATTTTAGACTAGGCTAGGTAATCTATTAATTAAGTTCTGTGCAATATTTAAGTCTCACATGTAAATAACCACCCCATAGGGGCCAAATATTTGTATTTAATTAAGGATACTATACTGTGTATGCAAAATAATTTGCTAATAAAGGTTAATCTGTTCTTATCAGCTTAATATCTGATACGCCCCACATGTGGGGCCAGTATATTAATCTTGTTTTTGGAACTGGACAGAGGCTCGGGGCTTGCTCCACCTCCGTCACGGGTCGGCCCGGTATTGCAGTACCGCCGGGATTGGCCCACTTTTTACCAACAAACAAAAGTGACGTCTTATAATTATTAACACCGTCCAGTTCCTAAAAGAGAAGCGATTTGAAGAAGTATACAACGGGCCAGAAACTCCACGACAAAATTCGGAGTTTCTGAATTTTCCATACCACGCCCCATAAGACGGACCAGCTGCACTTACCTGCACCTACGTGGGCCTACCTACTTCACCATCACCAGTGCCAGTCAACCATCAACAATGAGCGACCGGGAGGACGACGAAGACGAAGACCAGCAGCAGAACGGTGACGGGGCCGGCAACTTATCAACGGGCGATAGCGGTGAGTACATATTGAGATATCCGCTAGAGATGAGCTTAGCAGTGATTTTGAATTCACCGGTAGAACAGCGACAGTGACTTTAAAATATTAGTTACTTTTAACAGCGACCAGTGATCACCGTCTCTTCCATTTTAGTGTCGTTACAGCCGTGACTAAGGTGGTCACTGCGACAGTTCAAAATCACTGTTCATGAATAATTTAAGTTTGTCTACATAAGTATGACAAAAGTCAATTAATTAATTAAAGTTTGCAATTTAATATCGCAGCTTAAGGAATAGATGATTTATAAACATAAAAAAATTAAATTATGATTTATTTATAAAACAAATTGGAATTAGGTATTAACTTTAACCAGTTCACCAGTAAAAGTCGCTGTTTAGGTCACCGGTAAGGGATCACAAATTCACTGCCAGTGACAGCGACTTTTAAATATTAGCGACTAAATCACCGGTAGTGAAATATCGCTCATCTCTAATATCCGCTATCTGCCTCGTTTCAATGCTCGGTTTGCATGCCTATCGAAAGAACCTACAAACGACATGGAGATTTGTCGAAACACGTACGCAGATACCATCTCAAAATTATTAAATTTCAATGCCGGGGATGCGACCTGCTTTTCGACAAAATAAAGGCATGCAAACTCCACCAGAGCCGAGCATTGAACTGTAAGAACCTCCAGGCATCACCTGCACCCGTGCCCCCGCCCGTTCCACCGGGAGCACTTAGAATGCGCCGGCCGGCATATCATCGTCGCCGGCCTGGCTCCCCGGAGGTGACCGCCACTGCTCCTCCGCATGTTCCCGGCCCGGAGGACGTGAGGTTGCCAGTAGACGAGCGTCCTCCCGCTTCACCACTGACACCAGCCGAAGAGGGGCTGCCAATCACGATAGTCACGGCGGCCGTCGTCCACCAGCGGCCAGAATCACCCCAGAGGCGGTGTCTCCGACCACGCGTTCCGGCCGGTGCGCCCCTCGACGACATGGCAGCCCCCGAGTCACCCGATGAAGCCCCCGCATCCCCCGACGCAGCATTCGGCACGCCACCCGACCATCTGGGTGGCCTCGCCTCGCCACTGGGACCACGGCGACCACAACAGCTCTTCCCGGCCCAGCAGCCCGACCAGGATGTCATCACCGTGGTGCCCTCCCCCGTAACATCCTCCAGGGCGTCACCACCACCGTTCACCACGCCCCCCGCACCACCAAGGGAGGCCACTGCCCCCACCTCGCCGCCGGCTAGCCTCCGGAGCGACCTCGTGGAGCCTACCCTTTCTGCTCCAGAGGAAAACCTGCCGGAGGAGAACGCTGGTCAGCGACGATGGGTGCCACGCTTCCGGCAGCTCAATAATATCGAGGACTTCGAGACCGCCCTGGAGGAGCTGATGAACACAGTCAGGGAGGCGGCGCGCGGTCGCGGAGATCGGCAGGGAGATGCACGGCGGCGGTCACAACAACAGCCGCCGCCGCCCCCACCACAACAGCATCCCCGACCCCAGCGAGAGCCGAACCACCGCGCGCCGCCGGCGAGAGACCAGCGACGTCGGCGAGCACCCCGCTACGACGCCCAGGCGGCGTCGAAAATCCAGAAAATGTACCGCCAGGATAGACCGCGCGCTTTTAGGGAGGTAGCGGAGGGTAACTCCCCATATTGTAATATCTCGGGCGGTCAATTGTATAATCATTTTTACAGGGTTTACAGCGGCGAGGGAAGAGTCGAGGAGCCAGTGATCTCCACCGATGTCCCGGCACCTCAGCCTGTCCCAGTCGACGACCGAGACCCCCTGTCTGCCCCATTTACTCCTGCCGAAGTCTGGGCCCGTCTGCGATTTTGCAGCAATAACGCCCCCGGCCCGGACGAAATCAGGTACGGAGTATGGAAGTTCGTGGATCCGGGAGCCAGGATCCTGAGCTCCATCTACAACACCGTTCACCGACTGGGGCACATACCCAGACAGTGGGGCAGGTCGAAGACGGTGCTTATCTACAAGAAGGGCGATCGGAATGCCGTGGAGAACTGGCGACCGATCGCTCTCAGCAGCACCATCGCCAAGTTGTACGCCTCCGTACAGGCCCGTCGTTTGGGAGAGTGGGCCGACCGGCATGGCAGAATCTCTAAACACCAAAAGGGATTCATGCCTGTCGACGGCTGTGCGGAACACAACTTTATTCTGCAGGCGGCCATAACAGAGGCCAAACGAACGCGGAGGTCCTGCTACGTGGCGTGGCTGGACCTGACCAATGCGTTCGGATCGATCCCGCACAGCACCATTTATCGGTCACTCTCCTGGGCCGGTTTGGCTCCCGCCTCCATCGAACTGGTGCGGAGGCTGTACACAGGCAACACCACGGCGATACGGTGCAGGGAGGGAGCGACGGAGGAAATACCCATCCTATCTGGAGTCCGGCAGGGATGCCCCCTCTCACCGATCATCTTTAACCTGGCCCTTGAGCCGCTCCTGCGGGCGGTCCACTCTCTGGACGTGGGCTGCCCCGTCGCATCGGAGCGTTTCGGCGTCTTGGCGTACGCCGATGACCTTGCGCTCCTTGCCAGGACTCCAGAGGGTCTCCAGACGGCCTTAGACACGGCGTGCCGATTGGCACGCGCGGCCGGCCTCCGTTTCAACCCCCAGAAATGTGCCACGCTCCACGTAGATGGTGTCCACAGGGATGCCGCCCCAACCACGTTCCAATTGTCCGGGACGCAATTACGCGCCCTGGACCGGAACGGGGTCTACGACCATCTCGGCATCCCAACCGGCGTCCACACAGCCCCGTCGGCCTTGGGAGTTTTGGAGAAAATGTCTGCCTGGACGTCCGGGATTGATGAATCAGTCCTGGCCCCCTGGCAGAAGTTCGACGCCGTTAACACTTTCGTGCTACCTTCGGTATCCTTCCATCTGCGTAACGGCGTCGTTCCCAAGGCCGCCCTCAACGACTTCGACAAGACCCTGAAGCGTTGTGGGAAACGGTGGCTGAGCCTCCCGCAGCGAGCGAGCGTCGAGCCGCTTTATATGTCCTGCCGTGCAGGGGGAATGGGCCTGACCCCGCTGGGCCAACTGGCGGACATATGCGCGGTGGCGCATGGCCATTCCTTGCTCAACTCACCACATCTGGGTGAGTTGTGCCGGCGGATGCTGCGGGGGGTGGTTAGTCGGAGAATCCGACGACCAGCGGAGCCGAGAGATGTGGCCGGCTTCCTCAACGGGGACATGAGTGGCGACTTCATGAACGAGACGACGGACCCCACCAACACCTGGTCCCGTCTCAGAGTCGCCACCAAAAAGCTTAAAACCAAGCTGGGCCTCGGATGGGTTGCAGACGAGGGAGACGGCGTTCAGCTCCAGCTGAACGGGTCGCCGCTAAAGACCGGCGGCGTCGAGACCGCGCTAAGAGCTGCGCTGCGGGAGTTCTTCCGACAGCGACTCTTGGATAAGCCAGACCAGGGCAAAGTGTTTAGCGTTACCAGCGCCACCACTCCGCCAAACCATTTCATGCGGGGTGGCGCATTTACGCGCTTTGCTGACTGGCGGTTTATCCACCGCGCCCGTCTCGGCTGCGTCCCCCTCAATAACGTGGCCAAGCGCTATCGACACCACCGCGCCGGCCACACCGAGGCCTGCAGGCGCTGCGGCTACGCGCAGGAAACGTTGCCGCACGTCCTGTGCCATTGTCCCCCCAACTTTAGAGCCGCCACCCTACGACATGACGCCATCCTCGGGCGCCTGACCAAGGCTATGCGGGTCCCGGCCGGAGCGGAGGTCAGGGTCAATCGGACCGTGCCAGGTTGCGGGGAAAATCTCCGACCCGACCTGGTGGTCCTCGACCCTGTCCAGAAGCAGGCCATAATCGTTGACGTTACTGTCCCCTTTGAAAACGGATACGCCGCATTTATTGCGGCGCGCCGTGAAAAGCGGGACAAGTACGCAAACATCGCCGACCACCTGCGAACCCAGGGCTACCAAGTTCACCTCGATGCTTTCATCGTCGGTGCCCTGGGTGGTTGGGACCCCGCAAATGAGCTCGTGCTCACCCGGCTTGGTATTGGGTGGCGCTACTCGAGGTTGATGAGGAAGCTCATGGCCTCGGACACCATAAAGTGGAGCAGGGACATGTATGTGGAACATATCACTGGCCGACGACAATACCCGGAGCCGCAGGGGGTGTAGACACACATTGGCTGCCTGAGACAAAGGGGATGCCGATTTCTTTAATTTAATTGTGTAGTGTGGTTTATTTGGTGTAGTAGTGTCTGTTCTACATTTTTTTAACTTTTATATTGTGAATCAGATTACCTTTTAGTGTATCCTAACTCTATTTTAATTTTGTCACGCACTTGTACTGTTTGTTGTCATTTTATTTATATTTATACACTGTTTTTATCTTTACATGTCTATACGATTTTAACCTAAACAACAAGAGTGCTGTGATATCTATGTACTGAGCTTTAATCTGTGATATTATATTTATAACATCTTTACCTAGTCATTTTAATTAAATGTCTTTTATATTTTTAACTGTGATGTATTTTATGTATTTTATCTATTGTATGTTATATTATCTTTTAGACTAGGCTAGGTAAATTATTTTTTTAAGATCTGTGCAATATATTTAAGCTTACATGTGATACCATCTCCCCTTAGGGGCCAAATATTATATTTATTTAAGGATACTATTCTGTATGCAATAATTTGCTAATAAAGGTTAATCTGTTCTTATCAGCTTAATATCTGATACGTCCCACATGTGGGACCAGTATATTAATCTTGTTTTTGGAACTGGACAGAGGCTCGGGGCTTGCTCCACCTCCGTCACGGGTCGGCCCGGTATTGCAGTACCGCCGGGATTGGCCCACTTTTTAACAATCTAAAGTGACATTTTATAGTTTTAACACCGTCCAGTTCCAATCGAGAAGCGATTAGAAAAGTATTAAACGGGCCAGAAACTCCACGAACAAAAATTCGGAGTTTCTAAATTTGACCATCCCCACGCCACGTATGAGACGGACATCTGACACCGACATCAGTGGACCACTGACCAGTGCCGCTAGCCACCATCAAGAATGAGCGACCGGGAGGACGAAGACCAGCAGCAGAACGGTGACGGGGCCGGCAACGTATCAACGGGCGATAGCGGTGAGTATTTATTGAGATATCCGCTATCGGAATCGTTTCAATGCTCGGTTTGCATGCCTGTGGAGAGAAGTTATGAACGACATGGCGACTTATCGAAACACGTCCGCCGATATCACCTCAAGACAATTAAATTTCAATGTCGCGGATGTGATTTATTATTTGATACAATAAAGGCATGCAAACTCCACCAGAGCCGAGCATTGAACTGCAGGAACCTCGAGGCCTCACCTGCACCCGTGCCCCCGCCCGTTCCACCGGGAGCCCTTCGAATGCGCCGGCCGGCATATCATCGCCGCCGGCCTGGTTCCCCGGAGATAATTGCCCCCGCTTCTCCGCATGTTACCGGCCCGGAGAACGTGAGGTTGTCGCCAGTGGAAGAACGTCCTCCCGGCTCACCACTGACACCGATGGAACAAGGGCTGCCAACAGCGGTGGTCACGACGGCTGTTATCCACCAACAGCAGGAATCACCTGAGAGGCGGCGTCTCCGACCACGCATTCCGGCCGCTGCGCCCCTCGACACCATTGCAGCCGTTGGAGCCCCCGAGTCGCCCGATACAGCTCCCGCATCCCCAGAGGCAGCATTCGGGACGCCACCTGACCATCTGGGTGGCCTTGCCTCGCCGCCGAGACCACGACGACGGCCACAGCAGCCCGAAGAGGATGCCATCACCGTGGTGCCCGCCCCCGCAACACCAGTAGCCGCCGCACCCTCCACAACGCCACCCCGGACCGACCTCATGGAGCCAACCCTTCCTGCCCCCGAGGAAGGTCTGCCGGAGGAGAATGCGAACCAGCGGCTATGGGTACCACGCCTCGAGGGAGTCAGCGATACCGAGGAGTTCGAGGCCATGCTGGATGACCTGATCAGCGCGGTCAGAGAGGTTGCACGGCGTCGTGGAGACCAGCGAGACCGGCCGCAGCCGCAACCACCACGGCAACAAAACCGCCCCCTCCAGCCGGCGACAAACCATCAACGCCGGCGGGGGCCTCGCTACGACGCCCAAGCAGCCTCCAGGATCCAAAAACTGTACCGGCAGGATCGGCCTCGAGCAGTCAGGGAAGTAGTGGAGGGTGACTCCCCTTATTGTAATATCTCTAGCCGCCGCTTATTCGATCATTTTTCCAGGGTCTGCAGCGACGGGGGAAGGGTCGCCGAGCCGGTGGTGATTCCATCCGATGTGCCCACACCGGAGCCCGTTCCGGAAGACGACACAGACCCACTGTCTGCCCCCTTTACCCCGGCCGAGGTCTGGGCGAGGCTGCGTTTCTGCAGCAACAATGCCCCCGGCCCGGACGAGATCAGATACGGCCTCTGGAAGTATTTTGATCCGGGCGCGAGGGTGTTGTGCTCAGTTTACAACACCGTGCATCGGCTGGGGCACGTCCCAAGTCAGTGGGGAAAATCCAGGACGGTGCTCATATTCAAGAAGGGCGATAGGGACTCCGTCGATAGCTGGAGACCCATCGCCCTGAGCAGCACCGTCGCCAAATTGTACGCCTCCGTACTGGCCCGTCGTTTGGGAGAGTGGGCTAGTCGACACGGCAGAATCTCCAAATCCCAGAAGGGATTCATGCCTGTCGACGGCTGTGCGGAGCATAATTTTATCTTGCAGGCCGCCATCATGGAGGCCAGGCGATCGCGAAAGTCTTGCTGCGTTGCGTGGCTCGACCTGACGAACGCGTTTGGCTCCATTCCGCACAGCACCATTTACCAGTCCCTCTCCTGGGCCGGTCTGGCTCCCGCCTCCATAGACTTGGTGCGGAGGCTGTACCTAAATAACACCACGGCGATCAGGTGCCAAGACGGATGGACGGAGGATATCTCAATATCATCTGGGGTCCGCCAGGGGTGCCCACTGTCCCCCATCATTTTTAACCTCGCTCTGGAGCCACTCCTGCGGGCTGTTCACTCTCTGGACGTGGGCTGTCCCGTTGCTTCGGAGCGATTCGGCGTCCTTGCTTACGCCGACGATCTGGCACTCCTGGCCAGGACTCCGGAGGGACTCCAGTCGGCTCTCAATACGGCGTGCCGTTTGGCACGTGCGGCCGGCCTCCGCTTCAACCCCAAAAAATGCTCCACCCTACACGTGGATGGTGTCAATCGGGATGCCGCCCCCACCGCCTTCCATTTGTCCGGGACGCAATTAAGCGTCTTGGATCGGAACGGCGTATACAATCATCTCGGTATCCCAACCGGGCTGTACACGGCCCCGTCGGCCTTGGGAGTAGTTGATAAAATGTCTGCCTGGACCACCAGGATTGACCAGTCACTCCTGGCTCCATGGCAGAAATTCGACGCCATTAACGCCTTCGTGCTGCCCTCGGTGGCATTTCACCTACGAAATGGCGTCGTTCCCAAGGCCGCCCTCAACGACTTCGACAAGACCCTGAAGCGTTGTGGGAAACGGTGGCTGAGCCTCCCGCAGAGAGCGAGCGTTGAGCCGCTCTACATGGACTGCCGCGCACGGGGAATGGGCCTGATGCCGCTGGGGATACTGGCGGACATCTGCGCAGTGGCGCACGGCCATTCCCTGCTCAACTCCAACAATCTGAGTGAGCTGTGCAGGCGCATGCTGCGGGGGGTTGTGACCCGGAGGATCCGACGGGGAGCGGAGCCCAAGGACATGGCCGGCTTCCTCAACGGGGACATGAGTGGCGACTTCATCAACGAGACGACGGACCCCAGCAACATCTGGTCCCGTCTCAGAGTCGCCACCAAGAAACTCAGGACCAAGCTGGGTCTCGAATGGGTCGCAGCAGGAGACGGCGTTCAGCTTCGGCTGAACGGGTCCCCGCTAAAAACAGGCAGCGTGGAGACCGCGCTGAGAGCTGCGTTGCGGGAATTTTTCCGCCAGCAGCTTCTCGATAAACCCGACCAGGGCAAAGTGTTCAGCGTCACGAGCGCCACCACTCCGCCAAACCATTTTATGCGGGGTGGCTCGTTCACGCGCTTTGCCGACTGGCGGTTTATCCATCGCGCCCGTCTCGGCTGCGTCCCGCTTAACAGCGTGGCCAGGCGCTACCGACACCATCGCGCCGGCCACACCGAGACCTGCAGGCGCTGCGGCTACGCGCAAGAGACGCTGCCGCACGTCCTGTGTCACTGTCCCCCTCACCTGAGAGCCGCCACCCTACGCCACGATGCCATTTTAGCCCAGCTGAGCAAGGCTATGCGGGTCCCCGCGGGAGCTGAGGTCAGGGTCAATCGGACCGTGCCGGGTTGCGGGGAAAATCTCCGACCCGACCTGGTGGTCCTGGATCCTGTCCAACAGCGGGCCGTGATCGTAGACGTCACAGTCCCCTTCGAAAACCGGTACGCCGCCTTCACGGCGGCTCGCCGAGAGAAGCGGGACAAGTACGCCGGCATCGCGGAACATCTGCGAGCCCAGGGCTACAACGTCTTCCTCGACGCTTTTATCGTCGGTACCCTGGGTGGCTGGGACCCCGCCAACGACCTTGTCCTCGGCAGGCTCGGCATTGGGTGGCGGTACTCCAGGCTCATGAGGAAGCTCATGGCGTCTGACACCATTAGGTGGAGCAGGGACATTTATGTGGAGTACATCACTGGCCGGCGGCAGTACCCGGAGCTGTAGGGGGGAGGAGATCGAATCGGCAGGTGTTCCTGGAGTGGCCGCAATTTTTAAAGTGTTCTGGTGCTTGTAGTGTTAGTGTGTTTTATTGTACATTCATTTTTATATTTTTAGTTTATAAGATTAACTTTAATTTTAATCCTGATATGTATGTATTTGTATCCAGCGCTATTATGTTATTGTTTTTTTATATTTTACTGTCTTTTATCTTTATGTGACCCTTTACATCATATTTCTATCTTTTTATACAATAACTCGGGCTGTGATAAGAATGAACTATTCTCTGTGATATTTCTATAACACCTGCAGTCATGCCATTTTAATTATGTGTCTTTTATATTTTAACTGTACTGTCCTTATTTATAAATAACTTTTATTATACATTTTATATTTTAGACTAGAGGCTAGACTGTATTAATTTTAGTTCATGTGATATGTAATTTTTAACATGTAATTACCATCTCCTCTAAGAGGCCACCTATTGTAATAATTTAAGGATTTATGTTTTGTATGCAAAATTTGCTAAATAAAGTTAATCTGTTCTTATCAGCTTAATATCTGATACGTCCCACATGTGGGACCAGTATATTAATCTTGTTTTTTGGGACTGGACAGAGGCTCGGGGCTTGCTCCACCTCCGTCACGGGTCGGCCCGGTATTGCAGTACCGCCGGGATTGGCCCACTTTTTACCATCATTAAATAAAAGTGACGTTTTATATTATTAATAACACCGTCCAGTTCCTTAGAGAGAAGCGATTTGAAATAGTATACAACGGGCCAGAAACTCCACGACAAAATTCGGAGTTTCTGAATTTTCAATACCACGCCCCATAAGACGGACCAGCTGCACTTACCTGCAGACCTACGTGGGCCTACCTACTTCACCATCACCAGTGCCAGTCAAGCATCAACAATGAGCGACCGGGAGGATGACGAAGACGAAGACCAGCAGCAGAACGGTGACGGGGCCGGCAACTTATCAACGGGCGATAGCGGTGAGTACATATTGAGATATCCGCTATCTGCCTCGTTTCAATGCTCGGTTTGCATGCCTATCGAAAGAACCTACAAACGACATGGAGATTTGTCGAAACACGTACGCAGATACCATCTCAAAATTATTAAATTTCAATGCCGGGGATGCGACCTGCTTTTCGACAAAATAAAGGCATGCAAACTCCACCAGAGCCGAGCATTGAACTGTAAGAACCTCCAGGCATCACCTGTACCCTCCCCCCCGCCCGTTCCACCGGGAGCACTTAGAATGCGCCGGCCGGCATATCATCGTCGCCGGCCTGGCTCCCCGGAGGTGACCGCCACTGCTCCTCCGC
The DNA here is from genome assembly GCA_910589415.1 of Malachius bipustulatus. Classification (NCBI taxonomy): domain Eukaryota; kingdom Metazoa; phylum Arthropoda; class Insecta; order Coleoptera; family Melyridae; genus Malachius; species Malachius bipustulatus. Next base: position 9,218,856 of record OU342634.1, read on the forward strand.
ATGTTCCCGGCCCGGAGGACGTGGGGTTGCCAGTAGACGAGCGTCCTCCCGCTTCACCGCTGACACCATCCGAAGAGGGGCTGCCAATCACGATTGTCACGGCGGCCGTCGTCCACCAGCGGCCAGAATCATCTCAGAGGCGGCGTCTCCGACCACGCGTTCCGGCCGGTGCGCCCCTCGACGACATGGCGGCCCCCGAGTCACCCGATGAAGCCCCCGCATCCCCCGACGCAGCATTCGGCACGCCACCCGACCATCTGGGTGGCCTCGCCTCGCCACTGGGACCACGGCGACCACAACAGCTCTTCCCGGCCCAGCAGCCCGACCAGGATGTCATCACCGTGGTGCCCTCCCCCGCAACATCCTCCAGGGCGCCTCCATCACGTCCCGCTACGCCCCCCGCACCATCAAGGGAGGCAGCTGCCCCCACCTCGCCGCCGTCTAGCCTCCGGAACGACCTCGTGGAGCCTACCCCTCCTGCTCCAGAGGAAAACCTGCCGGAGGAGATCGCTGGTCAGCGGCGATGGGTGCCACGCTTCCGGCAGCTCGACAACATCGAGGACTTCGAGGCCGCCCTGGAGGAGCTGATGAACACAGTCAGGGAGACGGCGCGCGGTCGCGGAGATCGGCGAGGAGATGCACGGCGGCAGTCACAACAACAGCCGCCGCCGCCCCCACCACCACAACAGCATCCCCGACCTCCGCGAGAGCCGAATCACCGCGCGCCGCCAGCGAGAGACCAACGACGCCGACGGATACCACGCTACGACGCCCAGGCGGCGTCGAGAATACAGAAAAGGTATCGCCAGGACAGACCACGCGCGTTCAGGGAGGTAGCGGAGGGTAACTCCCCATACTGTAATATCTCGGGCGGCCAATTATATAATCATTTTTTCAGGGTTTACAGCGGCGAGGGAGGAGTCGAGGAGCCAGTGGTTTCCACCGATGTCCCGGCACCCCAGCCTGTCCCAGTCGACGACCGAGACCCCCTGTCTGCCCCATTTACTCCTGCCGAAGTCTGGGCCCGTCTGCGATTCTGCAGCAATAACGCCCCCGGCCCAGACGAAATCAGGTACGGAGTGTGGAAATTCGTCGATCCGGGAGCCAGGATTCTGAGCTCCATTTATAACACCGTGCACCGATTGGGGCACATACCCAGACAGTGGGGCAGGTCGAAGACAGTGCTTATTTACAAGAAGGGCGATCGGAATGCCGTGGAGAACTGGCGCCCGATCGCTCTCAGCAGCACCATCGCCAAGTTGTACGCCTCCGTACAGGCCCGTCGTTTGGGAGAGTGGGCTGATCGACATGGCAGGATCTCTAAACACCAAAAGGGATTCATGCCTGTCGACGGCTGTGCGGAACACAACTTCATCCTTCAGGCGGCCATAACAGAGGCCAAACGAACGCGGAGGTCCTGCTACGTGGCGTGGCTGGACCTGACCAATGCGTTCGGATCGATCCCGCACAGCACCATTTATCGCTCGCTCTCCTGGGCCGGCTTGGCTCCCGCCTCCATTGAACTGGTGCGGAGGCTGTACACCAACAACACCACGGCGATACGGTGCAGGGAGGGAACAACGGAGGAAATACCTATCCATTCTGGAGTCCGGCAGGGATGCCCCCTCTCGCCGATCATCTTCAACCTGGCCCTTGAGCCGCTCCTGCGGGCGGTCCACTCTCTGGACGTGGGCTGCCCCGTCGCGTCGGAGCGCTTCGGCGTCTTGGCGTACGCCGATGACCTTGCGCTCCTTGCCAGGACTCCAGAGGGCCTCCAGACGGCCTTGGACACGGCGTGCCGTCTGGCACGTGCGGCCGGCCTCCGTTTCAACCCCCAGAAATGTGCCACGCTCCACGTAGATGGTGTCCACAGGGATGCCGCCCCAACCACGTTCCAATTGTCCGGGACGCAATTACGCGCCCTGGACCGGAACGGGGTCTACGACCATCTCGGCATCCCCACCGGCGTCCACACAGCCCCGTCGGCCTTGGAAGTTTTGGAGAAAATGTCTGCCTGGACATCCAGGATTGATGAATCACTCCTGGCCCCCTGGCAGAAGTTCGACGCCGTTAACACTTTCGTGTTACCTTCGGTATCCTTCCATCTGCGTAACGGCGTCGTTCCCAAGGCCGCCCTCAACGACTTCGACAAGACCCTGAAGCGTTGTGGGAAACGGTGGCTGAGCCTCCCGCAGCGAGCGAGCGTCGAGCCGCTTTATATGTCCTGCCGTGCAGGGGGAATGGGCCTGACTCCGCTGGGCCAACTGGCGGACATATGCGCGGTGGCGCATGGCCATTCCTTGCTCAACTCACCACATCTGGGTGAGTTGTGCCGGCGGATGCTGCGGGGGGTGGTTAGTCGGAGAATCCGACGACCAGCGGAGCCGAGAGATGTGGCCGGCTTCCTCAACGGGGACATGAGTGGCGACTTCATGAACGAGACGACGGACCCCACCAACACCTGGTCCCGTCTCAGAGTCGCCACCAAAAAGCTTAAGACCAAGCTGGGCCTCGGATGGGTTGCAGCCGAGGGAGACGGCGTTCAGCTCCAGCTGAACGGGTCGCCGCTAAAGACCGGCGGCGTAGAGACCGCGCTAAGAGCTGCGCTGCGGGAGTTCTTCCGACAGCGACTCTTGGATAAGCCAGACCAGGGCAAAGTGTTTAGCGTTACCAGCGCCACCACTCCGCCAAACCATTTCATGCGGGGTGGCGCATTTACGCGCTTTGCTGACTGGCGGTTTATCCACCGCGCCCGTCTCGGCTGCGTCCCCCTCAATAACGTGGCCAAGCGCTATCGACACCACCGCGCTGGCCACACCGAGGCCTGCAGGCGCTGCGGCTACGCGCAGGAAACGTTGCCGCACGTCCTGTGCCATTGTCCCCCCAACTTTAGAGCCGCCACCCTACGACATGACGCCATCCTCGGGCGCCTGACCAAGGCTATGCGGGTCCCGGCCGGAGCGGAGGTCAGGGTCAATCGGACCGTGCCGGGTTGCGGGGAAAATCTCCGACCCGACCTGGTGGTCCTCGACCCTGTCCAGAAGCAGGCCATAATCGTTGACGTTACTGTCCCCTTTGAAAACGGTTACGCCGCATTTATTGCGGCGCGCCGCGAGAAGCGGGACAAGTACGCCAACATCGCCGACCACCTGCGAACCCAGGGCTACCAAGTTCACCTCGACGCTTTCATCGTCGGTGCCCTGGGTGGTTGGGACCCCGCAAATGAGCTCGTGCTCACCCGGCTTGGTATCGGGTGGCGGTACTCGAGGTTAATGAGGAAGCTCATGGCCTCGGACACCATAAAGTGGAGCAGGGACATCTATGTGGAACATATCACTGGCCGACGACAATACCCGGAGCCGCAGTGGGTGTAGACACACATTGGCCGCCCGAGACGAAGGGGGTGCCGATCTCTTTTTAAATTTATTGTGTGGTGTGATTTATTTGGTGCGGTAGTGTCTGTTTTATATTTTTATGCTATTATATTATGATTCAGATTACCTGCTATATGTATCCAAACTCCATTTTAATTTTATCACGCGCTTGTACTGATTGTTGTTATTTTATTTATACTTATACATTTTTATCTCTACACTTTTATATAATTTTAACCTGAACAACAGTGCTGTGATATTTATTTACTGAACTTTAACCTGTGATATTATTTATATAACATCTTTACCTAGTCGTTTTAATTAAATGTCTTTATATTTTTAACTGTGCTGTGCTTTGTGTATTTTAACTACTCTGTATATGTAATATATTATTTTTAGACTAGGCTAGGTAATGTATTAATTAAGTTCTGTGCAATATTTAAGTCTCACATGTAAATAACCACCCCATAGGGGCCAAATATTTGTATTTAATTAATAAGGATACTATACTGTGTATGCAAAATAATTTGCTAATAAAGGTTAATCTGTTCTTATCAGCTTAATATCTGATACGCCCCACATGTGGGGCCAGTATATTAATCTTGTTTTTGGGACTGGACAGAGGCTCGGGGCTTGCTCCACCTCCGTCACGGGTCGGCCCGGTATTGCAGTACCGCCGGGATTGGCCCACTTTTTACCATCATTAAACAAAAGTGACGTTTTATATTATTTAATAACACCGTCCAGTTCCAATCGAGAAGCGATTAGAAAAGTATCCAGAAATTCCACGAACAAAAATTCGGAGTTACTAAATTTGACCATCCCCACGCCCCCTATAAGACGGACATTCTGACACCGACACCAGTGGACCACTGACCAGTGCCGCCAGCCATCAAGAATGAGCGACCGGGAGGACGACGACAGCCAGCAGCAGAACGGTGACGGTGACGGGGCCGGCAACTTATCAACGGGCGATAGCAGTGAGTATTTATTAAGATATCCGCTATCGGAATCCTTTCAATGCTCGGTTTGCATGCCTGTGGAGAGAAGTTATAAACGACATGGCGACTTATCAAAACACGTCCGACGATATCATCTCAAAACAATTAAATTTCAATGTCGCGGATGTGATCTACTATTTGAGACCATAAAGGCATGCAAACTCCACCAGAGCCGAGCATTGAACTGCAGGAACCTCGAGGCCTCACCTGCACCCGTGCCCCCGCCCGTTCCACCGGGAGCACTTCGAATGCGCCGGCCGGCATATCATCGCCGCCGGCCTGGTTCCCCGGACATAATTATTGCCCCCGCCTCTCCGCATGTTCCCGGCCCGGAGAATATGTCGCCATTAAATGAACGTCCTCCCGGCTCACCACTGACACCGGTGGAGCAAGGACTGCCAACAGCGGTGATCACGACGGCGGTTATCCACCAGCGGGAAGAATCACCAGAGAGGCGGCGTCTCCGACCACGCATTCCGGCCGGTGCGCCCCTCGAAAACTTCATAGCCGTTCAAGCCCCCGAGTCGCCCGATACAGCTCCCGCATCCCCAGAGGCAGCATTCGGGACGCCACCTGACCATCTGGGTGGCCTTGCCTCGCCGCCGAGACCGCGCCGACGGCCACGGCAGCCCGAAGAGGATGCCATCACCGTGGTGCCCGCCCCCGCAACACCAGTAGCCGCCGCACCCTCTACAACGCCACCCCGGACCGACCTCGTGGAGCCAATAACCCTTCCTGCCCCCGAGGAAGGTCTGCCGGAGGAAAACGCGAACCAGCGGCTATGGGTGCCACGCTTCCGGCAACTCGACAACGTCGAGGACTTCGAGGCCGCCCTTGGGGAGCTGATGAACACAGTCAGGGAGGCGGCGCGCGGTCGCGGAGATCGGCAGGGAGATGCACGGCGGCAGTCACAACAGCCGCCGCCGCCCCCACCACAACAGCATCCCCGACCTCCACGAGAGCCGAATTACCGCGCGCCGCCGGCGAGAGACCAACGACGCCGACGGATACCACGCTACGACGCCCAGGCGGCGTCGAGAATCCAAAAAATGTATCGTCAGGAAAGACCACGCGCGTTCAGGGAAGTAGCGGAGGGTAACTCCCCATACTGTAATATCTCGGGCGGCCAATTATATAATCATTTTTACAGGGTTTACAGCGGCGAGGGAGGAGTCGAGGAGCCAGTGATTTCCACCGATGTCCCGGCACCCCAGCCTGCACCAGCCGACGACCGAGACCCCCTGTCTGCCCCATTTACTCCTGCCGAAGTCTGGGCCCGACTGCGATTCTGCAGTAATAACGCCCCCGGCCCAGACGAAATCAGGTACGGAGTATGGAAGTTCGTGGATCCGGGAGCCAGGATCCTGAGCTCCATCTACAACACCGTGCACCGATTGGGGCGCATACCCAGACAGTGGGGCAGGTCGAAAACGGTGCTGATTTACAAGAAGGGCGATCGGAATGCCGTGGAGAACTGGCGCCCGATCGCTCTCAGCAGCACCATCGCCAAGTTGTACGCCTCCGTACAGGCCCGTCGTTTGGGAGAGTGGGCTGATCGACATGGCAGGATCTCTAAACATCAAAAGGGATTCATGCCTGTCGACGGCTGTGCGGAACACAACTTTATTCTGCAGGCGGCCATAACAGAGGCCAAACGAACGCGGAGGTCCTGCTACGTGGCGTGGCTGGACCTGACCAATGCGTGCGGATCGATCCCGCACAGCACCATTTATCGGTCACTCTCCTGGGCCGGCTTGGCTCCCGCCTCCATCGAACTGGTGCGGAGGCTGTACACCAACAACACCACGGCGATACGGTGCAGGGAGGGAACGACGGAGGAAATACCCATCCTATCTGGAGTCCGGCAGGGGTGCCCCCTCTCGCCGATCATCTTTAACCTGGCCCTTGAGCCGCTCCTGCGGGCGGTCCACTCTTTGGATGTGGGCTGTCCCGTTGCATCGGAGCGTTTCGGCGTCTTGGCATACGCCGATGACCTTGCGCTTCTCGCCAGGACTCCAGAGGGCCTCCAGACGGCCTTGGACACGGCGTGCCGTCTGGCACGTGCGGCCGGCCTCCGTTTCAACCCCCGAAAATGTGCCACGCTCCATGTAGATGGTGTCCACAGGGATGCCGCCCCAACCACGTTCCAATTGTCCGGGACGCAATTACGCGCCCTGGACCGGAACGGGGTCTACGACCATCTCGGCATCCCAACCGGCGTCCACACAGCCCCGTCGGCCTTGGGAGTTTTGGAGAAAATGTCTGCCTGGACGTCCAGGATTGATGAATCACTCCTGGCCCCCTGGCAGAAGTTCGACGCCGTTAACACTTTCGTGTTACCTTCGGTGTCCTTTCATCTGCGTAACGGCGTCGTTCCCAAGGCCGCCCTCAACGACTTCGACAAGACCCTGAAGCGTTGTGGGAAACGGTGGCTGAGCCTCCCGCAGCGAGCGAGCGTCGAGCCGCTTTATATGTCCTGCCGTGCAGGGGGAATGGGCCTGACTCCGCTGGGCCAACTGGCGGACATATGCGCTGTAGCGCACGGCCATTCCCTGCTCAACTCGCCCCATCTGGGTGAGCTGTGCCGGCGGATGCTGCGGGGGGTGGTTAGTCGGAGAATCCGACGACCAGCGGAACCGAGAGATGTGGCCGGCTTCCTCAACGGGGAAATGAGTGGCGACTTCATGAACGAGACGACGGACCCCACCAACACCTGGTCCCGTCTCAGAGTCGCCACCAAAAAGCTTAAGACCAAGCTGGGCCTCGGATGGGTCGCAGCCGAGGGAGACGGAGTTCAGCTCCAGCTGAACGGGTCGCCGCTAAAGACCGGTGGCGTCGAGACCGCGCTAAGAGCTGCGCTGCGGGAGTTCTTCCGACAGCGACTCTTGGATAAGCCAGACCAGGGCAAAGTGTTTAGCGTTACCAGCGCCACCACTCCGCCAAACCATTTCATGCGGGGTGGCGCATTCACGCGCTTTGCTGACTGGCGGTTTATCCACCGCGCCCGTCTCGGCTGCGTCCCCCTTAATAACGTGGCAAAGCGCTACCGACACCATCGCGCTGGCCACACCGAGGCCTGCAGGCGCTGCGGCTACGCACAGGAAACGTTGCCGCACGTCTTGTGCCATTGTCCCCCGAACTTTAGAGCCGCCACCCTACGCCATGACGCCATCCTCGGGCGCCTGAGCAAGGCTATGCGGGTCCCGGCCGGAGCGGAGGTCAGGGTCAATCGGACCGTGCCGGGCTGCGGGGAAAATCTCCGACCCGACCTGGTGGTCCTCGACCCTGTCCAGAAGCAGGCCATAATCGTTGACGTTACTGTCCCCTTTGAAAACGGTTACGCTGCATTTATTGCGGCGCGCCGTGAAAAGCGGGACAAGTACGCAAACATCGCCGACCACCTGCGAACCCAGGGCTACCAAGTTCACCTCGATGCTTTCATCGTCGGTGCCCTGGGTGGTTGGGACCCCGCAAATGAGCTCGTGCTCACCCGGCTTGGAATCGGGTGGCGGTACTCGAAGTTAATGAGGAAGCTAATGGCCTCGGACACCATAAAGTGGAGCAGGGACATGTATGTGGAACATATCACTGGCCGACGACAATACCCGGAGCCGCAGGGGGTGTAGACACACGTTGGCCGCCCGAGACGAAGGGGGTGCCGATCTCTTTTTAAATTGTTGTGTAGTGTGATTTATTTGGTGCTGTAGTGTCTGTTTTATATTTTTTATACTATTATATTATGATTCAGATTACCTGTTATATGTATCCAAACACCATTTTAATTTTATCACGCGCTTGTACTGATTGTTGTTATTTTATTTATACTTATACATTTTTATCTCTACACTTTTATATAATTTTAACCTGAACAACAGTGCTGTGATATTTATTTACTGAACTTTAATCTGTGATACTATTTATAACATCTTTACCTAGTCGTTTTAATTAAATGTCTTTATATTTTTAACTGTGCTGTGTTTTATGTATTTTAACTACTCTGTATATGTAATATTTTATTTTTTAGACTAGGCTAGGTAATCTATTAATTAAGTTCTGTGCAATATTTAAGTCTCACATGTAAATAACCACCCCATAGGGGCCAAATATTTGTATTTAATTAAGGATACTATACTGTGTATGCAAAATAATTTGCTAATAAAGGTTAATCTGTTCTTATCAGCTTAATATCTGATTCGCCCCACATGTGGGGCCAGTATATTAATCTTGTTTTTGGAACTGGACAGAGGCTCGGGGCTTGCTCCACCTCCGTCACGGGTCGGCCCGGTATTGCAGTACCGCCGGGATTGGCCCACTTTTAACACCATCAAACAAAAGAGACGTTTTATATTATTAATAACACCGTCCAGTTCCAATCGAGAAGCGATTAGAAAAGTATCCAGAAACTCCACGAACAAAAATTCGGAGTTACTAAATTTGACCATCCACACGCCCCCTATAAGACGGACATTTGACACCGACACCAGTGGACCACTGACCAGTGCCGCCAGCCATCAAGAATGAGCGACCGGGAGGACGACGACAGCCAGCAGCAGAACGGTGACGGCGACGGGGCCGGCAACTTATCAACGGGCGATAGCAGTGAGTATTTATTAAGATATCCGCTATCGGAATCCTTTCAATGCTCGGTTTGCATGCCTGTGGAGAGAAGTTATAAACGACATGGCGACTTATCAAAACACGTCCGACGATATCATCTCAAAACAATTAAATTTCAATGTCGCGGATGTGATCTACTATTTGAGACCATAAAGGCATGCAAACTCCACCAGAGCCGAGCATTGAACTGCAGGAACCTCGAGGCCTCACCTGCACCCGTGCCCCCGCCCGTTCCACCGGGAGCACTTCGAATGCGCCGGCCGGCATATCATCGCCGCCGGCCTGGTTCCCCGGACATAATTATTGCCCCCGCCTCTCCGCATGTTCCCGGCCCGGAGAATATGTCGCCATTAAATGAACGTCCTCCCGGCTCACCACTGACACCGGTGGAGCAAGGACTGCCAACAGCGGTGATCACGACGGCGGTTATCCACCAGCGGGAAGAATCACCAGAGAGGCGGCGTCTCCGACCACGCATTCCGGCCGGTGCGCCCCTCGAAAACTTCATAGCCGTTCAAGCCCCCGAGTCGCCCGATACAGCTCCCGCATCCCCAGAGGCAGCATTCGGGACGCCACCTGACCATCTGGGTGGCCTTGCCTCGCCGCCGAGACCGCGCCGACGGCCACGGCAGCCCGAAGAGGATGCCATCACCGTGGTGCCCGCCCCCGCAACACCAGTAGCCGCCGCACCCTCTACAACGCCACCCCGGACCGACCTCGTGGAGCCAATAACCCTTCCTGCCCCCGAGGAAGGTCTGCCGGAGGAAAACGCGAACCAGCGGCTATGGGTGCCACGCTTCTGGCAACTCGACAACGTCGAGGACTTCGAGGCCGCCCTTGGGGAGCTGATGAACACAGTCAGGGAGGCGGCGCGCGGTCGCGGAGATCGGCAGGGAGATGCACGGCGGCAGTCACAACAGCCGCCGCCGCCCCCACCACAACAGCATCCCCGACCTCCACGAGAGCCGAATCACCGCGCGCCGCCGGCGAGAAATCAACGACGCCGACGGATACCACGCTACGACGCCCAGGCGGCGTCGAGAATCCAAAAAATGTATCGCCAGGAAAGACCACGCGCGTTCAGGGAAGTAGCGGAGGGTAACTCCCCATACTGTAATATCTCGGGCGGCCAATTATATAATCATTTTTTCAGGGTTTACAGCGGCGAGGGAGGAGTCGAGGAGCCAGTGATTTCCACCGATGTCCCGGCACCCCAGCCTGTCCCAGTCGACGACCGAGACCCCCTGTCTGCCCCATTTACTCCTGCCGAAGTCTGGGCCCGTCTGCGATTCTGCAGCAATAACGCCCCCGGCCCAGACGAAATCAGGTACGGAGTGTGGAAATTCGTCGATCCGGGAGCCAGGATTCTGAGCTCCATTTATAACACCGTGCACCGATTGGGGCACATACCCAGACAGTGGGGCAGGTCGAAGACGGTGCTCATTTACAAGAAGGGCGATCGGAATGCCGTGGAGAACTGGCACCCGATCGCTCTCAGCAGCACCATCGCCAAGTTGTACGCCTCCGTACAGGCCCGTCGTTTGGGAGAGTGGGCCGATCGACATGGCAGGATCTCTAAACACCAAAAGGGATTCATGCCTGTCGACGGCTGTGCGGAACACAACTTCATCCTTCAGGCGGCCATAACAGAGGCCAAACGAACGCGGAGGTCCTGCTACGTGGCGTGGCTGGACCTGACCAATGCGTTCGGATCGATCCCGCACAGCACCATTTATCGATCGCTCTCCTGGGCCCGCTTGGCTCCCGCCTCCATTGAACTGGTGCGGAGGCTGTACACCAACAACACCACGGCGATACGGTGCAGGGAGGGAACAACGGGGGAAATACCTATCCATTCTGGAGTCCGGCAGGGATGCCCCCTCTCGCCGATCATCTTCAACCTGGCCCTTGAGCCGCTCCTGCGGGCGGTCCACTCTCTGGACGTGGGCTGCCCCGTCGCGTCGGAGCGCTTCGGCGTCTTGGCGTACGCCGATGACCTTGCGCTCCTTGCCAGGACTCCAGAGGGCCTCCAGACGGCCTTGGACACGGCGTGCCGTCTGGCACGTGCGGCAGGCCTCTGTTTCAACCCCCAGAAATGTGCCACGCTCCACGTAGATGGTGTCCACAGGGATGCCGCCCCAACCACGTTCCAATTGTCCGGGACGCAATTACGCGCCCTGGACCGGAACGGGGTCTACGACCATCTCGGCATCCCCACCGGCGTCCACACAGCCCCGTCGGCCTTGGGAGTTTTGGAGAAAATGTCTGCCTGGACGTCCAGGATTGATGAATCACTCCTGGCCCCCTGGCAGAAGTTCGACGCCGTTAACACTTTCGTGTTACCTTCGGTATCCTTCCATCTGCGTAACGGCGTCGTTCCCAAGGCCGCCCTCAACGACTTCGACAAGACCCTGAAGCGTTGTGGGAAACGGTGGCTGAGCCTCCCGCAGCGAGCGAGCGTCGAGCCGCTTTATATGTCCTGCCGTGCAGGGGGAATGGGCCTGACTCCGCTGGGTCAACTGGCGGACATATGCGCTGTGGCGCACGGCCATTCCCTGCTCAACTCGCCCCATCTGGGTGAGCTTTGTCGGCGGATGCTGCGGGGGGTGGTTAGTCGAAGAATCCGACGACCAGCGGAGCCGAGAGATGTGGCCGGCTTCCTCAACGGGGACATGAGTGGCGACTTCATGAAAGAGACGACGGACCCCACCAACACCTGGTCCCGTCTCAGAGTCGCCACCAAAAAGCTTAAGACCAAGCTGGTCCTCGGATGGGTTGCAGCCGAGGGAGACGGCGTTCAGCTCCAGCTGAACGGGTCGCCGCTAAAGACCGGCGGCGTCGAGACCGCGCTAAGAGCTGCGCTGCGGGAGTTCTTCCGACAGCGACTCTTGGATAAGCCAGACCAGGGCAAAGTGTTTAGCGTTACCAGCGCCACCACTCCGCCAAACCATTTCATGCGGGGTGGCGCATTTACGCGCTTTGCTGACTGGCGGTTTATCCACCGCGCCCGTCTCGGCTGCGTCCCCCTCAATAACGTGGCCAAGCGCTATCGACACCACCGCGCTGGCCACACCGAGGCCTGCAGGCGCTGCGGCTACGCACAGGAAACGTTGCCGCACGTCCTGTGCCATTGTCCCCCCAACTTTAGAGCCGCCACCCTACGACATGACGCCATCCTCGGGCGCCTGACCAAGGCTATGCGGGTCCCGGCCGGAGCGGAGGTCAGGGTCAATCGGACCGTGCCGGGTTGCGGGGAAAATCTCCGACCCGACCTGGTGGTCCTCGACCCTGTCCAGAAGCAGGCCATAATCGTTGACGTTACTGTCCCCTTTGAAAACGGTTACGCCGCATTTATTGCGGCGCGCCGCGAGAAGCGGGACAAGTACGCCAACATCGCCGACCACCTGCGAACCCAGGGCTACCAAGTCCACCTCGACGCTTTCATCGTCGGTGCCCTGGGTGGTTGGGACCCCGCAAATGAGCTCGTGCTCACCCGGCTTGGTATCGGGTGGCGGTACTCGAAGTTAATGAGGAAGCTCATGGCCTCGGACACCATAAAGTGGAGCAGGGACATCTATGTGGAACATATCACTGGCCGACGACAATACCCGGAGCCGCAGGGGGTGTAGACACACATTGGCCGCCCGAGACGAAGGGGGTGCCGATCTCTTTTTAAATTTATTGTGTGGTGTGATTTATTTGGTGCTGTAGTGTCTGTTTTATATTTTTATGCTATTATATTATGATTCAGATTACCTGCTATATGTATCCAAACTCCATTTTAATTTTATCACGCGCTTGTACTGATTGTTGTTATTTTATTTATACTTATACATTTTTATCTCTACACTTTTATATAATTTTAACCTGAACAACAGTGCTGTGATATTTATTTACTGAACTTTAACCATTGATATTATTTATAACATCTTTACCTAGTCGTTTTAATTAAATGTCTTTATATTTTTAACTGTGCTGTGCTTTGTGTATTTTAACTACTCTGTATATGTAATATATTATTTTTAGACTAGGCTAGGTAATGTATTAATTAAGTTCTGTGCAATATTTAAGTCTCACATGTAAATAACCACCCCATAGGGGCCAAATATTTGTATTTAATTAAGGATACTATACTGTGTATGCAAAATAATTTGCTAATAAAGGTTAATCTGTTCTTATCAGCTTAATATCTGATACGCCCCACATGTGGGGCCAGTATATTAATCTTGTTTTTGGGACTGGACAGAGGCTCGGGGCTTGCTCCACCTCCGTCACGGGTCGGCCCGGTATTGCATTACCGCCGGGATTGGCCCACTTTTTAACAATCTAAAGTGACATTTTATAGTTTTAACACCGTCCAGTTCCAATCGAGAAGCGATTAGAAAAGTATTAAACGGGCCAGAAACTCCACGAACAAAAATTCGGAGTTTCTAAATTTGACCATCCCCACGCCACGTATCACGTATGAGACGGACATCTGACACCGACACCAGTGGGACCACTGACCAGTGCCGCTAACCACCATCAAGAATGAGCGACCGGGAGGACGAAGACCAGCAGCAGAACGGTGACGGGGCCGGCAACTTATCAACGGGCGATAGCGGTGAGTACATATTGAGATATCCGCTATCGGCCTCGTTTCAATGCTCGGTCTGCATGCCTGTGGAAAGAACCTATAGACGACATGGCGACTTATCGAAACACGTCCGCCGATATCACCTCAAGGCAATTAAATTTCAATGTCGCGGATGTGATTTATTATTTGATACGATAAAGGCATGCAAACTCCACCAGAGCCGAGCATTGAACTGCAGGAACCTCGAGGCCTCACCTGCACCCGTGCCCCCGCCCGTTCCACCGGGAGCACTTCGAATGCGCCGGCCGGCATATCATCGCCGCCGGCCCGGTTCCCCGGAGATAATTGCCCCCGCTTCTCCGCATGTTCCCGGCCCGGAGAATGTGAGGTTGTCGCCAATGGATGAACGTCCTCCCGGTTCACCACTGACACCGATGGAACAAGGGCTGCCAACAGCGGTGGTCACGACGGCTGTTATCCACCAACAGCAGGAATCACCCGAGAGGCGGCGTCTCCGACCACGCATTCCGGCCGGTGCGCCCCTCGACACCATTGCAGCCGTTGGAGCCCCCGAGTCGCCCGATACAGCTCCCGCATCCCCAGAGGCAGCATTCGGGACGCCACCTGACCATCTGGGTGGCCTTGCCTCGCCGCCGAGACCACGACGACGGCCACAGCAGCCCGAAGAGGATGCCATCACCGTGGTGCCCGCCCCCGCAACACCAGTAGCCGCCGCACCCTCCACAACGCCACCCCGGACCGACCTCATGGAGCCAACCCTTCCTGCCCCCGAGGAAGGTCTGCCGGAGGAGAATGCGAACCAGCGGCTATGGGTACCACGCCTCGAGGGAGTCAGCGATACCGAGGAGTTCGAGGCCATGCTGGATGACCTGATCAGCGCGGTCAGAGAGGTTGCACGGCGTCGTGGAGACCAGCGAGACCGGCCGCAGCCGCAACCACCACGGCAACAAAACCGCCCCCTCCAGCCGGCGACAAACCATCAACGCCGGCGGGGGCCTCGCTACGACGCCCAAGCAGCCTCCAGGATCCAAAAACTGTACCGGCAGGATCGGCCTCGAGCAGTCAGGGAAGTAGTGGAGGGTGACTCCCCTTATTGTAATATCTCTAGCCGCCGCTTATTCGATCATTTTTCCAGGGTCTGCAGCGACGGGGGAAGGGTCGCCGAGCCGGTGGTGATTCCACCCGATGTGCCCACACCGGAGCCCGTTCCGGAAGACGACACAGACCCACTGTCTGCCCCCTTTACCCCGGCCGAGGTCTGGGCGAGGCTGCGTTTCTGCAGCAACAATGCCCCCGGCCCGGACGAGATCAGATACGGCCTCTGGAAGTATTTTGATCCGGGCGCGAGGGTGTTGTGCTCAGTTTACAACACCGTGCATCGGCTGGGGCACGTCCCAAGTCAGTGGGGAAAATCCAGGACGGTGCTCATATTCAAGAAGGGCGATAGGGACTCCGTCGATAGCTGGAGACCCATCGCCCTGAGCAGCACCGTCGCCAAATTGTACGCCTCCGTACTGGCCCGTCGTTTGAGAGAGTGGGCTAGTCGACACGGCAGAATCTCCAAATCCCAGAAGGGATTCATGCCTGTCGACGGCTGTGCGGAGCATAATTTTATCTTGCAGGCCGCCATCATGGAGGCCAGGCGATCGCGAAAGTCTTGCTGCGTTGCGTGGCTCGACCTGACGAACGCGTTTGGCTCCATTCCGCACAGCACCATTTACCAGTCCCTCTCCTGGGCCGGTCTGGCTCCCGCCTCCATAGACTTGGTGCGGAGGCTGTACCTAAATAACACCACGGCGATCAGGTGCCAAGACGGATGGACGGAGGATATCCCAATATCATCTGGGGTCCGCCAGGGGTGCCCACTGTCCCCCATCATTTTTAACCTCGCTCTGGAGCCACTCCTGCGGGCTGTTCACGCTCTGGACGTGGGCTGTCCCGTTGCTTCGGAGCGATTCGGCGTCCTTGCTTACGCCGACGATCTGGCACTCCTGGCCAGGACTCCGGAGGGACTCCAGTCGGCTCTCAATACGGCGTGCCGTTTGGCACGTGCGGCCGGCCTCCGCTTCAACCCCAAAAAATGCTCCACCCTACACGTGGATGGTGTCAATCGGGATGCCGCCCCCACCGCCTTCCATTTGTCCGGGACGCAATTAAGCGTCTTGGATCGGAACGGCGTATACAATCATCTCGGTATCCCAACCGGGCTGTACACGGCCCCGTCGGCCTTGGGAGTAGTTGATAAAATGTCTGCCTGGACCACCAGGATTGACCAGTCACTCCTGGCTCCATGGCAGAAATTCGACGCCATTAACGCCTTCGTGCTGCCCTCGGTGGCATTTCACCTACGAAATGGCGTCGTTCCCAAGGCCGCCCTCAACGACTTCGACAAGACCCTGAAGCGTTGTGGGAAACGGTGGCTGAGCCTCCCGCAGAGAGCGAGCGTTGAGCCGCTCTACATGGACTGCCGCGCAGGGGGAATGGGCCTGATGCCGCTGGGGATACTGGCGGACATCTGCGCAGTGGCGCACGGCCATTCCCTGCTCAACTCCAACAATCTGAGTGAGCTGTGCAGGCGCATGCTGCGGGGGGTTGTGACCCGGAGGATCCGACGGGGAGCGGAGCCCAAGGACATGGCCGGCTTCCTCAACGGGGACATGAGTGGCGACTTCATCAACGAGACGACGGACCCCAGCAACATCTGGTCCCGTCTCAGAGTCGCCACCAAGAAACTCAGGACCAAGCTGGGTCTCGAATGGGTCGCAGCAGGAGACGGCGTTCAGCTTCGGCTGAACGGGTCCCCGCTAAAAACAGGCAGCGTGGAGACCGCGCTGAGAGCTGCGTTGCGGGAATTTTTCCGCCAGCAGCTTCTCGATAAACCCGACCAGGGCAAAGTGTTCAGCGTCACGAGCGCCACCACTCCGCCAAACCATTTTATGCGGGGTGGCTCGTTCACGCGCTTTGCCGACTGGCGGTTTATCCATCGCGCCCGTCTCGGCTGCGTCCCGCTTAACAGCGTGGCCAGGCGCTACCGACACCATCGCGCCGGCCACACCGAGACCTGCAGGCGGTGCGGCTACGCGCAAGAGACGCTGCCGCACGTCCTGTGTCACTGTCCCCCTGACCTGAGAGCCGCCACCCTACGCCACGATGCCATTTTAGCCCGGCTGAGCAAGGCTATGCGGGTCCCCGCGGGAGCTGAGGTCAGGGTCAATCGGACCGTGCCGGGTTGCGGGGAAAATCTCCGACCCGACCTGGTGGTCCTGGATCCTGTCCAACAGCGGGCCGTGATCGTAGACGTCACAGTCCCCTTCGAAAACCGGTACGCCGCCTTCACGGCGGCTCGCCGAGAGAAGCGGGACAAGTACGCCGGCATCGCGGAACATCTGCGAGCCCAGGGCTACCACGTCTTCCTCGACGCTTTTATCGTCGGTGCCCTGGGTGGCTGGGACCCTGCCAACGACCTTGTCCTCGGCAGGCTCGGCATTGGGTGGCGGTACTCCAGGCTCATGAGGAAGCTCATGGCGTCTGACACCATTAGGTGGAGCAGGGACATTTATGTGGAACACATCACTGGCCGGCGGCAGTACCCGGAGCTGTAGGGGGGAGGAGATCGAATCGGCAGGTGTTCCTGGAGCGGACCGCAATTTTTTAAAGTGTTCTGGTGCTTGTAGTGTTAGTGTGTTTTATTGTACATTCATTTTTATATTATTAGTTTATAAGATTAACTTTAATTTTAATCCTGACATCTATGTATTTGTATCCAGCGCTATTGTTATTGTTTTTTTATATTTTACTGTCTTTTATCTTTATGTGACCCTTTACATCATTTCTATCTTTTTATACAATAACTCGGGCTGTGATAATAATGAACTATTCTGTATCTGTGATATTTTTATAACATCTTTCAGTCATGCCATTTTAATTATGTGTCTTTTTATATTTTAACTGTATTGTACCTATTTATTATAACTTTTATTACACATTTTATATTTTAGACTTAGGCTAGGCTGTGATATTTTTAGTTCATTTATTGTAATAATTTACATTGTGATACCATCTCCTCTTTTGAGGCCCCCTATTGTTATATTTTAAGGATTTAATATTGTATATGCAAAATTTGCTAAATAAAGTTAATCTGTTCTTATCAGCTTAATATCTGATACGCCCCACATGTGGGGCCAGTATATTAATCTTGTTTTTGGAACTGGACAGAGGCTCGGGGCTTGCTCCACCTCCGTCACGGGTCGGCCCGGTATTGCAGTACCGCCGGGATTGGCCCACTTTTTACCATCATTAAACAAAAGTGACGTTTTATATTATTAATAACACCGTCCAGTTCCTTAAAGAGAAGCGATTTGAAAAAGTATACAACGGGCCAGAAACTCCACGACAAAATTCGGAGTTTCTGAATTTTCAATACCACGCCCCATAAGACGGACCAGCTGCACTACTTACCTGCAGACCTACGTGGGCCTACCTACTTCACCATCACCAGTGCCAGTCAACCATCAACAATGAGCGACCGGGAGGACGACGAAGACGAAGACCAGCAGCAGAACGGTGACGGGGCCGGCAACTTATCAACGGGCGATAGCGGTGAGTACATATTGAGATATCCGCTATCTGCCTCGTTTCAATGCTCGGTTTGCATGCCTATCGAAAGAACCTACAAACGACATGGAGATTTGTCGAAACACGTACGCAGATACCATCTCAAAATTATTAAATTTCAATGCCGGGGATGCGACCTGCTTTTCGACAAAATAAAGGCATGCAAACTCCACCAGAGCCGAGCATTGAACTGTAAGAACCTCCAGGCATCACCTGTACCCTCCCCCCCGCCCGTTCCACCGGGAGCACTTAGAATGCGCCGGCCGGCATATCATCGTCGCCGGCCTGGCTCCCCGGAGGTGACCGCCACTGCTCCTCCGCATGTTCCCGGCCCGGAGGACGTGGGGTTGCCAGTAGACGAGCGTCCCCCCGCTTCACCGCTGACACCATCCGAAGAGGGGCTGCCAATCGCGATTGTCACGGCGGCCGTCGTCCACCAGCGGCCAGAATCACCCCAGAGGCGGCGTCTCCGACCACGCGTTCCGGCCGGTGCGCCCCTCGACGACATGGCGGCCCCCGAGTCACCCGATGAAGCCCCCGCATCCCCCGACGCAGCATTCGGCACGCCACCCGACCATCTGGGTGGCCTCGCCTCGCCACTGGGACCACGGCGACCACAACAGCTCTTCCCGGCCCAGCAGCCCGACCAGGATGTCATCACCGTGGTGCCCTCCCCCGCAACATCCTCCAGGGCGCCTCCATCACGTCCCGCTACGCCCCCCGCACCATCAAGGGAGGCAGCTGCCTCCACCTCGCCGCCGTCTAGCCTCCGGAACGACCTCGTGGAGCCTACCCCTCCTGCTCCAGAGGAAAACCTGCCGGAGGAGAACGCTGGTCAGCGGCGATGGGTGCCACGCTTCCGGCAGCTCGACAACATCGAGGACTTCGAGGCCGCCCTGGAGGAGCTGATGAGCACAGTCAGGGAGACGGCGCGCGGTCGCGGAGATCGGCGAGGAGATGCACGGCGGCAGTCACAACAACAGCCGCCGCCGCCCCCACCACCACAACAGCATCCCCGACCTCCGCGAGAGCCGAATCACCGCGCGCCGCCAGCGAGAGACCAACGACGCCGACGGATACCACGCTACGACGCCCAGGCGGCGTCGAGAATACAGAAAAGGTATCGCCAGGACAGACCACGCGCGTTCAGGGAGGTAGCGGAGGGTAACTCCCCATACTGTAATATCTCGGGCGGCCAATTATATAATCATTTTTTCAGGGTTTACAGCGGCGAGGGAGGAGTCGAGGAGCCAGTGATTTCCACCGATGTCCCGGCACCCCAGCCTGTCCCAGTCGACGACCGAGACCCCCTGTCTGCCCCATTTACTCCTGCCGAAGTCTGGGCCCGTCTGCGATTCTGCAGCAATAACGCCCCCGGCCCAGACGAAATCAGGTACGGAGTGTGGAAATTCGTCGATCCGGGAGCCAGGATTCTGAGCTCCATTTATAACACCGTGCACCGATTGGGGCACATACCCAGACAGTGGGGCAGGTCGAAGACGGTGCTCATTTACAAGAAGGGCGATCGGAATGCCGTGGAGAACTGGCGACCGATCGCTCTCAGCAGCACCATCGCCAAGTTGTACGCCTCCGTACAGGCCCGTCGTTTGGGAGAGTGGGCTGATCGACAATGGCAGGATCTCTAAACACCAAAAGGGATTCATGCCTGTCGACGGCTGTGCGGAACACAACTTCATCCTTCAGGCGGCCATAACAGAGGCCAAACGAACGCGGAGGTCCTGCTACGTGGCGTGGCTGGACCTGACCAATGCGTTCGGATCGATCCCGCACAGCACCATTTATCGATCGCTCTCCTGGGCCGGCTTGGCTCCCGCCTCCATTGAACTGGTGCGGAGGTTGTACACCAACAACACCACGGCGATACGGTGCAGGGAGGGAACAACGGGGGAAATACCTATCCATTCTGGAGTCCGGCAGGGATGCCCCCTCTCGCCGATCATCTTCAACCTGGCCCTTGAGCCGCTCCTGCGGGCGGTTCACTCTCTGGACGTGGGCTGCCCCGTCGCATCGGAGCGTTTCGGCGTCTTGGCGTACGCCGATGACCTTGCGCTCCTTGCCAGGACTCCAGAGGGCCTCCAGACGGCCTTGGACATGGCGTGCCGTCTGGCACGTGCGGCCGGCCTCTGTTTCAACCCCCAGAAATGTGCCACGCTCCACGTAGATGGTGTCCACAGGGATGCCGCCCCAACCACGTTCCAATTGTCCGGGACGCAATTACGCGCCCTGGACCGGAACGGGGTCTACGACCATCTCGGCATCCCCACCGGCGTCCACACAGCCCCGTCGGCCTTGGGAGTTTTGGAGAAAATGTCTGCCTGGACGTCCAGGATTGATGAATCACTCCTGGCCCCCTGGCAGAAGTTCGACGCCGTTAACACTTTCGTGTTACCTTCGGTATCCTTCCATCTGCGTAACGGCGTCGTTCCCAAGGCCGCCCTCAACGACTTCGACAAGACCCTGAAGCGTTGTGGGAAACGGTGGCTGAGCCTCCCGCAGCGAGCGAGCGTCGAGCCGCTTTATATGTCCTGCCGTGCAGGGGGAATGGGCCTGACTCCGCTGGGCCAACTGGCGGACATATGCGCGGTGGCGCATGGCCATTCCTTGCTCAACTCACCACATCTGGGTGAGTTGTGCCGGCGGATGCTGCGGGGGGTGGTTAGTCGGAGAATCCGACGACCAGCGGAGCCGAGAGATGTGGCCGGCTTCCTCAACGGGGACATGAGTGGCGACTTCATGAACGAGACGACGGACCCCACCAACACCTGGTCCCGTCTCAGAGTCGCCACCAAAAAGCTTAAGACCAAGCTGGGCCTCGGATGGGTTGCAGCCGAGGGAGACGGCGTTCAGCTCCAGCTGAACGGGTCGCCGCTAAAGACCGGCGGCGTAGAGACCGCGCTAAGAGCTGCGCTGCGGGAGTTCTTCCGACAGCGACTCTTGGATAAGCCAGACCAGGGCAAAGTGTTTAGCGTTACCAGCGCCACCACTCCGCCAAACCATTTCATGCGGGGTGGCGCATTTACGCGCTTTGCTGACTGGCGGTTTATCCACCGCGCCCGTCTCGGCTGCGTCCCCCTCAATAACGTGGCCAAGCGCTATCGACACCACCGCGCTGGCCACACCGAGGCCTGCAGGCGCTGCGGCTACGCACAGGAAACGTTGCCGCACGTCCTGTGCCATTGTCCCCCCAACTTTAGAGCCGCCACCCTACGACATGACGCCATCCTCGGGCGCCTGACCAAGGCTATGCGGGTCCCGGCCGGAGCGGAGGTCAGGGTCAATCGGACCGTGCCGGGTTGCGGGGAAAATCTCCGACCCGACCTGGTGGTCCTCGACCCTGTCCAGAAGCAGGCCATAATCGTTGACGTTACTGTCCCCTTTGAAAACGGTTACGCCGCATTTATTGCGGCGCGCCGCGAGAAGCGGGACAAGTACGCCAACATCGCCGACCACCTGCGAACCCAGGGCTACCAAGTTCACCTCGACGCTTTCATCGTCGGTGCCCTGGGTGGTTGGGACCCCGCAAATGAGCTCGTGCTCACCCGGCTTGGTATCGGGTGGCGGTACTCGAAGTTAATGAGGAAGCTCATGGCCTCGGACACCATAAAGTGGAGCAGGGACATCTATGTGGAACATATCACTGGCCGACGACAATACCCGGAGCCGCAGGGGGTGTAGACACACATTGGCCGCCCGAGACGAAGGGGGTGCCGATCTCTTTTTAAATTTATTGTGTGGTGTGATTTATTTGGTGCTGTAGTGTGTGTTTTATATTTTTATGCTATTATATTATGATTCAGATTACCTGCTATATGTATCCAAACTCCATTTTAATTTTATCACGCGCTTGTACTGATTGTTGTTATTTTATTTATACTTATACATTTTTATCTCTACACTTTTATATAATTTTAACCTGAACAACAGTGCTGTGATATTTATTTACTGAACTTTAACCTGTGATATTATTTATAACATCTTTACCTAGTCGTTTTAATTAAATGTCTTTATATTTTTAACTGTGCTGTGCTTTGTGTATTTTAACTACTCTGTATATGTAATATATTATTTTTAGACTAGGCTAGGTAATGTATTAATTAAGTTATGTGCAATATTTAAGTCTCACATGTAAATAACCACCCCATAGGGGCCAAATATTTGTATTTAATTAAGGATACTATACTGTGTATGCAAAATAATTTGCTAATAAAGGTTAATCTGTTCTTATCAGCTTAATATCTGATACGCCCCACATGCGGGGCCAGTATATTAATCTTGTTTTTGGGACTGGACAGAGGCTCGGGGCTTGCTCCACCTCCGTCACGGGTCGGCCCGGTATTGCAGTACCGCCGGGATTGGCCCACTTTTTACCACTATTAAACAAAAGTGACGTCTTATAATAGTAACACCGTCCAGTTCCATAAAGAGAAGCGATTTTACAAGTGTGAGTTACTACAGTGCGGAAACTCCAGGTAACATTCGGAGTTTCAGTGAAATTACTGTGTTTAGTGAGTGGAGGACCCCGCTCCGGCATCTACACCAGGTTACCGACGGCACTTACACCTACACCAGTTGCCGACGACCATGAGTGACGAAGAGGACCAGCGGCAGGGGACCGATAACGACGGGGCCGGCGGCGGAGATAACCAGTACGTATTGCGATATCCTTTGACCGAATCGTTTCAATGCTCGGTTTGCATGCCAGTGGAAAGAACCTATCGGCGACACGGTGATTTATCAAAACACGTTCGCCGATATCACTTGAAACAGATTATCTTCCAATGTCGGGGCTGCAATGCGAAATTTGAAACAATCAAGGCATGCAAATTCCACCAAAACCGAGCATTGATGTGTAAAAACTTGGAGGCCTCTCCGCCGCCGCCACTCCCATCCATTCCACCTGCAGCGCTTCGAATGCAAAGACCGGCATATCATCGCCGCCCGCCTGCCTCCGCGGAACCTGAAAACAACGACGCCGCCCCTCAGCATGTACACAGCCCTGAGGTGAACCTGAGAATACCTGAGGAGCAGCCCGGAACCCCTCAGTCGCCGGTGACGCCTCTGGAACGGCTCGCGCCGACAACCATGGTCACGGTGGCCGATATACACAATGCGGATCCACCTGAGCGGCCGATCGAGTTACCGCCACCCGGCAGACGCCAGCTTCGCCCACGAACTGCGACCGGCACAGCACGGTTAGACTCAATATCCGTCGACCCGACCGAAGACCCGGAGACGCCCTTCGCTACCCCGTCGCCGCCGCCGCGGCCACATCAAGATCGGCAGAGTCCCCCATCCCCGGAAATGGAATTCGGAACACCACCTGCCGGCTCCCCGACGCCATCTCTCCACTTGGAGGGATCACCCCAACTACAGCCCAACCGGCGACCCGTGCCTGAGGTGGTGACCAGCCGCCCCGTGCCCCCTGCATCATCAAGGGAAGAGATTGCCCCCACTCAGCCGCCACCTAGCCCCCAGAATGACCCAGTGGAGCCTGTTCCTCCGGACTCCACCGCACCGCCCCCTCAGGTAGACCCCGTTGAGCCAACCCTACTTGCTGACGGGGCCACTGCTCCAGAGGAAAACGCCAACCAGAGGCGGTGGGTACCCCGCTTCCTGCAGGTGAGCGGCATCGAGGAGCTCGAGGCCGCCCTGGAGGAGCTGACTGACAGCATCAGGGAAGTGGCGCGTCGTCGCGGAGAACGGCAGAGAGGCGGGGGGCCTTCACAACGGTATCAGCCCCCGCCACAGCGACAGGGACCCCCGCCACCACCGAGGGAACAACATCGCCCCGCACCGCCGGCGAGACACCAACAACGCCGGCGGGGCCCTCGCTACGACGCTCAGGCGGCGTCTAGGATACAAAATATCTACCGCCAGGACCGACAGCGAGCATTCAGGGAAGTGGTGGGGAATACTTCCCCTTTCTGTGATATAGATAAGAACTTAATTTTTAATTATTTTTCTAGGGTGTACAGCTG
Organism: Malachius bipustulatus; assembly: GCA_910589415.1. NCBI lineage: Eukaryota > Metazoa > Arthropoda > Insecta > Coleoptera > Melyridae > Malachius > Malachius bipustulatus. The sequence goes on from OU342634.1 coordinate 9,243,058, forward strand.
CCAGGAGCGGGCCACCACCACGATCCCGGAGGACGTCCCCGCGCCCGAGCTCGCCCCCGATGACGACCGCGACCCACTCTCCACCCCCTTTACACCCGACGAGGTCTGGGCGCGCCTGCGGCTTTGCAGCAATAACGCGCCCGGCCCGGATGAAATTAGATACGGCTCGTGGAGGTACTTCGACCCCGGTGCAAGGATTCTCAGCGCAGTGTTCAACACGGTGCGACGCCTTGCACACGTCCCGAAAAAATGGGGGGAGTCGAGGACCGTCCTTATACATAAAAAGGGCGACCGCGAGTCCGTCGATAACTGGCGCCCCATAGCACTGAGCAATACCATCGCCAAGCTCTATGCCTCAGTGCTGGCGCGCCGCTTGGGAGAGTGGGCCGATAGGAACCACCTCGTGTCGGATGCCCAGAAAGGCTTTATGCCCGTCGATGGGTGCTCCGAGCACAACTTCGTCCTTCAGAGCGCTATCGTTGAGGCGAAGCGGTCAAGAAAATCGTGCTGCATCGCCTGGCTGGACCTATCCAACGCCTTCGGGTCCGTCCCCCACTCTACTATCTTTGAGACCCTATCTTGGGCCGGCCTCGCCCCCGCGTCTGTCAATATTATACGGATGCTTTATGAGGGGACTACGACGGCGATAAGATGCAGCACGGGGTTCACTAACCCCATCCCCATTCAGGCAGGAGTGAGACAGGGCTGTCCCCTGTCACCCATCATTTTTAACTTAACCTTGGAGCCGCTACTGCGCACCATCCAGTCCCTTGACTTGGGCTGCCCAGTGGCCTCCAAACGGTTCGGAGTCCTGGCATACGCCGACGATCTGGCCCTCCTGTCCCGATCCCCCCAACAACTACAGACCGCTCTGGATGCCGCCCACCGACTGGCCACCGCAGCCGGGCTAAAATTCAATGCGAGCAAGTGTGCGACCCTACATGTCGACGGCACAAACAGAGATGCGGCGCCCTCACAATTCTACATATCCGGGACTCAGTTAAGAGCCCTGGATCGGGAGGGCGCCTATGAACACCTGGGCATACCCACCGGGCTCTACACTGCCCACTCGGCCTTGGGGGCCATAGATAAGATGTCTGCCTGGACCAGCAGAGTCGATCAGTCTCTCCTGGCTCCATGGCAGAAATTTGACGCCGTGAACACATTTGAAGGGTCCAATGCAATAACCAGTCAAGTCCATTTTTAAGGCCAAAATTAGTTTGCAGTGGATTCTTACATAGTATAAAATTCTCTTTCGTCCTGTGTAATAACCAGCTCTTGATCATAGAAAATAATAAGAATAGCAATATCATCAACTCTAATTTTAATTTTTAATTTCCTTATTTTCTATGATCAAGAGCTGGTTATTACACAGGACGAAAGAGAATTTTATACTATGTAAGAATCCACTGCAAACTAATTTTGACCTTAAAAATGGACTTGACTGGTTATTGCATTGGACCCTTCATTTATACTCCCGACGGTGTCCTTTCATCTCCGAAACGGCGTCGTCCCCAAGGCAAATTTAAATAACTTTGATAAAGAACTTAAGCGCTGCGGGAAGAGGTGGTTAAGCCTGCCCCAACGCGCAAGTGTAGAGCCCCTTTACATGGACTGCCGAACCGGAGGCATGGGTCTCATGCCCCTCGGACAGCTCGCTGACATTTGTGCCGTCGCGCATGGCCATGCTTTGCTCGCGTCTCCCAATCTAGGGGAACTGTGCCGACGCATGCTCCTGGGCGTCGTGTCGAGGAGGATACGACGACCGGCTGGGCCGGGCGACGTGGCCAAATATTTAAATGGGGAGATGGGCGGTGTATTCGCTAATGAGACAACGGACCCGACGAACACCTGGTCCCGGCTCAGGGTCTCCACCAAGCGCCTGAAAACCAAAATGGGCCTTGGTTGGGTGGCGACCGAGAGGGGCGACGTTCAATTACATCTGAACGAGTCCCCCCTAAAGACCGGAAGCGTCGAGACCGCGTTGAGGGCTGCGCTCCGGGAATTTCACCGGCAGCGGCTCTTGGACAAACCTGACCAGGGCAAGGTGTACAGCGTTACTAGCGCCACCACTCCGCCAAACCACTTCATGCGGGGTGGCGCATTCACACGCTTCGCCGACTGGCGGTTTGTCCATCGCGCTCGTCTCGGATGCGTGCCACTTAACAGCGTGGCCAAGCGCTATCGTCATCAGCGCTCCGGTCACAGCGATAAATGCAGACGCTGCGGCTACGCCCAGGAGACCCTGCCCCACGTCCTATGCCACTGCCCTCCCCACTTGCGAGCCGCCACCCTACGCCATGACAACATCCTGCGAAGGCTAACCACGGCCATGCGGGTCCCTGCCAGAGCCGAAGTCAGGGTCAACCAGACCGTGCCCGGTTGCGGAGAAAACCTCCGACCCGACCTGGTGGTTCTGGACCCTGACGAAAAGCAAGCGCTCCTGATCGATGTTACTGTTCCCTTCGAGAACCGGTACGCCGCATTTATCGCGGCTCGCCGGGAGAAGAGGGACAAGTACGCCGGGATCGCGGAACATCTGCGAACCCAGGGCTACCAAGTATTTCTCGATGCCTTCATCGTCGGTGCCCTGGGAGGCTGGGACCCTGCAAATGACCTGGTGCTCAGCAAACTTAAAATAGGGTGGCGCTACTCCAGGCTTATGAAAAAGTTAATGGCTTCAGACACCATCCGATGGAGCCGCGACATCTATGTCGAACACGTCACTGGCCACCGGCAATACCAGGAGTCGTGATGCCTGCGGGGTGTGTTGGTGGTGCACTCCTGGTACTTCGGACTTGGGTCGTCCACTAGGGTTCCTCCTTTTTATTGTATATTTATTCTTTATATATTTTTAATTGTGTATTTTATGAATTTTATTTACTCACTGTGTTTCAGATTGACTGCACCTGCTGTACCTTTTATCTATACAATGTATATATCCGGCATTTTATAGTTATTTATTTATTTTTATATTTTATCTTAATAAAGAAAACCCACGACCCTCTACATCGTTAAAAATAACTAATGCTGTGATATTAATAATTGTGATATGTACTTAACTCTGTGATATATTTTTTAACATCTTTCATCTAGCTTTACCGTTTTTAATTATATGTCTTTTTTATATTTTAACTGTAATGTTTCTTATTCTATGTACTTTTATATTATATTTATGTGTTAGACTAGGCTAGGTGAAATATTTAAGTTCCTGTGATAATAACTACTAAGCTTGTAATAACAACTCCCTTATGGGCCCAATATCATTGTAAACTAGTTAAGAATTCTATGTATGCAGTATCTGCTAAATAAAGTTAATCTGTTCTTATCAGCTTAATATCTGATACGCCCCACATGTGGGGCCAGTATATTAATCTTGTTTTTGGGACTGGACAGAGGCTCGGGGCTTGCTCCACCTCCGTCACGGGTCGGCCCGGTATTGCAGTACCGCCGGGATTGGCCCACTTTCAACACCATCAAACAAAAGTGACGTTTTATATTATTAATAACACCGTCCAGTTCCAATCGAGAAGCGATTAGAAAAGTATCCAGAAACTCCACGAACAAAAATTCGGAGTTACTAAATTTGACCATCCACACGCCCCCTATAAGACGGACATCTGACACCGACACCAGTGGACCACTGACCAGTGCCGCCAGCCATCAAGAATGAGCGACCGGGAGGACGACGACAGCCAGCAGCAGAACGGTGACGGGGCCGGCAACTTATCAACGGGCGATAGCAGTGAGTATTTATTAAGATATCCGCTATCGGAATCCTTTCAATGCTCGGTTTGCATGCCTGTGGAGAGAAGTTATAAACGACATGGCGACTTATCAAAACACGTCCGACGATATCATCTCAAAACAATTAAATTTCAATGTCGCGGATGTGATCTACTATTTGATACTATAAAGGCATGCAAACTCCACCAGAGCCGAGCATTGAACTGCAGGAACCTCGAGGCCTCACCTGCACCCGTGCCCCCGCCCGTTCCACCGGGAGCACTTCGAATGCGCCGGCCGGCATATCATCGCCGCCGGCCTGGTTCCCCGGACATAATTATTGCCCCCGCCTCTCCGCATGTTCCCGGCCCGGAGAATATGTCGCCATTAAATGAACGTCCTCCCGGCTCACCACTGACACCGGTGGAGCAAGGACTGCCAACAGCGGTGGTCACGACGGCGGTTATCCACCAGCGGGAAGAATCACCAGAGAGGCGGCGTCTCCGACCACGCATTCCGGCCGGTGCGCCCCTCGAAAACTTCATAGCCGTTCAAGCCCCCGAGTCGCCCGATACAGCTCCCGCATCCCCAGAGGCAGCATTCGGGACGCCACCTGACCATCTGGGTGGCCTTGCCTCGCCGCCGAGACCGCGCCGACGGCCACGGCAGCCCGAAGAGGATGCCATCACCGTGGTGCCCGCCCCCGCAACACCAGTAGCCGCCGCACCCTCTACAATGCCACCCCGGACCGACCTCGTGGAGCCAACCCTTCCTGCCCCCGTGGAAGGTCTGCCGGAGGAAAACGCGAACCAGCGGCTATGGGTGCCACGCTTCCGGCAACTCGACAACGTCGAAGACCTCGAGGCCGCCCTGGAGGAGCTGATGAACACAGTCAGGGAGGCGGCGCGCGGTCGCGGAGATCGGCAGGGAGATGCACGGCGGCAGTCACAACAGCCGCCGCCGCCCCCACCACAACAGCATCCCCGACCTCCACGAGAGCCGAATCACCGCGCGCCGCCGGCGAGAGATCAACGACGCCGACGGATACCACGCTACGACGCCCAGGCGGCGTCGAGAATCCAAAAAATGTATCGCCAGGAAAGACCACGCGCGTTCAGGGAAGTAGCGAAGGGTAACTCCCCATACTGTAATATCTCGGGCGGCCAATTATATAATCATTTTTACAGGGTTTACAGCGGCGAGGGAGGAGTCGAGGAGCCAGTGATTTCCACCGATGTCCCGGCACCCCAGCCTGTCCCAGTCGACGACCGAGACCCCCTGTCTGTCCCATTTACTCCTGCCGAAGTCTGGGCCCGTCTGCGATTCTGCAGCAATAACGCCCCCGGCCCAGACGAAATCAGGTACGGAGTGTGGAAATTGGTCGATCCGGGAGCCAGGATTCTGAGCTCCATTTATAACACCGTGCACCGATTGGGGCACATACCCAGACAGTGGGGCAGGTCGAAGACAGTGCTTATTTACAAGAAGGGCGATCGAAATGCCGTGGAGAACTGGCGCCCGATCGCTCTCAGCAGCACCATCGCCAAGTTGTACGCCTCCGTACAGGCCCGTCGTTTGGGAGAGTGGGCTGATCGACATGGCAGGATCTCTAAACACCAAAAGGGATTCATGCCTGTCGACGGCTGTGCGGAACACAACTTCATCCTTCAGGCGGCCATAACAGAGGCCAAACGAACGCGGAGGTCCTGCTACGTGGCGTGGCTGGACCTGACCAATGCGTTCGGATCGATCCCGCACAGCACCATTTATCGCTCGCTCTCCTGGGCCGGCTTGGCTCCCGCCTCCATTGAACTGGTGCGGAGGCTGTACACCAACAACACCACGGCGATACGGTGCAGGGAGGGAACAACGGGGGAAATACCTATCCATTCTGGAGTCCGGCAGGGATGCCCCCTCTCGCCGATCATCTTCAACCTGGCCCTTGAGCCGCTCCTGCGGGCGGTCCACTCTCTGGACGTGGGCTGCCCCGTCGCGTCGGAGCGCTTCGGCGTTTTGGCGTACGCCGATGACCTTGCGCTCCTTGCCGGGACTCCAGAGGGCCTCCAGACGGCCTTGGACACGGCGTGCCGTCTGGCACGTGTGGCCGGCCTCTGTTTCAACCCCCAGAAATGTGCCACGCTCCACGTAGATGGTGTCCACAGGGATGCCGCCCCAACCACGTTCCAATTGTCCGGGACGCAATTACGCGCCCTGGACCGGAACGGGGTCTACGACCATCTCGGCATCCCCACCGGCGTCCACACAGCCCCGTCGGCCTTGGGAGTTTTGGAGAAAATGTCTGCCTGGACGTCCAGGATTGATGAATCACTCCTGGCCCCCTGGCAGAAGTTCGACGCCGTTAACACTTTCGTATTACCTTCGGTATCCTTCCATCTGCGTAACGGCGTCGTTCCCAGGGCCGCCCTCAACGACTTCGACAAGACCCTGAAGCGTTGTGGGAAACGGTGGCTGAGCCTCCCGCAGCGAGCGAGCGTCGAGCCGCTTTATATGTCCTGCCGTGCAGGGGGAATGGGCCTGACTCCGCTGGGCCAACTGGCGGACATATGCGCGGTGGCGCATGGCCATTCCTTGCTCAACTCACCACATCTGGGTGAGTTGTGCCGGCGGATGCTGCGGGGGGTGGTTAGTCGGAGAATCCGACGACCAGCGGAGCCGAGAGATGTGGCCGGCTTCCTCAACGGGGACATGAGTGGCGACTTCATGAACGAGACGACGGACCCCACCAACACCTGGTCCCGTCTCAGAGTCGCCACCAAAAAGCTTAAGACCAAGCTGGGCCTCGGATGGGTTGCAGCCGAGGGAGACGGCGTTCAGCTCCAGCTGAACGGGTCGCCGCTAAAGACCGGCGGCGTAGAGACCGCGCTAAGAGCTGCGCTGCGGGAGTTCTTCCGACAGCGACTCTTGGATAAGCCAGACCAGGGCAAAGTGTTTAGCGTTACCAGCGCCACCACTCCGCCAAACCATTTCATGCGGGGTGGCGCATTTACGCGCTTTGCTGACTGGCGGTTTATCCACCGCGCCCGTCTCGGCTGCGTCCCCCTCAATAACGTGGCCAAGCGCTATCGACACCACCGCGCTGGCCACACCGAGGCCTGCAGGCGCTGCGGCTACGCGCAGGAAACGTTGCCGCACGTCCTGTGCCATTGTCCCCCCAACTTTAGAGCCGCCACCCTACGACATGACGCCATCCTCGGGCGCCTGACCAAGGCTATGCGGGTCCCGGCCGGAGCGGAGGTCAGGGTCAATCGGACCGTGCCGGGTTGCGGGGAAAATCTCCGACCCGACCTGGTGGTCCTCGACCCTGTCCAGAAGCAGGCCATAATCGTTGACGTTACTGTCCCCTTTGAAAACGGTTACGCCGCATTTATTGCGGCGCGCCGCGAGAAGCGGGACAAGTACGCCAACATCGCCGACCACCTGCGAACCCAGGGCTACCAAGTTCACCTCGACGCTTTCATCGTCGGTGCCCTGGGTGGTTGGGACCCCGCAAATGAGCTCGTGCTCACCCGGCTTGGTATCGGGTGGCGGTACTCGAAGTTAATGAGGAAGCTCATGGCCTCGGACACCATAAAGTGGAGCAGGGACATCTATGTGGAACATATCACTGGCCGACGACAATACCCGGAGCCGCAGGGGGTGTAGACACACATTGGCCGCCCGAGACGAAGGGGGTGCCGATCTCTTTTTAAATTTATTGTGTGGTGTGATTTATTTGGTGCTGTAGTGTCTGTTTTATATTTTTATGCTATTATATTATGATTCAGATTACCTGCTATATGTATCCAAACTCCATTTTAATTTTATCACGCGCTTGTACTGATTGTTGTTATTTTATTTATACTTATACATTTTTATCTCTACACTTTTATATAATTTTAACCTGAACAACAGTGCTGTGATATTTATTTACTGAACTTTAACCTGTGATATTATTTATAACATCTTTACCTAGTCGTTTTAATTAAATGTCTTTATATTTTTAACTGTGCTGTGCTTTGTGTATTTTAACTACTCTGTATATGTAATATATTATTTTTAGACTAGGCTAGGTAATGTATTAATTAAGTTCTGTGCAATATTTAAGTCTCACATGTAAATAACCACCCCATAGGGGCCAAATATTTGTATTTAATTAAGGATACTATACTGTGTATGCAAAATAATTTGCTAATAAAGGTTAATCTGTTCTTATCAGCTTAATATCTGATACGCCCCACATGTGGGGCCAGTATATTAATCTTGTTTTTGGAACTGGACAGAGGCTCGGGGCTTGCTCCACCTCCGTCACGGGTCGGCCCGGTATTGCAGTACCGCCGGGATTGGCCCACTTTTTAACAATCTAAAGTGACATTTTATAGTTTTAACACCGTCCAGTTCCAATCGAGAAGCGATTAGAAAAGTATTAAACGGGCCAGAAACTCCACGAACAAAAATTCGGAGTTTCTAAATTTGACCATCCCCACGCACGTATCACGTATGAGACGGACATCTGACACCGACCGACACCAGTGGACCACTGACCAGTGCCGCTAACCACCATCAAGAATGAGCGACCGGGAGGACGAAGACCAGCAGCAGAACGGTGACGGGGCCGGCAACTTATCAACGGGCGATAGCGGTGAGTACATATTGAGATATCCGCTATCGGCCTCGTTTCAATGCTCGGTCTGCATGCCTGTGGAAAGAACCTATAGACGACATGGCGACTTATCGAAACACGTCCGCCGATATCACCTCAAGACAATTAAATTTCAATGTCGCGGATGTGATTTATTATTTGATACGATAAAGGCATGCAAACTCCACCAGAGCCGAGCATTGAACTGCAGGAACCTCGAGGCCTCACCTGCACCCGTGCCCCCGCCCGTTCCACCGGGAGCACTTCGAATGCGCCGGCCGGCATATCATCGCCGCCGGCCCGGTTCCCCGGAGATAATTGCCCCCGCTTCTCCGCATGTTCCCGGCCCGGAGAACGTGAGGTTGTCGCCAATGGATGAACGTCCTCCCGGTTCACCACTGACACCGATGGAACAAGGGCTGCCAACAGCGGTGGTCACGACGGCTGTTATCCACCAACAGCAGGAATCACCCGAGAGGCGGCGTCTCCGACCACGCATTCCGGCCGGTGCGCCCCTTGACAACATTGCAGCCGTTGGAGCCCCCGAGTCGCCCGATACAGCTCCCGCATCCCCAGAGGCAGCATTCGGGACGCCACCTGACCATCTGGGTGGCCTTGCATCGCCGCCGAGACCACGACGACGGCCACAGCAGCCCGAAGAGGATGCCATCACCGTGGTGCCCGCCCCCGCAACACCAGTAGCCGCCGCACCCTCCACAACGCCACCCCGGACCGACCTCATGGAGCCAACCCTTCCTGCCCCCGAGGAAGGTCTGCCGGAGGAGAATGCGAACCAGCGGCTATGGGTACCACGCCTCGAGGGAGTCAGCGATACCGAGGAGTTCGAGACCATGCTGGATGACCTGATCAGCGCGGTCAGAGAGGTTGCACGGCGTCGTGGAGACCAGCGAGACCGGCCGCAGCCGCAACCACCACGGCAACAAAACCGCCCCCTCCAGCCGGCGACAAACCATCAACGCCGGCGGGGGCCTCGCTACGACGCCCAAGCAGCCTCCAGGATCCAAAAACTGTACCGGCAGGATCGGCCTCGAGCAGTCAGGGAAGTAGTGGAGGGTGACTCCCCTTATTGTAATATCTCTAGCCGCCGCTTATTCGATCATTTTTCCAGGGTCTGCAGCGACGGGGGAAGGGTCGCCGAGCCGGTGGTGATTCCACCCGATGTGCCCACACCGGAGCCCGTTCCGGAAGACGACACAGACCCACTGTCTGCCCCCTTTACCCCGGCCGAGGTCTGGGCGAGGCTGCGTTTCTGCAGCAACAATGCCCCCGGCCCGGACGAGATCAGATACGGCCTCTGGAAGTATTTTGATCCGGGCGCGAGGGTGTTGTGCTCAGTTTACAACACCGTGCATCGGCTGGGGCACGTCCCAAGTCAGTGGGGAAAATCCAGGACGGTGCTCATATTCAAGAAGGGCGATAGGGACTCCGTCGATAGCTGGAGACCCATCGCCCTGAGCAGCACCGTCGCCAAATTGTACGCCTCCGTACTGGCCCGTCGTTTGGGAGAGTGGGCTAGTCGACACGGCAGAATCTCCAAATCCCAGAAGGGATTCATGCCTGTCGACGGCTGTGCGGAGCATAATTTTATTTTGCAGGCCGCCATCATGGAGGCCAGGCGATCGCGAAAGTCTTGCTGCGTTGCGTGGCTCGACCTGACCAACGCGTTTGGCTCCATTCCGCACAGCACCATTTACCAGTCCCTCTCCTGGGCCGGTCTGGCTCCCGCCTCCATAGACTTGGTGCGGAGGCTGTACCTAAATAACACCACGGCGATCAGGTGCCAAGACGGATGGACGGAGGATATCCCAATATCATCTGGGGTCCGCCAGGGGTGCCCACTGTCCCCCATCATTTTTAACCTCGCTCTGGAGCCACTCCTGCGGGCTGTTCACGCTCTGGACGTGGGCTGTCCCGTTGCTTCGGAGCGATTCGGCGTCCTTGCTTACGCCGACGATCTGGCACTCCTGGCCAGGACTCCGGAGGGACTCCAGTCGGCTCTCAATACGGCGTGCCGTTTGGCACGTGCGGCCGGCCTCCGCTTCAACCCCAAAAAATGCTCCACCCTACACGTGGATGGTGTCAATCGGGATGCCGCCCCCACCGCCTTCCATTTGTCCGGGACGCAATTAAGCGTCTTGGATCGGAACGGCGTATACAATCATCTCGGTATCCCAACCGGGCTGTACACGGCCCCGTCGGCCTTGGGAGTAGTTGATAAAATGTCTGCCTGGACCACCAGGATTGACCAGTCACTCCTGGCTCCATGGCAGAAATTCGACGCCATTAACGCCTTCGTGCTGCCCTCGGTGGCATTTCACCTACGAAATGGCGTCGTTCCCAAGGCCGCCCTCAACGACTTCGACAAGACCCTGAAGCGTTGTGGGAAACGGTGGCTGAGCCTCCCGCAGAGAGCGAGCGTTGAGCCGCTCTACATGGACTGCCGCGCAGGGGGAATGGGCCTGATGCCGCTGGGGATACTGGCGGACATCTGCGCAGTGGCGCACGGCCATTCCCTGCTCAACTCCAACAATCTGAGTGAGCTGTGCAGGCGCATGCTGCGGGGGGTTGTGACCCGGAGGATCCGACGGGGAGCGGAGCCCAAGGACATGGCCGGCTTCCTCAACGGGGACATGAGTGGCGACTTCATCAACGAGACGACGGACCCCAGCAACATCTGGTCCCGTCTCAGAGTCGCCACCAAGAAACTCAGGACCAAGCTGGGTCTCGAATGGGTCGCAGCAGGAGACGGCGTTCAGCTTCGGCTGAACGGGTCCCCGCTAAAAACAGGCAGCGTGGAGACCGCGCTGAGAGCTGCGTTGCGGGAATTTTTCCGCCAGCAGCTTCTCGATAAACCCGACCAGGGCAAAGTGTTCAGCGTCACGAGCGCCACCACTCCGCCAAACCATTTTATGCGGGGTGGCTCGTTCACGCGCTTTGCCGACTGGCGGTTTATCCATCGCGCCCGTCTCGGCTGCGTCCCGCTTAACAGCGTGGCCAGGCGCTACCGACACCATCGCGCCGGCCACACCGAGACCTGCAGGCGGTGCGGCTACGCGCAAGAGACGCTGCCGCACGTCCTGTGTCACTGTCCCCCTCACCTGAGTGCCGCCACCCTACGCCACGATGCCATTTTAGCCCGGCTGAGCAAGGCTATGCGGGTCCCCGCGGGAGCTGAGGTCAGGGTCAATCGGACCGTGCCGGGTTGCGGGGAAAATCTCCGACCCGACCTGGTGGTCCTGGATCCTGTCCAACAGCGGGCCGTGATCGTAGACGTCACAGTCCCCTTCGAAAACCGGTACGCCGCCTTCACGGCGGCTCGCCGAGAGAAGCGGGACAAGTACGCCGGCATCGCGGAACATCTGCGAGCCCAGGGCTACCACGTCTTCCTCGACGCTTTTATCGTCGGTGCCCTGGGTGGCTGGGACCCCGCCAACGACCTTGTCCTCGGCAGGCTCGGCATTGGGTGGCGGTACTCCAGGCTCATGAGGAAGCTCATGGCGTCTGACACCATTAGGTGGAGCAGGGACATTTATGTGGAACACATCACTGGCCGGCGGCAGTACCCGGAGCTGTAGGGGGGAGGAGATCGAATCGGCAGGTGTTCCTGGAGCGGACCGCAATTTTTTAAAGTGTTCTGGTGCTTGTAGTGTTAGTGTGTTTTATTGTACATTCATTTTTATATTATTAGTTTATAAGATTAACTTTAATTTTAATCCTGACATCTATGTATTTGTATCCAGCGCTATTGTTATTGTTTTTTTATATTTTACTGTCTTTTATCTTTATGTGACCCTTTACATCATTTCTATCTTTTTATACAATAACTCGGGCTGTGAACTATTCTGTATCTGTGATATTTTTATAACATCTTTCAGTCATGCCATTTTAATTATGTGTCTTTTTATATTTTAACTGTATTGTACCTATTTATTATAACTTTTATTACACATTTTATATTTTAGACTTAGGCTAGGCTGTGATATTTTTAGTTCATTTATTGTAATAATTTACATTGTGATACCATCTCCTCTTTTGAGGCCCCCTATTGTTATATTTTAAGGATTTAATATTGTATATGCAAAATTTGCTAAATAAAGTTAATCTGTTCTTATCAGCTTAATATCTGATACGCCCCACATGTGGGGCCAGTATATTAATCTAGTTTTTGGAACTGGACAGAGGCTCGGGGCTTGCTCCACCTCCGTCACGGGTCGGCCCGGTATTGCAGTACCGCCAGGATTGGCCCACTTTTAACACCATCAAACAAAAGTGACGTCTTATAATAGTAACACCGTCCAGTTCCATAAAAGGGAAGCGATTTACAAGTGCGAGTGAAGATTACTGTAACTGTTACTCCAAGACTAAATCCGGAGTTTCAGTGAAGTGACAGCCCAGACCGGCGACTACACCCGGCGCCGCGACGAGATGAGCGACGACGAGGATGAAGAATACCTGACCGGGGCCGGCAGCAACGGGGACGGCAGCGGAGCGGAGACATCGCCGGAGATAGCAAGGTACGTGCTCGACTTCCCACTACAAGACGGCTTCCAGTGCCAGGTTTGCATGCCGGTAACTCGAACTTATCGTCGCCACGGCGATTTATCAAAGCACGTCAGACGTTATCACCTACAAACGATTATATTCCGATGCCGTGGCTGTAAATTGAATTTCGAAACCAAAAGGCATGCAAACAACACCAACAGAAAACAACTAAATGTAAAAATCTCCGAGCCCCTCCGTTGCCCTCGCCACCACCAATACCACCCGGAGCTCTCCGTATGCAGAGGCCTGCATACAATCGCCGTAGGCCCGCCGCACCCGTGCCGGAGCACGTGAATGATCCTGCCACCACGTCCCGGCCCCCGTCGCCAATTGTTGCCCCGCGGGACGGCGCGGCGCTTGTCGAGCCGCCGGCCGCGCTGCCGCTGCCAGTGACGGCCAGAGAGGAACCTGCCACACCCATAGAGATGACCTTGCCGACCTTGATCGTGACGACGGCCATGGTGCACACAGTTGCCCCCCAACGACCACCTCAACATCCTAGGGAACCTGACGCACTACCAGGGCCTAGTCATCGACCTCGGCGAATGATGGTGACAGACCAGGACGCCATCACGGTGAACCCGCCCCCCAGTCCACCTGGGACCCCTGATCGACCTGCCTTTCCACCGCGGCCTCGGCGCCGACCTGGCAACACTGCAGCGGCCGTGGACACCATCACCATGGACGAATCCCCCCCAACATCACGGGAGGCGGCTGCCACCATCTCGCCGCCGCCTGGCCTCCGAGAAGACCCTGTGGAGCCTTCCCTTCCGGGCACCGCTGCGCCGCCCCCTGACCCTCGGATCGACCCCGTTGAGCCAACCCTACTTGCTGGCGGGGACACTGCTCCAGAGGAAAACGCCAACCAGAGGCGGTGGGTACCCCGCTTCCTGCAGGTGAGCGGCGTCGAGGAGCTCGAGGCCGCCCTGGAGGAGCTGACTGACAGCATCAGGGAAGTGGCGCGGCGTCGCGGAGAGCGGCAGAGAGGCGGGGGGCCTTCACAACGGTATCAGCCCCCGCCACAGCGACAGGGACCCCCGCCACCACCGAGGGAACAACATCGCCCCGCACCGCCGGCGAGACACCAACAACGCCGGCGGGGCCCTCGCTACGACGCCCAGGCGGCGTCTAGAATTCAAAAAATCTACCGCCAGGACCGACAGCGAGCATTCAGGGAAGTAGTGGGGAATAATTCCCCTTTTTGTGAAATTGATAGGGATGTAATTCACGATTATTTTTCCAGGGTTTACAGCTGCCAGGAGCGGGCCACCACCACGATCCCGGAGGACGTCCCCGCGCCCGATCCCACCCCCGAAGACGACCGCGACCCACTCTCCACCCCCTTTACACCCGACGAGGTCTGGGCGCGTCTGCGGATTTGCAGTAATAATGCGCCCGGCCCGGACGAAATTAGATACGGCTCGTGGAGGTACTTCGACCCCGGTGCAAGGATTCTCAGCGCCGTGTTCAACACGGTGCGACGCCTTGCACACGTCCCGAATAAATGGGGGGAGTCGAGGACCGTCCTTATACATAAAAAGGGCGACCGCGAGTCCGTTGATAACTGGCGCCCCATAGCGCTGAGCAATACCATTGCCAAGCTCTATGCCTCGGTGCTGGCGCGCCGCCTGGGAGAGTGGGCCGAAAGAAACCACCTCGTCTCGGACGCCCAGAAAGGCTTTATGCCCGTCGATGGGTGCTCCGAGCATAACTTCGTCCTCCAGAGCGCTATCGTTGAAGCGAAGCGGTCAAAGAAATCATGCTGCATCGCCTGGCTGGACCTGTCCAACGCCTTTGGGTCCGTCCCCCACTCCACCATTTTCGAGACCCTATCCTGGGCCGGTCTCACCCCAGCATCCGTTAATATCATACGGAGGCTTTATGAGGGGACTACGACGGCGATAAGATGCAGCACGGGGTTCACGAACCCCATTCCCATTCGGGCAGGAGTGAGACAGGGCTGTCCACTGTCACCTATTATCTTCAATCTGACCCTGGAGCCGCTACTGCGCACCATCCAGTCCCTTGGCTTGGGTAGCCCAGTCGCCTCCGAACGGTTCGGGGTCTTGGCATACGCCGACGACCTGGCTCTCCTGTCCCGATCACCCCAACAGCTACAGACCGCTCTGGATGTCACCCACCGACTGGCCACTGCAGCCGGACTAAAATTCAACCCGAGTAAGTGTGCGACCCTGCATGTCGACGGCGCAAACAGGGATGCGGCGCCCTCTCAATTCCATATATCCGGGACTCAGTTAAGAGCTCTGGATCGGGAGGGCGCCTATGAACACCTGGGCATACCCACCGGGCTCTACACTGCCCACTCGGCCTTGGGGGCCATAGATAAGATGTCTGCCTGGACCGGCCGAGTCGATCAGTCTCTCCTGGCCCCGTGGCAGAAATTTGACGCCGTAAATACATTCATACTACCCACGGTGTCCTTCCATCTGAGGAACGGCGTCGTCCCCAAGGCCAACTTGAATAATTTCGACAAGGAGCTAAAGCGCTGCGGGAAGAGGTGGTTAAGCCTGCCCCAACGCGCGAGTGTAGAGCCCCTGTACATGGACTGCCGAACCGGGGGCATGGGTCTTATGCCCCTCGGACAGCTGGCCGACATCTGCGCCGTCGCGCATGGCCACGCTTTGCTCACGTCTCCCAATCTGGGGGAACTGTGCCGGCGCATGCTCCTCGGCGTCGTATCGAGAAGGATACGACGACCGGCTGGGCCGAGCGACGTGGCCAAATATTTGAGCGGTGAAATGGGTGGCGTGTTCGCCAACGAGACAACGGACCCCACGAACACCTGGTCCCGGCTCAGGGTCTCCACCAAGCGTCTAAAGACCAAAATGAGCATTGGTTGGGTGGCGACCGAGGGGGGCGACGTTCAATTACATCTGAACGAGTCCCCCCTAAAGACCGGAAGCGTCGAGACTGCATTGAGGGCCGCGCTCCGGGAATTTCACCGGCAGCGGCTCCTGGACAAGCCTGACCAAGGCAAGGTGTACAGCGTTACTAGCGCCACCACTCCGCCAAACCACTTCATGCGGGGTGGCGCTTTCACACGCTTTGCCGACTGGCGGTTTGTCCATCGCGCTCGTCTCGGCTGCGTGCCACTTAACAGCGTGGCCAAGCGCTATCGTCATCAGCGCTCCGGTCACAGCGATAAATGCAGACGCTGCGGCTACGCCCAGGAGACCCTGCCCCACGTCTTATGCCACTGCCCTCCCCACTTGCGAGCCGCCACCCTACGCCACGACAACATCCTGCGAAGGCTGACCACGGCCATGCGGGTCCCTGCCAGAGCCGAAGTCAGGGTCAACCAGACCGTGCCCGGTTGCGGAGAAAACCTCCGACCCGACCTGGTGGTTCTGGACCCTGACGAAAAACAGGCGCTCTTGATAGACGTTACTGTCCCCTTCGAGAACCGGTACGCCGCATTTATCGCGGCTCGCCGGGAGAAGAGGGACAAGTACGCCGGAATCGCGGAACATCTGCGAACCCAGGGCTACCAAGTATTTCTCGATGCCTTCATCGTCGGTGCCCTGGGAGGCTGGGACCCTGCAAATGACCTGGTGCTCAGCAA
The DNA here is from genome assembly GCA_910589415.1 of Malachius bipustulatus. Lineage (NCBI taxonomy): Eukaryota > Metazoa > Arthropoda > Insecta > Coleoptera > Melyridae > Malachius > Malachius bipustulatus. Next base: position 9,259,569 of record OU342634.1, read on the forward strand.
ACTTAAAATAGGGTGGCGCTACTCCAGGCTGATGAAAAAGTTAATGGCTTCAGACACCATCCGATGGAGCCGCGACATCTATATCGAACACGTCACTGGCCACCGGCAATACCATGAGTCGTGATGCCTGCGGGGTGTGTTGATGGTGCGCTCCTGGTGCTTCGGACTTGGGTCGTCCATTAGGGCTCTTCCTTTTTATTATGTATTTGTTTGTTTATATATTTTAAATATTATGTGTTTTACAAAACTAACTCCACTGTGTTTCAGATTAACTGCATCGTTACTGTACCTTTTGTTTATACAATGTATATATCCGGCATTTTATAGTTATTTATTTTTATATTTTATCCTAATAAAGAAAAACCACGACCCTATACATCGTCAATAATAACATTACTGTGATATGAATACTTGCGATACTTAACTCTGTGATATATTTTCCTAACATCTCTCATCTAGCTTTATTGTTTTTAATTATATGTCTTTTTTATATTTTAACTGTAAATGTTTTTTATTCTATATGTACTTTTATATTATATTTATATGTTAGACTAGGCTAGGTGAAATATTTAAGTATGTGATAGTAACTAATAAGATTGTAATAACATCCTCCTTATGGGCCCAATATTATTGTTAATTATTTAAGGATTCTATGTATGCAGTATCTGCTAATAAAGGTTAATCTGTTCTTATCAGCTTAATATCTGATACGCCCCACATGTGGGGCCAGTATATTAATCTTGTTTTTGGAACTGGACAGAGGCTCGGGGCTTGCTCCACCTCCGTCACGGGTCGGCCCGGTATTGCAGTACCGCCGGGATTGGCCCACTTTTAACACCATCAAACAAAAGTGACGTTTTATATTATTAATAACACCGTCCAGTTCCAATCGAGAAGCGATTAGAAAAGTATCCAGAAACTCCACGAACAAAAATTCGGAGTTACTAAATTTGACCATCAACACGCCCCCTATAAGACGGACATCTGACACCGACACCAGTGGACCACTGACCAGTGCCGCCAGCCATCAAGAATGAGCGACCGGGAGGACGACGACAGCCAGCAGCAGAACGGGGCCGGCAACTTATCAACGGGCGATAGCAGTGAGTATTTATTAACCCTTAACTACGCGCGCCCTGAAATACAACATAACTATTCGCGTGGTGTATTTTGTACACCAGGCCTAAAAACCACCATAAAACAACCGGTTTTAATATAAGTAAAACAAATAACGTAAATAATGTTTAAAGAAATATTTGCCATACAAATATTGAAAAAAAAACTTAAATGCAAAAGTATGAAACAAAAAAAAATCTTAAAAAAGCAGAAAATTGCACCAAAAAAAAATAACGTTTTTTTAAGTGACTACTCGCTTTCACTCATTGTTTCATCATCGTTGATAGTGCACTTCGAACAAGTAGTGACAGTAGTTGCATGTTCTTTGCATACAGGTCTCCCACATGTATGACACGACATGGCCGTCATACCCAATTTTTCTGTCTTCCGCAACAAAAGCACCTTTTTCGAATTTTTGTTGGTGGTTCTTTACACTGGCACTGACAGTGCGTGTAAACAACACTTCACCAATAGGTTAGATAGCCACCCCGAGTGCGCATGAAGTATTAAACAAAAACGGCCGCCACCATAGTTATAGTGGTGTACAAAATACACCAGCGCGAGTAGTTAAAGGTTAAGATATCCGCTATCGGAATCCTTTCAATGCTCGGTTTGCATGCCTGTGGAGAGAAGTTATAAACGACATGGCGACTTATCAAAACACGTCCGACGATATCATCTCAAAACAATTAAATTTCAATGTCGCGGATGTGATCTACTATTTGATACTATAAAGGCATGCAAACTCCACCAGAGCCGAGCATTGAACTGCAGGAACCTCGAGGCCTCACCTGCACCCGTGCCCCCGCCCGTTCCACCGGGAGCACTTCGAATGCGCCGGCCGGCATATCATCGCCGCCGGCCTGGTTCCCCGGACATAATTATTGCCCCCGCCTCTCCGCATGTTCCCGGCCCGGAGAATATGTCGCCATTAAATGAACGTCCTCCCGGCTCACCACTGACACCGGTGGAGCAAGGACTGCCAACAGCGGTGGTCACGACGGCGGTTATCCACCAGCGGGAAGAATCACCAGAGAGGCGGCGTCTCCGACCACGCATTCCGGCCGGTGCGCCCCTCGAAAACTTCATAGCCGTTCAAGCCCCCGAGTCGCCCGATACAGCTCCCGCATCCCCAGAGGCAGCATTCGGGACGCCACCTGACCATCTGGGTGGCCTTGCCTCGCCGCCGAGACCGCGCCGACGGCCACGGCAGCCCGAAGAGGATGCCATCACCGTGGTGCCCGCCCCCGCAACACCAGTAGCCGCCGCACCCTCTACAATGCCACCCCGGACCGACCTCGTGGAGCCAACCCTTCCTGCCCCCGAGGAAGGTCTGCCGGAGGAAAACGCGAACCAGCGGCTATGGGTGCCACGCTTCCGGCAACTCGACAACGTCGAAGACTTTGAGGCCGCCCTGGAGGAGCTGATGAACACAGTCAGGGAGGCGGCGCGCGGTCGCGGAGATCGGCAGGGAGATGCACGGCGGCAGTCACAACAGCCGCCGCCGCCCCCACCACAACAGCATCCCCGACCTCCACGAGAGCCGAATCACCGCGCGCCGCCGGCGAGAAATCAACGACGCCGACGGATACCACGCTACGACGCCCAGGCGGCGTCGAGAATCCAAAAAATGTATCGCCAGGAAAGACCACGCGCGTTCAGGGAAGTAGCGGAGGGTAACTCCCCATACTGTAATATCTCGGGCGGCCAATTATATAATCATTTTTACAGGGTTTACAGCGGCGAGGGAGGAGTCGAGGAGCCGGTGATTTCCACCGATGTCCCGGCACCCCAGCCTGTCCCAGTCGACGACCGAGACCCCCTGTCTGCCCCATTTACTCCTGCCGAAGTCTGGGCCCGTCTGCGATTCTGCAGCAATAACGCCCCCGGCCCAGACGAAATCAGGTACGGAGTGTGGAAATTCGTCGATCCGGGAGCCAGGATTCTGAGCTCCATTTATAACACCGTGCACCGATTGGGGCACATACCCAGACAGTGGGGCAGGTCGAAGACAGTGCTTATTTACAAGAAGGGCGATCGGAATGCCGTGGAGAACTGGCGCCCGATCGCTCTCAGCAGCACCATCGCCAAGTTGTACGCCTCCGTACAGGCCCGTCGTTTGGGAGAGTGGGCTGATCGACATGGCAGGATCTCTAAACACCAAAAGGGATTCATGCCTGTCGACGGCTGTGCGGAACACAACTTCATCCTTCAGGCGGCCATAACAGAGGCCAAACGAACGCGGAGGTCCTGCTACGTGGCGTGGCTGGACCTGACCAATGCGTTCGGATCGATCCCGCACAGCACCATTTATCGCTCGCTCTCCTGGGCCGGCTTGGCTCCCGCCTCCATTGAACTGGTGCGGAGGCTGTACACCAACAACACCACGGCGATACGGTGCAGGGAGGGAACAACGGAGGAAATACCTATCCATTCTGGAGTCCGGCAGGGATGCCCCCTCTCGCCGATCATCTTCAACCTGGCCCTTGAGCCGCTCCTGCGGGCGGTCCACTCTCTGGACGTGGGCTGCCCCGTCGCGTCGGAGCGCTTCGGCGTCTTGGCGTACGCCGATGACCTTGCGCTCCTTGCCAGGACTCCAGAGGGCCTCCAGACGGCCTTGGACACGGCGTGCCGTCTGGCACGTGCGGCCGGCCTCCGTTTCAACCCCCGAAAATGTGCCACGCTCCATGTAGATGGTGTCCACAGGGATGCCGCCCCAACCACGTTCCAACTGTCCGGAACGCAATTACGCGCCCTGGACCGGAACGGGGTCTACGACCATCTCGGCATCCCCACCGGCGTCCACACAGCCCCGTCGGCCTTGGGAGCTTTGGAGAAAATGTCTGCCTGGACGTCCAGGATTGATAAATCACTCCTGGCCCCCTGGCAGAAGTTCGACGCCGTTAACACTTTCGTATTACCTTCGGTATCCTTCCATCTGCGTAACGGCGTCGTTCCCAAGGCCGCCCTCAACGACTTCGACAAGACCCTGAAGCGTTGTGGGAAACGGTGGCTGAGCCTCCCGCAGCGAGCGAGCGTCGAGCCGCTTTATATGTCCTGCCATGCAGGGGGAATGGGCCTGCCTCCGCTGGGCCAACTAGCGGACATATGCGCTGTGGCGCATGGCCATTCCCTGCTCAACTCGCCCCATCTGGGTGAGTTGTGCCGGCGGATGCTGCGGGGGGTGGTTAGTCGGAGAATCCGACGACCAGCGGAGCCGAGAGATGTGGCCGGCTTCCTCAACGGGGACATGAGTGGCGACTTCATGAACGAGACGACGGACCCCACCAACACCTGGTCCCGTCTCAGAGTCGCCACCAAAAAGCTTAAGACCAAGCTGGGCCTCGGATGGGTTGCAGCCGAGGGAGACGGCGTTCAGCTCCAGCTGAACGGGTCGCCGCTAAAGACCGGCGGCGTAGAGACCGCGCTAAGAGCTGCGCTGCGGGAGTTCTTCCGACAGCGACTCTTGGATAAGCCAGACCAGGGCAAAGTGTTTAGCGTTACCAGCGCCACCACTCCGCCAAACCATTTCATGCGGGGTGGCGCATTTACGCGCTTTGCTGACTGGCGGTTTATCCACCGCGCCCGTCTCGGCTGCGTCCCCCTCAATAACGTGGCCAAGCGCTATCGACACCACCGCGCTGGCCACACCGAGGCCTGCAGGCGCTGCGGCTACGCGCAGGAAACGTTGCCGCACGTCCTGTGCCATTGTCCCCCCAACTTTAGAGCCGCCACCCTACGACATGACGCCATCCTCGGGCGCCTGACCAAGGCTATGCGGGTCCCGGCCGGAGCGGAGGTCAGGGTCAATCGGACCGTGCCGGGTTGCGGGGAAAATCTCCGACCCGACCTGGTGGTCCTCGACCCTGTCCAGAAGCAGGCCATAATCGTTGACGTTACTGTCCCCTTTGAAAACGGTTACGCCGCATTTATTGCGGCGCGCCGCGAGAAGCGGGACAAGTACGCCAACATCGCCGACCACCTGCGAACCCAGGGCTACCAAGTTCACCTCGACGCTTTCATCGTCGGTGCCCTGGGTGGTTGGGACCCCGCAAATGAGCTCGTGCTCACCCGGCTTGGTATCGGGTGGCGGTACTCGAAGTTAATGAGGAAGCTCATGGCCTCGGACACCATAAAGTGGAGCAGGGACATCTATGTGGAACATATCACTGGCCGACGACAATACCCGGAGCCGCAGGGGGTGTAGACACACATTGGCCGCTCGAGACGAAGGGGGTGCCGATCTCTTTTTAAATTTATTGTGTGGTGTGATTTATTTGGTGCTGTAGTGTCTGTTTTATATTTTTATGCTATTATATTATGATTCAGATTACTTGCTATATGTATCCAAATTCCATTTTAATTTTATCACGCGCTTGTACTGATTGTTGTTATTTTATTTATACTTATACATTTTTATCTCTACACTTTTATATAATTTTAACCTGAACAACAGTGCTGTGATATTTATTTACTGAACTTTAACCTGTGATATTATTTATAACATCTTTACCTAGTCGTTTTAATTAAATGTCTTTATATTTTTAACTGTGCTGTGCTTTGTGTATTTTAACTACTCTGTATATGTAATATATTATTTTTAGACTAGGCTAGGTAATGTATTAATTAAGTTCTGTGCAATATTTAAGTCTCACATGTAAATAACCACCCCATAGGGGCCAAATATTTGTATTTAATTAAGGATACTATACTGTGTATGCAAAATAATTTGCTAATAAAGGTTAATCTGTTCTTATCAGCTTAATATCTGATACGCCCCACATGTGGGGCCAGTATATTAATCTTGTTTTTGGGACTGGACAGAGGCTCGGGGCTTGCTCCACCTACGTCACGGGTCGGCCCGGTATTGCAGTACCGCCGGGATTGGCCCACTTTTAACACCATCAAACAAAAGTGACGCGTCTTATAATAGTAACACCGTCCAGTTCCATAAAAGGGAAGCGATTTACAAGTGCGAGTGAAGATTACTGTAACTGTAACTCCAAGACTAAATCCGGAGTTTCAGTGAAGTGACAGCCCAGACCGGCGACTACACCCGGCGCCGCGACGAGATGAGCGACGACGAGGATGAAGAATACCTGACCGGGGCCGGCAGCGACGGGGACGGCAGCGGAACGGAGACATCGCCGGAGATAGCAAGGTACGTGCTCGACTTCCCACTACAAGACGGCTTCCAGTGCCAGGTTTGCATGCCGGTAACTCGAACTTATCGTCGCCACGGCGATTTATCAAAGCACGTCAGACGTTATCACCTGCAAACGATTATATTCCGATGCCGTGGCTGTAAATTGAATTTCGAAACCGTGAAGGCATGCAAACAACACCAACAGAAAACAACTAAATGTAAAAATCTCCGAGCCCCTCCGTTGCCCTCGCCACCACCAATACCACCCGGGGCTCTTCGTATGCAAAGGCCCGCATACAATCGCCGTAGGCCCGCCGCACCCGTGCCGGAGCACGTGAATGATCCTGCCACCACGTCCCGGCCCCCGTCGCCGATTGCTGCCCCGCGGGGAGGCGCGGCGCTTGTCGAGCCGCCGGCCGCGCTGCCGGTGACGGCCAGAGAGGAACCTGCCACACCCATAGAGATGACCTTACCGACCTTGATCGTGACGACGGCCTTGGTGCACACAGTTGCCCCCCAACGACCACCTCAACATCCTAGGGAACCTGACGCACTACCAGGGCCTAGTCATCGACCTCGGCGAATGATGGTGACAGACCAGGACGCCATCACGGTGAACCCGCCCCCCAGTCCACCCGGGACCCCTGATCGACCTGCCTTTCCACCGCGGCCTCGGCGCCGACCTGGCAACACTGCAGCAGCCGTGGACACCATCACCATGGCCGAATCCCCCCCAACATCACGGGAGGCGGCTGCCACCATCTCGCCGCCGCCTGGCCTCCGAGAAGATCCTGTGGAGCCTTCCCTTCCGGGCACCGCTGCGACGCCCCCTGACCCTCGGATCGACCCCGTTGAGCCAACCCTACTTGCTGGCGGGGACACTGCTCCAGAGGAAAACGCCAACCAGAGGCGGTGGATACCCCGCTTCCTGCAGGTGAGCGGCGTCGAGGAGCTCGAGGCCGCCCTGGAGGAGCTGACTGACAGCATCAGGGAAGTGGCGCGGCGTCGCGGAGAGCGGCAGAGAGGCGGGGGGCCTTCACAACGGTATCAGCCCCCGCCACAGCGACAGGGACCCCCGCCACCACCGAGGGAACAACATCGCCCCGCACCGCCGGCGAGACACCAACAACGCCGGCGGGGCCCTCGCTACGACGCCCAGGCGGCGTCTAGAATTCAAAAAATCTACCGCCAGGACCGACAGCGAGCATTCAGGGAAGTGGTGGGGAATAATTCCCCTTTTTGTGAAATTGATGGGGATGTAATTCATGATTATTTTTCCAGGGTTTACAGCTGCCAGGAGCGGGCCACCACCACGATCCCGGAGGACGTCCCCGCACCCGAGCCCACCCCCGAAGACGACCGCGACCCACTCTCCACCCCCTTTACACCCGACGAGGTCTGGGCGCGTCTGCGGAATTGCAGCAACAATGCGCCCGGCCCGGACGAAATTAGATACGGCTCGTGGAGGTACTTCGACCCCGGTGCAAGGATTCTCAGCGCCGTGTTCAACACATTGCGACGCCTTGCACACGTCCCGAAAAAATGGGGGGAGTCGAAGACCGTCCTTATACATAAAAAGGGCGACCGCGAGTCCGTCGATAACTGGCGCCCCATAGCGCTGAGCAACACCATTGCCAAGCTCTATGCTTCGGTGCTCGCGCGCCGCCTGGGAGAGTGGGCCGAAAGAAACCACCTCATCTCGGATGCCCAGAAAGGCTTTATGCCCGTCGATGGGTGCTCCGAGCATAACTTCGTCCTCCAGAGCGCTATCATTGAGTGGAAGCGGTCAAGAAAATCGTGCTGCATCGCCTGGCTGGACCTGTCCAACGCCATTGGGTCCGTCCCCCACTCCACCATTTTCGAGACCCTATCCTGGGCCGGTCTCGCCCCAGCATCCGTTAATATCATACGGATGCTTTATGAGGGGACTACGACGGCGATAAGATGCAGCACGGGGTTCACTAACCCCATTCCCATTCGGGCAGGAGTGAGACAGGGCTGTCCACTGTCACCCATTATCTTCAATCTGACCCTGGAGCCGCTGATGCGCACCATCCAGTCCCTTGACTTGGGTAGCCCAGTCGCCTCCGAACGGTTCGGGGTCTTGGCATACGCCGACGACCTGGCTCTCCTGTCCCGATCACCCCAACAGCTGCAGACCGCTCTGGATGTCGCCCACCGACTGGCCACTGCAGCCGGGCTAAAATTCAATCCAAGTAAGTGTGCGACCCTGCATGTCGACGGCGCAAACAGGGATGCGGCGCCCTCTCAATTCCATATATCCGGGACTCAGTTAAGAGCTCTGGATCGGGAGGGCGCCTATGAACACCTGGGCATACCCACCGGGCTCTACACTGCTCACTCGGCCTTGGGGGCCATAGATAAGATGTCTGCCTGGACCGGCAGAGTCGATCAGTCTCTCCTGGCCCCGTGGCAGAAATTTGACGCCGTAAATACATTCGTACTACCCACGGTATCCTTCCATCTGAGAAACGGCGTCGTCCCCAAGGCCAACTTGAATAACTTCGACAAGGAGCTAAAGCGCTGCGGGAAGAGGTGGTTAAGCCTGCCCCAACGCGCAAGTGTAGAGCCCCTTTACATGGACTGCCGAACCGGGGGCATGGGTCTCATGCCCCTCGGACAGCTGGCTGACATCTGCGCCGTCGCGCATGGCCACGCTTTGCTCACGTCTCCCAATCTGGGGGAACTGTGCCGGCGCATGCTCCTCGGCGTCGTATCGAGAAGGATACGACGACCGGCCGGGCCGAGCGACGTGGCCAAATATTTGAACGGGGAGATGGGTGGCGTGTTCGCCAACGAGACAACGGACCCGACGAACACCTGGTCCCGGCTCAGGGTCTCCACCAAGCGCCTGAAAACCAAAATGGGCATTGGTTGGGTGGCGACCGAGGGGTGCGACGTTCAATTACATCTGAACGAGTCCCCCCTAAAGACCGGAAGCGTCGAGACCGCATTGAGGACCGCGCTCCGGGAATTTCACCGGCAGCGGCTCTTGGACAAACCTGACCAAGGCAAGGTGTATAGCGTTACTAGCGCCACCACTCCGCCAAACCACTTCATGCGGGGTGGCGCTTTCACACGCTTTGCCGACTGGCGGTTTGTCCATCGCGCTCGTCTCGGATGTGTGCCACTTAACAGCGTGGCCAAGCGCTATCGTCATCAGCGCTCCGGTCACAGCGATAAATGCAGACGCTGCGGCTACGCCCAGGAGACCCTGCCCCACGTCCTATGCCACTGCCCTCCCCACTTGCGAGCCGCCACCCTACGCCATGACAACATCCTGCGAAGGCTGACCACGGCCATGCGGGTCCCTGCCAGAGCCGAAGTCAGGGTCAACCGGACCGTGCCCGGTTGCGGAGAAAACCTCCGACCCGACCTGGTGGTTCTGGACCCTGACGAAAAGCAAGCGCTCCTGATCGATGTTACTGTTCCCTTCGAGAACCGGTACGCCGCATTTATCGCGGCTCGCCGGGAGAAGAGGGACAAGTACGCCGGGATCGCGGAACATCTGCGAACCCAGGGCTACCAAGTATTTCTCGATGCCTTCATCGTCGGTGCCCTGGGAGGCTGGGACCCTGCAAATGACCTGGTGCTCAGCAAACTTAAAATAGGGTGGCGCTACTCCAGGCTGATGAAAAAGTTAATGGCTTCAGACACCATCCGATGGAGCCGCGACATCTATGTCGAACACGTCACTGGCCACCGGCAATACCATGAGTCGTGATGCCCGCGGGGCGTGTTGGTGGCGCGTTCCTGGTGCTTCGGACTTGGGTCGTCCACTAGGGCTCTTCCTTCTTATTATGTATTTGTTTGTTTATATATTTTAAATATTATGTGTTTTACAAAAATTAACTCCACTGTGTTTCAGATCAACTGCATCGTGTACTGTACCTTTTATTTATACAATGTATATATCGGGCATTTTATAGTTATTTATTTTTATATTTTATCCTAATAAAGAAAAACCACGACCCTATACATCGTCAATAATAACATTGCTGTGATATGAATACTTGCGATACTTAACTCTGTGATATATTTTCCTAACATCTCTCATCTAGCTTTATTGTTTTTAATTATATGTCTTTTTTATATTTTAACTGTAATGTTTTTTTATTCTATATGTACTTTTATATTATACTTATATGTTAGACTAGGCTAGGTGAAATATTTAAGTATGTGATAATAACTTAGTAAAATTGTAATAACATCCCCCTTATGGGCCCAATATTATTGTTAATTATTTAAGGATTTTATGTATGCAGTATCTGCTAATAAAGGTTAATCTGTTCTTATCAGCTTAATATCTGATACGCCCCACATGTGGGGCCAGTATATTAATCTTGTTTTTGGGACTGGACAGAGGCTCGGGGCTTGCTCCACCTCCGTCACGGGTCGGCCCGGTATTGCAGTACCGCCGGGATTGGCCCACTTTTTAACAATCTAAAGTGACATTTTATAGTTTTAACACCGTCCAGTTCCAATCGAGAAGCGATTAGAAAAGTATTAAACGAGCCAGAAACTCCACGAACAAAAATTCGGAGTTTCTAAATTTGACCATCCCCACGCCACGTATCACGTATGAGACGGACATCTGACACCGACACCAGTGGACCACTGACCAGTGCCGCTAACCACCATCAAGAATGAGCGACCGGGAGGACGAAGACCAGCAGCAGAACGGTGACGGGGCCGGCAACTTATCAACGGGCGATAGCGGTGAGTACATATTGAGATATCCGCTATCGGCCTCGTTTCAATGCTCGGTCTGCATGCCTGTGGAAAGAACCTATAGACGACATGGCGACTTATCGAAACACGTCCGCCGATATCACCTCAAGACAATTAAATTTCAATGTCGCGGATGTGATTTATTATTTGATACGATAAAGGCATGCAAACTCCACCAGAGCCGAGCATTGAACTGCAGGAACCTCGAGGCCTCACCTGCACCCGTGCCCCCGCCCGTTCCACCGGGAGCACTTCGAATGCGCCGGCCGGCATATCATCGCCGCCGGCCCGGTTCCCCGGAGATAATTGCCCCCGCTTCTCCGCATGTTCCCGGCCCGGAGAATGTGAGGTTGTCGCCAATGGATGAACGTCCTCCCGGTTCACCACTGACACCGATGGAACAAGGGCTGCCAACAGCGGTGGTCACGACGGCTGTTATCCACCAACAGCAGGAATCACCCGAGAGGCGGCGTCTCCGACCACGCATTCCGGCCGGTGCGCCCCTCGACAACATTGCAGCCGTTGGAGCCCCCGAGTCGCCCGATACAGCTCCCGCATCCCCAGAGGCAGCATTCGGGACGCCACCTGACCATCTGGGTGGCCTTGCATCGCCGCCGAGACCACGACGACGGCCACAGCAGCCCGAAGAGGATGCCATCACCGTGGTGCCCGCCCCCGCAACACCAGTAGCCGCCGCACCCTCCACAACGCCACCCCGGACCGACCTCATGGAGCCAACCCTTCCTGCCACCGAGGAAGGTCTGCCGGAGGAGAATGCGAACCAGCGGCTATGGCACTGGCACCAACCATGGCAAATAAATATTATTATTATTATTATTATTATGGGTACCACGCCTCGAGGGAGTCAGCGATACCGAGGAGTTCGAGGCCATGCTGGATGACCTGATCAGCGCGGTCAGAGAGGTTGCACGGCGTCGTGGAGACCAGCGAGACCGGCCGCAGCCGCAACCACCACGGCAACAAAACCGCCCCCTCCAGCCGGCGACAAACCATCAACGCCGGCGGGGGCCTCGCTACGACGCCCAAGCAGCCTCCAGGATCCAAAAACTGTACCGGCAGGATCGGCCTCGAGCAGTCAGGGAAGTAGTGGAGGGTGACTCCCCTTATTGTAATATCTCTAGCCGCCGCTTATTCGATCATTTTTCCAGGGTCTGCAGCGACGGGGGAAGGGTCGCCGAGCCGGTGGTGATTCCACCCGATGTGCCCACACCGGAGCCCGTTCCGGAAGACGACACAGACCCACTGTCTGCCCCCTTTACCCCGGCCGAGGTCTGGGCGAGGCTGCGTTTCTGCAGCAACAATGCCCCCGGCCCGGACGAGATCAGATACGGCCTCTGGAAGTATTTTGATCCGGGCGCGAGGGTGTTGTGCTCAGTTTACAACACCGTGCATCGGCTGGGGCACGTCCCAAGTCAGTGGGGAAAATCCAGGACGGTGCTCATATTCAAGAAGGGCGATAGGGACTCCGTCGATAGCTGGAGACCCATCGCCCTGAGCAGCACCGTCGCCAAATTGTACGCCTCCGTACTGGCCCGTCGTTTGGGAGAGTGGGCTAGTCGACACGGCAGAATCTCCAAATCCCAGAAGGGATTCATGCCTGTCGACGGCTGTGCGGAGCATAATTTTATCTTGCAGGCCGCCATCATGGAGGCCAGGCGATCGCGAAAGTCTTGCTGCGTTGCGTGGCTCGACCTGACGAACGCGTTTGGCTCCATTCCGCACAGCACCATTTACCAGTCCCTCTCCTGGGCCGGTCTGGCTCCCGCCTCCATAGACTTGGTGCGGAGGCTGTACCTAAATAACACCACGGCAATCAGGTGCCAAGACGGATGGACGGAGGATATCCCAATATCATCTGGGGTCCGCCAGGGGTGCCCACTGTCCCCCATCATTTTTAACCTCGCTCTGGAGCCACTCCTGCGGGCTGTTCACGCTCTGGACGTGGGCTGTCCCGTTGCTTCGGAGCGATTCGGCGTCCTTGCTTACGCCGACGATCTGGCACTCCTGGCCAGGACTCCGGAGGGACTCCAGTCGGCTCTCAATACGGCGTGCCGTTTGGCACGTGCGGCCGGCCTCCGCTTCAACCCCAAAAAATGCTCCACCCTACACGTGGATGGTGTCAATCGGGATGCCGCCCCCACCGCCTTCCATTTGTCCGGGACGCAATTAAGCGTCTTGGATCGGAACGGCGTATACAATCATCTCGGTATCCCAACCGGGCTGTACACGGCCCCGTCGGCCTTGGGAGTAGTTGATAAAATGTCTGCCTGGACCACCAGGATTGACCAGTCACTCCTGGCTCCATGGCAGAAATTCGACGCCATTAACGCCTTCGTGCTGCCCTCGGTGGCATTTCACCTACGAAATGGCGTCGTTCCCAAGGCCGCCCTCAACGACTTCGACAAGACCCTGAAGCGTTGTGGGAAACGGTGGCTGAGCCTCCCGCAGAGAGCGAGCGTTGAGCCGCTCTACATGGACTGCCGCGCAGGGGGAATGGGCCTGATGCCGCTGGGGATACTGGCGGACATCTGCGCAGTGGCGCACGGCCATTCCCTGCTCAACTCCAACAATCTGAGTGAGCTGTGCAGGCGCATGCTGCGGGGGGTTGTGACCCGGAGGATCCGACGGGGAGCGGAGCCCAAGGACATGGCCGGCTTCCTCAACGGGGACATGAGTGGCGACTTTATCAACGAGACGACGGACCCGAGCAACATCTGGTCCCGTCTCAGAGTCGCCACCAAGAAACTCAGGACCAAGCTGGGTCTCGAATGGGTCGCAGCAGGAGACGGCGTTCAGCTTCGGCTGAACGGGTCCCCGCTAAAAACAGGCAGCGTGGAGACCGCGCTGAGAGCTGCGTTGCGGGAATTTTTCCGCCAGCAGCTTCTCGATAAACCCGACCAGGGCAAAGTGTTCAGCGTCACGAGCGCCACCACTCCGCCAAACCATTTTATGCGGGGTGGCTCGTTCACGCGCTTTGCCGACTGGCGGTTTATCCATCGCGCCCGTCTCGGCTGCGTCCCGCTTAACAGCGTGGCCAGGCGCTACCGACACCATCGCGCCGGCCACACCGAGACCTGCAGGCGGTGCGGCTACGCGCAAGAGACGCTGCCGCACGTCCTGTGTCACTGTCCCCCTCACCTGAGAGCCGCCACCCTACGCCACGATGCCATTTTAGCCCGGCTGAGCAAGGCTATGCGGGTCCCCGCGGGAGCTGAGGTCAGGGTCAATCGGACCGTGCTGGGTTGCGGGGAAAATCTCCGACCCGACCTGGTGGTCCTGGATCCTGTCCAACAGCGGGCCGTGATCGTAGACGTCACAGTCCCCTTCGAAAACCGGTACGCCGCCTTCACGGCGGCTCGCCGAGAGAAGCGGGACAAGTACGCCGGCATCGCGGAACATCTGCGAGCCCAGGGCTACCACGTCTTCCTCGACGCTTTTATCGTCGGTGCCCTGGGTGGCTGGGACCCCGCCAACGACCTTGTCCTCGGCAGGCTCGGCATTGGGTGGCGGTACTCCAGGCTCATGAGGAAGCTCATGGCGTCTGACACCATTAGGTGGAGCAGGGACATTTATGTGGAACACATCACTGGCCGGCGGCAGTACCCGGAGCTGTAGGGGGGAGGAGATCGAATCGGCAGGTGTTCCTGGAGCGGACCGCAATTTTTTAAAGTGTTCTGGTGCTTGTAGTGTTAGTGTGTTTTATTGTACATTCATTTTTATATTATTAGTTTATAAGATTAACTTTAATTTTAATCCTGACATCTATGTATTTGTATCCAGCGCTATTGTTATTGTTTTTTTATATTTTACTGTCTTTTATCTTTATGTGACCCTTTACATCATTTCTATCTTTTTATACAATAACTCGGGCTGTGATAATAATGAACTATTCTGTATCTGTGATATTTTTATAACATCTTTCAGTCATGCCATTTTAATTATGTGTCTTTTTATATTTTAACTGTATTGTACCTATTTATTATAACTTTTATTACACATTTTATATTTTAGACTTAGGCTAGGCTGTGATATTTTTAGTTCATTTATTGTAATAATTTACATTAATAATAATAATAATAATAATAATATTTATTTGCCATTAATAATACAATTACATTTGAAACAAAAGAATTGCAGCATTTTAGGCACGTCATAGGTAAATATGAGACAATAGGTAAATACAAGATAATAAAAATTAGAAGCAAGATATAGATACACATCACCTAGAAAATAAATCATAAATTGGTAGACAAAAACTGTTTTACATCATAAAATGCATGTTCGATTAATAAAGTTTTCAATTGCGATTTAAATTTTCTTATTTTGAGTACTTTTAATGTATCAGGCAGTTTATTATACAGCCGGTAATTCAATTTATTTTTCTCGGTTATATTGATCCTCGAGAAGGGAATTTGGAGGAGCTGTCTATTTCTTGTACCATAGAAATGAAAGTCACCCCGAACGGGCAACTTCTGAGCCACTTCGTGAATGTGTATACAGGTCAAATAAATATACAGACAGGGCAGGGTCATTATCTGTAATCTTTTAAAAAGTGGTGTACAATGTGCACGGAATTCCGCTCCCGCTAGCACCCTTAGGGCACTTTTCTGAGTAGCAAACGCACGCGTTGCGTCAGCTGAGGCTCCCCAAAGGAGTAGGCCATAAGTCAGGTGACTCTGTATTAAAGAGAAATATACCATTCTTAAAGTATCTTCGGGTAGGAGACTTTGTAGTTTACGCAAAATAAATATGCCCTTAGAGACTTTCAAGCATACATTCGTTATGTGTCTAGACCATGTCAGGTGCTGATCTATATGCAACCCCAGCAAACATATGGGTTCCTCTCTGGGCACGAGCTTACTAGAGGTTATAGTTAAAGACTGAGTCTTAGATGCATTTAACTGTAGCATATTTGCAGCAAACCAATTAGATGCCGCCTCAACCGCTTGCTGCATGTTTTCCTCAACATCCGAGGGTTGCCCGGTTCTATAGAGCGTCGTGTCATCAGCGTACAGAACAGTGGAAGCGTCTTTAACAAAATCTGGAAGGTCATTGATAAATAATATAAAAAGTATTGGTCCCAATATTGATCCCTGCGGGATGCCAAGAGCCTTCTGAACCAAAGCACCAGACTGCGTTCCATTCCATACTACATATTGTACTCTATTCTCCAAATAGTTCTTAAACACCTCAAGAGCGACCCCTCTAATGCCATAACGATATAACTTATCAAGCAACAGCTCATGGTTCACACAATCAAATGCTTTTGTAAGGTCGATGGCAGTTACTTTCGTGAGTTCGCATCGATCCAAACCTTCCACTATATCTGATATCAGGGTCATCACTGCATCAACGGTTGATCGGCCTTCTCTGAAACCAAATTGGTGAGGTGAAATTATTTTGTTTAGTTTGAAGAAGTCTATTATTCTCTGCTTCAAGACATTTTCAAAGATCTTACCTACTATAGGTGTGATGGCAATGGGTCGATAATTATCAACAACGTCAGATTGGCCCTTCTTAAATACAGGGACAACCCTACTCAGTTTTAGTACGTCTGGAAATATGCCTTCTAGCATACAAGAGTTAAGAATTTCAGAAAGGATTTCGCTGATCTCTTCACAGATAAATTTAAGAATTTTACTGTTCATAAAATAACAGTCCAATCCCTTTTTATTTTTTAAATTTCTCACTATAGTAGAAATCTCAATTGGCGTAATAGGGGTGAGAAACAGTGACTTCGGAGTATGAGCTAACCCATTTAGTAAGTCATTTATGTCAATCCTCGCATGAGGAATTGCCTTACTGATATTATCTGCTACACTGGTAAAATAACTATTAAATTCACTAGCCTGAATGTTTGTGCCAGAAGGCTCCCTGTCCCTTCGACTTCCTCTTTCATAGTTAACAATATTCCAGCATGTCTTTTGTATATTGTCAGAAGACAGCAAGTAGGAAGCATAGGCATTCCTCTTTGCAATCTTTATCTGTCTGCGATATGCACTTCTAGCTAATTTAAATTCATTCCAGTCAGTTACCCTATTAGTTACGGTACATCTTGTTTTTAATGATTGCAGTAGATTTCTAAAACACTTAAGTTCACAACTGTACCAGCTCACTAGATTTTTCTGCCGCCGTCTATATTTTTTCCTAGCGAAACATTGCTGAATTGCATTTTGTAACATGCGGATAAAGATTGTCATAGCCTCATTTCCGTCCATTACATTTTTTGGTAGAATTTCATTCCAATTTATCTCAGAAATCATGTTTTTCAAGGTATCTAACCCAGGTTGTGTAACAATGAGCTGGGCAAGATTGCTTTCCATAGGGAGTTTTAAATTTATTTTTGTTTCTAAAAATTGAGCTGAGTGGTCAGATAATGCTGGATCTACGACGCCTGAGGTGTATACACTATCGTTATCACTTACGTAGATACGATCTAGAAGTGACCTCGAGTTTACTGTTATTCTGGTGTAAGTGTGAATTACATTTTTCAAATTATAGGAATTCATAAGAGAACATAGAGTTTCAGCTCTTTTCGGTTGCTTTTCTGGGTCACAATTAAAGTCACCCAGTATATAGATATTATTATATTGTTTACACATCTTATTAAGAAGGCGATCAAGTCTGTTGAAAAATATAGAAAAGTCACCATATGATGAAGACACATAAACAGCAACTATCAAGCATTTACAATCAGTCACCTCTACAGCTGTGAATTCAGCATGAAACGGATTACAATATTTAGAGACATCAATTACCTTCCCGTATACATCATGCTTTGTATAAATACAGACCCCTCCTCGGTGACCTCCATCTCTACAGTATGCAGCCTGTAACCTGTAACCTGGAATAATGACATTTTGAATATTATCAGCGTTTAGCCAATGTTCACTTAAACATACTATCGAATAAGTTGTATCATGCAAATACAGTGACAACATATCTGCTTTACTTAACAAACCCTGAATATTTAAATGGAACAAACTTAAATTTACGGTATGTTTATTTTTAATAACATTAAAATTAACATTCTTATTATTTACTTTATTATCAATCATTTCTTTTATCGCGCTCTCGGCGCAGTATTGAGAGAAAAAACCGATTTATTCTTGCTCCTTCAGGCCATAAGTTGGCATCGTGAATTTTATCATGATCTTGCTCGCGCACTGAAATTTTGAATGACGAATATCTACCAGGGTTGCGAGGTGTGAGCGCTTCGACTTGAACACCAGGAAAATTATCCTTCAAGTAATCAGTGACCTCATCAGATGTAGTATCGGGATGAAGTCTGTATAAGTGCCAATGGCTGAAAGATTCTGCAACCCTTAACTTACATTGATTATGTCCCACAGGCATCTTTCCAATAACGGTTTTATTTACTTTCTTCTTATGACGAACTTCCTTCCATTCATCACTAGTAGTGTCATCATTAATGTTAATAATTTCATCCATTTTCAACTTGGTCAGAGCTACATGCGTATCATATTTCCAGCCATCAGCGCCGTCACCTTTGCTTTGCTTAGGCACAGTATTCTTAGAGGATTCCAGTGGTCTCCCGTACATATCACATCCACCTTTGTTACTCGCAGCAGCAACAGTCACATCGACAACGTTGGAATTTGTGAATTTTGTTTGCTTTTCATCGACTTTTAGCGGCAAAACTGAATTGGAGCTAACCTTCATCATAGTTATTTGCTCTTTCAAAGACTCTATTAGATCAGTTTGTCTATTTATTATAACATCTTTATGTTGAAGAATTTGTTTCAAATATGCTATTTCAATATCTTTAGCATCATTCATGTTTACCGCTGGTGACCTTGGAGTGTTTACACTACTCTCCGGATTTCCACAACAAATTATCGATTTATCATCTATCACTTTAACATTTCTTAAACTTTTAATACATCCAGTATGTGAAACCACTCCACATTTTACACACTTTGAGCCACTTTGAGCAACTTTACCACACCTTTTACAACAATTTACCGCAGCGACCTCGGAAACGTCTTCCTTCTCCGGCGCCATATTGGCACATTGTGATACCATCTCCTCTTTTGAGGCCCCCTATTGTTATATTTTAAGGATTTAATATTGTATATGCAAAATTTGCTAAATAAAGTTAATCTGTTCTTATCAGCTTAATATCTGATACGCCCCACATGTGGGGCCAGTATATTAATCTTGTTTTTGGAACTGGACAGAGGCTCGGGGCTTGCTCCACCTCCGTCACGGGTCGGCCCGGTATTGCAGTACCGCCGGGATTGGCCCACTTTTTAACACCATTAAACAAAAGTGACGTCTTATAATAACACGTCCAGTTCCATAATTGAGAAGCGATTGAGTAGTACAGACCGGGCCAGAAACTCCACGACCAAATTCGGAGTTTCTGTATTTTCCACATCACGCCCTCTAAGACGGACCAGCTGCAGCTGCACTCACCTGCAGATCTACTGCTTCATCAGTGAGGAGACCAGGCCCATCCACCATCAACAATGAGCGACCGGGAGGACGACGAAGACGAAGACCAGCAGCAGAACGGTGACGGGGCCGGCAACTTATCAACGGGCGATAGCGGTGAGTACATATTGAGATATCCGCTATCGGCCTCGTTTCAGTGCTCGGTTTGCATGCCTATCGAAAGAACTTACAAACGACATGGAGATTTATCGAAGCACGTACGCAGATACCATCTCAAAACTATTAAATTTCAATGCCGGGGATGCGACCTGCTTTTCGACACAATAAAGGCATGCAAACTCCATCAAAGCCGAGCACTGAATTGTAAGAACCTTGAGGCCTCACCTGCACCCGTGCCCCCGCCCGTTCCACCGGGAGCACTTAGAATGCGCCGGCCGGCATATCATCGTCGCCGGCCTGGCTCCCCGGAGGTGACCGCCACTGCTCCTCCGCATGTTCCCGGCCCGGAGGACGTGAGGTTGCCAGTAGACGAGCGTCCTCCCGCTTCACCACTGACACCAGCCGAAGAGGGGCTGCCAATCACGATAGTCACGGCGGCCGTCGTCCACCAGCGGCCAGAATCACCCCAGAGGCGGCGTCTCCGACCACGCGTTCCGGCCGGTGCGCCCCTCGACGACATGGCAGCCCCCGAGTCACCCGATGAAGCCCCCGCATCCCCCGACGCAGCATTCGGCACGCCACCCGACCATCTGGGTGGCCTCGCCTCGCCACTGGGACCACGGCGACCACAACAGCTCTTCCCGGCACGGCAGCCCGACCAGGATGACATCATCGTGGTGCCCTCCCCCGCAGCATCCTCCAGGGCGCCACCACCACCATTCACCACGCCCCCCGCACCACCAAGGGAGGCCACTGCCCCCACCTCGCCGCCGGCTAGCCTCCGGAACGACCTCGTGGAGCCTACCCTTTCTGCTCCAGAGGAAAACCTGCCGGAGGAGAACGCTGGTCAGCGACGGTGGGTGCCACGCTTCCGGCAGCTCAATAATATCGAGGACTTCGAGACCGCCCTGGAGAAGCTGATGAACACAGTCAGGGAGGCGGCGCGCGGTCGTGGAGATCAGCAGGGAGATGCACGGCGGCAGTCACAACAACAGCCGCCGCCGCCCCCACCACAACAGCATCCCCGACCCCAGCGAGAGCCGAACCACCGCGCGCCGCCGGCGAGAGACCAGCGACGTCGGCGAGCACCCCGCTACGACGCCCAGGCGGCGTCGAGAATCCAGAAAATGTACCGCCAGGATAGACCGCGCGCTTTTAGGGAGGTAGCGGAGGCTAACTTCCCATATTGTAATATCTCGGGCGGCCAATTATATAATCATTTTTTCAGGGTTTACAGCGGCGAGGGAGGAGTCGAGGAGCCAGTGATTTCCACCGATGTCCCGGCACCCCAGCCTGTCCCAGTCGACGACCGAGACCCCCTGTCTGCCCCATTTACTCCTGCCGAAGTCTGGGCCCGTCTGCGATTCTGCAGCAATAACGCCCCCGGCCCAGACGAAATCAGGTACGGAGTGTGGAAATTCGTCGATCTGGGAGCCAGGATTCTGAGCTCCATTTATAACACCGTGCACCGATTGGGGCACATACCCAGACAGTGGGGCAGGTCGAAGACGGTGCTCATTTACAAGAAGGGCGATCGGAATGCCGTGGAGAACTGGCGACCGATCGCTCTCAGCAGCACCATCGCCAAGTTGTACGCCTCCGTACAGGCCCGTCGTTTGGGAGAGTGGGCCGACCGACATGGCAGAATCTCTAAACACCAAAAGGGATTCATGCCTGTCGACGGCTGTGCGGAACACAACTTTATTCTGCAGGCGGCCATAACAGAGGCCAAACGAACGCGGAGGTCTTGCTACGTGGCGTGGCTGGACCTGACCAGTGCGTTCGGATCGATTCCGCACAGCACCATTTATCGGTCACTCTCCTGGGCCGGCTTGGCTCCCGCCTCCATCGAACTGGTGCGGAGGCTGTACACCAACAACACCACGGCGATACGGTGCAGGGAGGGAACGACGGAGGAAATACCCATCCTATCTGGGGTCCGGCAGGGGTGCCCCCTCTCGCCGATCATCTTTAACCTGGCCCTTGAGCCGCTCCTGCGGACGGTCCACTCTTTGGATGTGGGCTGTCCCGTTGCATCGGAGCGTTTCGGCGTCTTGGCATACGCCGATGACCTTGCGCTTCTCGCCAGGACTCCAGAGGGCCTCCAGACGGCCTTGGACACGGCGTGCCGTCTGGCACGTGCGGCCGGCCTCCGTTTCAACCAACGAAAATGTGCCACGCTCCATGTAGATGGTGTCCACAGGGATGCCGCCCCAACCACGTTCCAACTGTCCGGAACGCAATTACGCGTCCCGCAGCGAGCGAGCGTCGAGCCGCTTTATATGTCCTGCCGTGCAGGGGGAATGGGCCTGACTCCGCTGGGCCAACTAGCGGATATATGCGCTGTGGCGCATGGCCATTCCTTGCTCAACTCACCACATCTGGGTGAGTTGTGCCGGCGGATGCTGCGGGGGGTGGTTAGTCGGAGAATCCGACGACCAGCGGAGCCGAGAGATGTGGCCGGCTTCCTCAACGGGGACATGAGTGGCGACTTCATGAACGAGACGACGGACCCCACCAACACCTGGTCCCGTCTCAGAGTCGCCACCAAAAAGCTTAAAACCAAGCTGGGCCTCGGATGGGTTGCAGCCGAGGGAGACGGCGTTCAGCTCCAGCTGAACGGGTCGCCGCTAAAGACCGGCGGCGTCGAGACCGCGCTAAGAGCTGCGCTGCGGGAGTTCTTCCGACAGCGACTCTTGGATAAGCCAGACCAGGGCAAAGTGTTTAGCGTTACCAGCGCCACCACTCCGCCAAACCATTTCATGCGGGGTGGCGCATTTACGCGCTTTGCTGACTGGCGGTTTATCCACCGCGCCCGTCTCGGCTGCGTCCCCCTCAATAACGTGGCCAAGCGCTATCGACACCACCGCGCTGGCCACACCGAGGCCTGCAGGCGCTGCGGCTACGCGCAGGAAACGTTGCCGCACGTCCTGTGCCATTGTCCCCCCAACTTTAGAGCCGCCACCCTACGCCATGACGCCATTCTCGGGCGCCTGAGCAAGGCTATGCGGGTCCCGGCCGGAGCGGAGGTCAGGGTCAATCGGACCGTGCCGGGTTGCGGGGAAAATCTCCGACCCGACCTGGTGGTCCTCGACCCTGTCCAGAAGCAGGCCATAATCGTTGACGTTACTGTTCCTGTTTGTGAATGAGCCTAGACGAATCTAGGTTCTCGAAAAAATTGAAGTATACCTACGAATAGGTATTAATAAGTGGACTGTATGAATCGGAATTTAAAACGCTATGAATCGCCTGACAACTGAACCACTTACCTTTTGGCGAAGCTGGGGGTGGATTCGGTTCTAGGCCTAGAAATGGAGCTTGTAGAAGTGGCAGAGCACGAACGAGACGACAAATTTTGGCACCAGCGTACCGCGGCGTATTTTCAGCTAACGAAAAACCAACGAACCTCTTTTCGAGGCGGCGACACGACGACTCTTCTTCCTCTCGACGCAGAAGCAAGTGGGGAAGCCAGGCGATTATTCTTTTCGCGTAAAATTAAATAAATATCCCGAGCAACTCAATTAAATTAATGGAAATGGCAAATTCTAATTATTTCCCTACCCAAAACAAAACAAAAGTATTATTTACAAAAATATAAAAAGCATTTTAGTTGGGGCTTTAACATTTACCGCCCACCTAAAATGCGATGCATTTTACTGAGGATTGACGCCCGGTAAAGGGCACAATTTCACTAATGGTCGTTGAATTTGTCCATTAGAAGTACGGACAGTTGCAACTCTAGCTACACCGTCCTTACCCGGGTGAAGTTGAACGATTCGACCAAGGCTCCACTTCATGGGGGGTAGCTGTTCATGCTTCAAAAGAACCAGGGTCCCTACGACTGTATCCTGAGAAGAATTGGTCCATTTATTTCTTTGTTGTAGAGTGTGGAGATACTCCCTATGCCAACGTTGCCAAACGTCTTGCTGAAGTCGCTGGATAAGTTGCCAGCGCGATAAGTGATTCAACGACAAGTGAGTAAGATCGGGGTTTGGGACGCAGGTTAACGGTTCCAAAGTTAAAAAATGTCCGGGGGTGAGCACTGATAAATCGTGGGGGTCCGAACTCATCGGGCAAAGAGGACGTGAGTTTAGCACCGCTTCGATCTGCACCAGGACGGTGTAAAACTCCTCGAATGTTAAAACCTGTTCACCAATGACTCTCAACAAATGAGTCTTTACTGACTTTATTCCAGCTTCCCAGAGCCCTCCGAAATGAGGGGCTGAGGGAGGATTAAGGCTCCACGATATTTTTTCTGAATCAACAGCTTGTTGCAGAAGTTTTTCGATTTCCCTTTTCGCCCCTACGAAATTAGTTCCTTGATCAGAAAAGATCTGCGTGCAACGCCCTCGACGGGAAACAAATCGTCTTAGGGCAGCGAGGAAACAATCGGTTGTCAAATCTGAAGCCAATTCCAGATGTAGAGCTTTCGTTACGAAACAAACGAATAAACAAAGATATGCTTTCTGGGTCTTGGCTGGTCTATTTTTTCCCAACCTGATGTGGAATGGACCGCCATAGTCCACTCCCACAATTTGAAAAGGTTTAATTTGATTAATCCTAAACGTGGGTAGATCTCCCATTGGTGGCTGAAATGCAATAGGTCTGGTCCGGAAGCACTTCAGGCACTTACTAAGAACATGATGAATAGCCCGACGGGGCGATAAAATCCAGAAATTCTGTGCTATCAGAAACTGGACGCTTTGAAGACCTGGGTGCAAATTTTCCCGATGCACCTCCTCAATTATGAGATAAGTGAGGCGGTGTTTCTGGGGCAAGATAGCAGGGTGTTTCTGATCATAAGAAAGACCAGAATGAGCCAGTCTACCGCCCACCCTGAGGACTCCGTCTTCCGCAACAAAGGGATGTAACTTCCGAAACGACTTGGGAATAGATCGACTATTTGTGATATTTTGTAGAATATCAGCGAACGCGACATATTGAACACGCTTGACTAAAACAAGAAGTGCGTGATATAATTCTAACTCGGTAAAAGGACCTCTGACTGCACAGGCTCGAGACCGCGGAACGAAACGACGTACGTACGCGATGATACGTTTGATTTTTGCCAGAGATGAATATCTATCTAAAAGAAAGTCGATGTAGTCTAACGAGACAAACGTAGATAAAACAATTTTCTTCTCTTCCTCGAATAGTTGAGAAGAATCCGAAGGTTCGGTTTTTTCAATTGGCCAATGATTCGGCGGCAACTGAAGAAAATTCGGTCCATTCCACCACATGGAATGATGAACTAATTCCGAAGCGGACAATCCCCGTGACGCACAGTCGGCGGGATTGTCATTTGAACGATCGTGGTGCCACATATGTGGAGGAATAAGATCTTGAATAAGGCTCACCCTGTTGCTGACGAAGGTTTTCCAGCGATGAGGGGACGACTTGATCCAAGAGAGGGCTACAGATGAATCGGACCAAGCGAAAATATTCGAAATTAACACTGTGTCCGCGAATGTCTTCATTACGAATGACACCAGTTTTGCAACAAGAACTGCCGCGCATAACTCTAGCCTAGGCAGGGAAACACGTTTTAAGGGTGCTACCTTAGACTTCGAAAATATAAGACATACTTTTGGACCTCTATCGGGAAATTCAAAACGAAAATAAACAACGCCTACGTAGCCTCGTTCGGAACTATCCCCAAAGGCGTGCAATTGACATGACGATTGATGGGAATACATTATTGGCCTAGGAATTTCTATTTCGGAAAGCAGAGGAAGCTCACGTACATAACGAGTCCATCGCTGACGTACGTCTTCAGGGGGCTCGCTGTCCCAGTCAAGTCCCAAAGTCCAGAGATGCTGCACCAAGAATTTTGCGTAAAATGTGAGTGGTGATAGAAATCCCAAAGGATCGAACGTCCGGGCCAAATCCGACAAGATGTTTCTCTTGGTACATGGTCTTGACATCGACTCGATAGTATAGGTGAAAGCGTCCCTTTCGGGTAGCCACTTTAGACCGAGCACCTTCACGACCGAAGATTCCTTGTCATCAAATGGGAGGGAAGAAGTGTGACGTAAGGATTCTGGAATACTTTCGAGAAACTCAGAACTATTGCTGGCCCATTTCCTCAGCTCAAACTTTCCCTTCGCAAGTAAACTAACAAGCTGCTTTTTGATAAGCAAAGCTTCTTCAATAGACGAACATCCTGTTATGACGTCATCGACATAGGTATCCGTGTTAATAACCTTTGAAGCAAGTGGCAAAGGACTTCCCTCATCTTTAGCCAACTGCATAAGGGTTCGGATAGCCAGAAAAGGTGAAGAGGTGACACCAAAAGCGACGGTGGTTAAACGAAATTCTTGTATGGGGTCGTCACTGTTGGGTCTCCAGAAGATGCGCTGATAATCACAGTGATCTGGGCGAATTTTAATTTGCAAATACATCTGTTTAATATCAGCTGTAAATACAATCGAATGCAATCTAAACTTCAATAACAACGTGACGATATCGTTTTGAAGTTTTGGTCCTACTAAAAGTTTGTCATTTAAGGAATCTCCATTAGTTGTTCGGAAGGATGCATTAAAAACTACTCGAAAAGGCGTGGTGCTACTATTTTTATTCCGAACAACGTGATGGGGAATGTAGTAGACTTGAAGGGGACTCCCCGGGGGTGAAGTCACCAACTCCATGTGACCACTCTCGAAATAATCTCTCATAAAATTATAATATCCCTCATAAAGCGAGGGATCTCGTTTCAAACGATTTTCCAGGGAGACAAACTGTTTGAAAGCTCCCGCTCGAGAATCTCCCATATCAGGGTTCGATGCCTGAAAGGGCAAAGCGACACAATAACGACCATCATTTTCTCGATAGTGATTTTCGAGAAAATGCTTTTCACACTTAAGCTCATCCATAGAAGGAATAGGATTTATAGGAACTTCTTCCAATTCCCAAAATCTCTTCATGGTATTTTCAAGAGAAAAATCCGTAGAAACAACCAGAGAATTCACCACTTGAGGTTGGTTAGTACCAACCGGCAATTTTCCCATTACTATCCATCCGAAGACGGTATCAATCGCTGTGGGCAGAGTGGCTGACGTCAACCTGCCTTCACGCAAGATCAAAGGAAACAGCTCCGCTCCTAGCAACAAGTCAATTGGGCCCGGAATATGAAATTCTGGATCCGCCATTTTCAAATTAGAGAAATGTTTTAATTTTTCTCTAGCTACAGGGGCACAGGGCATGTTCGAACAAATGGTTGGCATTACCATAGCATCGAAAGAGAACGAGGGAACTGATTGGCCAACCGGACGAATCATACAAGAGACACTTTTTGAAATTGGGGATATGAGCTCACCGACTCCAAACACCGCCAATGAAACACTCTGGCTCTTCAGACCCAGCTGCTGCAAACACCTCGAAGATATCATGTTAACCTGTGAACCACTGTCAATCACTGCTCGGACTTTTCGAAATTTACCCCAAGAATCCAAAATATCTACTAAGACGGTGGCAAGGAGAACACTTTCCTTAGAAGAACTTACATTGGCAAGGGATTGTGCAACCTCTTGACGTGAACCACCTTCTGCGGAATCTGAAGTTGGTTTAGTACCAGAAATCTCATTGTTGGGCGCGACATTCTGATCGAAGTGTAAAAGAGTGTGGTGTCTCTGATTACACTTGTCACAATTGAACTTAGAGCGACAATCTTTCACTCGATGAGTGCCAAAACAATTTATACAAAGATACCTCTCCTTGATTAATCGAAATCTCTCATTCGGGGATTTATCCCGAAAGGAGGGGCATTGGTATGAGGAGTGGTCCTCACTACAAATCGAGCAATTACTCCATCTATTTTTAGAAGTACTAACCAAAGAAGAGATTGGTTTTACTTTCCCAATCGAGGCTGCGCATGGTTTGGAAATGTTAGATGACGGACTCAAGGCCGTGTTCTCAAGAGCATTGCACTGTTTATTGAGGAACGCTTTTAACTGGGCAAGAGTTGGTATAGCATGAGTTCCCAACGTCAATTCGAAACGTTCCCGAGTCGTAGAGTCAACCTTTTGTAACAACAGACTGAAAAGCATAAAGTCTTGTAGATTCAAGGGAAAGTCGATGGTCTCCAAAGCAGACACGTTCTCCTGAAAAGTATCTAAGAGATATCGCATACTATGAGATGATGCGACAGTTAAGGGCTTCAAATTGCAAATCGAATTCCAATAGGTAGAAGCAAGTAAACGATAATTTTCATACCTATCTCGTAACGCTTGAAAAGCAATAGAATAATTCTCCGAGGTGAGGGGTAAAACCTTGACAATTCTCAAAGGTTCTTTGGATAAGACAGAAACTAAATATTGAAACTTAGATACAGGATCTAACGAATCATTTTCGTGAACCAAAGTACAAAATAAATCTCGGAAGGTGGCCCATTGTTTATAATCACCCGTAAATGTCGGTATAGTTAATCGTGGCAACTTTATATTGGAGGTTTTTTGGATAGATTGATCCTCGGGTGGATCCCGTTCTAGCTCCCGTGCCGGTTGCGAAAAAAGATTAGTAAAAATCGTTTTTATTGTGAAAAAATTATCAAGAAAGACCTGACGAATTGCCTTCTCGGCAGCAAAATTTGGATTTTCTTCTTCCACGATCATATTTATGACAGCGGAATGTATTTTTTCGAAAGTTTCATAGAGTTCATCCAAACACTCACATCTAAGCCTAAACCTGACTTGTACACTTTGATCGGTTATAGCTTTTTCAGCAACAGACAAAATATCATCGACAAGATCCATCTGCAATTGTCTTTGAGCTCGTTGCTCCGCTAATTTATTTCGAGGCATAATGATATTTCCAAAAAATTAAATTAAATAATAATCTAACAGGCACAGGAACAAGAGCGGTATTTCAAAATAAATATTAAATAGGTATATATCAAGCAAACTCCAGTAAAATGCACTTATTTTGTGTACCAAATTATAAACAGGTGATTTTAATTATGATCAATCGAAAATTCTTTCAAACCAACTAACTATAATAATAATTTAGAATAAATTATAATTTGAAAACTATATTTTCTTCATTAAATTTCAGAACTACTTAAATTGTAGGTAGGTACTGAGATAGGCTTATCACCGAAATATGATAAGACCCAACGAAATTGATGAATTAATTATTGCTTTAAATTATTCCAATATTATTTTACTATTATAACAAATCAAAATCTACCACTTCCATTGACTAATGAGGGAATAATTATTACGAAACAATGATATCCGGCTCGAAGGACCAAAAAATGTTTGTGAATGAGCCTAGACGAATCTAGGTTCTCGAAAAAATTGAAGTATACCTACGAATAGGTATTAATAAGTGGACTGTATGAATCGGAATTTAAAACGCTATGAATCGCCTGACAACTGAACCACTTACCTTTTGGCGAAGCTGGGGGTGGATTCGGTTCTAGGCCTAGAAATGGAGCTTGTAGAAGTGGCAGAGCACGAACGAGACGACAAATTTTGGCACCAGCGTACCGCGGCGTATTTTCAGCTAACGAAAAACCAACGAACCTCTTTTCGAGGCGGCGACACGACGACTCTTCTTCCTCTCGACGCAGAAGCAAGTGGGGAAGCCAGGCGATTATTCTTTTCGCGTAAAATTAAATAAATATCCCGAGCAACTCAATTAAATTAATGGAAATGACAAATTCTAATTATTTCCCTACCCAAAACAAAACAAAAGTATTATTTACAAAAATATAAAAGCATTTTAGTTGGGGCTTTAACAGTCCCCTTTGAAAACGGTTACGCCGCATTTATTGCGGCGCGCCGCGAGAAGCGGGACAAGTACGCCAACATCGCCGACCACCTGCGAACCCAGGGCTACCAAGTTCACCTCGATGCTTTCATCGTCGGTGCCCTGGGTGGTTGGGACCCCGCAAATGAGCTCGTGCTCACCCGGCTTGGTATTGGGTGGCGCTACTCGAGGTTGATGAGGAAGCTCATGGCCTCGGACACCATAAAGTGGAGCAGGGACATGTATGTGGAACATATCACTGGCCGACGACAATACCCGGAGCCGCAGGGGGTGTAGACAGACATTGGCTGCCTGAGACAAAGGGGATGCCGATTTCTTTGATTTTATTGTGTGGTGTAGTTTACTTGGTGTAGTAGTGTCTGTTCTACATTTTTTTAACTTTTATATTGTGAATCAGATTGCCTTTAGTGTATCCTAACTCTATTTTAATTTTGTCACGCGCTTATATACTGTTTGTTGTCATTTTATTTATATTTATACACTGTTTTTATCTTTACATGTCTATACGATTTTAACCTAAACAACAAGAGTGCTGTGATATTTATGTACTGAGCTTTAATCTGTGATATTATATTTATAACATCTTTACCTAGTCATTTTAATTAAATGTCTTTTATATTTTTAACTGTGCTGTGTTTTATATATTTTAACTACTGTATAATATATTATTTTTTTAGACTAGGCTAGGTAATCTATTAATTAAGTTCTGTGCAATATTTAAGTCTCACATGTTAATAACCACCCCATAGGGGACAAATATTTGTACTTATTTAAGGATACTATACTCTGTATGCAATAATTTGCTAATAAAGGTTAATCTGTTCTTATCAGCTTAATATCTGATACGCCCCACATGTGGGGCCAGTATATTAATCTTGTTTTTGGGACTGGACAGAGGCTCGGGGCTTGCTCCACCTCCGTCACGGGTCGGCCCGGTATTGCAGTACCGCCGGGATTGGCCCACTTTTAACACCATCAAACAAAAGTGACGTTTTATATTATTAATAACACCGTCCAGTTCCAATCGAGAAGCGATTAGAAAAGTATCCAGAAAC
The DNA here is from genome assembly GCA_910589415.1 of Malachius bipustulatus. Lineage (NCBI taxonomy): Eukaryota > Metazoa > Arthropoda > Insecta > Coleoptera > Melyridae > Malachius > Malachius bipustulatus. The sequence goes on from OU342634.1 coordinate 9,290,004, forward strand.
TCCACGAACAAAAATTCGGAGTTACTAAATTTGACCATCCACACGCCCCCTATAAGACGGACATCTGACACCGACACCAGTGGACCACTGACCAGTGCCGCCAGCCATCAAGAATGAGCGACCGGGAGGACGACGACAGCCAGCAGCAGAACGGTGACGGGGCCGGCAACTTATCAACGGGCGATAGCAGTGAGTATTTATTAAGATATCCGCTATCGGAATCCTTTCAATGCTCGGTTTGCATGCCTGTGGAGAGAAGTTATAAACGACATGGCGACTTATCAAAACACGTCCGACGATATCATCTCAAAACAATTAAATTTCAATGTCGCGGATGTGATCTACTATTTGATACTATAAAGGCATGCAAACTCCACCAGAGCCGAGCATTGAACTGCAGGAACCTCGAGGCCTCACCTGCACCCGTGCCCCCGCCCGTTCCACCGGGAGCACTTCGAATGCGCCGGCCGGCATATCATCGCCGCCGGCCTGGTTCCCCGGACATAATTATTGCCCCCGCCTCTCCGCATGTTCCCGACCCGGAGAATATGTCGCCATTAAATGAACGTCCTCCCGGCTCACCACTGACACCGGTGGAGCAAGGACTGCCAACAGCGGTGGTCACGACGGCGGTTATCCACCAGCGGGAAGAATCACCGGAGAGGCGGCGTCTCCGACCACGCATTCCGGCCGGTGCGCCCCTCGAAAACTTCATAGCCGTTCAAGCCCCCGAGTCGCCCGATACAGCTCCCGCATCCCCAGAGGCAGCATTCGGGACGCCACCTGACCATCTGGGTGGCCTTGCCTCGCCGCCGAGACCGCGCCGACGGCCACGGCAGCCCGAAGAGGATGCCATCACCGTGGTGCCCGCCCCCGCAACACCAGTAGCCGCCGCACCCTCTACAATGCCACCCCGGACCGACCTCGTGGAGCCAACCCTTCCTGCCCCCGAGGAAGGTCTGCCGGAGGAAAACGCGAACCAGCGGCTATGGGTGCCACGCTTCCGGCAACTCGACAACGTCGAAGACTTCGAGGCCGCCCTGGAGGAGCTGATGAACACAGTCAGGGAGGCGGCGCGCGGTCGCGGAGATCGGCAGGGAGATGCACGGCGGCAGTCACAACAGCCGCCGCCGCCCCCACCACAACAGCATCCCCGACCTCCACGAGAGCCGAATCACCGCGCGCCGCCGGCGAGAGATCAACGACGCCGACGGATACCCCGCTACGACGCCCAGGCGGCGTCGAGAATCCAAAAAATGTATCGCCAGGAAAGACCACGCGCGTTCAGGGAAGTAGCGGAGGGTAACTCCCCATACTGTAATATCTCGGGCGGCCAATTATATAATCATTTTTACAGGGTTTACAGCGGCGAGGGAGGAGTCGAGGAGCCAGTGATTTCCACCGATGTCCCGGCACCCCAGCCTGTCCCAGTCGACGACCGAGACCCCCTGTCTGCCCCATTTACTCCTGCCGAAGTCTGGGCCCGTCTGCGATTCTGCAGCAATAACGCCCCCGGCCCAGACGAAATCAGGTACGGAGTGTGGAAATTCGTCGATCCGGGAGCCAGGATTCTGAGCTCCATTTATAACACCGTGCACCGATTGGGGCACATACCCAGACAGTGGGGCAGGTCGAAGACAGTGCTTATTTACAAGAAGGGCGATCGGAATGCCGTGGAGAACTGGCGCCCGATCGCTCTCAGCAGCACCATCGCCAAGTTGTACGCCTCCGTACAGGCCCGTCGTTTGGGAGAGTGGGCTGATCGACATGGCAGGATCTCTAAACACCAAAAGGGATTCATGCCTGTCGACGGCTGTGCGGAACACAACTTCATCCTTCAGGCGGCCATAACAGAGGCCAAACGAACGCGGAGGTCCTGCTACGTGGCGTGGCTGGACCTGACCAATGCGTTCGGGTCGATCCCGCACAGCACCATTTATCGCTCGCTCTCCTGGGCCGGCTTGGCTCCCGCCTCCATTGAACTGGTGCGGAGGCTGTACACCAACAACACCACGGCGATACGGTGCAGGTAGGGAACAACGGAGGAAATACCTATCCATTCTGGAGTCCGGCAGGGATGCCCCCTCTCGCCGATCATCTTCAACCTGGCCCTTGAGCCGCTCCTGCGGGCGGTCCACTCTCTGGACGTGGGCTGTCCCGTCGCGTCGGAGCGCTTCGGCGTCTTGGCGTACGCCGATGACCTTGCGCTCCTTGCCAGGACTCCAGAGGGCCTCCAGACGGCCTTGGACACGGCGTGCCGCCTGGCACGTGCGGCCGGCCTCTGTTTCAACCCCCAGAAATGTGCCACGCTCCACGTAGATGGTGTCCACAGGGATGCCGCCCCAACCACGTTCCAATTGTCCGGGACGCAATTACGCGCCCTGGACCGGAACGGGGTCTACGACCATCTCGGCATCCCCACCGGCGTCCACACAGCCCCGTCGGCCTTGGGAGTTTTGGAGAAAATGTCTGCCTGGACGTCCAGGATTGATGAATCACTCCTGGCCCCCTGGCAGAAGTTCGACGCCGTTAACACTTTCGTGTTACCTTCGGTATCCTTCCATCTGCGTAACGGCGTCGTTCCCAAGGCCGCCCTCAACGACTTCGACAAGACCCTGAAGCGTTGTGGGAAACGGTGGCTGAGCCTCCCGCAGCGAGCGAGCGTCGAGCCGCTTTATATGTCCTGCCGTGCAGGGGGAATGGGCCTGACTCCGCTGGGTCAACTGGCGGACATATGCGCTGTGGCGCACGGCCATTCCCTGCTCAACTCGCCCCATCTGGGTGAGCTTTGTCGGCGGATGCTGCGGGGGGTGGTTAGTCGAAGAATCCGACGACCAGCGGAGCCGAGAGATGTGGCCGGCTTCCTCAACGGGGACATGAGTGGCGACTTCATGAACGAGACGACGGACCCCACCAACACCTGGTCCCGTCTCAGAGTCGCCACCAAAAAGCTTAAGACCAAGCTGGGCCTCGGATGGGTTGCAGCCGAGGGAGACGGCGTTCAGCTCCAGCTGAACGGGTCGCCGCTAAAGACCGGCGGCGTCGAGACCGCGCTAAGAGCTGCGCTGCGGGAGTTCTTCCGACAGCGACTCTTGGATAAGCCAGACCAGGGCAAAGTGTTTAGCGTTACCAGCGCCACCACTCCGCCAAACCATTTTATGCGGGGTGGCTCGTTCACGCGCTTTGCCGACTGGCGGTTTATCCATCGCGCCCGTCTCGGCTGCGTCCCGCTTAACAGCGTGGCCAGGCGCTACCGACACCATCGCGCCGGCCACACCGAGACCTGCAGGCGCTGCGGCTACGCGCAGGAAACGTTGCCGCACGTCCTGTGCCATTGTCCCCCGAACTTTAGAGCCGCCACCCTGCGCCATGACGCCATTCTCGGGCGCCTGAGCAAGGCTATGCGGGTCCCGGCCGGAGCGGAGGTCAGGGTCAATCGGACCGTGCCGGGTTGCGGGGAAAATCTCCGACCCGACCTGGTGGTCCTCGACCCTGTCCAGAAGCAGGCCATAATCGTTGACGTTACTGTCCCCTTTGAAAACGGTTACGCCGCATTTATTGCGGCGCGCCGCGAGAAGCGGGACAAGTACGCCAACATCGCCGACCACCTGCGAACCCAGGGCTACCAAGTTCACCTCGACGCTTTCATCGTCGGTGCCCTGGGTGGTTGGGACCCCGCAAACGAGCTCGTGCTCACCCGGCTTGGTATCGGGTGGCGGTACTCGAAGTTAATGAGGAAGCTTATGGCCTCGGACACCATAAAGTGGAGCAGGGACATCTATGTGGAACATATCACTGGCCGACGACAATACCCGGAGCCGCAGGGGGTGTAGACACACATTGGCCGCCCGAGACGAAGGGGGTGCCAATTTTTATTTTATTTTGTCGTGTGGTGTAGTGTGTTTGGTGCTGTAGGGTATACTTTATATTTTTCTGTACTTTTATATTGTAAATCAGATTGCCTTTATTGTATCCTAACTCTATTTTAATTATTTTATCACGCATTTGTACTGTTTTTGTCATTTTATTTATACATATTTTTATACATATTTTTATCTTTACATGTTTATATAATTTTAACCTGAACGACAAGAGTGCTGTGATATTTATTTACTGAACTTTAATCTGTGATATTGTTACAACATCTTTACCTAGTCATTTTAATTATATGTCTTTTATATTTTTAACTGTGATGTATTTTATTTATTTTAACTGTAAGTGTTATTTCTAGACTAGGCTAGGTAAAATATTTTTAAAGTTCTGTGAATTATTTAAGATCCCACATGTTATCACCCCGTAGGGGCCAAATATTACTTGTTAATTAAGGATACTATTCTGTATGCAATAATATGCTAATAAAGGTTAATCTGTTCTTATCAGCTTAATATCTGATACGCCCCACATGTGGGGCCAGTATATTAATCTTGTTTTTGGGACTGGACAGAGGCTCGGGGCTTGCTCCACCTCCGTCACGGGTCGGCCCGGTATTGCAGTACCGCCGGGATTGGCCCACTTTTAACACCATCAAACAAAAGTGACGTCTTATAATAGTAACACCGTCCAGTTCCATAAAAGGGAAGCGATTTACAAGTGCGAGTGAAGATTACTGTAACTGTAACTACAAGACTAAATCCGGAGTTTCAGTGAAGTGACAGCCCAGACCGGCGACTACACCCGGCGCCGCGACGAGATGAGCGACGACGAGGATGAAGAATACCTGACCGGGGCCGGCAGCGACGGGGACGGCAGCGGGGCGGAGACATCGCCGGAGATAGCAAGGTACGTGCTCGACTTCCCACTACAAGACGGCTTCCAGTGCCAGGTTTGCATGCCGGTAACTCGAACTTATCGTCGCCACGGCGATTTATCAAAGCACGTCAGACGTTATCACCTACAAACGATTATATTCCGATGCCGTGGCTGTAAATTGAATTTCGAAACCGTGAAGGCATGCAAACAACACCAACAGAAAACAACTAAATGTAAAAATCTCCGAGCCCCTCCGTTGCCCTCGCCACCACCAATACCACCCGGGGCTCTTCGTATGCAAAGGCCCGCATACAATCGCCGTAGGCCCGCCGCACCCGTGCCGGAGCACGTGAATGATCCTGCCACCACGTCCCGGCCCCCGTCACCAATTGTTGCCCCGCGGGACGGCGCGGCGCTTGTCGAGCCGCCGGCCGCGCTGCCGGTGACGGCCAGAGAGGAACCTGCCACACCCATAGAGATGACCTTACCGACCTTGATCGTGACGACGGCCATGGTGCACACAGTTGCCCCCCAACGACCACCTCAACATCCTAGGGAACCTGACGCACTACCAGGGCCTAGTCATCGACCTCGGCGAATGATGGTGACAGACCAGAACGCCATCACGGTGAACCCGCCCCCCAGTCCACCCGGGACCCCTGATCGACCTGCCTTTCCACCGCGGCCTCGGCGCCGACCTGGCAACACTGCAGCAGCCGTGGACACCATCACCATGGCCGAATCCCCCCCAACATCACGGGAGGCGGCTGCCACCATCTCGCCGCCGCCTGGCCTCCGAGAAGACCCTGTGGAGCCTTCCCTTCCGGGCACCGCTGCGCCGCCCCCTGACCCTCGGATCGACCCCGTTGAGCCAACCCTACTTGCTGGCGGGGACACTGCTCCAGAGGAAAACGCCAACCAGAGGCGGTGGATACCCCGCTTCCTGCAGGTGAGCGGCGTCGAGGAGCTCGAGGCCGCCCTGGAGGAGCTGACTGACAGCATCAGGGAAGTGGCGCGGCGTCGCGGAGAACGGCAGAGAGGCGGGGGGCCTTCACAACGGTATCAGCCCCCGCCACAGCGACAGGGACCCCCGCCACCACCGAGGGAACAACATCGCCCCGCACTGCCGGCGAGACACCAACAACGCCGGCGGGGCCCTCACTACGACGCCCAGGCGGCGTCTAGAATTCAAAAAATCTACCGCCAGGACCGACAGCGAGCATTCAGGGAAGTGGTGGGGAATAATTCCCCTTTTTGTGAAATTGATAGGGATGTAATTCATGATTATTTTTCCAGGGTTTACAGCTGTCAGGAGCGGGCCACCACCGCGATTCCGGAGGACGTCCCCGCGCCCGAGCCCACCCCCGAAGACGACCGCGACACACTCTCCACCCCCTTTACACCCGACGAGGTCTGGGCGCGTCTGCGGAATTGCAGCAACAATGCGCCCGGCCCGGACGAAATTAGATACGGCTCGTGGAGGTACTTCGACCCCGGTGCAAGGATTCTCAGCGCCGTGTTCAACACGGTGCGACGCCTTGCACACGTCCCGAAAAAATGGGGGGAGTCGAAGACCGTCCTTATACATAAAAAGGGCGACCGCGAGTCCGTCGATAACTGGCGCCCATAGCGCTGAGCAACACCATTGCCAAGCTCTATGCTTCGGTGCTCGCGCGCCGCCTGGGAGAGTGGGCCGAAAGAAACCACCTCATCTCGGATGCCCAGAAAGGCTTTATGCCCGTCGATGGGTGCTCCGAGCATAACTTCGTCCTCCAGAGCGCTATCATTGAGGCGAAGCGGTCAAGGAAATCATGCTGCATCGCCTGGCTGGACCTGTCCAACGCCTTTGGGTCCGTCCCCCACTCCACCATTTTCGAGACCCTATCCTGGGCCGGTCTCGCCCCAGCATCCGTTAATATCATACGGATGCTTTATGAGGGGACTACGACGGCGATAAGATGCAGCACGGGGTTCACTAACCCCATTCCCATTCGGGCAGGAGTGAGACAGGGCTGTCCACTGTCACCCATTATCTTCAATCTGACCCTGGAGCCGCTGCTGCGCACCATCCAGTCCCTTGACTTGGGTAGCCCAGTCGCCTTCGAACGGTTCGGGGTCTTGGCATACGCCGACGACCTGGCTCTCCTGTCCCGATCACCCCAACAGCTGCAGACCGCTCTGGATGTCGCCCACCGACTGGCCACTGCAGCCGGGCTAAAATTAAATCCAAGTAAGTGTGCGACCCTGCATGTCGACGGCGCAAACAGGGATGCGGCGCCCTCTCAATTCCATATATCCGGGACTCAGTTAAGAGCTCTGGATCGGGAGGGCGCCTATGAACACCTGGGCATACCCACCGGGCTCTACACTGCTCACTCGGCCTTGGGGGCCATAGATAAGATGTCTGCCTGGACCGGCAGAGTCGATCAGTCTCTCCTGGCCCCGTGGCAGAAATTTGACGCCGTAAATACATTCGTACTACCCACGGTATCCTTCCATCTGAGAAACGGCGTCGTCCCCAAGGCCAACTTGAATAATTTCGACAAGGAGCTAAAGCGCTGCGGGAAGAGGTGGTTAAGCCTGCCCCAACGCGCAAGTGTAGAGCCCCTTTACATGGACTGCCGAACCGGGGGCATGGGTCTCATGCCCCTCGGACAGCTGGCTGACATCTGCGCCGTCGCGCATGGCCACGCTTTGCTCACGTCTCCCAATCTGGGGGAACTGTGCCGGCGCATGCTCCTCGGCGTCGTATCGAGAAGGATACGACGACCGGCCGGGCCGAGTGACGTGGCCAAATATTTGAACGGGGAGATAGGTGGCGTGTTCGCCAACGAGACAACGGACCCGACGAACACCTGGTCCCGGCTCAGGGTCTCCACCAAGCGCCTGAAAACCAAAATGGGCATTGGTTGGGTGGCGACCGAGGGGGGCGACGTTCAATTACATCTGAACGAGTCCCCCCTAAAGACCGGAAGCGTCGAGACCGCATTGAGGACCGCGCTCCGGGAATTTCACCGGCAGCGGCTCTTGGACAAACCTGACCAAGGCAAGGTGTACAGCGTTACTAGCGCCACCACTCCGCCGAACCACTTCATGCGGGGTGGCGCTTTCACACGCTTTGCCGACTGGCGGTTTGTCCATCGCGCTCGTCTCGGATGCGTGCCACTTAACAGCGTGGCCAAGCGCTATCGTCATCAGCGCTCCGATCACAGCGATAAATGCAGACGCTGCGGCTACGCCCAGGAGACCCTGCCCCACGTCCTATGCCACTGCCCTCCCCACTTGCGAGCCGCCACCCTACGCCATGACAACATCCTGCGAAGGCTGACCACGGCCATGCGGGTCCCTGCCAGAGCTGAAGTCAGGGTCAACCAGACCGTGCCCGGTTGCGGAGAAAACCTCCGACCCGACCTGGTGGTTCTGGACCCTGACGAAAAGCAAGCGCTCCTGATCGATGTTACTGTTCCCTTCGAGAACCGGTACGCCGCATTTATCGCGGCTCGCCGGGAGAAGAGGGACAAGTACGCCGGGATCGCGGAACATCTGCGAACCCAGGGCTACCAAGTATTTCTCGATGCCTTCATCGTCGGTGCCCTGGGAGGCTGGGACCCTGCAAATGACCTGGTGCTCAGCAAACTTAAAATAGGGTGGCGCTACTCCAGGCTGATGAAAAAGTTAATGGCTTCAGACACCATCCGATGGAGCCGCGACATCTATGTCGAACACGTCACTGGCCACCGGCAATACCATGAGTCGTGATGCCCGCGGGGCGTGTTGGTGGCGCGTTCCTGGTGCTTCGGACTTGGGTCGTCCACTAGGGTTCCTCCTTTTTATTGTATATTTATTCTCTATATATTTTTTTAATTGTGTATCTGATGAATTTTATTGACTCACTGTGTTTCAGATTAACTGCACCTGCTGTACCTTTTATCTATACAATGTATATATCCGGCATTTTATAGTTATTTATTTATTTTTATATTTTATCTTAATAAAGAAAACCCACGACCCTCTACATCGTTAGAAATAACTAATGCTGTGATATTAATAATTGTGATATGTACTTAACTCTGTGATATATTTTTTAACATCTTTCATCTAGCTTTACTGTTTTTAATTATATGTCTTTTTTATATTTTAACTGTAATGTTTTTTATTCTATATGTACTTTTATACTATATTTATATACTAGACTAGGCTAGGTGAAATATTTAAGTATGTGATAGTAACTAGTAAGATTGTAATAACATCCCCCTTATGGGCCCAATATTATTGTTAATTATTTAAGGATTCTATGTATGCAGTATCTGCTAATAAAGGTTAATGTGTTCTTATCAGCTTAATATCTGATACGCCCCACATGTGGGGCCAGTATATTAATCTTGTTTTTGGGACTGGACAGAGGCTCGGGGCTTGCTCCACCTCCGTCACGGGTCGGCCCGGTATTGCAGCACCGCCGGGATTGGCCCACTTTTTTTACCATCAAACAAAAGTGACGTCTTATAATAGTAACACCGTCCAGTTCCTAAAAGAGAAGCGATTTGAAGAAGTATACAACGGGCCAGAAACTCCACGACAAAATTCGGAGTTTCTGAATTTTCCATACCACGCCCCATAAGACGGACCAGCTGCACTTACTTACCTGCAGACCTACGTGGACCTACCTACTTCACCAGTGACCAGTGCCAGCCAACAATAACAATGAGCGACCGGGAGGACGACGAAGACGAAGACCAGCAGCAGAACGGTGACGGGGCCGGCAACTTATCGACGGGCGATAGCGGTGAGTACATATTGAGATATCCGCTATCGGCCTCGTTTCAGTGCTCGGTTTGCATCCCTGTCGAAAGAACTTACAAACGACATGGAGATTTATCGAAGCACGTACGCAGATACCATCTCAAAATTATTAAATTTCAATGCCGGGGATGCGACCTGCTTTTCGACACAATAAAGGCATGCAAACTCCATCAAAGCCGAGCACTGAATTGTAAGAACCTCGAGGCCTCACCTGCACCCGTGCCCCCGCCCGTTCCACCGGGAGCACTTAGAATGCGCCGGCCGGCATATCATCGTCGCCGGCCTGGCTCCCCGGAGGTGACCGCCACTGCTCCTCCGCATGTTCCCGGCCCGGAGGACGTGAGGTTGCCAGTAGACGAGCGTCCTCCCGCTTCACCACTGACACCAGCCGAAGAGGGGCTGCCAATCACGATAGTCACGGCGGCCGTCGTCCACCAGCGACCAGAATCACCCCAGAGGCGGCGTCTCCGACCACGCGTTCCGGCCGGGGCGCCTCTCGACGACATGGCAGCCCCCGAGTCACCCGATGAAGCCCCCGCATCCCCCGACGCAGCATTCGGCACGCCACCCGACCATCTGGGTGGCCTCGCCTCGCCATTGGGACCACGGCGACCACAACAGCTCTTCCCGGCCCGGCAGCCCGACCAGGATGACATCATCGTGGTGCCCTCCCCCGCAGCATCCTCCAGGGCGTCACCACCACCGTTCACCACGCCCCCCGCACCACCAAGGGAGGCCACTGCCCCCACCTCGCCGCCGGCTAGCCTCCGGAGCGACCTCGTGGAGCCTACCCTTTCTGCTCCAGAGGAAAACCTGCCGGAGGAGAACGCTGGTCAGCGACGATGGGTGCCACGCTTCCGGCAGCTCAATAATATCGAGGACTTCGAGACCGCCCTGGAGGAGCTGATGAACACAGTCAGGGAGGCGGCGCGCGGTCGCGGAGATCGGCAGGGAGATGCACGGCGGCAGTCACAACAACAGCCGCCGCCGCCGCCGCCCCCACCACAACAGCATCCCCGACCCCAGCGAGAGCCGAACCACCGCGCGCCGCCGGCGAGAGACCAGCGACGTCGGCGAGCACCCCGCTACGACGCCCAGGCGGCGTCGAGAATCCAGAAAATGTACCGCCAGGATAGACCGCGCGCTTTTAGGGAGGTAGCGGAGGGTAACTCCCCATATTGTAATATCTCGGGCGGTCAATTGTAGAATCATTTTTACAGGGTTTGCAGCGGCGAGGGAGGAGTCGAGGAGCCGGTGATCTCCACCGATGTCCCGGCACCCCAGCCTGCACCAGCCGACGACCGAGACCCCCTGTCTGCCCCATTTACTCCTGCCGAAGTCTGGGCCCGACTGCGATTTTGCAGTAATAACGCCCCCGGCCCGGACGAAATCAGGTACGGAGTATGGAAGTTCGTGGATCCGGGAGCCAGGATCCTGAGCTCCATCTACAACACCGTTCACCGACTGGGGCACATACCCAGACAGTGGGGCAGGTCGAAGACGGTGCTTATCTACAAGAAGGGCGATCGGAATGCCGTGGAGAACTGGCGACCGATCGCTCTCAGCAGCACCATCGCCAAGTTGTACGCCTCCGTACAGGCCCGTCGTTTGGGAGAGTGGGCCGACCGGCATGGCAGAATCTCTAAACACCAAAAGGGATTCATGCCTGTCGACGGCTGTGCGGAACACAACTTTATTCTGCAGGCGGCCATAACAGAGGCCAAACGAACGCGGAGGTCCTGCTACGTGGCGTGGCTGGACCTGACCAATGCGTTCGGATCGATCCCGCACTGCACCATTTATCGGTCACTCTCCTGGGCCGGCTTGGCTCCCGCCTCCATCGAACTGGTGCGGAGGCTGTGCACAGGCAACACCACGGCGATACGGTGCAGGGAGGGAGCGACGGAGGAAATACCCATCCTAGCTGGAGTCCGGCAGGGATGCCCCCTCTCACCGATCATCTTTAACCTGGCCCTTGAGCCGCTCCTGCGGGCGGTCCACTCTCTGGACGTGGGCTGCCCCGTCGCATCGGAGCGTTTCGGCGTCTTGGCGTACGCCGATGACCTTGCGCTCCTTGCCAGGACTCCAGAGGGTCTCCAGACGGCCTTAGACACGGCGTGCCGATTGGCACGCGCGGCCGGCCTCCGTTTCAACCCCCAGAAATGTGCCACGCTCCACGTAGATGGTGTCCACAGGGATGCCGCCCCAACCACGTTCCAATTGTCCGGGACGCAATTACGCGCCCTGGACCGGAACGGGGTCTACGACCATCTCGGCATCCCAACCGGCGTCCACACAGCCCCGTCGGCCTTGGGAGTTTTGGAGAAAATGTCTGCCTGGACGTCCAGGATTGATGAATCAGTCCTGGCCCCCTGGCAGAAGTTCGACGCCGTTAACACTTTCGTGCTACCTTCGGTATCCTTCCATCTGCGTAACGGCGTCGTTCCCAAGGCCGCCCTCAACGACTTCGACAAGACCCTGAAGCGTTGTGGGAAACGGTGGCTGAGCCTCCCACAGCGAGCGAGCGTCGAGCCGCTTTATATGTCCTGCCGTGCAGGGGGAATGGGCCTGACTCCGCTGGGCCAACTGGCGGACATATGCGCTGTGGCGCACGGCCATTCCCTGCTCAACTCGCCCCATCTGGGTGAGCTGTGCCGGCGGATGCTGCGGGGGGTGGTTAGTCGGAGAATCCGACGACCAGCGGAGCCGAGAGATGTGGCCGGCTTCCTCAACGGGGACATGAGTGGCGACTTCATGAACGAGACAACGGACCCCACCAACACCTGGTCCCGTCTCAGAGTCGCCACCAAAAAGCTTAAAACCAAGCTGGGCCTCGGATGGGTTGCAGCCGAAGGAGACGGCGTTCAGCTCCAGCTGAACGGGTCGCCGCTAAAGACCGGCGGCGTCGAGACCGCGCTAAGAGCTGCGCTGCGGGAGTTCTTCCGACAGCGACTCTTGGATAAGCCAGACCAGGGCAAAGTGTTTAGCGTTACCAGCGCCACCACTCCGCCAAACCATTTCATGCGGGGTGGCTCATTTACGCGCTTTGCTGACTGGCGGTTTATCCATCGCGCCCGTCTCGGCTGCGTCCCCCTCAATAAAGTAGCCAAGCGCTATCGACACCACCGCTCTGGCCACACCGAGGCCTGCAGGCGCTGCGGCTACGCGCAGGAAACGTTGCCGCACGTCCTGTGCCATTGTCCCCTGAACTTTAGAGCCGCCACCCTACGCCATGACGCCATCCTCGGGCGCCTGACCAAGGCTATGCGGGTTCCGGCCGGAGCGGAGGTCAGGGTCAATCGGACCGTGCCGGGTTGCGGGGAAAATCTCCGACCCGACCTGGTGGTCCTCGACCCTGTCCAGAAGCAGGCCATAATCGTTGACGTTACTGTCCCCTTTGAAAACGGTTATGCCGCATTTATTGCGGCGCGCCGCGAGAAGCGGGACAAGTACGTCAACATCGCCGACCACCTGCGAACCCAGGGCTACCAAGTCCACCTCGACGCTTTCATCGTCGGTGCCCTGGGTGGTTGGGACCCCGCAAATGAGCTTGTGCTCACCCGGCTTGGTATCGGGTGGCGGTACTCGAGGTTGATGAAGAAGCTTATGGCCTCGGACACCATAAAGTGGAGCAGGGACATGTATGTGGAACATATCACTGGCCGACGACAATACCCGGAGCCGCAGGGGGTGTAGACACACATTGGCTGCCTGAGACAAAGGGGATGCCGATTTCTTTGATTTTATTGTGTGGTGTAGTTTACTTGGTGTAGTAGTGTCTGTTCTACATTTTTTTAACTTTTATATTGTGAATCAGATTGCCTTTAGTGTATCCTAACTCTATTTTAATTTTGTCACGCGCTTATATACTGTTTGTTGTCATTTTATTTATATTTATACACTGTTTTTATCTTTACATGTCTATACGATTTTAACCTAAGCAACAAGAGTGCTGTGATATTTATGTACTGAGCTTTAATCTGTGATATTATATTTATAACATCTTTACCTAGTCATTTTAATTAAATGTCTTTTATATTTTTAACTGTGATGTATTTTATGTATTTTATCTATTGTATGTTATATTATCTTTTAGACTAGGCTAGGTAAATTATTTTTTTAAGATCTGTGCAATATATTTAAGCTTACATGTGATACCACCTCCCCTTCGGGGCCAAATATTATATTTATTTAAGGATACTATTCTGTATGCAATAATATGCTAATAAAGGTTAATCTGTTCTTATCAGCTTAATATCTGATACGCCCCACATGTGGGGCCAGTATATTAATCTAGTTTTTGGAACTGGACAGAGGCTCGGGGCTTGCTCCACCTCCGTCACGGGTCGGCCGTGTATTGCAGTACCGCCGGAATTGGCCCACTTTTTAACAATCTAAAGTGACTTTTATTATTAATTAACACCGTCCAGTTCCATAAAAGGGAAGCGATTAAAGTACGACACGGGCTGGAGACTCCACGTCAAAATTCGGAGTCTCTAAATTCCACCATTACCATGCCCCATAAGACGGACATCTGACCTGACACCGACACCAGTGTGCCGCAACCACCATCAAGAATGAGCGACCGTGAGGACGAAGACCAGCAGCAGAACGGTGACGGGGCCGGCAACTTATCAACGGGCGATAGCGGTGAGTATTTATTGAGATATCCGCTATCGGCCTCGTTTCAATGTTCGGTCTGCATGCCTGTGGAAAGAACCTATAGACGACACGGCGACTTATCGAAACACGTCCGCCGATATCACCTCAAGACAATTAAATTTCAATGTCGCGGATGTGATTTATTATTTGATATTATAAAGGCATGCAAACTCCACCAGAGCCGAGCATTGAACTGCAGGAACCTCGAGGCCTCACCTGCACCCGTGCCCCCGCCCGTTCCACCGGGAGCACTTCGAATGCGCCGGCCGGCATATCATCGCCGCCGGCCCGGTTCCCCGGAGATAATTGCCCCCGCTTCTCCGCATGTTCCCGGCCCGGAGAATGTGAGGTTGTCGCCAATGGATGAACGTTCTCCCGGTTCACCACTGACACCGATGGAACAAAGGCTGCCAACAGCGGTGGTCACGACGACTGTTATCCACCAACAGCAGGAATCACCCGAGAGGCGGCGTCTCCGACCACGCATTCCGGCCGGTGCGCCCCTCGACAACATTGCAGCCGTTGGAGCCCCCGAGTCGCCCGATACAGCTCCCGCATCCCCAGAGGCAGCATTCGGGACGCCACCTGACCATCTGGGTGGCCTTGCATCGCCGCCGAGACCACGACGACGGCCACAGCAGCCCGAAGAGGATGCCATCACCGTGGTGCCCGCCCCCGCAACACCAGTAGCCGCCGCACCCTCCACAACGCCACCCCGGACCGACCTCATGGAGCCAACCCTTCCTGCCCCCGAGGAAGGTCTGCCGGAGGAGAATGCGAACCAGCGGCTATGGGTACCACGCCTCGAGGGAGTCAGCGATACCGAGGAGTTCGAGGCCATGCTGGATGACCTGATCAGCGCGGTCAGAGAGGTTGCACGGCGTCGTGGAGACCAGCGAGACCGGCCGCAGCCGCAACCACCACGGCAACAAAACCGCCCCCTCCAGCCGGCGACAAACCATCAACGCCGGCGGGGGCCTCGCTACGACGCCCAAGCAGCCTCCAGGATCCAAAAACTGTACCGGCAGGATCGGCCTCGAGCAGTCAGGGAAGTAGTGGAGGGTGACTCCCCTTATTGTAATATCTCTAGCCGCCGCTTATTCGATCATTTTTCCAGGGTCTGCAGCGACGGGGGAAGGGTCGCCGAGCCGGTGGTGATTCCACCCGATGTGCCCACACCGGAGCCCGTTCCGGAAGACGACACAGACCCACTGTCTGCCCCCTTTACCCCGGCCGAGGTCTGGGCGAGGCTGCGTTTCTGCAGCAACAATGCCCCCGGCCCGGACGAGATCAGATACGGCCTCTGGAAGTATTTTGATCCGGGCGCGAGGGTGTTGTGCTCAGTTTACAACACCGTGCATCGGCTGGGGCACGTCCCAAGTCAGTGGGGAAAATCCAGGACGGTGCTCATATTCAAGAAGGGCGATAGGGACTCCGTCGATAGCTGGAGACCCATCGCCCTGAGCAGCACCGTCGCCAAATTGTACGCCTCCGTACTGGCCCGTCGTTTGGGAGAGTGGGCTAGTCGACACGGCAGAATCTCCAAATCCCAGAAGGGATTCATGCCTGTCGACGGCTGTGCGGAGCATAATTTTATCTTGCAGGCCGCCATCATGGAGGCCAGGCGATCGCGAAAGTCTTGCTGCGTTGCGTGGCTCGACCTGACGAACGCGTTTGGCTCCATTCCGCACAGCACCATTTACCAGTCCCTCTCCTGGGCCGGTCTGGCTCCCGCCTCCATAGACTTGGTGCGGAGGCTGTACCTAAATAACACCACGGCAATCAGGTGCCAAGACGGATGGACGGAGGATATCCCAATATCATCTGGGGTCCGCCAGGGGTGCCCACTGTCCCCCATCATTTTTAACCTCGCTCTGGAGCCACTCCTGCGGGCTGTTCACGCTCTGGACGTGGGCTGTCCCGTTGCTTCGGAGCGATTCGGCGTCCTTGCTTACGCCGACGATCTGGCACTCCTGGCCAGGACTCCGGAGGGACTCCAGTCGGCTCTCAATACGGCGTGCCGTTTGGCACGTGCGGCCGGCCTCCGCTTCAACCCCAAAAAATGCTCCACCCTACACGTGGATGGTGTCAATCGGGATGCCGCCCCCACCGCCTTCCATTTGTCCGGGACGCAATTAAGCGTCTTGGATCGGAACGGCGTATACAATCATCTCGGTATCCCAACCGGGCTGTACACGGCCCCGTCGGCCTTGGGAGTAGTTGATAAAATGTCTGCCTGGACCACCAGGATTGACCAGTCACTCCTGGCTCCATGGCAGAAATTCGACGCCATTAACGCCTTCGTGCTGCCCTCGGTGGCATTTCACCTACGAAATGGCGTCGTTCCCAAGGCCGCCCTCAACGACTTCGACAAGACCCTGAAGCGTTGTGGGAAACGGTGGCTGAGCCTCCCGCAGAGAGCGAGCGTTGAGCCGCTCTACATGGACTGCCGCGCAGGGGGAATGGGCCTGATGCCGCTGGGGATACTGGCGGACATCTGCGCAGTGGCGCACGGCCATTCCCTGCTCAACTCCAACAATCTGAGTGAGCTGTGCAGGCGCATGCTGCGGGGGGTTGTGACCCGGAGGATCCGACGGGGAGCGGAGCCCAAGGACATGGCCGGCTTCCTCAACGGGGACATGAGTGGCGACTTTATCAACGAGACGACGGACCCGAGCAACATCTGGTCCCGTCTCAGAGTCGCCACCAAGAAACTCAGGACCAAGCTGGGTCTCGAATGGGTCGCAGCAGGAGACGGCGTTCAGCTTCGGCTGAACGGGTCCCCGCTAAAAACAGGCAGCGTGGAGACCGCGCTGAGAGCTGCGTTGCGGGAATTTTTCCGCCAGCAGCTTCTCGATAAACCCGACCAGGGCAAAGTGTTCAGCGTCACGAGCGCCACCACTCCGCCAAACCATTTTATGCGGGGTGGCTCGTTCACGCGCTTTGCCGACTGGCGGTTTATCCATCGCGCCCGTCTCGGCTGCGTCCCGCTTAACAGCGTGGCCAGGCGCTACCGACACCATCGCGCCGGCCACACCGAGACCTGCAGGCGCTGCGGCTACGCGCAAGAGACGCTGCCGCACGTCCTGTATCACTGTCCCCCTCACCTGAGAGCCGCCACCCTACGCCACGATGCCATTTTAGCCCGGCTGAGCAAGGCTATGCGGATTCCCGCGGGAGCTGAGGTCAGGGTCAATCGGACCGTGCCGGGTTGCGGGGAAAATCTCCGACCCGACCTGGTGGTCCTGGATCCTGCCCAACAGCGGGCCGTGATCGTAGACGTCACAGTCCCCTTCGAAAACCGGTACGCCGCCTTCACGGCGGCTCGCCGAGAGAAGCGGGACAAGTACGCCGGCATCGCGGAACATCTGCGAGCCCAGGGCTACCACGTCTTCCTCGACGCTTTTATCGTCGGTGCCCTGGGTGGCTGGGACCCCGCCAACGACCTTGTCCTCGGCAGGCTCGGCATTGGGTGGCGGTACTCCAGGCTCATGACGAAGCTCATGGCGTCTGACACCATTAGATGGAGCAGGGACATTTATGTGGAACACATCACTGGCCGGCGGCAGTACCCGGAGCTGTAGGGGGGAGGAGATCGGATCGGCAGGTGTTCCTGGAGCGGACCGCAATTTTTAAAGTGTTCTGGTGCTTGTAGTGTTAGTGTGTTTTATTGTACATTCATTTTTATATTATTAGTTTATAAGATTAACTTTAATTTTAATCCTGACATGTATGTATTTGTATCCAGCGCTATTGTTATTGTTTTTTTATATTTTACTGTCTTTTATCTTTATGTGACCCTTTACATCATTTCTATCTTTTTATACAATAACTCGGGCTGTGATAATAATGAACTATTCTGTATCTGTGATATTTTTATAACATCTTTCAGTCATGCCATTTTAATTATGTGTCTTTTTATATTTTAACTGTATTGTACCTATTTATTATAACTTTTATTACCCATTTTATATTTTAGACTTAGGCTAGGCTGTGATATTTTTAGTTCATTTATTGTAATAATTTACATTGTGATACCATCTCCTCTTTTGAGGCCCCCTATTGTTATATTTTAAGGATTTAATATTGTATATGCAAAATTTGCTAAATAAAGTTAATCTGTTCTTATCAGCTTAATATCTGATACGCCCCACATGTGGGGCCAGTATATTAATCTTGTTTTTGGAACTGGACAGAGGCTCGGGGCTTACTCCACCTCCGTCACGGGTCGGCCCGGTATTGCAGTACCGCCGGGATTGACCCACTTTTTAACACCATTAAACAAAAGTGACGTCTTATATTAGTAACACCGTCCAGTTCCATGAGAAGCGATTTGAAGAAGTACACAGCGGGCCAGAAACTCCACGAAAAAATTCGGAGTTACTGAATTTTCAACACCACGCCCCATAAGACGGACCAGCTGCACTTACCTGCAGACCTACGTGGACCTACCTACTTCACCAGTGACCAGTGTCCATCCACCATCAACAATGAGCGACCGGGAGGACGACGAAGACGAAGACCAGCAGCAGGACGGGGCCGGCAACTTATCAACGGGCGATAGCGGTGAGTACATATTGAGATATCCGCTATCGGCCTCGTTTCAGTGCTCGGTTTGCATGCCTGTCGAAAGAACTTACAAACGACATGGAGATTTATCGAAGCACGTACGCAGATACCATCTTAAAATTATTAAATTTCAATGCCGGGGATGCGACCTGCTTTTCGACACAATAAAGGCATGCAAACTCCATCAAAGCCGAGCACTGAATTTTAAGAACCTCGAGGCCTCACCTGCACCCGTGCCCCCGCCCGGTCCACCGGGAGCACTTAGAATGCGCCGGCCGGCATATCATCGTCGCCGGCCTGGCCCCCCGGAGGTGACCGCCACTGCTCCTCCGCATGTTCCCGGCCCGGAGGACGTGGGGTTGCCAGTAGACGAGCGTCCTCCCGCTTCACCGCTGACACCAGCCGAAGAGGGGCTGCCAATCACGATTGTCACGGCGGCCGTCGTCCACCAGCGGCCAGAATCACCCCAGAGGCGGCGTCTCCGACCACGCGTTCCGGCCGGTGCGCCCCTCGACGACATGGCAGCCCCCGAGTCACCCGAAGAAGCCCCCGCATCCCCCGACGCAGCATTCGGCACGCCACCCGACCATCTGGGTGGCCTCGCCTGGCCATTGGGACCACGGCGACCGCAACAGCTCTTCCCGGCCCGGCAGCCCGACCAGGATGACATCATCGTGGTGCCCTCCCCCGCAGCATCCTCCGGGGCGCCTCCAACACGCCTCACTACGCCCCCTGCACCATCAAGGGAGGCAGCTGCCCCCACCTCGCCGCCGTCTAGCCTCCGGAACGACCTCGTGGAGCCTACCCCTTCTGCTCCAGAGGAAAACCTGCCGGAGGAGAACGCTGGTCAGCGGCGATGGGTGCCACGCTTCCGGCAGCTCGACAACATCGAGGACTTCGAGGCCGCCCTGGAGGAGCTGATGAACACAGTCAGGGAGGCGGCGCGCGGTCGCGGAGATCGGCGAGGAGATGCACGGCGGCAGTCACAACAACAGCCGCCGCCGCCCCCACCACCACAACAGCATCCTCCACCTCCGCAAGAGCCGAATCACCGCGCGCCGCCAGCGAGAGATCAACGACGCCGACGGATACCACGCTACGACGCCCAGGCGGCGTCGAGAATACAGAAAATGTATCGCCAGGACAGACCACGCGCGTTCAGGGAGGTAGCGGAGGGTAACTCCCCATACTGTGATATCTCGGGCGGCCAATTATATAATCATTTTTGCAGGGTTTACAGCGGCGAGGGAGGAGTCGAGGAGCCAGTGATTTCCACCGATGTCCCGGCACCCCAGCCTGTCCCAGTCGACGACCGAGACCCCCTGTCTGCCCCATTTACTCCTGCCGAAGTCTGGGCCCGTCTGCGATTCTGCAGCAACAACGCCCCCGGCCCAGACGAAATCAGGTACGGAGTGTGGAAATTCGTCGATCCGGGAGCCAGGATTCTGAGCTCCATTTATAACACCGTGCACCGATTGGGGCACATACCCAGACAGTGGGGCAGGTCGAAGACAGTGCTTATTTACAAGAAGGGCGATCGGAATGCCGTGGAGAACTGGCGACCGATCGCTCTCAGCAGCACCATCGCCAAGTTGTACGCCTCCGTACAGGCCCGTCGTTTGGGAGAGTGGGCCGACTGACATGGCAGAATCTCTAAACACCAAAAGGGATTCATGCCTGTCGACGGCTGTGCGGAACACAACTTTATTCTGCAGGCGGCCATAACAGAGGCCAAACGAACGCGGAGGTCCTGCTACGTGGCGTGGCTGGACCTGACCCATGCGTTCGGATCGATCCCGCACAGCACCATTTATCGGTCACTCTCCTGGGCCGGCTTGGCTCCCGCCTCCATCGAACTGGTGCGGAGGCTGTACACAAACAACACCACGGCGATACGGTGCAGGGAGGGAACGACGGAGGAAATACCCATCCTATCTGGAGTCCGGCAGGGGTGCCCCCTCTCGCCGATCATCTTTAACCTGGCCCTTGAGCCGCTCCTGCGGGCGGTCCACTCTTTGGATGTGGGCTGTCCCGTCGCATCGGAGCGTTTCGGCGTCTTGGCATACGCCGATGACCTCGCGCTCCTTGCCAGGACTCCAGAGGGTCTCCAGGCGGCCTTAGACACGGCGTGCCGATTGGCACGCGCGGCCGGCCTCCGTTTCAACCCCCAGAAATGTGCCACGCTCCACGTAGATGGTGTCCACAGGGATGCAGCCCCAACCACGTTCCAACTGTCCGGAACGCAATTACGCGCCCTGGACCGGAACGGGGTCTACGATCATCTCGGCATCCCCACCGGCGTCCACACAGCCCCGTCGGCCTTGGGAGTTTTAGAGAAAATGTCTGCCTGGACGTCCAGGATTGATGAATCACTCCTGGCCCCCTGGCAGAAGTTCGACGCCGTTAACACTTTCGTGTTACCTTCGGTATCCTTCCATCTGCGTAACGGCGTCGTTCCCAAGGCCACCCTCAACGACTTCGACAAGACCCTGAAGCGTTGTGGGAAACGGTGGCTGAGCCTCCCGCAGCGAGCGAGCGTCGAGCCGCTCTATATGTCTTGCCGTGACTTACGAAAAGCAGGACCGAAATTTGGTTTTTAAAAAAGAAACTTTTATTTATAAAACACTTATTCGAACCTTTATTACTTTTCGGACTGAGTGAAAATACATTTAGTTCCGGAGTTACAAAAATTATTAAGTATTAAGTATTTAATTAATTTAAAGAGAATAAGTATTACGAGCGTCTATTCCGGACGAGTACAAATCAAACAGTGCCCGTCTACTCAGTTCAGCCGGTGCATGATGGGAATTATGCTTATTACAACAATAGCGCAATAAGCGTTATTGTATACTCTTTTATATTTACTCAGCTTATTTAGCCTACGTAATTCCTCCACCCTTAAGAGGAAACTTTGGGTGAACAAAGTTGACGTTTACATGAACGGAATAAATGGCACTAAAATTAAAATTATCTTTTACAAAAGTTATCAAACTAAACAATATGTTTGTTCCATAGTGTAGTACCTATTTAAGAATGTAGGTATTCTTAAATTAAAAATGATTAAATTTAAATCGTTTAAGTAGGTAACATATTCTTAATATTAAAGGTAAAATTATACATATACATTATTATGAAATTCTCTTAGTCGGGGTTGGAAATGCTGGTTGCAATTCAATGTCATTATATTTAGGTTTATAGTCACTTTTCGTTAGAATGGTCTTACATTTGTTTAAAATCTAAAGTCTATAATAAAACATTGTGAAAATTATTATTATCAGACTTATGAGAACAAATAATGGTAAGTTAGAGTGAGACCAAAGAGTTTCACTGGATGTTAAGGAAAGGGGTTCACTTTTCACTTCATCTAAAGTTAGTTTTGACAATTGGTCAAGATCAAACGATTTTAGATTCAACTGGATTGGTTGAACACTGGACACGTTCTGGACTAATGGAGGTAAGAAGACTGGTTCTTCGAAGGCTGCTCCTTCTTGGTTGGCGTATTCAAAGTCTTTAGTTATGAACTTACAGGAGTAAGGGACGTTTATCAAATATGCGCCCTTCAGTCGATGAACTTCTTCGCTACCACACTTACTGTGGACTAGGGTTTCTGATGGTGCGATAAGCAAGTATTTCTGATCGCTGATGGTTTCAACGAGAATATCTGTTGCTTCGACTCGAATTTGTACACAGCGTGGATCTTCTTGAACTCGAAGGAGATTCTGAATACATGTGTCCTGTTGGTAGTTTTTCTCGATGTGAGAGCTCTTGCAAAAGAACTCATTTTGGATTTGCTGACATCTGTTCTTCAGGTAGTAGGTATATTCTTGAGACATTGCCACATACGGTGTAGGTGGGATAATAATTGTGGATTGATTTGTAGGCACGGAGTACAGATGATAGAGGTCATAGTTTAAAGGGTCTAATAAAGGAACATGCAATAAAAACACTACGTGTTCTTCATTGATGTAGTACTCTACTGTTATCGTTCGCGTAAATAATACGTTATCGTACGAATAATATAGATTTTCGTCATGAAATTTTGATAATTCAACTTTCATTTGGTTTATTGCGTCTTCATTTATGATCGATAAATGGACGGTACCTAGGGATGCAAAACTTATTGCTGTTAAAAGTTTATTTGCAATCTGGTTTAAGTCTAGAAGACTAATTTTGAACAACGTTATTGTATTTACGTATTTTTGATCTTCTGCCCTGATCATTCTGATAAATTCTTCAATTCTTTTGAAATTCTCTGACATGTTTTTAACTGTTTCTCGATAGTTAATAATTAACTCATGATTTAAAGAGAGCTGTTGATTAAAATGTTTAACCATGTTTTCCTGATTGTTTTTGATGTCATTAATGGCTTTATCATATCGAGCTCCGTCAGATGCGTCTAAATTACCTGAGATAAATTTAAACACTGAACCTATGGCATTGATTATACCACGTTTTGGTCTATTATTATTTTCTAAAAGATTTGGATACAGGGTACCTACTAATAGTCTTAAGTTATTAAATTGGTTATGTACATAGTCTAGATCGATTTTTTGATCAATTGGTAATTTATTCGTAGTTTTTTCTATGAAGTCATTTATGTGGTTACCTAATTCTTTAACTCGTAAACCTAGTTCTTGTATGGGGTAATTATGTATAAAGGTGTGATGTGATTTTTGCACACGAGTTGGTCCTAGTTTTAATGGAAGGATGCCTGGATTATGGTCTAGAGATTTTATCTCTATTTTAGGAGCTGCTACTTGGGCTAGATTGAGGCTCTTGTTCATTATGATGAACAGAATTAGGGCTCTTAGTAACATCTGAAACAAAGGGGTGTGTCACTTGATATTTTCTTGTGGGTTTCAGTTCTTGCTTATTATATAATTTTCTCTTAGTTGTCATAATTTTATTTCCTAAATCTCTTTTCACCTTTACGTGTTTATAAGGTACGTCAGTCTTATTCCTAGGAGATAGGGATAGAAAAGCGTCTAACGTATTAATTGGTGAATGATCTTTTCTTTGTTTATTTTCCTTCTCAATATATTTTTCCTTGGTGTCGTTGATATTTTCAAAAGCTTTACCGTATAGCACTTGAATTCTATTTTGTAGGTCATTGAGATAATCGTTGTATTTGTGATTAGAGGCTATTTCTAAAATATCCTTATTATCAATGTGTCCAAACAAAAGTTCAATCGGTCTAAATTTTGTCGTGCTGTGGATGGTTCTATTATAAATTATTACAGCATTTTCAAAGGGATTATTTTTAAGAGATTTGTTATTATTTAGATTAAGGGATCTCATTATCTCTAGTATGGTTGAGTGAACTCGTTCAACTGGACTATTTGAATTCGGGTGTAATGGGGTCGTTATATGATGTTCAACATTATATGCCTTTAATAATCCTCTAAAAAGATCGGTATTGAATTGACCATCAGTTACTAAATTTTTCGGTAGCTTGTAGTGAGAAAATAGTTTTATAAATTTCTGAGAAATTTCTACCATGTTTGTGGAGTCTAGTTCTTCCTACATGAGAAATTTGGAAAAATTGTCTATACAAGTTAAATATTTGTTTTTGTTACAAGTAAAGATATCCATGTAAATTATTTGAAATGGAACAATTGGGGTAAAAGTAGTTTCAAGTTTATATTTAATTGGTCGTCTTTCATATTTGCTTTGTTGACAAATAATGTAGTTGTTTATGTGACGTTGACAATCATTCAGAATGTTTGGCCAATAATATAATCTATCAATTTCCGTTTTTAATTCACTAATACCTCTATGACTGATCTTATGGAATTTTTCAATAATTTCTTTCTGTTGGTTTTCATCGGTTATATCTTTTAATATCTTTCGGGTAAAAGTTAGTTTAACATCACTCGTAAAATGTTCATTTACTAGCGAGGCTAACTCCTCGTACATTTCTTCATCTTTAAAGTATATTCCTGTAACTATCTGAGGGGTAACATGATCTTTTAAAATATTTACAATTTCATTTTTATAATTATTTCTCGTAACTTGAACCTCGATTCGGTCTTTGTTGAAAATTTTATGTAGATTAATTTTGGGTTCTTTACTGAAATTGAAAATAATTTGTTTCTTGAATAAGTTCAAAGGCTTATCAGTTATAGTTAGTTCTGCTGAGGTGGTGTCTTGTTGGGAATGAATGGTGTTATTGTCCTGAGTCTGAGTCGGTGTAGGTGGATTATTATTACACTCTACTTCAGGGAAATGGGTCATTCTTGGTCTAGTGACATCGGTTGTCGAGAGGTCGGTTACCTTTGGTGGTGTAACTTGCACGTCTGATATGATATTAATTTTATTCTCGGCTGGAGTATGTAAACCTATTAATTTATTTGTTTCTTCTAGATCAGCTATTTCGTCTAGATTTCTCTCATTTACGTCACCGGGTTGTGCAAACAATGATAACAGATCATCGGTTTCCGGATCTATGTTCATGGGATGCGCTTCTAATCGTGATAGAAAATCTGCGTTTGTGTTATACTTTCCCTTCTTGTAAACAATTTTATAATCATATTCCGCTAGTTTGAGCCGCCATCGAACTATTTTCGAGTTTGGCTCTTTGAAGCTAAACAGCCATTCTAAGGGTTTATGATCGCTTACAAAGGTGACTTTGTTTCCATATAAGTAGGGTCTGAATTGACTCGATGCCCAAATGATTGCGAGGCATTCTTTTTCTGATGTTGTGTAATCTACTTCATTGGGGTGCAATGTTCTAGAAATATAGGCTATTGGTCGATCTGAACCAATAGTTCCTTGCGATAAAATCGCGCCCAAACCGATATTAGATGCGTCAGTGGTTACAATGAATGGTTTACTGAAATCAGGATATGCCAAAATTGGTTCATTACAAAGGAGTTGTTTTATTGTGTCGAACGCTTGTAAAAATCTTTGTGTGTGTTCTATTTTAGCTCCTTTCTTTAGGCATTCGGTTAATGGTTTTGTGATGGTCGCATAATTTTTTACAAACTTACGATAATAACCTGAAAGTCCAAGAAAGCTTTTTATTTGCTTTGTTGTTGCAGGGGTTTTGACTCGTTTAATTTTGTCTAACAATTTTGGATTTGGTTTAATTCCGGTTGTGGTGATGATATGCCCTAGATATTCAATTTCTTTCAAAAAGAAATCTGACTTGTCTAATTGTATTTTAAATTGGTGTTGTCGTAACCTTCCTAATACAAGTTTCAAATTTTTTAAATGATCATTTATTGATTCACCTAGAATGATTACGTCGTCTAGGTATACTAAACAAACTTTATTTAGTAAACCTTTTAATACTTCGTTCATTACACGAGCAAAACATGCAGGTGCATTGCGTAAGCCAAATGGCATGCGCAAGAACTCGTAATGTCCTTCTTCTGTTGAGAATGCCGTTTTATAGCGGTCCTTCTCGTCTATTTCAATCTGATGATATCCAGATTTTAAATCAATTTTAGAATATATTTTTGACGTTCCTAAAATGTCTAAAATATTGCTGATGTTAGGCAGCGGGTATTTATCTTCTACTGTGATCTCATTTAATTTTCTAAAGTCTACCACCATTCGCCATTGTTTTTTACCATTTTTATCCTCCTTTTTGGGGACTAAGAAAACAGGTGCGGAGTAGGGTGAGCTACTCTCGGTTATGATATTATTTTGAAGCAATTCTTCAACTTGTTTATTTAACTCTGATTTTTGAGAATGCGGGAAACGATAAGATTTCGTAAAAATCGGTGTTTCGGAAGTAAGGGGAATTTTATGTTTCGTGATCGATGAGAATGTCAATCGGTCATTGTCCTTATAGAAAACATCGGAATATTCTCTGAGAATTTCCAAAATACCTTCTTTATCGTTATTATTGACATGCGTAATTTTCTCAAGAAAACAAGGGTCTAAGTTGTTGGTACGTCTGTTGTTAAGATGACATACGTCTGTCTCTTTAAAATTAATATGGTGGGCTTCAATGGGTCCTTCTAATGTTATAGTATTCGTCTTGTTATTTTGGGGTGATACTATAGGTACAGTTACTCTGAAATTTTCCGCGGTGTTAATGTTTCCTGGAATTTCATAGTGACCTAATTTTTGTTCCGGTATGAAAACCGTTCCTTTTCTAATGTTTACTGGCATGATTATTTGTGTTTGTTGGGGACCTATTTCTGTATGAAAGTACTTAATTGAAGATGGTAAATATCTTTGTAAATCATAACTAATGCCGTTGAGTTGGACTATTCCTTTATTGTAATCAAGAATCATATTAAGTTCCTCTAAGGTTTGAGTACCTAGTAGGACATCAAAATGTTCGTGAAAATTTAAAACGTAAAATTTTAAAAATTGGTCTGGACAAAAGAAATCAGTTATTAGAACTTGGTTGTGGGTTGATTGATTTAGGATGGACTTTATTGTGAATTTTTCGTTGATTATTTTGTCTGAAAAATAACGTTTCGCAATTTTGGGTGAAATTAATGAATTTGTCGCTCCTGAATCTATCAGAATTTTTAGACCATTTACTTCCAAGTACGGTAAACTGGAATTTATAATGTTATGATTTGTTTCTATTAAGTATTGGTTTCCGAGGCTGAGACACGAAAATTTTCAGTTTCTCCCTGATTTTCGGAAGATGATTCGGGAAAAGATTCTTCCTCTAAGTTGGGCTCAGTTGCAAGGAAATTTTCTTGACAGAAATAAGATTGATCATCTGAACACATTTCTGGTTCTTCTTCGACTTGGGGGTAATTTATTTCGTTAAAGTGAATTTGTGGATTTCGCCACTGCTGAAATTGTTGACCTTGGAAATTTGAGGAATTTGGTCTGTTTGGATTATTGGGTCTTTGTGACATCCGGTTAATGCCACTGAAGCTTGTTGCTCCATGATTTTGCGTTTGAAAATTGGGTGGTCGATTTGGCTGTATATTTTGGGGTCGACTTGGAGTGCTTTGGCGAACATAATTTGGATTTTGGGGTCGAACAGAATAATAGGGGTGTTGGTAATTCGGCCTATTATTACTTGAGTAGTTGTTTGTGAATTGTCTTGGATTGGTGTTCATTGCAAATCTAGACTGTTGACCAGGTAGATTTTTATTTGATTGAAAATTATTTGTTGCTTTATTCGAACTATTCATGTTAAAATAATTTTTATTTACATTAGGTGTTTCTTTCTTTGTTTCTGGGTGTTTTGAAACAAAATTAATGACAGATGGAACTGCTTCTGATAGTGTTCCATAGTTTTTCACTTCTAAGATTGTTCTTAAAAGCGGTGGACAGTTATTATACAAGACTTCTAATGCTGTCTGTTCATTTATTTCGTTGTGCGCTAACTTTTGCTCCTCTGTCAGATTAGGATCTGACTGAATTTTTAGATTTAATCGCGTTTGCGATAGTTTAATTCGTTCAACGAAATCAACTAAATTTTCCCTATGATTCATAGTTAAAAATTTAAATTGATGGGACAATGTAAGACGATCTACGTGATCTCCAAATTTAATTTTTAAAGCTGCTTTTAGCAAGTTCCAATTAGTAAGATCGGGTCTAGTTGTTGCGAAGGTCTGTGCTGAACCTGTCAATTTGCTAACAATTAAACAAAATGTATAGTCATTTAAAGTTTCGTCTTCACTGTTTCCATATTTAGTATAAAATTTGTCTACTCGATTGGTAAACACTTCTAAATTAGCCGGACTGCCGTCAAATTTAGGCATGACTTCGCCATAGTTTCTGGCTGCTGCTATTAAATTTTCAGTCATATTTAAATTAACGTTATTTTCTACTTCTAAATCAGTATCGTTCAATGAGTTATTTACTGGACTATCGGAATGATTAGTCAAGTTTTGACTACTACTATTACTACTTGAAGTCGTATTAGCAATACTACTTATTGGAGAATTTAAATTTAAAGAAATATTAGAATTTTCAGAAGTATCAGTTTGAATTGTTTGAAACCATCTACCAGATGTTGTTTCAACTAAGGTATGAAATGTTAGGCTGACGTCTTCGTCGTCAGATGAGCTACTGTTCATGAGTAGTTAATGTTTATTTATATAAATTAAACATTGATTAAGTAATTGATCATTCGTCATTATTTCTCATTCTTATTGTTATTTAATAATAATTATGTTGAAATAGAATTCAATAAAATTCGTATCGATAAGATATTTTATATAAGTACATAAAAATCAAAATAATAAATCCTTGGTTAAAATCATTCATAAAAATTCATAAAAATTGTTTCAAAGAACATGTAATGCAATTATAGCAATTAAGGATTATTTTGATAGGACTCACCGTTTAGGTATAGTTTGAGTTCTGGAGTTTTCTGGTTACTTTGGTTTGCTAGTAGTTGGTTGAACTGGGAGTTGACCACACTTTTGAAGGATCAAGACTTGGAGAACCTGGAGGTGAACGGGGTTGTTCCTCTGCGGTGCGTGAAGACCTTGGTGATACAGGGTTGCTTCTTGTCGCTGTTTCAGGGAAACCTCGATGTTACCGGGACTTGTTGCTTGATTAATCTCCTTGGAGGTATCTGCTCACAATTTCTTCTTGCTGATAAACTTTGGATACGCTCTTCTCACACACTTCACTGGTGCACATTAATTATGAAGAGTATTAATAATCCTTGGTTTTAGCACTTGTAGGTATTCGGATTTTCGCGACGTTATCGATAAATATCGGAAATATCGAAATCCGTTCTGACTGCGCCACTTACGAAAAGCAGGACCGAAATTTGGTTTTTAAAAAACCTTCTTGCGCATCAATCGCAGAAACAGTGTATTTTTATGCGATTCTACTATGAAAATTTTTGCCGCCTTTTAAATTGGCTTTCTGAATTTTTCAATAGTCAGGTCGAATTTGCGTAGTGAAACTTTGAAAATTTCATTTCATTTCGTTTGAAAGCGTGCCATAAAATAGATTTTTACATAATAAACCAAAAAAAAATTTACAAAATTTAACAATTTCGTCTCTTGTCCTATATAAGTACCCGCCACTGACTAAATTTAAAAAGTTACAGGCGAGTTATGAAAACCGAACATTTGAAATTTTAGAGAAATAAACATCATGTAAAAAAATTCTAATAACTCCGCCATTTCTCTTATTTGCTTCTTTAAATTTTGGAGAGTTACAAGCTATTAGTGTAGTTGTCTACTCCGAAAATTTCAGGTAAATTCCCTCAAAAATGTGCTCATAATGAATTAAAGAAATTTAGCCATTTTTACCATTTTCTTACCCACGCCACTAGCTTACTAATGAAAATAATAAAAATTTTATTGCATTAATTCAAATTTCAAATCATTTTAGTCCAATCTTGTTAATACAGGTTTGTAGGAGTTTTTATTTTCTGCAATTGGGGTTGGCAGGAGCAGTCATATCTGCATGGGTGGTCCCGCCCGAGCCGAGCGCGATGAAAACGGTGCGCTGGTCTGGTGCTGGTGCTGGTTTTAAATCAAGCAGTCCCGGGTCTGAATATTACATTCAATCGTTAAGTTATTAAACAAGCCTTTAATTGTCATCCTCATTATTTTGTTGTGAAAAGTTTTATTTCTATATTGCTTATACAGGGACTAAAAATAGCCTTTTTCCCTAAAATTCAAAAAGCCGCCATTTTGAAACGGCTCGATCGATTTTGCTCAAAAAATGCAATACCAGACCACTACTTGTGGATAATATCTTCCTCCCATAAAAACTTCAGCCTCCTAGATTGAAAACTGCTACCAGAAAACCGTGCCACAGGACCGGATGTTTCGAAATTTTAAAGGACACCCTGTAGAAGTAACGCGACTTTTGAAAAAATTTTCAACGAAAATTTAACGTCATCCCGAAGTTTCACAAGAGTAAAAAATTTCTTCCACTAATCTTGAAAGATGAAGCTACTAGAGCGTTTTTAAAATTTTAGAGAAATTTACATCATGTAAAATAAATTTAAATATCTCCGCCATTTTTTTTTATTTGATCCTTGAAATTTTTGAAGATTAAAGAGTATTAGTATAGTTGTCTACTGTAAAAATTTTAGTTCAATTCCTTTAAAAATGTGCTCAAAAACTGTTATAGAAATTAAGCCATTTTCACTCTTTTCCTACCCACGCCACTGGCTTATTAATGGAAAAAATTCAAATTTTTTTGCATTAACTCAAATTGAAATCAATTTTCTTTCAATCCTGTTAAATTGATGTGAAAGTTTTTTCTGCCATCTTGCTCATACAGGGATTCAAAAAATAGTAAATTTTCCGAAAATTCAAATGGTCGCCATTTTGAAACGGCTCGGCCGATTTTGCTCAAGTGCAATACCAGACCACTCCTTGGGGACATCTTACTCTCACAAAAATTTCAGCCCCCTAGATTGAAAACTGCGGCCAGAAACCGTGCCTCAAGGACCGGATTCTTGGAACTTTGAAAGGACACCCTGTAGAAGTAACGTGACTTTTGGAAATTTTTTCAACGAAAATCTAAAGTCATTCCTCAGCTTTACAAGAATCCAAAATTTCGTTCACTAATCTTGAAAGATAAAGCTACAGGAGCGTTTTGAAAATCGAAAAAATATATATATATATATATATATAATTTTCGGGCATTTAAAGCTCATTAATAAAGTGCTTTCAATGGCAGACAGCACACGCAACCATCTAGAGCCCCTCGAAGCTGCAGACGGACCGTTTCGGTCTTTTTATGACCTCATCAGTACAGCATATCGAGATGGAATCCAGAGGCTACGATGCTGTCCGCCATCAAAAGCTAGGCCTTGGTCGCAAGCTGGCACACATTGCTGGTAGTTCTTGCCTCCATTGTTAGATGGCGAAAGGCGTTGTAAGTCACTTGGTTCCGTGGAACTGAGTGGATACAAAGGCCTAGCTTTTGATGGCGGACAGCATCGTAGCCTCTGGATTCCATCTCGATATGCTGTACTGATGAGGTCATAAAAAGACCGAAACGGTCCGTCTGCAGCTTCGAGGGGCTCTAGATGGTTGCGTGTGCTGTCTGCCATTGAAAGCACTTTATTAATGAGCTTTAAATGCCCGAAAATTATATTTTCATGATTTATAATCACGGCTCTAATAAAACTTTCATATTTGTATTAATTACTTATGGGCGAATGGAATGGCATCTTCCGGCAGTGGTCAGCACTGGCCGAGGAGAGGTGAAGCCTAAAAGCATATAAAACTGCACCGGGCCGCCGTCTCTGATGGTCGCAAGCTGGCACACATTGCTGGTAGTTCTTGCCTCCATTGTTAGATGGCGAAAGGCGTTGTAAGTCACTTGGTTCCGTGGAACTGAGTGGATACAAAGGCCTAGCTTTTGATGGCGGACAGCATCGTAGCCTCTGGATTCCATCTCGATATGCTGTACTGATGAGGTCATAAAAAGACCGAAACGGTCCGTCTGCAGCTTCGAGGGGCTCTAGATGGTTGCGTGTGCTGTCTGCCATTGAAAGCACTTTATTAATGAGCTTTAAATGCCCGAAAATTATATTTTCATGATTTATAATCACGGCTCTAATAAAACTTTCATATTTGTATTAATTACTTATGGGCGAATGGAATGGCATCTTCCGGCAGTGGTCAGCACTGGCCGAGGAGAGGTGAAGCCTAAAAGCATATAAAACTGCACCGGGCCGCCGTCTCTGATGGTCGCAAGCTGGCACACATTGCTGGTAGTTCTTGCCTCCATTGTTAG
Source organism: Malachius bipustulatus (assembly GCA_910589415.1). Taxonomy (NCBI): domain Eukaryota; kingdom Metazoa; phylum Arthropoda; class Insecta; order Coleoptera; family Melyridae; genus Malachius; species Malachius bipustulatus. Next base: position 9,322,434 of record OU342634.1, read on the forward strand.
ATGGCGAAAGGCGTTGTAAGTCACTTGGTTCCGTGGAACTGAGTGGATACAAAGGCCTAGCTTTTGATGGCGGACAGCATCGTAGCCTCTGGATTCCATCTCGATATGCTGTACTGATGAGGTCATAAAAAGACCGAAACGGTCCGTCTGCAGCTTCGAGGGGCTCTAGATGGTTGCGTGTGCTGTCTGCCATTGAAAGCACTTTATTAATGAGCTTTAAATGCCCGAAAATTATATTTTCATGATTTATAATCACGGCTCTAATAAAACTTTCATATTTGTATATATATATATATATATATATATATAGGTACATTTGCGCCGCTAAGACCTCCGCGACACTCGCAGGCGCTCAAGCCTCCGGTATGCCGGATGCATATATAAATAAACTAAAACCATATTTCACTTGAGGGGAAGTTATATAACAAAGGTTTCGGTCGAGGGGAAACGATTTCCAAAAAAAAAATATATATAATTTTAATTGGTATTTTTAGATCGTTATTACCTCCTGCAATATATTATATTATTCGTACGCTTCGACCTCCAACGCTGTTGCCATTATTGTGTTCTTTTGTTCTTACGCCAGAAACATTCTTGTTTCATTGAGTTCAAATAGATTGAAGATTTAATTTTTTTTTAGGACTTAATGTAAGTCGAAAATGACAAATTTATTTCTTCTACTCTAAAAATGTATATTATGTGTGATATTATGTTTAGTTAAAGGGTGTTAAAACTAAGTTACCCACAATTTAAAGCTTATTTTGGATAAAGCACTGAACGTGATAAAAGAAATTAAAATTGCAATAATAATTATCTTTTGAAAAACTTAACAAAAAAAAATAGAAACAAATTAATTATTATGTATAGGTTGTGCAGACAAGTAAAATAACACCACCAGACTAGATTTATTTCAAGATTGACTTTATTTCCACAGATGCTAAATTAAAATTTTTTAAATAAGGGAGAAAAAGCTGAATATGAAAATTACAGTTTTATGTTGTGATGTTCAACACAATATGATTTTATTCAATTGTTGATTTGTAACGGCCTATCAGCACTAAAGTAATTAGCGCGAAAAAATTTCACTGAAAAAATAATAACTAGTTCGAAATGGCTAGCGACCTCCATTTGAGATGTCGAGCTCTGCCTACGACTTCATAAATTCATATATCCCGCTTAATAAGCAAACAGTGACCTGAAACACGTAACAAAAAACGGTTATAGAAGCGCAGGCGCAAATAAAAGATATAATAAAATGAAAAGCATAGAACTAGACGCGAACCTCTGATAGATGAGCTAACATCAACTGACAGGAAATAATATGCGGACTTGCTGAAAATGTCCTATATACCTGGGTGCTTCATTTTTTAAACGAAAGTGTCCGTTACACCACGATCACCAGCTTAGGCGAAACAATTCCTCACCTTTTGGGAAAAGCATACTGCCTAGTTCAAATAAACGATTCCAATCTATGAGTCGGCTCAAGGTAGAAGGTATAATCTAATGCAGGCGCCGATTTACTACCAAAGATCCTATAAGTACACCAAACTTTACTTATTCCCGGAAGCTGAGTTAGAAGAAAGCCGGCGAACTAATGAACATTATCAAATTTAAATTTCTCTAACATCAGATTTTGGTCCCAGTTATTGAAAGGCATTTCCTCTGGAAGTGAAATTAGTGAACTATTAATATTTTTTATTGTTTCGCAATAATGAAATTGCCTTGTTATATTTAATGTCAAACACTTTTGTGAAACGACGGCAGAGTCAACTCAGCTAGAGTCTGATAATTTAAATTGTCAAATGAAATATTGAAATATTTAATTAGAGACATCCCAATACATTTTAGGATACAAAATCAATTATTGTCATTTAATTTGCAAATATTAATGTAAATATAATTTTATTGAATTCAAGGCTTTTTCAACATCAAAATCGTAAGCGAATTTTTTGATACTTTTTTATAGCTTAGCTCTTTCAGTAGAAGAGAGTTTCGCATTAGTACAGGAATTTGGCGCCTAATTTAAACTCTGCACCTTGGTGTTTATGCGTGAGAAAGATAAGAATCGTGTCTTTTTAAAATTTAATTGCCTTTATCTGGTATAGATTTATTATTGTCTCTCTCCTACCTTAAATACCTTAACGATAATAAATATCTGCTCGCGTAACTTTTTACTTTCTCGTACCACCCCCTACATATTAATCAAAATCCAATTATAATAAACAGAGACTAGCTTCGGCCTTTTTTTTATGAAAGATCCTTTATCATAAAAATGTTTTTAAATATAGGGGTAGATCTAGCGTGATATACTTCAAAAAACGACACTCGCTTTTTTGAATTTTTTTCGTTTCAGTTCAGTCAACTTAGTGGACCACTCTTATGTTATGTGGCCGACTTGGCGCAAGCCTCGAATCCGGAGAGGGGGGAGAAATCAGGTATGAAAAATTAAGAAGACGGTTTTTTGGCCCTAGGTTACCTGTGAGTTTTCGGAAAAAAAAATCGGGTAAAAAAGGGAGATCTCGTGAGAGCGCACAGCCTGGTGTGGCGGAGTGGCGCTATCGCGAATCCGTCCATTACTCACCGAGATGTCGCCGTTTTGGTTCTTAGTTTCTTTTCCCCAAAACGAAAGTCATCGAGGGTAACGACGGAGTAGAAGGCATAATTCAGGGGAAAGGAATGAGTTTACAGAGACGAAAATATTCGCACATGTATATTTATATTTTCTAATACATTATAGTTTCTGACAATTTTTTTGCGGATCGATATATTAGGGGCGAAGGAACGAGGGGAAACCTGAACACGCGGAATCGGGCATAGCTCCAATAATTTTTCGCTCTATAACGCGAAGCAAAATATCTCAAAAATCTCTCAAAACCTTGCCAGACGGAATTGGAACTAAACAGAATGCAGATCCGAACGGTGGTGGGGTGGGTCTTCTCTCAGGACACTGCCACCTAAGAGTACACCTACACAAGCTGGGGATATACAGAGAAGAACCAGTTTGTAGATTCTGCAATGAAGAAGATGAGACAGCTTCTCATGTGAGTGATATTCGAGTGTCCAGCACTCGCAAAAACGCGCTATGCGGTCCTGGGACCACTCAGTCCCGGGACCCTGTTGGCGGAAAATACCTTGGTTAGCGGACTGCTGAACCTTGTCAAAGGAACGGAGCTCTTCTAATCAAGGAAAATCTAAATGTGAGAAATACAATAAGCCCGCTGGCTTCAGTTTGTTCTTCAGATACTTTCAATACTTTAAAGAAAGCCTGTATACAAAAATTCGAAATTATTGATCCACTCTGCAGAAAGATAGGTACCTGTTTCGTAAATTGACACTTGAACACCCTAAACTAATAAATAATAGAAATGTCTCGTTTAAAAACATTTTCGGAATACCTAGCTATTTATGATATTAGTGTTAAAAGTGAAGTTTTATTTTGTGAGTGAAAAGGTTTGTGAAATGAGCAAAGCGTAGCGGACCGAATTGAACAAATTTCACGAACAAAATAAAACACTTTTAAAACGAATATTATACAATGGTTTTTGTAAAACTGCTCAATTTTGATGATAAAATTGATGAATTTAGAATGACACTCAACTTCAAATTGAATTTTTAAATATTCAGATAAGTACAATAATAATTGTACTATGCATAGCAACCGTTGCCGACGCTATGGCTACTAACAAATGCGTGTATACAAACAAAAAAGACGCTATAATAATAATTAATATTAATTGCAATTTCTGAACAATCATTATTGTCTTGTGTTCTTGACTAGGTACTTATTTTTTATTAATATGTTTGCCAGTAATATAAAGAATATGAAGAAATCATATTACCTATAATTTTGTCTGATTTCATCATGAGATAATGTAGTTTAAAAGGAGAATGTAAGTACAGAAAAAGTAGACAGAAATACTTTTAACATGAGTTTTGTAATTTTTAACACTCGTTTATACACGCTTCCATGTAAACAATCACTTTTAACAGTCAGCTGTCGTTAAAAGTATGACTTTTAACGACAGCTGACATTGTTAAAAGTGATTGTTTAAACACAAAAACACGAGTGTTAAAAGTATTTCTATCTACTTTCTCTGTACTTACATTCTCTCATTGAACTACATTTCCTCATGATGAAATCAGACAAAATTATAGGTAGTAAGATTTGTTCATATTCTTTTTATTACTGGCAAACATATTAATAAAAAATAAGTACCTAGTCAAGAATTCAAGACAATAATAATTGTTCAAAAATTGCAATCAATAATAATTATTATGACATCTCTTTTATTTGTATGCACGCATTTGTTAGTAACCATAGCGTCGGCAACGGTTGCTATGCGTAGTACACTACTTGTACTTATCGGTCATATTTTAAAATGCAATTTGAAGTTGAGTGTCATTCTAAATTCATCAATTTTATTATCACAGTAGAGCAGTTTTACAAAAACCATTGCATGACATTCGTCTTAAAAATGATTTTATTTTGTTCGTGAATTTGTAAAATTCGCTCCTCAACGCTTCGCTCGTTTCACAAACCTTTTCACTCACAAAATAAAACTTCACTTTTAACACTAATATAAATAGCTATTCTTTAAATTTTCTTAAAACTTAAGTTTCATCTACATTTTTTTTTTTTTTGGTTTTCTCTGTCGTGGAATATGATTTTTTTGCTAGTATGTTGTCAAAACGATTTTTTTCCGCTCTTTTAAAATTTTGTGATTGCATTATGTAATCACAAAATTATACTGTTAAAATGAGATAAAAATTAGCGTTTTTGACAAAACGACAATGTAATGTTGACATTTTCTGTTTTAAAATGGTATAATACAGAGATTACATAGTGTGTAAAAATTAGATAAATTGATACATCATAGCCCTTATTAAGCTGTCTATAATAAATTGTTTTTTCTACGATTCTCAAAAAAAATTGCAATCATACCTACGAAATAATAGAATTTCCGCAAAATAGTATTCCTATTTTCACCCTTCCTTTTTTTCCGCCTCCCCGCGACCCTACAACCACATCTCTCCTTATACACATAAAATAAGAACATGAAAATACGCGGTTAAAAGACGAACATGGTCTTTTGTGATGTTGCCAAATGGAGGAGGTTATAAAGTTGAATTTTTATGTATAATAGTAGAGTAAATATGACGGAGGTCAGAACGTACGAAGTATCAAAATTCGCAAAAGGACTCTAGCGCTCACGGTCAACAGCTGAACTACAAGCCGATATTCTGCGATAAAACACCGATCTTAACACCTCCGAGACAAATTCTAGATAAAGATAGCAGGGACCTAGAAGAATGCTTTCCTCTTCTATTTCATGGTAAACGTTATGACCTCCGAAAACGGAGGTGATAGCGTCATATATGAGGCCACAACGTATGCTTTTTATATAAAACGGAAGCCCTAAGGTACAGGTTTTACATCTATATATATATATATATATATATATATATATCGTGGGCAGGTGAATTTTGGAAAACCACTTTTTCGTGATCTGGGGTTCATGATCGGTGGACATTTGATGAGTTTGGGTGATTTTCGAAAAGTGATGTCGTCCTCAATAGTGTATTTTTTTGTTAAAAAATACACTAAAAGAAACTTTTATTTATAAAACACTTATTCGAACCTTTATTACTTTTCGGACTGAGTGAAAATACATTTAGTTCCGGAGTTACAAAAATTATTAAGTATTAAGTATTTAATTAATTTAAAGAGAATAAGTATTACGAGCGTCTATTCCGGACGAGTACAAATCAAACAGTGCCCGTCTACTCAGTTCAGCCGGTGCATGATGGGAATTATGCTTATTACAACAATAGCGCAATAAGCGTTATTGTATACTCTTTTATATTTACTCAGCTTATTTAGCCTAGGTAATTCGTGCAGGGGGAATGGGCCTGACTCCGCTGGGTCAACTGGCGGACATATGCGCTGTAAGTAGCGCACGGCCATTCCCTGCTCAACTCGCCCCATCTGGGTGAGCTTTGTCGGCGGATGCTGCGGGGGGTGGTTAGTCGGAGAATCCGACGACCAGCGGAGCCGAGAGATGTGGCCGGCTTCCTCAACGGCGAAATGAGTGGCGACTTCATGAACGAGACGACGGACCCCACCAACACCTGGTCCCGTCTCAGAGTCGCCACCAAAAAGCTTAAAACCAAGCTGGGCCTCGGATGGGCTGCAGCCGAGGGAGACGGCGTTCAGCTCCAGCTGAACGGGTCGCCGCTGAAGACCGGCGGCGTCGAGACCGCGCTAAGAGCTGCGCTGCGGGAGTTCTTCCGACAGCGACTCTTGGATAAGCCAGACCAGGGCAAAGTGTTTAGCGTTACCAACGCCACCACTCCGCCAAACCATTTCATGCGGGGTGGCGCATTCACGCGCTTTGCTGACTGGCGGTTTATCCACCGCGCCCGTCTCGGCTGCGTCCCCCTCAATAACGTGGCCAAGCGCTACCGACACCACCGCGCTGGCCACACCGAGGCCTGCAGGCGCTGCGGCTACACGCAGGAAACGTTGCCGCACGTCCTGTGCCATTGTCCCCCGAACTTTAGAGCCGCCACCCTACGTCATGACGCCATTCTCGGGCGCCTAAGAAAGGCTATGCGGGTCCCGGCCGGAGCGGAGGTCAGGGTCAACCGGACCGTGCCGGGTTGCGGGGAAAATCTCCGACCCGACCTGGTGGTCCTCGACCCTGCCCAGAAGCAGGCCATAAAATCGTTGACGTTACTGTCCCCTTTGAAAACGGTTACGCTGCATTTATTGCGGCGCGCCGTGAAAAGCGGGACAAGTATGCCAACATCGCCGACCACCTGCGAACCCAGGGCTACCAAGTTCACCTCGATGCTTTCATCGTCGTTGCCCTGGGTGGTTGGGACCCCGCAAATGAGCTCGTGCTCACCCGGCTTGGAATCGGGTGGCGGTACTCGAGGTTAATGAGGAAGCTTATGGCATCGGACACCATAAAGTGGAGCAGGGACATGTATGTGGAACATGTCACTGGCCGACGACAATACCCGGTGCCGCAGGGGGTGTAGACACACGTTGGCCGCCCGAGACGAAGGGGGTGCCGATCTCTTTTTAAACTTGTTGTGTATTGTGATTTCTTTGGTGCTGTAGTGTCTGTTTTATATTTTTATACTATTATATTATGATTCAGATTACCTGTTATATGTATCCAAACTTCATTTTAATTTTATCACGCGCTTGTACTGATTGTTGTTATTTTATTTATACTTATACATTTTTATCTCTACACTTTTATATAATTTTACCCTGAACAACAGTGCTGTGATATTTATTTACTGAACTTTAATCTGTGATATTATTTATAACGTCTTTACCTAGTCGTTTTAATTAAATGTCTTTATATTTTTAACTGTGCTGTGTTTTATGTATTTTAACTACTCTGTATATGTAATATATTATTTTTTAGACTAGGCTAGGTAATCTATTAATTAAGTTCTGTGCAATATTTAAGTCTCACATGTTAATAACCACCCCATAGGGGCCAAATATTTGTACTTATTTAAGGATACTATACTGTGTATGCAAAATAATTAGCTAATAAAGGTTAATCTGTTCTTATCAGCTTAATATCTGATACGCCCCACATGTGGGGCCAGTATATTAATCTTGTTTTTGGAACTGGACAGAGGCTCGGGGCTTGCTCCACCTCCGTCACGGGTCGGCCCGGTATTGCAGTACCGCCGGGATTGGCCCACTTTTACCGCCAGCAAACAAAAGTGACGTCTTATAATAGTAACACCGTCCAGTTCGATAAAAGGGAAGCGATTTACAAGTGCGAGTGAAGATTACTGTAACTGTAACTCTAAGACAAAATCCGGAGTTTCAGTGAAGTGACAGCCCAGATCGGCGACTACGCCCAGCGCCGCGACGAGATGAGCGACGACGAGGATGAAGAATACCTGACTGGGGCCGGCAGCGACGGAGACGGCAGCGGAGCGGAGACTTCGCCGGAGATAGCAAGGTACGTGCTCGACTTCCCACTACAAGACGGCTTCCAGTGCCAGGTTTGCATGCCGGTAACTCAAACTTATCGTCGCCACGGCGATTTATCAAAGCACTTCAGACGTTATCACCTACAAACAATTATATTCCGATGCCGTGGCTGTAAATTGAATTTCGAAACCGTGAAGGCATGCAAACAACACCAACAGAAAACAACGACATGTAAAAATCTCCGAGCCCCTCCGTTGCCCTCGCCACCACCAATACCACCCGGAGCTCTCCGTATGCAGAGGCCTGCATACAATCGCCGTAGGCCCGCCGCACCCGTGCCGGAGCACGTGAATGATCCTGCCACCACGTCCCGGCCCTCGTCGCCGATTGTTGCCCCGCGGGACGGCGCGGCGCTTGTCGGGCCGCCGGCCGCGCTGCCGGTCACGGCCGGAGAGGAACCTGCCACACCCATAGAGATGACCTTACCGACCTTGATCGTGACGACGGCCATGGTGCACACAGTTGCCCCCCAACGCCCACCTCAACTTCCTAGGGAACCTGACGCACTACCAGGGCCTAGTCATCGACCTCGGCGAATGAGGGTGACAGACCAGGACGCCATCACGGTGAACCCGCCCCCCAGTCCACCCGGGACCCCTGATCGACCTGCCTTTCCACCGCGGCTTCGGCGCCGACCTGGCAACACTGCAGCAGCCGTGGACACCATCACCATGGCCGAATCCCCCCCAACATCACGGGAGGCGGCTGCCACCATCTCGCCGCCGCCTGGCCTCCGAGAAGACCCTGTGGAGCCTTCCCTTCCGGGCACCGCTGCGCCGCCCCCTGACTCTCGGATCGACCCCGTTGAGCCAACCCTACTTGCTGACGGGGCCACTGCTCCAGAGGAAAACGCCAACCAGAGGCGGTGGGTACCCCGCTTCCTGCAGGTGAGCGGCATCGAGGAGCTCGAGGCCGCCCTGGAGGAGCTGACTGACAGCATCAGGGAAGTGGCTCGGCGTCGCTGAGAACGGCAGAGAGGCGGGGGGCCTTCACAACGGTATCAGCCCCCGCCACAGCGACAGGGACCCCCGCCACCACCGAGGGAACAACATCGCCCCGCACCGCCGGCGAGACACCAACAACGCCGGCGGGGCTCTCGCTACGACGCTCAGGCGGCGTCTAGGATACAAAAAATCTACCGCCAGGACCGACAGCGAGCATTCAGGGAAGTGGTGGGGAATACTTCCCCTTTCTGTGATATAGGTAAGAACTTAATTTTTAATTATTTTTCTAGGGTGTACAGCTGCCAGGAGCGGGCCACCACCACGATCCCGGAGGACGTCCCCGCGCCCGAGCTCGCCCCCGATGACGACCGCGACCCACTCTCCACCCCCTTTACACCCGACGAGGTCTGGGCGCGCCTGCGGCTTTGCAGCAATAACGCGCCCGGCCCGGATGAAATTAGATACGGCTCGTGGAGGTAATTCGACCCCGGTGCAAGGATTCTCAGCGCAGTGTTCAACACGGTGCGACGCCTTGCACACGTCCCGAAAAAATGGGGGGAGTCGAGGACCGTCCTTATACATAAAAAGGGCGACCGCGAGTCCGTCGATAACTGGCGCCCCATAGCACTGAGCAATACCATCGCCAAACTCTATGCCTCAGTGCTGGCGCGCCGCTTGGGAGAGTGGGCCGATAGGAACCACCTCGTGTCGGATGCCCAGAAAGGCTTCATGCCCGTCGATGGGTGCTCCGAGCACAACTTCGTCCTTCAGAGCGCTATCGTTGAGGCGAAGCGGTCAAGAAAATCGTGCTGCATCGCCTGACTGGACCTATCCAACGCCTTCGGGTCCGTCCCCCACTCTACTATCTTTGAGACCCTATCTTGAGCCGGTCTCGCCCCCGCGTCTGTCAATATTATACGGATGCTTTATGAGGGGACTACGACGGCGATAAGATGCGGCACGGGGTTCACTAACCCCATCCCCATTCAGGCAGGAGTGAGACAGGGCTGTCCCCTGTCACCCATCATTTTCAATTTGACCTTGGAGCCGCTACTGCGCACCATCCAGTCCCTTGACTTGGGCTGCCCAGTGGCCTCCAAACGGTTCGGAGTCCTGGCATACGCCGACGATCTGGCCCTCCTGTCCCGATCCCCCCAACAACTACAGACCGCTCTGGATGCCGCCCACCGACTGGCCACCGCAGCCGGGCTAAAATTCAATGCGAGCAAGTGTGCGACCCTACATGTCGACGGCGCAAACAGAGATGCGGCGCCCTCACAATTCTACATATCCGGGACTCAGTTAAGAGCCCTGGATCGGGAGGGCGCCTATGAACACCTGGGCATACCCACCGGGCTCTACACTGCCCACTCGGCCTTGGGGGCCATAGATAAGATGTCTGCCTGGACCAGCAGAGTCGATCAGTCTCTCCTGGCTCCATGGCAGAAATTTGACGCCGTGAACACATTTATATACTCCCGACGATGTCCTTTCATCTCCGAAACGGCGTCGTCCCCAAGGCAAATTTAAATAACTTTGATAAAGAACTTAAGCGCTGCGGGAAGAGGTGGTTAAGCCTGCCCCAACGCGCAAGAGGGGCATGGGTCTCATGCCCCTCGGACAGCTCGCTGACATCTGTGCCGTCGCGCATGGCCATGCTTTGCTCGCGTCTCCCAATCTAGGGGAACTGTGCCGGCGCATGCTCCTGGGCGTCGTGTCGAGGAGAATACGACGACCGGCTGGGCCGGGCGACGTGGCCAAATATTTAAATGGGGAGATGGGCGGTGTATTCGCTAATGAGACAACAGACCCGACGAACACCTGGTCCCGGCTCAGGGTCTCCACCAAGCGCCTGGAAACCAAAATGGGCCTTGGTTGGGTGGCGACCGAGAGGGGCGACGTTCAATTACATCTGAACGAGTCCCCCCTAAAGACCGGAAGCGTCGAGACCGCATTGAGGGCTGCGCTCCGGGAATTTCACCGGCAGCGGCTCTTGGACAAGCCTGACCAGGGCAAGGTGTACAGCGTTACTAGCGCCACCACTCCGCCAAACCACTTCATGCGGGGTGGCGCATTCACACGCTTCGCCGACTGGCGGTTTGTCCATCGCGCTCGTCTCGGCTGCGTGCCGCTTAATGGCGTGGCCAAGCGCCATCGTCACCAGCGCTCTGGCCATAGCGATAAATGCAGACGCTGCGGCTACGCCCAGGAGACCCTGCCCCACGTTTTATGCCACTGCCCTCCCCACTTGCGAGCCGCCACCCTACGCCATGACAACATCCTGCGAAGGCTGACCACGGCCATGCGGGTCCCTGCCAGAGCCGAAGTCAGGGTCAACCAGACCGTGTCCGGTTGCGGAGAAACCGGACACGGTCGTCCACTAGGGTTCCTCCTTTTTATTGTATATTTATTCTTTATATATTTTCAATTGTGTATTTTATGAATTTTATTGACTCACTGTGTTTCAGATTAACTGCACCTACTGTACCTTTTATCTATACAATGTATATATCCGGCATTTTATAGTTATTTATTTATTTTTATATTTTATATTAATAAAGAAAACCCACGACCCTCTACATCGTTAGAAATAACTAATGCTGTGATATTATGAATTGTGATATGTACTTAACTCTGTGATATATTTTTTAACATCTTTCATCTAGCTCTACTGTTTTTAATTATATGTCTTTTTTATATTTTAACTGTTTTTTATTCTATGTACTTTTATATTATATTTATATGTTAGACTAGGCTAGATTAAATATTTAAGTTCCTGTGATAATAACTACTAAGCTTGTAATAACAACTCCCTTATGGGCCCAATATCATTATAAACTAGTTAAGAATTATATGTATGCAGTATCTGCTAAATAAAGTTAATCTGTTCTTATCAGCTTAATATCTGATACGCCCCACATGTGGGGCCAGTATATTAATCTTGTTTTTGGAACTGGACAGAGGCTCGGGGCTTGCTCCACCTCCGTCACGGGTCGGCCCGGTATTGCAGTACCGCCGGGATTGGCCCACTTTTAACACCATCAAACAAAAGTGACGTCTTACATTTAGTAAATAAACGTCCAGTTCCATAGTTGAGAAGCGATTTGAAGAAGTACACAGCGGGCCAGAAACTCCACGACAAAATTCGGAGTTTCTGAATTTTCAATACCACGCCCCGGCCCCATAAGACGGACCAGCTGCACTTACCTGCAGACCCTACCACCTACCTACTTCACCAGTGACCAGTGTGCCCATCCACCATCAACAATGAGCGACCGGGAGGACGACGAAGACGAAGACCAGCAGCAGGACGGGGCCGGCAACTTATCAACGGGCGATAGCAGTGATAATTTATTAAGATATCCGCTATCGGCCTCGTTTCAGTGCTCGGTTTGCATGCCTGTCGAAAGAACTTACAAACGACATAGAGATTTATCGAAGCACGTACGCAGATACCATCTTAAAATTATTAAATTTCAATGCCGGGGACGCGACCTGCTCTTCGACACAATAAAGGCATGCAAACTCCATCAAAGCCGAGCACTGAATTGTAAGAACCTCGAGGCCTCACCTGCACCCGAGCCCCCGCCCGTTCCACCGGGAGCACTTAGAATGCGCCGGCCGGCATATCATCGTCGCCGGCCTGGCTCCCCGGAGGTGACCGTCACTGCTCCTCCGCATGTTCCCGGCCCGGAGGACGTGAGGTTGCCAGTGGACGAGCGTCCTCCCGCTTCACCACTGACACCAGCCGAAGAGGGGCTGCCAATCACGATTGTCACGGCGGCCGTCGTCCACCAGCGGCCAGAATCACCCCAGAGGCGGCGCCTCCGACCACGCGTTCCGGCCGGTGCGCCCCTCGACGACATGGCAGCCCCCGAGTCACCCGGTGAAGCCCCCGCATCCCCCGACGCAGCATTCGGCACGCCACCCGACCATCTGGGTGGCCTCGCATCGCCGTCGGGACCAATGCGACCACACCAGCTCTTCCCGGCCCGGCAGCCCGACCAGGATGACATTGCCGTGGTGCCCTCCCCCGCAGCTTCCTCCGCGGCGCTTCCACCACCGTTCACCACACCCCCCGCACCATCAAGGGAGGCCACTGCCCCCACCTCGCCGCCGGCTAGCCTCCGGAACGACCTCGTGGAGCCTACCCTTTCTGCTCCAGAGGAAAACCTGCCGGAGGAGAACGCTGGTCAGCGACGATGGGTGCCACGCTTCCGGCAGCTCAATAATATCGAGAACTTCGAGACCGCCCTGGAGGAGCTGATGAACACAGTCAGGGAGGCGGCGCGCGGTCGCGGAGATCGGCAGGGAGATGCACGGCGGCAGTCACAACAACAGCCGCCGCCGCCCCCACCACAACAGCATCCCCGACCCCAGCGAGAGCCGAACCACCGCGCGCCGCCGGCGAGAGACCAGCGACGTCGGCGAGCACCCCGCTACGACGCCTAGGCGGCGTCGAGAATCCAAAAAATGTATCGCCAGGACAGACCACGCGCGTTCAGGGAGGTAGCGGAGGGTAACTCCCCATACTGTGATATCTTGGGCGGCCAATTATATAATCATTTTTACAGGGTTTACAGCGGCGAGGGAGGAGTCGAGGAGCCAGTGATTTCCACCGATGTCCCGGCACCCCAGCCTGTCCCAGTCGACGACCGAGACCCCCTGTCTGCCCCATTTACTCCTGCCGAAGTCTGGGCCCGTCTGCGATTCTGCAGCAATAACGCCTCCGGCCCAGACGAAATCAGGTACGGAGTGTGGAAATTCGTCGATCCGGGAGCCAGGATTCTGAGCTCCATCTACAACACCGTTCACCGACTGGGGCACATACCCAGACAGTGGGGCAGGTCGAAGACGGTGCTTATCTACAAGAAGGGCGATCGGAATGCCGTGGAGAACTGGCGACCGATCGCTCTCAGCAGCACCATCGCCAAGTTGTACGCCTCCGTACAGGCCCGTCGTTTGGGAGAGTGGGCCGACCGACATGGCAGAATCTCTAAACACCAAAAGGGATTCATGCCTGTCGACGGCTGTGCGGAACACAACTTTATTCTGCAGGCGGCCATAAAAGAGGCCAAACGAACGCGGAGGTCCTGCTACGTGGCGTGGCTGGACCTGACCAATGCGTTCGGATCGATCCCGCACAGCACCATTCATCGCTCGCTCTCCTGGGCCGGCTTGGCTCCCGCCTCCATCGAACTGGTGCGGAGGCTGTACACCAACAACACCACGGCGATACGGTGCAGGGAGGGAACGACGGAGGAAATACCTATCCATTCTGGAGTCCGGCAGGGGTGCCCCCTTTCGCCGATAATTTTTAACCTGGCCCTTGAGCCGCTCCTGCGGGCGGTCCACTCTCTGGACGTGGGCTGCCCCGTCGCGTCGGAGCGCTTCGGCGTCTTGGCGTACGCCGATGACCTTGCGCTCCTTGCCAGGACTCCAGAGGGCCTCCAGACGGCCTTGGACACGGCGTGCCGTCTGGCAATTGCGGCCGGCCTCCGTTTCAACCCCCCAAAATGTGCCACGCTCCATGTAGATGGTGTCCACAGGGATGCCGCCCCAACCACGTTCCAACTGTCCGGAACGCAATTACGCGCCCTGGACCGGAACGGGGTCTACGACCATCTCGGCATCCCCACCGGCGTCCACACAGCCCCGTCGGCCTTGGGAGTTTTGGAGAAAATGTCTGCCTGGACGTCCAGGATTGATGAATCACTCCTGGCCCCCTGGCAGAAGTTCGACGCCGTTAACACTTTCGTGTTACCTTCGGTATCCTTCCATCTGCGTAACGGCGTCGTTCCCAAGGCCGCCCTCAACGACTTCGATAAGACCCTGAAGCGTTGTGGGAAACGGTGGCTGAGCCTCCCGCAGCAAGCGAGCGTCGAGCCGCTTTATATGTCCTGCCGTGCAGGGGGAATGGGCCTGACTCCGCTGGGTCAACTGGCGGACATATGCGCTGTGGCGCACGGCCATTCCCTGCTCAACTCGCCCCACCAGGGTGAGCTGTGCCGGCGGATGCTGCGGGGGGTGGTTAGTCGGAGAATCCGACGATCAGCGGAACCGAGAGATGTGGCCGGCTTCCTCAACGGGGAAATGAGTGGCGACTTCATGAACGAGACGACGGACCCCACTAACACCTGGTCCCGTCTCAGAGTCGCCACTAAAAAGCTCAAAACCAAGCTGGGCATCGGATGGGTTGCAGCCGAGGGAGACGGCGTTCAACTCCAGCTGAACGGGTCGCCGCTAAAGACCGGCGGCGTCGAGACCGCGCTAAGAGCTGCGCTGCGGGAGTTCTTCCTACAGCGACTCTTGGATAAACCAGACCAGGGCAAAGTGTTTAGCGTTACCAGTGCCACCACTCCGCCAAACCATTTCATGCGGGGTGGCGCATTCACGCGCTTTGCTGACTGGCGGTTTATCCACCGCGCCCGTCTCGGCTGCGTCCCCCTCAATAACGTGGCCAAGCGCTACCGACACCACCGCGCTGGCCACACCGAGGCCTGCAGGCGCTGCGGCTACGCGCAGGAAACGTTGCCTCACGTCCTGTGCCATTGTCCCCCCAACCTTAGAGCCGCCACCCTACGCCATGACGCCATCCTCGGGCGCCTGAGCAAGGCTATGCGGGTCCCGGCCGGAGCGGAGGTCAGGGTCAACCGGACCGTGCCGGGTTGCGGCGAAAATCTCCGACCCGACCTGGTGGTCCTCGACCCTGTCCAGAAGCAGGCCATAATCGTTGACGTTACTGTCCCCTTTGAAAACGGATACGCCGCATTTATTGCGGCGCGCCGTGAAAAGCGGGACAAGTACGCAAACATCGCCGACCACCTGCGAACCCAGGGCTACCAAGTTCACCTCGATGCTTTCATCGTCGGTGCCCTGGGTGGTTGGGACCCCGCAAATGAGCTCGTGCTCACCCGGCTTGGTATTGGGTGGCGCTACTCGAGGTTGATGAGGAAGCTCATGGCCTCGGACACCATAAAGTGGAGCAGGGACATGTATGTGGAACATATCACTGGCCGACGACAATACCCGGAGCCGCAGGGGGTGTAGACAGACATTGGCTGCCTGAGACAAAGAGGATGCCGATTTCTTTGATTTTATTGTGTGGTGTGGTTTACTTGGTGTAGTAGTGTCTGTTCTGCATTATTTAACTTTTATATTGTGAATCAGATTGCCTTTAGTGTATCCTAACTCTATTTTAATTTTGTCACGCGCTTATATACTGTTTGTTGTCATTTTATTTATATTTATACACTGTTTTTATCTTTACATGTCTATACGATTTTAACCTAAACAACAAGAGTGCTGTGATATTTATGTACTGAGCTTTAATCTGTGATATTATATTTATAACATCTTTATCTAGTCATTTTAATTAAATGTCTTTTATATTTTTAACTATGCTGTGTTTTATATATTTTAACTACTGTATAATATATTATTTTTTTAGACTAGGCTAGGTAATCTATTAATTATGGGAACATCAAGCGAAAGCATAGGCTCTGGCGACTCTTTAAATTATCTGGAGACAACTCTCACTACGACCACTTTAGGTTGCTCCGTTACCAAGTTAAAAAAGACATCTACTTATCTCACGCCACCTACCGAGCAAACATAGAATCCAACATTCGTAATGATCCTACAAAGTTCTGGTCCTTTGTAAACTACAAAAAGTCGTGCAACAGTATTCCGCAGCATATGGTTTACTCTGGGTCTGAGTTCAATGGTATTGAGGAGACAGTACATGGCTTTGCTGACTTTTTTGCCTCATGTTTCTCAAGTACAAACCATAACACACCCGACTCTTCCCGATCACAAAACGTGCAGAACACTGTCAACATCGATATTCCCTATCTCTTAACCGAAAATGAACTCCTCTTTGCTGCCAGAAAACTTAAGCCGAAACTCACTGCGGGCCCTGACAAGGCTCCAGCCTTTATAGTTAGGGACTTCTCCAGAGTCATGTCAACTCCCCTTTTGCACATTTCCAACATTATTTTGAAGTCAGGCGTCTTCCCAGATAGGTGGAAATCGACGAAAATTATCCCTATATTCAAAAAAGGAAAAAGATGCGATGTTTCTAACTACAGACCAATTGCTTTACTCAGTAACTTTGAAAAACTTTTTGAGTTCTGTGTTTACCATCTCATCAGTGAACCAGTTGCACACCGACTCTCTAACTCTCAACACGGATTCATTAAAGGAAGATCCACCATCACCAACTTGGCCTCTCTCACCCAGTCTATTTCCGAATCACTTGACGCTGGACGCCAAGTCGATGTCATCTATACGGATTTTAGTAAAGCATTTGACTCGATCTCCCACAGCGTCCTCATCTCGAAGCTCGACTGCTTTGGTTTCTCACAGCGCCTTGTTAACCTAATAAGAAACTACCTGTCAAACAGATTTCAGTATGTCGAACTCGCTGGTTTTCGCTCGCATCCCAGCCCTGTCTTTTCTGGTGTTCACCAGGGATCAGTGCTGGGTCCCTTGCTTTTTAGTGTATTTATTGATGACATCACGCAACATCTTAATTGTGGGTGCCTTCTTTACGCAGATGATATGAAGATATTCTCTGAAATCCAATTGACGGGCAGTGTCTCCCCGTTGCAGACAGACTTGGATACCTTAACATCTTGGTGCTCTAAAAATTGTCTTAAAATCAATATCAATAAGTGTGCCATTGTCTCGTATACGAGGAGCAAGTCCGAAGCGGTCTGTAGCTACACAATCGGTGGTGAGGTCATTCCAAGGGTTGAGTCGGTGAAGGATTTGGGTGTCTTCTTCGATTCAAAATTGACTTTTTCACATCACATTGCTCATGTCAATAATTCTGCATGTAGATCCATTGGAGCGGTCATAAGGCATTCCAAAGAGTTTTCGAACATCGACACTTGTATCACCCTGTTTGTGACACTGATCCGACCTGCTCTGGAGTACGCTTCAGTGGTATGGTCCCCCAGCTCACAAGTTCACATAAACTCGCTTGAAAATGTACAACGCCGCTTTCTAAAATTTCTCAGCTACAAGATCACCTCTGTTTATCCTCCAATAGGTTACCCCCAAGACTCACTGCTGAACCAGTTCTCACTTCAAAGTCTGAAAACCCGCAGGGAGTCTGCAGCAGTCTTGTTCTTGCATAAACTGGTGACATATTTGATTGACTGTCCTAACCTTCTGGCTCGTTTAAACATCGCCACCCCAAGACTCGAAGCGAGATTCAGTAATACTTTTTACCTCAGTCATGCACGCACAAATCTAATGCAGCACTCTCCAATTTATAATATGTGCTCTCTCTACTGCAAATTTCAACAGACCCTTGACATTTTTTCTGCACCGACCAAGGAAGTAAAGGCTGTTCTTTTAAAAACCTAACGGGTTAATTAAATTAATTTTGTAATATTACCTAATTCTGTAAAATTCATTCAATTGTTCCGCTATTTTTAGTTAATATAAATACATTTCTGTATATTAGTTACCCTCTGTATATCCATTCTGTAATTGGTCTAGTGACTGTTGAATGGCTAGTTAATAAATAAATAATTAAGTTCTGTGCAATATTTAAGTCTCACATGTTAATAACCACCCCATAGGGGCCAAATATTTGTACTTATTTAAGGATACTATACTCTGTATGCAATAATTTGCTAATAAAGGTTAATCTGTTCTTTTATTACATGTAAATAGCGGAGAGCTGCACGTATTATCATCTAATGTATTTGCTACTACAGTGCTGAAACTCCAGGTAACATTCGGAGTTTCAGTGAAATTCGGTGTTTAGTGAGTGAGGACCCCGTTCCGGCATCTACACCAGACTACCGACGACCCCCGGACGGCACCTACACCAGTTACCGACGACCATGAGTGACGAAGAGGACCAGCGGCAAGGGACCGATAACGACGGAGCCGGCAGCGGAGACAACCAGTACGTATTGCGATATCCTTTGACCGAATCGTTTCAATGCTCGGTTTGCATGCCAGTGGAGAGAACCTATCGGCGACACGGCGATTTATCAAAACACGTTCGCCGATATCACTTAAAAGAGATTATTATGTCGGGGCTGCAATGCGAAATTTGAAACAATCAAGGCATGCAAACTCCACCAAAACCGAGCATTGCTGTGTAAAAACTTGGAGGCCTCTCCGCTGCCACCACTCCCATCCATTCCACCTGGAGCGCTTCGAATGCGAAGACCGGCATATCGTCGCCGCCCGCCTGCCTCCGCGGAACCTGAAAACAACGGCGCCGCCCCTCAGCATGTACACAACCCTGAGGTGAACCTGAGAATACCTGAAGAGCAGCCCGCAACCCCTCGGTCACCGGTGACGCCTCTGGAACGGCTCGCGCCGACAACCGTGGTCACGGTGGCCGATATACACAATGCGGATCCACCTGAGCGGCCGATCGAGTTACCGCCACCCGGCAGACGACAGCTTCGCCTACGAACTGCGACCGGCACAGCACGATTAGACTCAATATCCGTCGACCCGACCGAAGGCCCGGAGACACCCGTCGCTACCCCGTCGCCGCCGCCGCGGCGACATCAAGATCAGCAGAGTCCCCCATCCCCGGAAATGGAATTCGGAACACCACCTGCCGGCTCCCCGACGCCATCCCTCCACTTGGTGGGATCACCCCAACGACAGCCCAACCGGCGACCCGTGCCTGAGGTGGTGACCAGCCGCCCCGTGCCCCCTGCACCATCAAGAGAAGAGATTGCCCCCACTCCGCCGCCACCTAGCCCCCAGAATGACCCAGTGGAGCCTGTTCCTCCGGACTCCACCGCACCGCCCCCTCAGGTAGACCCCGTTGAGCCAACCCTACTTGCTGACGGGGCCACTGCTCCAGAGGAAAACGCCAACCAGAGGCGGTGGGTACCCCACTTCCTGCAGGTGAGCGGCATCAAGGAGCTCGAGGCCGCCCTGGAGGAGCTGACTGACAGCATCAGGGAAGTGGCGCGGCGTCGCGGAGAACGGCAGAGAGGCGGGCGGCCTTCACAACGGTATCAGCCCCCGCCACAGCGACAGGGACCCCCGCCACCACCGAGGGAACAACATCGCCCCGTACCGCTGGCGAGACACCAACAACGCCGGAGGGGCCCTTGCTACGACGCTCAGGCGGCGTCTAGGATACAAAAAATCTACCGCCAGGACCGACAGCGAGCATTCAGGGAAGTGGTGGGGAATACTTCCCCTTTCTGTGATATAGATAAGAACTTAATTTTTAATTATATTTCTAGGGTGTAGCCAGGAGCGGGCCACCACCACGATTCCGGAGGACGTCCCCGCGCCCGAGCTCGCCCCCGATGACGACCGCGACCCACTCTCCACCCCCTTTACACCCGACGAGGTCTGGATGAAATTAGATACGGCTCGTGGAGGTACTTCGACCCCGGTGCAAGGATTCTCAGCGCAGTGTTCAACACGGTGCGACGCCTTGCACACGTCCCGAAAAAATGGGGGGAGTCGAGGACCGTCCTTATACATAAAAAGGGCGACCGCGAGTCCGTCGATAACTGGCGCCCCATAGCACTGAGCAATACCATCGCCAAGCTCTATGCCTCAGTGCTGGCGCGCCGCTTGGGAGAGTGGGCCGATAGGAACCACCTCGTGTCGGATGCCCAGAAAGGCTTTATGCCCGTCGATGGGTGCTCCGAGCACAACTTCGTCCTTCAGAGCGCTATCGTTGAGTGGAAGCGGTCAAGAAAATCGTGCTGCATCGCCTGGCTGGACCTATCCAACGCCTTCGGGTCCGTCCCCCACTCTACTATCTTTGAGACCCTATCTTGGGCCGGTCTCGCCCCCGCGTCTGTCAATATTATACGGATGCTTTATGAGGGGACTACGACGGCGATAAGATGCGGCACGGGGTTCACTAACCCCATCCCCATTCAGGCAGGAGTGAGGCAGGGCTGTCCCCTGTCACCCATCATTTTCAACTTGACCTTGGAGCCGCTACTGCGCACCATCCAGTCCCTTGACTTGGGCTGCCCAGTGGCCTCCAAACGGTTCGGAGTCCTGGCATACGCCGACGATCTGGCCCTCCTGTCCCGATCCCCCCAACAACTACAGACCGCTCTGGATGCCGCCCACCGACTGGCCACCGCAGCCGGGCTAAAATTCAATGCGAGCAAGTGTGCGACCCTACATGTCGACGGCGCAAACAGAGATGCGGCGCCCTCACAATTCTACATATCCGGGACTCAGTTAAGAGCCCTGGATCGGGAGGGCGCCTATGAACACCTGGGCATACCCACCGGGCTCTACACTGCCCACTCGGCCTTGGGGGCCATAGATAAGATGTCTGCCTGGACCAGCAGAGTCGATCAGTCTCTCCTGGCTCCATGGCAGAAATTTGACGCCGTGAACACATTTATATACTCCCGACGGTGTCCTTTCATCTCCGAAACGGCGTCGTCCCCAAGGCAAATTTAAATAACTTTGATAAAGAACTTAAGCGCTGCGG
The DNA here is from genome assembly GCA_910589415.1 of Malachius bipustulatus. NCBI lineage: Eukaryota > Metazoa > Arthropoda > Insecta > Coleoptera > Melyridae > Malachius > Malachius bipustulatus. The sequence goes on from OU342634.1 coordinate 9,343,873, forward strand.
GAAGAGGTGGTTAAGCCTGCCCCAACGCGCAAGAGGGGCATGGGTCTCATGCCCCTCGGACAGCTCGCTGACATCTGTGCCGTCGCGCATGGCCATGCTTTGCTCGCGTCTCCCAATCTAGGGGAACTGTGCCGGCGCATGCTCCTGGGCGTCGTGTCGAGGAGGATACGACGACCGGCTGAGCCGGGCGACGTGGCCAAATATTTAAATGGGGAGATGGGCGGTGTATTCGCTAATGAGACAACGGACCCGACGAACACCTGGTCCCGGCTCAGGGTCTCCACCAAGCGCCTGAAAACCAAAATGGGCCTTGGTTGGGTGGCGACCGAGAGGGGCGACGTTCAATTACATCAGAACGAGTCCCCCCTAAAGACCGGAAGCGTCGAGACCGCATTGAGGGCTGCGCTCCGGGAATTTCACCGGCAGCGGCTCTTGGACAAGCCTGACCAGGGCAAGGTGTACAGCGTTACTAGCGCCACCACTCCGCCAAACCACTTCATGCGGGGTGGCGCATTCACACGCTTCGCCGACTGGCGGTTTGTCCATCGCGCTCGTCTCGGCTGCGTGCCGCTTAATGGCGTGGCCAAGCGCTATCGTCACCAGCGCTCTGGCCATAGCGATAAATGCAGACGCTGCGGCTACGCCCAGGAGACCCTGCCCCACGTTTTATGCCACTGCCCTCCCCACTTGCGAGCTGCCACCCTACGCCATGACAACATCCTGCGAAGGCTGACCACGGCCATGCGGGTCCCTGCCAGAGCCGAAGTCAGGGTCAATCAGACCGTGCCCGGTTGCGGAGAAAACCTCCGACCCGACCTGGTGGTTCTGGACCCTGACGAAAAGCAAGCGCTGTTGATCGACGTTACTGTTCCCTTCGAGAACCGGTACGCTGCATTTATTGCAGCTCGCCGGGAGAAGAGGGACAAGTACGCCGGGATCGCGGAACATCTGCGAACCCAGGGCTAAGAAGTATTTCTCGATGCCTTCATCGTCGGTGCCCTGGGAGGCTGGGACCCTGCAAATGACCTGGTGCTCAGCAAACTGAAAATAGGGTGGCGCTACTCCAGGCTTATGAAAAGGTTAATGGCTTCAGACACCATCCGATGGAGCCGCGACATCTATGTCGAACACGTCACTGGCCACCGGCAATACCAGGAGTCGTGATGCCTGCGGGGTGTGTTGATGGTGCGCTCCTGGTACTTCGGACTTGGGTCGTCCACTAGGGTTCCTCCTTTTTATTGTATATTTATTCTTTATATATTTTTAATTGTGTATTTTATGAATTTTATTGACTCACTGTGTTTCAGATTAACTGCACCTGCTGTACCTTTTATCTATACAATGTATATATCCGGCATTTTATAGTTATTTATTTTTTTTTATATTTTATCTTAATAAAGAAAACCCACGACCCTCTACATCGTTAAAAATAACTAATGCTGTGATATTAATAATTGTGATATGTACTTAACTCTGTGATATATTTTTTAACATCTTTCATCTAGCTTTACTGTTTTTAATTATATGTCTTTTTTATATTTTAACTGTAATGTTTTTTATTCTATGTACTTTTATATTATATTTATATGTTAGACTAGGCTAGATGAAATATTTAAGTTCCTGTGATAATAACTACTAAGCTTGTAATAACAACTTCCTTATGGGCCCAATATCATTGTAAACTAGTTAAGAAGTATATGTATGCAGTATCTGCTAAATAAAGTTAATCTGTTCTTATCAGCTTAGATTCTTATCAGCCAGGTCGGCGCGGCCTCGGCGCCGACCTGGCAACACTGCAGCAGCCGTGGACACCATCACCATGGCCGAATCCCCCCCAACATCACGGGAGGCGGCTGCCACCATCTCGCCGCCGCCTGGCCTCCGAGAAGACCCTGTGGAGCCTTCCCTTCCGGGCACCGCTGCGCCGCCCCCTGACCCTCGGATCGACCCCGTTGAGCCAACCCTACTTGCTGGCGGGGACACTGCTCCAGAGGAAAACGCCAACCAGAGGCGGTGGATACCCCGCTTCCTGCAGGTGAGCGGCGTCGAAGAGCTCGAGGCCGCCCTGGAGGAGCTGACTGACAGCATCAGGGAAGTGGCACGGCGTCGCGGAGAGCGGCGGAGAGACGGGGAGCCTTCACAACGGTACCAGCCCCCGCCGCAGCGACAGGGACCCCCGCCACCACCTAGGGAACAACATCGCCCCGCACCGCCGACGAGACACCAACAACGCCGGCGGGGCCCTCGCTACGACGCCCAGGCGGCGTCTAGAATTCAAAAAATCTACCGCCAGGACCGACAGCGAGCATTCAGGGAAGTGGTGGGGAATAATTCCCCTTTTTGTGAAATTGATAGGGATGTAATTCACGATTATTTTTCCAGGGTTTACAGCTGTCAGGAGCGGGCCACCACCACGATTCCGGAGGACGTCCCCGCGCCCGAGCCCACCCCCGAAGACGACCGCGACCCACTCTCCACCCCCTTTACACCCCACGAGGTTTGGGCGCGTCTGCGGAATTGCAGCAACAATGCGCCCGGCCCGGACGAAATTAGATACGGCTCGTGGAGGTACTTCGACCCCGGTGCAAGGATTCTCAGCGCCGTGTTCAACACGGTGCGACGCCTTGCACACGTCCCGAAAAAATGGGGGGAGTCGAAGACCGTCCTTATACATAAAAAGGGCGACCGCGAGTCCGTCGATAACTGGCGCCCCATAGCGCTGAGCAATACCATCGCCAAACTCTATGCCTCAGTGCTGGCGCGCCGCTTGGGAGAGTGGGCCGATAGGAACCACCTCGTGTCGGATGCCCAGAAAGGCTTTATGCCCGTCGATGGGTGCTCCGAGCACAACTTCGTCCTCCAGAGCGCTATCGTTGAGGCGAGGCGGTCAAGGAAATCGTGCTGCATCGCCTGGCTGGACCTTTCCAACGCCTTCGGGTCCGTCCCCCATTCTACTATCTTGGAGACCCTATCTTGGGCCGGTCTCGCCCCCGCGTCTGTCAATGTTATACGGATGCTTTATGAGGGGACTACGACGGCGATAAGATGCAGCACGGGGTTCACTAACCCCATCCTCATTCGGGCAGGAGTGAGACAGGGCTGTCCCCTATCACCCATCATTTTCAACTTGACCTTGGAGCCGCTACTGCGGACTATCCAGTCCCTGGACTTGGGTAGCCCAGTCGCCTCCGAACGGTTCGGGGTCTTGGCATACGCCGACGACCTGGCTCTCCTGTCCCGATCACCCCAACAGCTACAGACCGCTCTGGATGTCGCCCACCGACTGGCCACTGCAGCCGGGCTAAAATTCAACCCAAGTAAGTGTGCGACCCTGCATGTCGACGGCGCAAACAGGGATGCGGCGCCGTCTCAATTCCATATATCCGGGACTCAGTTAAGAGCTCTGGATCGGGAGGGCGCCTATGAACATCTGGGCATACCCACCGGGCTCTACACTGCCCACTCGGCCTTGGGGGCCATAGATAAGATGTCTGCCTGGACCGGCAGAGTCGATCAGTCTCTCCTGGCCCCGTGGCAGAAATTTGACGCCGTAAATACATTCGTACTACCCACGGTATCCTTCCATCTGAGGAACGGCGTCGTCCCCAAGGCCAACCTGAATAATTTCGACAAGGAGCTAAAGCGCTGCGGGAAGAGGTGGTTAAGCCTGCCCCAACGCGCAAGTGTGGAGCCCCTGTACATGGACTGCCGAACCGGGGGCATGGGTCTCATGCCCCTCGGACAGCTGGCCGACATCTGCGCCGTCGCGCATGGCCACGCTTTGCTCACGTCTCCCAATCTGGGGGAACTGTGCCGGCGCATGCTCCTCGGCGTCGTATCGAGAAGGATACGACGACCGGCCGGGCCGAGCGACGTGGCCAAATATTTGAGCGGGGAGATGGGTGGCGTGTTCGCCAACGAGACAACGGACCCCACGAACACCTGGTCCCGGCTCAGGGTCTCCACCAAGCGCCTAAAGACCAAAATGGGCATTGGTTGGGTGGCGACCGAGGGGAGCGACGTTCATTTACATCTGAACGAGTCCCCCTTAAAGACCGGAAGCGTCGAGACCGCATTGAGGATAGCGCTCCGGGAATTTCACCGGCAGCGGCTCTTGGACAAACCTGACCAAGGCAAGGTGTATAGCGTTACTAGCGCCACCACTCCGCCAAACCACTTCATGCGGGGTGGCGCTTTCACACGCTTTGCCGACTGGCGGTTTGTCCATCGCGCTCGTCTCAGATGCGTGCCACTTAACAGCGTGGCCAAGCGCTATCGTCATCAGCGCTCCGGTCACAGCGATAAATGCAGACGCTGCGGCTACGCCCAGGAGACCCTGCCCCACGTCCTATGCCACTGCCCTCCCCACTTGCGAGTCGCCACCCTACGCCATGACAACATCCTGCGAAGGCTAACCACGGCCATGCGGGTCACTGCCAGAGCCGAAGTCAGGGTCAACCAGACCGTGCCCGGTTGCGGAGAAAACCTCCGACCCGACCTGGTGGTTCTGGACCCTGACGAAAAACAGGCGCTCTTGATAGACGTTACTGTCCCCTTCGAGAACCGGTACGCCGCATTTATCGCGGCTCGCCGGGAGAAGAGGGACAAGTACGCCGGAATCGCGGAAGATCTGCGAACCCAGGGCTACCAAGTATTTCTCGATGCCTTCATCGTCGGTTCCCTGGGAGGCTGGGACCCTGCAAATGACCTGGTGCTCAGCAAACTTAAAATAGGGTGGCGCTACTCCAGGCTGATGAAAAAGTTAATGGCTTCAGACACCATCCGATGGAGCCGCGACATCTATGTCGAACACGTCACTGGCCACCGGCAATACCATGAGTCGTGATGCCTGCGGGGTGTGTTGATGGTGCGCTGCTGGTGCTTCGGACTTGGGTCGTCCACTAGGGCTCTTCCTTTTTATTATGTATTTGTTTGTTTATATATTTTAAATATTATGTGTTTTACAAAACTAACTCCACTGTGTTTCAGATTAACTGCATCGTGTACTGTACCTTTTATTTATACAATGTATATATCCGGCATTTTATAGTTATTTATTTTTATATTTTATCCTAATAAAGAAAAACCACGACCCTATACATCGTCAATAATAACATTGCTGTGATATGAATACTTGCGATACTTAACTCTGTGATATATTTTCCTAATAACATCTCTCATCTAGCTTTATTGTTTTTAATTATATGTCTTTTTTATATTTTAACTGTAAATGTTTTTTATTCTATATGTACTTTTATATTATATTTATAATGTTAGACTAGGCTAGGTGAAATATTTAAGTATGTGATAATAACTTAGTAAGATTGTAATAACATCCCCCTTATGGGCCCAATATTATTGTTAATTATTTAAGGATTCTATGTATGCAGTATCTGCTAATAAAGGTTAATCTGTTCTTATCAGCTTAATATCTGATACGCCCCACATGTGGGGCCAGTATATTAATCTTGTTTTTGGAACTGGACAGAGGCTCGGGGCTTGCTCCACCTCCGTCACGGGTCGGCCCGGTATTGCAGTACCGCTGGGATTGGCCCAGTTTTTACCATCATTAAACAAAAGTGACGTCTAATATTAGTAACACCGTCCAGTTCCTTAAAGAGAAGCGATTTGGAAAAGTTATACAACGGGCCAGAAACTCCACGACAAAATTCGGAGTTTCTGAAATTTCAATACCACGACCCATAAGACGGACCAGCTGCACTCACCTGCAGACCTACCTACTTCACCAGTGACCAGTGCCAGTCAATACCATCAAGAATGAGCGACCGGGAGGACGACGAAGACCAGCAGCAGGACGATGACGGGGCCGGCAACTTATCAACGGGCGATAGCGGTGAGTACCTGCTGAGATATCCGCTATCGGCCTCGTTTCAGTGCTCGGTTTGCATGCCTGTCGAAAGAACTTACAAACGACATGGAGATTTATCGAAGCACGTACGCAGATACCACCTTAAAATTATTAAATTTCAATGCCGGGGATGCGACCTGCTTTTCGACACAATAAAGGCATGCAAACTCCATCAAAGCCGAGCACTGAATTGTAAGAACCTCGAGGCCTCACCTGCACCCGTGCCCCCGCCCGTTCCACCGGGAGCACTTAGAATGCGCCGGCCGGCATATCATCGTCGGCGGCCTGGCTCCCTGGAGGTGACCGCCACTGCTCCTCCGCATGTTCCCGGCCCGGAGGACATGGGGTTGTAAGTAGACGAGCGTCCTCCCGTTTCACCGCTGACGCCAGCCGAAGAGGGGCTGCCAATCACGATTATCACGGCGGCCGTCGTCCACCAGCGGCCAGAATCACCCCAGAGGCGGCGTCTCCGACCACGCGTTCCGGCCGGTGCGCCCCTCAACGACATGGCAGCCCCCGAGTCACCCGATGAAGCCCCCGCATCCCCCGACGCAGCATTCGGCACGCCACCCGACCATCTGGGTGGCCTCGCATCGCCGTCGGGACCAATGCGACCACACCAGCTCTTCCCGGCCCGGCAGCCCGACCAGGATGACATTGCCGTGGTGCCCTCCCCCGCAGCATCCTCCAGGGCGCCTCCATCACGTCTCACTACGCCCTCTGCACCATCAAGGGAGGCAGCTGCCCCCACCTCGCCGCCGTCTAGCCTCCGGAACGACCTCGTGGAGCCTACCCCTCCTGCTCCAGAGGAAAACCTGCCGGAAGAGAACGCTGGTCAGCGGCGATGGGTGCCACGCTTCCGGCAGCTCGACAACATCGAGGACTTCGAGGCCGCCCTGGAGGAGCTGATGAACACAGTCAGGGAGGCGGCGCGCGGTCGCGGAGATCGGTAAGGAGATGCACGGCGGCAGTCACAACAACATCCGCCGCCGCCCCCACCACAACAGCATCCCCGACCCCAGCGAGAGCCGAACCACCGCGCGCCGCCGGCGAGAGACCAGCGACGTCGGCGAGCACCCCGCTACGACGCCCAGACGGCGTCGAGAATCCAAAAAATGTATCGCCAGGATAGACCGCGCGCTTTTAGGGAGGTAGCGGAGGGTAACTCCCCATACTGTGATATCTCGGGCGGCCAATTATATAATCATTTTTACAGGGTTTACAGCGGCGAGGGAGGAGTCGAGGAGCCAGTGATTTCCACCGATGTCCCGGCACCCCAGCCTGCACCAGCCGACGACCGAGACCCCCTGTCTGCCCCATTTACTCCTGCCGAAGTCTGGGCCCGACTGCGATTCTGCAGTAATAACGCCCCCGGCCCAGACAAAATCAGGTACGGAGTATGGAAGTTCGTGGATCCGGGAGCCAGGATCCTGAGCTCCATCTACAACACCGTGCACCGATTGGGGCACATACCCAGACAGTGGGGCAGGTCGAAAACGGTGCTGATTTACAAGAAGGGCGATCGGAATGCCGTGGAGAACTGGCGCCCGATCGCTCTCAGCAGCACCATCGCCAAGTTGTACGCCTCCGTACAGGCCCGTCGTTTGGGAGAGTGGGCTGATCGACATGGCAGGATCTCTAAACACCAAAAGGGATTCATGCCTCTCGACGGCTGTGCGGAACACAACTTTATTCTGCAGGCGGCCATAACAGAGGCCAAACGAACGCGGAGGTCCTGCTGCGTGGCGTGGCTGGACCTGACCAATGCGTTCGGATCGATCCCGCACAGCACCATTTATCGGTCACTCTCCTGGGCCGGCTTGGCTCCCGCCTCTATCGAACTCGTGCGGAGGCTGTACACAAACAACACCACGGCGATACGGTGCAGGGAGGGAACGACGGAGGAAATCCCAATCCTATCTGGAGTCCGGCAGGGGTGCCCCCTCTCGCCGATCATCTTTAACCTGGCCCTTGAGCCGCTCCTGCGGGCGGTCCACTCTTTGGATGTGGGCTGTCCCGTTGCATCGGAGCGTTTCGGCGTCTTGGCATACGCCGATGACCTTGCGCTTCTCGCCAGGACTCCAGAGGGCCTCCAGACGGCCTTGGACACGGCGTGCCGTCTGGCACGTGCGGTCGGCCTCCGTTTCAACCCCCGAAAATGTGCCACGCTCCATGTAGATGGTGTCCACAGGGATGCCGCCCCAACCACGTTCCAACTGTCCGGAACGCAATTACGCGCCCTGGACCGGAACGGGGTCTACGAACATCTCGGCATCCCCACCGGCGTCCACACAGCCCCGTCGGCCTTGGGAGTTTTAGAGAAAATGTCTGCCTGGACGTCCGGGATTGATGAATCACTCCTGGCCCCCTGGCAGAAGTTCGACGCCGTTAACTTGGGTGAGCTCGTGCTCACCCGGCTTGGTATCGGGTGGCGGTACTCGAAGTTAATGAGGAAGCTCATGGCCTTGGACGCCATAAAGTGGAGCAGGGACATCTATGTGGAACATATCACTGGCCGACGACAATACCCGGAGCCGCAGGGGGTGTAGACACACATTGGCCGCCCGAGACGAAGGGGGTGCCAATTTTTATTTTATTTTGTCGTGTAGTGTAGTGTGTTTGGTGCTGTAGTGTATACTTTATATTTTTCTGTACTTTTATATTGTAAATCAGATTGCCTTTTATTGTATCCTAACTCTATTTTAATTATTTTATCACGCACTTGTACTGTTTTTGTCATTTTATTTATACATATTTTTATACATATCTTTACCTTTACATGTTTATATAATTTTAACCTGAACGACAAGAGTGCTGTGATATTTATTTACTGAATTTTAATCTGTGATATTATTACAACATCTTTACCTAGTCATTTTAATTATATGTCTTTAATATTTTTAACTGTGATGTATTTTATTTATTTTAACTGTAAGTGTTATTTCTAGACTAGGCTAGGTAAAATATTATTTAAGTTCTGTGAATTATTTAAGATCCCACATGTTATCACCCCGTAGGGGCCAAATATTACTTGTTAATTAAGGATACTATTCTGTATGCAATAATATGCTAATAAAGGTTAATCTGTTCTTATCAGCTTAATATCTGATACGCCCCACATGTGGGGCCAGTATATTAATCTTGTTTTTGGAACTGGACAGAGGCTCGGGGCTTGCTCCACCTCCGTCACGGGTCGGCCCGGTATTGCAGTACCGCCGGGATTGGCCCACTTTTTAACAATCTAAAGTGACATTTTATAGTTATAACACCGTCCAGTTCCATAAAAGGGAAGCGATTAAAAAGTACGACACGGGCTGGAGACTCCAGGACAAAATTCGGAGTCTCTAAATTCCACCATTACCACGCCCCATAAGACGGACATCTGACCTGACACCGACACCAGTGCCGCTAGCCACCGATACCAATCCACCATCAAGAATGAGCGACCGGGAGGACGAAGACCAGCAGCAGAACGGTGACGGGGCCGGCAACTTATCAACGGGCGATAGCGGTGAGTACATATTGAGATATCCGCTATCGGAATCGTTTCAATGCTCGGTCTGCATGCCTGTGGAAAGAACCTATAGACGACATGGCGACTTATCGAAACACGTCCGCCGATATCACCTCAAGACAATTAAATTTCAATGTCGCGGATGTGATTTAATATTTGATACTATAAAGGCATGCAAACTCCACCAGAGCCGAGCATTGAACTGCAGGAACCTCGAGGCCTCACCTGCACCCGTGCCCCCGCCCGTTCCACCGGGAGCACTTCGAATGCGCCGGCCGGCATATCATCGCCGCCGGCCCGGTTCCCCGGAGATAATTGCCCCCGCTTCTCCGCATGTTCCCGGCCCGGAGAATGTGAGGTTGTCGCCAATGGATGAACGTTCTCCCGGTTCACCACTGACACCGATGGAACAAGGGCTGCCAACAGCGGTGGTCACGACGGCTGTTATCCACCAACAGCAGGAATCACCTGAGAGGCGGCGTCTCCGACCACGCATTCCGGCCGGTGCGCCCCTCGACAACATTGCAGCCGTTGGAGCCCCCGAGTCGCCCGATATAGCTCCTGCATCCCCAGAGGCAGCATTCGGGACGCCACCTGACCATCTGGGTGGCCTTGTCTCGCCGCCGAGACCACGACGACGGCCACAGCAGCCCGAAGAGGATGCCATCACCGTGGTGCCCGCCCCCGCAACACCAGTAGCCACCGCACCCTCCACAACGCCACCCCGGACCGACCTCATGGAGCCAACCCTTCCTGCCCTCGAGGAAGGTCTGCCGGAAGAGAATGCGAACCAGCGGCTATGGGTACCACGCCTCGAGGGAGTCAGCGATGCCGAGGAGTTCGAGGCCATGCTGGATGACCTGATCAGCGCGGTCAGAGAGGTTGCACGGCGTCGTGAAGACCAGCGAGACCGGCGGCATCCGCCACGGTCGCAGCCGCAACCACCACGGCAACAAAACCGCCCCCTCCAGCCGGCGACTAACCATCAACGTCGGCGGGGGCCTCGCTACGACGCCCAAGCAGCCTCCAGGATCCAAAAACTGTACCGGCAGGATCGGCCTCGAGCAGTCAGGGAAGTAGTGGAGGGTGACTCCCCTTATTGTAATATCTCTAGCCGCCGCTTATTCGATCATTTTTCCAGGGTCTGCAGCGACGGGGGAGGGGTCGCCGAGCCGGTGGTGATTCCACCCGATGTGCCCACACCGGAGCCTGTCCCGGAACACGACACAGACCCACTGTCTGCCCTTTACCCCGGCCGAGGTCTGGGCGAGGCTGCGTTTCTGCAGCAACAATGCCCCCGGCCCGGACGAAATCAGATACGGCCTCTGGAAGTATTTTGATCCGGGCGCGAGGGTATTGTGCTCAGTTTATAACACCGTGCATCGGCTGGGGCACGTCCCAAGTCAGTGGGGAAAATCCAGGACGGTGCTCATATTCAAGAAGGGCGATAGGGACTCCGTCGATAGCTGGAGACCCATCGCCCTGAGCAGCACCGTCGCCAAATTGTACGCCTCCGTACTGGCCCGTCGTTTGGGAGAGTGGGCTAGTCGGCACGGCAGAATCTCCAAATCCCAGAAGGGATTCATGCCTGTCGACGGCTGTGCGGAGCATAATTTTATTTTGCAGGCCGCCATCATGGAGGCCAGGCGATCGCGAAAGTCTTGCTGCGTTGCGTGGCTCGACCTGACCAACGCGTTTGGCTCCATTCCGCACAGCACCACTTACCAGTCCCTCTCCTGGGCCGGTCTGGCTCCCGCCTCCATAGACTTGGTGCGGAGGCTGTACCTAAATAACACCACGGCGATCAGGTGCCAAGACGGATGGACGGAGGATATCCCAATATCATCTGGGGTCCGCCAGGGGTGCCCACTGTCCCCCATCATTTTTAACCTCGCTCTGGAGCCACTCCTGCGGGCTGTTCACGCTCTGGACGTGGGCTGTCCCGTTGCTTCGGAGCGATTCGGCGTCCTTGCTTACGCCGACGATCTGGCACTCCTGGCCAGGACTCCGGAGGGACTCCAGTCGGCTCTCAATACGGCGTGCCGTTTGGCACGTGCGGCCGGCCTCCGTTTCAACCCCAAAAAATGCTCCACCCTACACGTGGATGGTGTCAATCGGGATGCCGCCCCCACCACCTTCCATTTGTCCGGGACGCAATTAAGCGTCTTGGATCGGAACGGCGTATACAATCATCTCGGTATCCCAACCGGGCTGTACACGGCCCCGTCCGCCTTGGGAGAGTTGATAAAATGTCTGCCTGGACCACCAGGATTGACCAGTCACTCCTGGCTCCGTGGCAGAAATTCGACGCCATCAACGCCTTCGTGCTGCCCTCGGTGGCATTCCACCTACGAAATGGCGTCGTTCCCAAGGCCGCCCTCAACGACTTCGACAAGACCCTGAAGCGTTGTGGGAAACGGTGGCTGAGCCTCCCGCAGAGAGCGAGCGTTGAGCCGCTCTACATGGACTGTCGCGCAGGGGGAATGGGCCTGATGCCGCTGGGGATACTAGCGGACATCTGCGCAGTGGCGCACGGCCATTGTAACCTGTCTTTTTTATTTAAACGGATTACATGCGCGGTGCTGTTCGCCAGAGGGTATTTGTCGTGAGTATATACGTACTTTCCGAAGCAACAAAAAAACAATATTTACGATTAGTCAGGCGCCACTTATTTTTTATAAAAAAATAAGAAAAAATGGTTTTATGATATTTTCACTGTTTTAATAATTTGCAAGACTCAAGAATATAAAAATTTATGAATAGAAAAATTTTATTATAAAAAGGTTAAATCATCTGTATAAGTATAAATGGCTATTGTAAAATATTTAAATGATAATTAATTAAGTATGTAAGAATAATTATTACTACATTAAGTTTAAGAGCTTGCACATAGCTATGATCGGCTTCACAAGATAAACATATTTGGTTTTTCAAGAATGTGATTTTATTATGTTAAAGATTTATCGATTATTGACTATTTAAAACAGTTTCTCCCTAGAAGGATGTTCGCAAAACTCACGGATTCAGAGTAGTTGAAAATAATATTTTAATTAGGTAACAGGAAATTATCGACGAACTGTAAGTTCCGTAGGTATATACAATAATTAATAATAAATGTAGGTATATACAATAATCAATAAATAAATAAATCAATTATAAATGTGATTAATTTCCTAGGAATCGAATAAAAACCGGAAAATACTGTCCATGTAAACTACACTTAAAAATGATTGCAATATAAAAACCTTCTTGCGCATCAATCGCATAAATAGTGTATTTTTAAGCGATCCAATTTATGAATATTTTCACCGCTTTTTAAATTGGTTTTCTGAAAATTTCCCTAGTCAGGTCATATTAGCGTAGTGGTTAACTGTGAAAATTGCATTTCACTTCGTTTGAAAACGTGCCTTAGAATGGATTTTTAAATTTAACAAAACCAAAATAAATGGTAAAATTGAACAATTTTGCCCCTTTTCCTTTGCCCGCCACTGGCTGACTTTACCTAAAAAATACTATTTTTCACACTACCTTCAATAGAACTGAAAAAGTGAAAAGGGAGCTTTGAAAACTGAAAATTTGAAATTTTAGAGGAATAAACATAATTTAAAAATATTCGAATATCTCCGCCATTTTTCTTATTTGCTTCTTGAAAATTTTCAGAATTAAGGGTTATTAGTATAGTTATCTACTGTAAAAATTTCAGTTCGATTCGTACAAAAATAGAAAAATAGAATAAACGGCTATAGAAATTTAGCCTTTTTTACCCTTTTCCTACCCATGCCACTGGCTTAATAATAAAAAAATGCAAATTTTATTGCAATAACTCAAATTTCAATAAATATTCTTCCAATAATGCTAATTTTGCTTAAAAGTTTTTGTTTCTAACTTGCTTATTTAGAGGTTCAAAATCTATCAATTTTTCTTAAAATTTAAAAGGCAGCCATTTTGGAACGGCTATTCCGATTTTACCCAAGACCGACTACTTGCAGTTATATTACTACACAAAAAATTTCAGCCCCCTAAATTGAAAACTGCGACCAGAAACCGTGCCTCATGACCGGTTTTTTTTTGTAAATTTGGAGGGACATCCTGTAAAAGTAACAAAACTTTAGGAAAATTATTTTTACGAAAATCAAACGTCATCTCTAAGTTTCACAAGAGTAAAAAATTTCGTTCATTAATCTTGAAAGGTGAAGCTACAGGAGCGTTTTTAAAATTTTAGAGAAATAAACATCATGTAAAAAAAATTCAAATAACTCCGCCATTTTTGTTATTTACTTCTTGAAATTTTTAAGGGCTAGAGGCTATTAGTATAGTTGCCTACTGTGAAAATTTCAATTTAATTCCTTCAAAAATGTGCTCATAAATTGTTAGAGAAATTTAGCGATTTTTACCCTTTTCCTACCCACGCCACTGGCTTATTAATAAAAGTAATGCAAATTTTATAACATTAAATCAAATTTCAATTAATTTTCCTCCAATCATGTTGATTTAGTTTCAAAATTATTTTTCCATCTTACTCATACAGGGGTTCAAAAAAAAGCAATTTTTCCGAAAATTCAAATGGCCGCCATTTTGAAACGGCTTGGCCGATTTTGCTCAAGTACAATACCAGACCAGTCCTTATAGATATCTTACTCCCACAAAAATTTCAGTCCCCTAGATTGAAAACTGCGACCTGAAATGAGATGACAAAAACGGGATTTGGGGAATTTTGAAAGGACACCCTGTAGAAGTAACGCGACTTTAGGAATTTTTTTCAACGAAAATCTAACGTCGTTCCACAGTTTTACAAGGATCCGAAATTTAATTCACTAATCTTGAAAGATAAAGCTACAGGAGCGTTTTTAAAATCAAAATTTCGTGATTTTGGAGAAATATATAAATATATAAATATATAAATATATTATATATAAATATATAAATATATATAACTTCTGACAATCTAACTCCCTTCTTAATTCTTATACAGCTCTTGACTAGTTCTTGGGTATAAGGGCACTTTCGGTTGATTAACTACGGCTACTATTTTTTGTTAATTTTAGATCTTAATAAGTATTTTATGATGTAATGTTTCGTGATGTGCCTGTTTTTGTAGCTGTCCTGAAGAAGACATAAAAATTAATGTCGAAACGTTGACTAAGAATAAATGATTAAACTTAAAAGTAGCCGTAGTTAATCAACCGAAAGTGCCCTTATACCCAAGAACTAGTCAAGAGCTGTATAAATATATATATTAATGGAAAATTGTTAAGGGCTATAGGCAAAAGTCTTTTTTTTTTTTTTATTAAAGTGTGGTCTTTATTATAATATCAACGTTTCGACCGAACAATTTGGGTCATCTTCGGGATTCTAAAATGACAAAAAGGAAACAGTTAACGATATAGCAGCTACTTACTAAAGATTACTTACAATAATTTGACCAATTCAATAGGTCTGGAAACATTTGGTAATTAAAAGAATTAAAAAATTTGTAATTTCTCGTCAACTATTTTCTTTGACAGATGTTTTGTCATTGAAAATTTATAATAATTATTACATAATAGTAGGTATTAAGACTAGGAACAATTGAAATAATATAAATATAATAATTACAGAATTTTTGATTGATATTATTGTTTAAAAAATTGTAATTGTAAATAAAAGTAAAAATTAGCTAGGTAGTTAATTTTTGTTCATTGTTTTTTGAGAATTTTTGTTATGTATGTCTGTTAATTTTGTTGTCATATAATAAAAACCTTCTTGCGCATCAATCGCAGAAACAGTGTATTTTTATGCGATTCAACTATGAAAATTTTTGCCGCCTTTTAAATTGGCTTTCTGAATTTTTCAATAGTCAGGTCGAATTTGCGTAGTGGTTTACTGTGAAAATCTCATTTCATTTCGTTTGAAAGCGTGCCATAAAATAGATTTTTACATAAACCAAAAAAAAAATTGGCAAAATTTAACAATTTCGTCTCTTGTCCTATATACCCGCCACTGACTAACTTTAAAAAGTTACAGGCGAGTTCTGAAAACCGAACATTTGAAATTTTAGAGAAATAAACATCATGTAAAAAAATTCGAATAACTCCGCCATTTCTCTTATTTGCTTCTTTAAATTTTGGAGAGTTACAAGCAATTAGTGTAGTTGTCTACTCCTAAAATTTCAGGTAAATTCCCTCAAAAATGTGCTCATAATCAATTAAAGAAATTTAGCCATTTTTACCATTTTCTTACCCACGCCACTAGCTTACTAATAAAAATAATAAAAATTTTATTGCATTAATTCAAATTTCAAATCATTTTAATCCAATCTTGTTAATACAGGTTTGTAGGAGTTTTTATTTTCTGCAATTGGGGTTGGCAGGAGCAGTCATATCTGCATGGGTGGTCCCGCCCGAGCCCGAGCGCGATGAAAACGGTGCGCTGGTCTGGTAGGTGCTGGTGCTGGTTTTAAATCAAGCAGTCCCGGGTCTGAATATTACATTCAATCGTTAAGTTATTAAACAAGCCTTTAATAATTGTCATCCTCATTATTTTGTTGTGAAAAGTTTTCTTTCTATATTGCTTATACTGGGACTAAAAAATAGCTTTTTCCCTAAAATTCAAAAAGCCGCCATTTTGAAACGACTCGATCGATTTTGCTCAAAAAATGCAATACCAGACCACTACTTGTGGATAATATCTTCCCCCCATAAAAATTTCAGCCTCCTAGATTGAAAACTGCTACCAGAAAACCGTGCCACAGGACCGAATGTTTCGAAATTTTAAAGGACACCCTGTAGAAGTAACGCGACTTTTGAAAAATTTTTCAACGAAAATTTAACGTCATCCCAAAGTTTCACAAGAGTAAAAAATTTCTTTCACTAATCTTGAAAGATGAAGCTACTAGAGCGTTTTTAAAATTTTAGAGAAATTTACATCATGTAAAATAAATTTGAATATCTCCGCCATTTTTTTTTATTTGATCCTTGAAATTTTTGAAGATTAAAGAGTATTAGTATAGTTGTCTACTGTAAAAATTTTAATTCAATTCCTTCAAAAATGTGCTCAAAAACTGTTATAGAAATTAAGCCATTTTCACTCTTTTCCTACCCACGCCACTGGCTTAATAATTGAAAAAATTCAAATTTTTTTGCATTAACTCAAATTTCAATTAATTTTCTTTCAATCCTGTTAACTTGATGTGAAAGTTTTTTTGCCATCTTGCTCATACAGGGATTCAAAAAATAGTAAATTTTCCGAAAATTGAAATGGTCGCCATTTTGAAACGGATCGGCCGATTTTGCTCAAGTGCAATACCAGACCACTCCTTGTAGACGTCTTACTCTTACAAAAATTTCAGCCCCCTAGATTGAAAACTGCGGCTAGAAACCGTGCCTCAAGGACCGGATTAGTGGAATTTTGGAAGGACACCCTGTAGAAGTGACGTGACTTTTGGAAATTTTTTCAACGAAAATCTAACGTCATTCTAAAGCTTTACAAGAATCCAAAATTTCGTTCACTAATCTTGAAAGATAAAGCTACAGGAGCGTTTTTAAAATCGAAAAATCGTGATTTTGGAGAAATAAATATATATATAAATATATATATATATATATATATATATATATATATATCGTGGGCAGGTGAATTTTGGAAAACCACTTTTTCGTGATCTGGGGGTCATGATCGGTGGACATTTGATGAGTTTGGGTGATTTTCGAAAAGTGATGTCGTCCTCAATAGTGTATTTTTTTGTTAAAAAATACACTAATATGGAGTTGTAAATAATGTTAAGGTCGTTTATATCTGATTTGGTGTTAATGGAATTACTATCTTCATTTATATAACACATCTCAAGAAAAATTCTTTTTTGAAAATGTTTTTCTTCTGTGAGTACAGAAATGTCTTCAAAGTTGGCCTCGTGATTGTTTTCTCTTTGGTGTTTGGCTAAAGCACAACGTTGTGGTCTTAATTTTGTATCACTCTTGTGTAATGATATTCGTTGTTTTAAATAGGTGGAACATTGTCCGATGTAAGTACCATTGTAATTTT
Organism: Malachius bipustulatus; assembly: GCA_910589415.1. NCBI lineage: Eukaryota > Metazoa > Arthropoda > Insecta > Coleoptera > Melyridae > Malachius > Malachius bipustulatus. The sequence continues at coordinate 9,361,275 of OU342634.1, forward strand.
TACAAGGTATTTTGTAGATGATATCTGATCTTAAAAGGGACGGTAATTTATATTTGAGTTGTGTAAAAAGAGACCTATTAGTAATTATGTTTTTTTTTGGCAATTTTTATATTTAATTCTTTGAAAACGTTCGAAATCTTTGGAGTGAGATCTGCTATATAAGGTAAAGACATGTGTTTTGGTAAATTAGGTTGTTCTAATGTATCTAATTGATGAGAATTATTCGGATTTATTCCAATAATCTCTTCTTGATTTTGTCTTGTTTCGAAACCTCTGTTTTGGTTATTAATGCTGTTATAAAGAATCCTATTAATAAAAAAAAAAAAAGACTTTTGCCTATAGCCCTTAACAATTTTCCATTAATATATTTATTTGGCAATTACTTCTATTATAATAAATATATATATATATATCGTGGGCAGGTGAATTTTGGAAAACTACTTTTTCGTGATCTGGGGGTCACGATCGGTGGACATTTGATGAGTTTAGGTGATTTTCGAAAAGTGATGTCGTCCTCAATAGTGTATTTTTTTGTTAAAAAATACACTAATAGAGAAATCTGGCCTTTTATCCGGTGAAGGACGTCCTGTTCAGGGGAGTCGATCAAACCACCACACCTTCCCAGTGCTCAAAGAGGAGGCCTCACTTCAAAACGGGAGCTTGACGTCCCCACGGTCCCTCTGCCTTTACCCCCAACTATCCCTGGCCAGGAATGTTAGTACGCCAAACAAAAAACCCTGCAAAAGCAAGTTCACTCAAGCTCTATTCACGGGAGAAGGCAAGTTCCAAAATTTGGATAAAAAAGTGACAAAGATACCAATAAAATAAATTACTTACCCAATTTCATTGGGGTTTTTTGACACTATACACAATCTCAAAATAACTCACAAACCAACAATCCAAGCTAAGGGCACTGATGAAAAAAGATAGGCCACAGGTCGCAATAATTACACGATTGATATAAAAGGAGATTTATAATAACAGAACCTCACAAGAAGATCTTTCTATCAGCCACCTTATCATTCCCACCTAAAGATACTGAATTAACAATCAAAAATTATTTTTCAACAACTAAAATAGAAAAACTAAGCCTATAAATTACTAATAAAATAAAACTAGAGAAACTAAATAATCATAGATGATTTTTAGAATAAATATTTCTAAGTGAAACTGCAAAAAAATTAAATCTCTATTTTGAAATGTTACACCATTCCCTGCTCAACTCCAACAATCTGAGTGAGCTGTGCAGGCGCATGCTGCGGGGGGTTGTGACCCGGAGGATCCGACGGGGAGCGGAGCCCAAGGACATGGCCGGCTTCCTCAACGGGGACATGATTGGCGACTTTATCAACGAGACGACGGACCCCAGCAACATCTGGTCCCGTCTCAGAGTCGCCACCAAGAAACTCAGGACCAAGCTGGGTCTCGAATGGGTCGCAGCAGGAGACGGCGTTCAGCTTCGGCTGAACGGGTCCCCGCTAAAAACAGGCAGCGTGGAGACCGCGCTGAGAGCTGCGTTGCGGGAATTTTTCCGCCAGCAGCTACTCGATAAACCCGACCAGGGCAAAGTGTTCAGCGTCACGAGCGCCACCACTCCGCCAAACCATTTTATGCGGGGTGGCTCATTCACGCGCTTTGCCGACTGGCGGTTTATCCATCGCGCCCGTCTCGGCTGCGTCCCGCTTAACAGCGTGGCCAGGCGCTACCGACACCATCGCGCCGGCCACACCGAGACTTGCAGGCGCTGCGGCTACGCGCAAGAGACGCTGCCGCACGTCCTGTGTCACTGTCCCCCTCACCTGAGAGCCGCCACCCTGCGCCACGATGCCATTTTAGCCCGGATGAGCAAGGCTATGCGGGTCCCCGCGGAAGCTGAGGTAGGGTCAATCGGACCGTGCCGGGTTGCGGGGAAAATCTACGACCCGACCTGGTGGTCCCCTTCGAAAACCGGTACGCCGCCTTCACGGCGGCTCGCCGAGAGAAGCGGGACAAGTACGCCGGCATCGCGGAACATCTGCGAGCCCAGGGTTACAACGTCTTCCTCGACGCTTTTATCGTCGGTGCCCTGGGTGGCTGGGACCCCGCCAACGACCTTGTTCTCGGCAGGCTCGGCATTGGGTGGCAGTACTCCAGGCTCATGAGGAAGCTCATGGCGTCTGACACCATTAGGTGGAGCAGGGACATTTATGTGGAACACATCACTGGCCGGCGGCAGTACCCGGAGCTGTAGGGGGGAGGAGATCGGATCGGCAGGTGTTCCTGGAGTGGACCGCAATTTTTAAAGTGTTCTGGTGCTTGTAGTGTTAGTGTGTTTTATTGTACATTCATTTTTATATTATTAGTTTATAAGATTAACTTTAATTTTAATCCTGACATGTATGTATTTGTATCCAGCGCTATTGTTATTGTTTTTTTATATTTTACTGTCTTTTATCTTTATGTGACCCTTTACATCATTTCTATCTTTTTATACAATAACTCGGGCTGTGATAATAATGAACTATTCTGTATCTGTGATATTTTTATAACATCTTTCAGTCATGCCATTTTAATTATGTGTCTTTTTACATTTTAACTGTATTGTACCTATTTATTATAACTTTTATTACACATTTTATATTTTAGACTTAGGCTAGGCTGTGATATTTTTAGTTCATTTATTGTTATAATTTAAATTGTGATACCATCTCCTCTTTTGAGGCCCCCTATTGTTATATTTTAAGGATTTAATATTGTATATGCAAAATTTGCTAAATAAAGGTTAATCTGTTCTTATCAGCTTAATATCTGATACGCCCCACATGTGGGGCCAGTATATTAATCTTGTTTTTGGAACTGGACAGAGGCTCGGGGCTTGCTCCACCTCCGTTACGGGTTGGCCCGGTATTGCAGTACCGCCGGGATTGACCCACTTTTAACCACCATCAAACAAAAGTGACGTCTTATATTTAGTAAATAACACGTCCAGTTCCATAGTTGAGAAGCGATTTGAAGAAGTACACAGCAGGCCAGAAACTCCACGACAAAATTCGGAGTTTCTGAATTTTCAATACCCACGCCCCATAAGACGGACCAGCTGCACTTACCTGCAGACCTACGTGGACCTACCTACTTCACCAGTGACCGGTGCCCATCCACCATCAACAATGAGCGACCGGGAGGACGACGAAGACGAAGACCAGCAGCAGGACGGGGCCGGCAACTTATCAACGGGCGATAGCGATGAGTACATATTGAGATATCCGCTATCGGCCTCGTTTCAGTGCTCGGTTTGCATGCCTGTCGAAAGAACTTACAAACGACATGGAGATTTATCGAAGCACGTACGCAGATACCATCTTAAAATTATTAAATTTCAATGCCGGGGATGCGACCTGCTTTTCGACACAATAAAGGCATGCAAACTTCATCAAAGCCGAGCACTGAATTGTAAGAACCTCGAGACCTCACCTGCACCCGTGCCCCCGCCCGTTCCACCGGGAGCACTTTGTATGCGCCGGCCGGCATATCATCGTCGCCGGCCTGGCTCCCCGGAGGTGACCGCCACTGCTCCTCCGCATTTTCCCGGCCCGGAGGACGTGGGGTTGCCAGTAGACGAGCGTCCTCCCGCTTCACCGCTGACACCAGCCGAAGAAGGGCTGCCAATCACGATTGTCACGGCGGCCGTCGTCCACCAGAGGCGGCGTCTCCGACCACGCGTTCCGGCCGGTGCGCCCCTCGACGACATGGCAGCCCCCGAGTCACCCAATGAAGCCCCCGCATCCCCCGACGCAGCATTCGGCACGCCACCCGACCATCTGGGTGGCCTCGCATCGCCATCGGGACCAATGCGACCACACCAGCTCTTCCCGGCCCGGCAGCCCGACCAGGATGACATTGCCGTGGTGCCCTCCCCCGCGGCGCCTCCACCACCGTTCACCACGCCCCCCGCACCATCAAGGAAGGCCACTGTCCCCACCTCGCCGCCGGCTAGCCTCCGGAACGACCTCATGGAGCCTACCCCTCCTGCTCCAGAGGAAAACCTGCCGGAGGAGAACGCTGGTCAGCGACGATGGGTTTATCCACCGCGCCCGTCTCGGCTGCGTCCCCTTAAATAACGTGACCAAGCGCTACCGACACCACCGCGCTGGCCACATCGAGGCCTGCAGGCGCTGCGGCTACGCGCAGGAAACGTTGCCGCACGTCCTGTGCCATTGTCCCCCGAACTTTAGAGCCGCCACCCTACGTCATGACGCCATTCTCGGGCGCCTAAGCAAGGCTATGCGGGTCCCGGCCGAAGCGGAGGTCAGGGTCAACCGGACCGTGCCGGGTTGCGGGGAAAATCTCCGACCCGACCTGGTGGTTCTCGACCCTGTCCAGAAGCAGGCCATAATCGTTGACGTTACTGTCCCCTTTGAAAACGGTTACGCCGCATTAATTGCGGCGCGCCGCGAGAAGCGGAACAAGTACGCCAACATCGCCGACAACCTGCGAACCCAGGGCTACCAAGTCCACCTCGACGCTTTCATCGTCGGTGCCCTGGGTGGTTGGTGTCACAAGTCGTAAATATATATTATTATTGGAGGAAGGTATTAGAGAGAGAGACGATGCTATTACTCATGAGAGATATATTTAACTAATGATGTTAGATGCCTGGTTTCCTCTAGGAGGGTCAAGCAACAAGGGTTGTTACCAACTTACAGAGTTGCCAGGGTTGTCAGATGTACTTTACTCTACAGTTGGGACCCCGCAAATGAGCTTGTGCTCACCCGGCTTGGTATCGGGTGGCGGTACTCGAGGTTGATGAGGAAGCTTATGGCCTCGGACACCATAAAGTGGAGCAGGGACATGTATGTGGAACATATCACTGGCCGACGACAATACCCGGAGCCGCAGGGGTGGTAGACGCACATTGGCTCCCCGAGACGAAGGGGGTGCCGATCTCTTTTTAATTTTATCGAGTGTAGTGTAGTTTATTTGGTGCTTGAATTGAATGAATTAAAGTGGGAGTTGGGTTGGCATCGGAACTTACCATTTGCCACAGATTTTTGCAGATGAGGACCTGATTATAGGGAAACACCAGGTGTCCGCAGACAGCTGACCAAGGCATCGGGAACTTTTTTTCTTGGGTGGCCAAGAGTATAGTGATATTGGTTGGCAAGGGAATGCTGCAATTAATCAGACTCTTGTAAAGTTCGGAAATAGGAAGTGGGTGATTTGAGCGGGAAAAAAAGATGGTTTAAGTCGGAAATTGACTGGTCGTCACAATCACATATGTCGGTGTCCGACATTCCAATCCTATGAAGGTGATATGGAGAGTTTCCGTGATTTAGTTTAAGTCTTGTTACTGTAACACTGTAATGTCTGCTAACATTGTAGTCTGTCAGATGGGGTATGTGCTTTGGTAATGAGGGATGAATTTTGCAGTAGTGATTTTGTTATTTATTCACAAAGTTATCCCATTGTTTGGCCCATAGATTCCAGATTCCTTTTTTTGAGGCAGAGATGAGGTCTTGAAACTGACACTTTTGGGAAACTACTGAACGGCTCACTGCTTCTTTAGCCAGTTTGTCAGTCATTTCATTACCTGGGATACCTGTATGATCCTTTACCCAGAGAAAAGTGATTCGTCGTCCCTAAAGTTTCAGTTCATATACGAGTCTCCTTATGTTGCATAAGCAGCCGGATGATGCAAGACTGCCTATGGTCATGTTTGTGATGGCCTCAACGGCAGATCTGGAATCCGAGATAATCAATGCGTTGGCATCGCGGAAAATATTAGATAGATACTTCAAAGCGTGTTCAATGGCAAAGAGTTCTGCAGAGAAAATTGAGCAGAAATCTGGTATTTTTCTTGGATAATTATTCTGTTGTGGGAGTAGATAGCATATCCAGTCCCACGAGCGCTTTTGGAGCCGTCGGTGTAGATCTCAAGGAAGCCGGCATGGCGGTCTAAAATAGAGCGAAAAAGAGTCAGATTGAAGGAAGGCATCTCTGAGTACGATGGTATAATTGCGGTCGGAACGAAACCTAAAGAGGGGAAATCAAGGTCAAAAATGGGAAGCTTCTCTCGGTGAGGGAGAAAACTGAGTAGGTTAGTGAAATTGGTTTGCACTTCTGAAAGAGGGGGTGTGTTCTTCTTCATCCAATATTTATTAGTCAGATTATCTATGGCTATTTTTGGAATGTTTTTTTCGTAGAGTTTAATGAGGGGAAAGTGTTGTATGACAATGTTTTTTTATAGCCAAGGATGCTCGTCTCATAAACAGGGGTGGTTCCTGTGATTCAACCAGGAGCGCAGGGATAGGCGAAGATTTAAAAGCACCCGTGCATATTCTCAAGGCGTTAAATTGAATCTTGTCAATTTTTTTGAGATGACAGTTTGCTGATGACCCGTAGAAGACAGATCCATAGTCTATAATTGAGCGAATGTATGATCTGTAGAACAACAGGGCTGTCTTTGGATCTGCTCCCCACTTGGTTTTAGTGACACATTTCAGCATGTTGATCCCTTTCTCGCATTTATTCTTTAGGTGTTGAATATGTTTACTCCGCAATAATTTCTGGTCAATGATTACACCCAAATACTTGTATGATTTTTTAACAGGGATTTCAACGTCGCCGATTCTTATTTTTCAGGAGTGGATAGCCTGCTGTGTCTTGTAAAGAGGACCATTGCAGATTTTTCTGGTGAATGAATGAGCTTTACTTTTTCAATTGCACTATCGTATCTGTCCCGCACGGTGTAAAAGCAAAAGTCATCTACGTACTGAATGCACTTAACGCTTGAGTCGAGGATTTTATGTATGCCCTGTGTGTAAACGTTGAGTAAGATAGGGCTGAGGACCGATCCCTGCGGGAGTCCTTGGTTTATTATTCTTGGGCCATGGAGGACATAATTTTGATCTTTGGTAAAAACTTTCCGATCTCTGAACAGATTTACAATATTGCAGGCAGCTTTAGGGGGCACTTCTAAAGAAATTAAGTTGTTTGCAAGACCATTAAGGTCGACGGAATCATAAGCACCTTTGGGGTCAATAAATAGGCATGCGACATAGGAGTTTTGGGATAGAGTGTTATGGATGTCTGCCACCAGCTGAGAGAGGGCCTCCGTAGTTCCTAAGCCTTTACGGGATCCGTATTGTGTTGGGAGAAATTTGCTTTCGTGCTCCAAGAACCACTCCAATCTGACCTTAACGATTCTCTCAAGTGTCTTAGCTATGCAAGACAATAATGATATTGGCCTGTACGAGGACGGTGTATTTCGATCTTTTAAAGGTTTTAATATTAGTTTGATGACGACCTCCTTGAGCCCCTCCAAGACTCCATCAGATATCCATCACTTGTTAAAAAGCTCTAGGAGAGTTCTCCTGCCAAGGTGAGACACGCTCTGGAGTATCGAGTAGGTTATGTTGTTTTTGCCCGGCGATGAGCCACGATGAGTTTGCAGTGCTGTCTCCAGCTCTGCCATTGTGAACTTCTCAAGGGGAAATACGTTATTATTTGTTGGTGTTAGATTGCTACTGAAGGGACGACAAATCACGGTGGGTGGGGCGAGAGACTCCAACATTTTTTCAATTATATGTGGGTAGTATATAAATTATAAAAATTAATTTGGTCTGTGAGGCAATATTTTGATAGTTTAAATAGTGGTCTAAATTCGAGCAGTTTTTATATTGTTTTAGAGCTGTTTTCCTTGCGCGTGGAATGTTGGAGCACTCTCGGTCCCACCACACTGGTCTGGCTGTTTTGATGGTTATAGGTTGACGTATTTTGATAGACTGGTCTGCAGCTTTACTAAGAATGCTAATAAAGTCTGTGAGTGTTACGTTTTCTCTATTCTCAAATGAATTTATTTGATGATCCATAGATCTGGTAAAGAGCGTCCAATCAGCTGTTTTGTCATTCCATTTGATTGAAGGGGTTAATTGCTTAGGGGTAAAATTACAGTTGCATTGAAGAAAAATTGGATAATGGTGAGAGCCCCATGTATCATTGAGAACTTTCCACGTTAATTTACCTATTAAATTGGGTGTGATAATGGATAGGTCAACTGCGGACTTGTTTTGGCCTGGTCTTGTAATTCTTGTCGGGGAACCGTCATTTAGAACACATAAATTGAAGTTATTGAGTGCTTCCACCAACCTTTCACCGTCACTAAGAGAGCTGAGTGAGAGCCCCATAGTGTATGGTGACAATTGAAATCTCCACATAATATCACATTTCCTGAAAATTGGGAAAAAGTCTTTCCCAGTCTCTGACAGAAAGATTTTTATTTGGAGGTTTGTATATTGAAGCTAAGGATAAAATGAGTTTTTCGAGAAAAACCGAACAGATTTTTCTTATTGTTTAAATGTATGTCTAATGTCCTGTAATCGATATACTTGGCAATGAGAATGGCGACACCGCCCTTTCCGTCAGCTCTATTTTTTTGAACGCAGTTATAACCTTGGATGTTAATCGATGCATTAGGTTTAAACCATGTGCGAGTAAAGTGCTGAAAGCTGAAACTCCAAGTCAAAATTCGGAGTTTCGGTGAAAGTGACTGAACACCCCGGAACGGCGCCTACACACCAGTATGTACTACGATATCCTTTAACCGAATCGTTCCAATGCTCGGTTTGCATGCCAGTGGAGAGAAATTATCAGCGACACGGCGATTTATCAAGAGCGGCAATGCGAAATTTGAGACAATCAAGGTATGCAAACTCCACCAAAACCGAGCATTGTTGTGTAAGAACTTAGAGGCCTCTCCGCTGCCACCACTTCCTTCCATCCCACCTGGAGCGCTTCGAATGCGAAGACCGGCATATCACCACCGCCCGCCTGCCTCCGCGGAGCCCGAAAACAACGTCCCCGCCCCTCATCATGTACGCAGCCCTGAGAGGAACCTGATGATACCCGAAGAACAGCCCGCAGGCCCCCAGTCGCCGGGCACGCCGCTAACGCCGTTAGAACAACTCGCGCCAACAACAGTGGTTACGGTGGTCGTTATACATAATGTGGATCCACCTGAACGGCCGATCGTGTCACCGTCGCCCGACAGACGCCGGCTTCGCCCACGATCTGTAACCGGCACAGCACACTGGACACAATATCAATATCTGTCGACCCGACCGGAGGCCCAGAGACGCCCGTCGCCACCCCATCGCCGCCGCCGCGGCGACAAGAAGATCGGCGGGGTCCCTCATCTCCAGAAATGGAGTTTGAAACACCACCTGCCGGTCCCCCGACACCGCCTCTCCACTCGGGGGGATCGCCTCAACAACAACTCCACCAGCAACCACCCGTACCCGAGGTAATGACCAGCCCCACCATGCCCCCCGCACCATCAGGGGAGGCGGTTGTGCCGACTTCCGATCCCCCCAACAACTACAGACCGCTCTGGATGCCGCCCACCGACTGGGCACTGCAGCCGGGCTAAAATTCAACCCCAGTAAGTGTGCGACCCTGCACGTCGACGGCGCAAACAGGGATGCGGCGCCCTCTCAATTCCATATATACGGGACTCAGTTAAGAGCTCTGGATCGGGAGGGCGCTTATGAACACCTGGGCATACCCACCGGGCTCCACACTGCTCACTCGGCCTTGGGGGCCATAGATAAAATGTCTGCCTGGACCAGCAGAGTCGAGCAGTCTCTCCTGGTTCCGTGGCAGAAATTTGACGCCGTAAATACATTCATAATACCCACGGTATCCTTCCGTCTTAGGAACCGCGTCGTCCCCAAGGCCAACTTGAGCAACTTCGATAAAGAGCTAAAGCGCTGCGGGAAGAGGTGGTTAAGCCTGCCCCAACGCGCAAGTGTGGACCCCCCTGTACATGGACTGCCGAACCGGGGGCATGGGTCTCATGCCCCTCGGACAGCTGGCTGACATCTGTGCCGTCGCGCATGGCCACGCTTTACTCACTTCTTCCAATCTGGGGGAACTGTGCCGGCGCATACTACTTGGCGTCGTATCGAGAAGGATACGACGACCGGCCGGACCGGGTGACGTGGCCAAATATTTGAACGGGGAGATGGGTGGCGTGTTCGCCAACGAGACAACGAACCCCACGAACACCTGGTCCAGGCTCAGGATCTCCACCAAGCGCCTAAAGACCACAATGGGCTTTGGTTGAGTGGCGACCGAGGGGACGACGTTCAATTACATCTGAACGAGTCCCCCTAAAGACCGGAAGCGTCGAGACCGCATTGAGGGCCGAGCTTCGGGAATTTCACCGGCAGCGGTTCTTGGACAAGCCTGACCAGGGCAAGGTATACAGCGTCACTAGCGCCACCAGTCCGCCAAACTGTAACATGGCAAATGTCATCTTACATTATTTTAGTATTTTAGTTGAAAAACCCACACTGTATAGCACTAAGACTGCACTTATTCTGGTACGCCTGTTATCATCACCCCGCGCGCAGCTCGCACAGCCCGAACGTGAGATAAGGTATTTGTAAAAATCTGCAAGCCGAGCTCTTTCATTTTGATAGCTAAGTGTCCTTGTGTCCAGATTGGCAGAAGGTAAGATAATTTATATTATAGCGATGGTTTTGATTATAAAATGGCTAATGCAGGGTGAGATTGATGCGTGAATTTTATCTTATAAATAGTTATTATTATTGGATGTGACGAGTTTGATTTTGCTGTTTTGAACACTAATTTTGAATACTAAATTATATCGATTAAGTCTCTGAGGCTGCAAGATGTGCAATGAGTTAGATTACAGCCATTAATTGACTAATATAAAGCGGTAGGTACGTATTAGGTATACCTACTCAGTTTAACATTGAGTTGCTTTTCTTATTTCGTTGCACACTTAGGTCTCAGGATTCATAGTTGATTGTTAAATTAAAACTGATCTCAACTGAAACTCAAACAGGCATACCCGCTCTCTCTTTTGGGAGAACTCCATCAATATGAGGAAGGACCATGTGAGAAGCAGTACCTACGTAATGTGACATCACCCCCAGAGACCATCATGATCACCCGCCTGGAACCCACATAATAGCTCTGAAAGAAGACGACGGTGATTCTTCGGCTGGAAAGTCCAGAGAGTTCCAGCTCCACAGCCAGATCTTTCAGATCTTTCGCTTTTACTATCTGGCTTGCTTCCATCGCCTTCTTGCAGATTCTTCTATTTTGTTGAGTCATTTTTTTTGCCTTTAGTGATCAAGCTTATTTTTGAAAATTCTAGTCGTCACCTGCCTTTATAATTTAATTCTCTTTAATAATTGAGACATGATCTTTGTTCACGTGTAATCAATAACCCTGACCCTGGTCAGTTTGATTTTTTAATTCTATAGGTTTTATTATGACAACAATGCATTGTGAAACCTCTATATAATTTCGTACCTCATACTGTTACTGTAATAGCTGTGATTAAAATTTTGATCGCTTCATTCGATATAAGTACATTCGTGAATTTTCTAACTTCACTGTATTTATATTCTAATTTATATTCTTATTTACATAAACTTATATTTATTTATATTCTTAACTTCTAATTTATATTCTCACTTGGAACTCTGAGTTGCTGTACTACTCTCACCACTTATGCTATAAATAAATTTGTTAAGTTAAGATGCGTGTTTCCTTCTCTTACTGCTCAACCCCTCATATGTGTTTGCCGATGTAATTTTGAGAGCTAGCTGGTAGCTAAATAGCTGGTTATCTTTTCGTCTCCGATTCTCCTTCGTGAAGGGAAATTGGGGATGGTAAAGGAGCAGGTAACAAAACCATTTCATGCGGGGTGGCGAATTCACGCGCTTTGCCGACTGGCGGTTTGTCCATCGCGCTCGTCTCGGATGCGTGCCACTTAACAGCGTGGCCAAGCGCTATCGTCATCAGCGCTCCGGTCATAGCGATAAATGCAGACGCTGCGGTTACGCCCAGGAGACCCTGCCCCACGTCTTGTGCCACTGCCCTCCCCACCTGCGAGCCGCCACCCTACGCCACGACAACAACTTGCGGAGGATGGCCACGACAACATCTTGCGGAGGATGACCACGGCCATACGGGTCCCTGCCAGAGCTGAAGTCAGGGTCAACCAGACCGTGTCCGGTAGCGAAGAAAACCTCCGACCCGACCTGGTGGTTCTGGACCCTGACGAAAAACAAGCGCTCTTGATCGACATTACTGTTCCCTTCGAGAACCGGTACGCTGCATTTATTGCGGCTCGCCGGGAGAAGAGGGACAAGTACGCCGGGATCGCGGAACTTCTGCGAACCCAGGGCTACCAAGTATTTCGCGATGCCTTCATCGTCGGTGCCCTGCAAATGACCTGGTGCTCAGCAAACTGAAAATAGGGTGGCGCTACTCCAGACTAATGAAAAAGTTTATGGCTTCAGACACCATCCGATAGAGCCGCGACATCTACGTCGAACACGTCACAGGCCACCGGCAATACCAGGAATCATGCCTGCGGGATGTGTCGATGGTGCGCTCCTGGTGCCTTGGACTTGAGTCGTCCACTAGGGTTCCTCCTTTTTATTGTGTATTTGTTCTTTATATATTTTTAATTGTGTATTTTATGAATTTTATTAACTCCACTGTTTTTCAGATTAACTGAATCTGCTATACCTTTTATCTATACTGGCAGCGTGGAGACCGCGCTGAGAGCTGCGTTGCGGGAATTTTTCCGCCAGCAGCTACTCGATAAACCCGACCAGGGCAAAGTGTTCAGCGTTACCAGCGCCACCACTCCGCCAAACCATTTCATGCGGGGTGGCTCATTTACGCGCTTTGCTGACTGGCGGTTTATCCATCGCGCCCGTCTCGGCTGCGTCCCCCTCAATAAAGTAGCCAAGCGCTATCGACACCACCGCTCTGGCCACACCGAGGCCTGCAGGCGCTGCGGCTACGCGCAGGAAACGTTGCCGCACGTCCTGTGCCATTGTCCCCTGAACTTTAGAGCCGCCACCCTACGCCATGACGCCATCCTCGGGCGCCTGACCAAGGCTATGCGGGTGCCCGCGGGGATTGAGGTCAGGGTCAATCGGACCGTGCCAGGTTGCGGGGTAAATCTCAGACCCGGTCTGGTGGTCCTGGATCCTGCCCAACAGCGAGCCGTGATTGTAGACGTCACTGTCCCCTTCGAGAATCGGTACGCCGCATTCACTGCGGCTCGCCGACAGAAGCGGGACAAGTACGCCGGCATCGCTGAACATCTGCGATTCCTCGTCTTCCTCGACACTTTTATCATCGGTGCTCTGGGTGGCTGGGAGCCCGCCAACGTCCTTGTCCTCGGCAGGCTCGGCGTTGGGTGGCGGTACTCCAGGTTCATGAGGAAGCTCATGGCATCTGATACCATTAGCTGGAGCAGGGACATCTATGTGGAGCACATCTTAGCACATCAGCTTAATATCTGATACGCCCCACATGTGGGGCCGGTATATTAATCTTGTTTTTGGAACTGGACAGAGGCTCGGGGCTTGCTCCACCTCCGTCACGGGTCGGCCCGGTATTGCAGTACCGCCGGGATTGGCCCACTTTTCATCAATCAAAAGTTACTTTTTAAATTATTAACACCGTCCAGTTCCATAAAAGAGGAGATTAGAAGAAAGTACGCGACGGGCCACAGAAACTCCATGATCAAAATTCGGAGTTTCTGAGTACCTACATTGTTCCACACCCCTTAGACGGACCATCTGCACACCATCTGCCTACACCAGTGACCAGTGCCATTATTTCTATCAATAATGAGCGACCGGGAGGAAGAAGACCTACAGCAGCACGGTGACGGGGCCGGCGATTTATCAACGGGCGATAGCGGTGAGTACCTACTGAGATATCCGCTATCGGAATCGTTTCAATGCTCGGTTTGCATGCCTGTGGAAAGAACATACCGACGACATGGTGATTTATCGAAGCACGTCAGCAGATATCGTCTTGAAATTATAAGATTTCAATGCCGGGGCTGCGGACTGCTGTTCGAGACAATAAAGGCATGCAAACTCCATCAAACTCAAGCATTGGATTGCAAGAATCTCGAGACCTCACCTGCACCTGTGCCCCCGCCCGTTCCACCGGGAGCGCTTAGAATGCGCCGGCCGGCATATCATCACCGCCGGCCTGGCTCCCCTGACGCGACCTCCCCTGCTCCTCCGCATGTTCCCGGCCCGGAGGACGCGGGGTTAATAGTGAACGAGGATCCTCCCGGTTCACCACTGACACCACTCGAACAGGGGATGCCAATCACGGTTGTCACGATGGCCGTCGTCCACCAACGGCCAGAATCACCCGAGAGGCGGCGTCTCCGACCACGCATTCCGGCCGGTGCGCCCCTCGACGACATGGCATCCACCGAGTCACACGATGGAGCCCCCGCATCTCCCGACACATCATTCGGGACGCCACCCGACCATCTGGATGGCCTCGCCTCGCCATTGGGACCACGGCGACCACAACAGCTCTTCCCGGCCCGACAGCCCGACCAGGATGCCATCACCGTGGTGCCCTCCCCCGCAGCACACTCCACGGCGCCTCCATCACAGTTCACCACGACCCTTGCACCATCAAGGGAGCCAGCTGCCCCCACCTCGCCGCCATCTAGCCTCCGGAATCACCCCGTGGAGCCTACCCTTCTTGTTCACAAGGAAAACCTGCCGGAGGAGAACGCTGATCAGCGGCGATGGGTGCCACGCGACAACATCGAGGACATTGAGGCCGCCCTGGAGGATCTGATCAACACAGTCAGGGAGGTGGCGCGCGGTCGCGGAGATCGGCGTCGAGATGCACGGCGGCACTCACAGCAGCAGCCGCCGCCGCCGCCCCCACCACAACAGCATCCCTGACCTCCGGAAGAGCCGAATCACCGCGCGCCGCCGGCGAGAGACCAACGACGCCGACGGGCGCCACGCTACGACGCACAAGCGGCGTCGAGAATTCAAAAGATGTATCGCCAGAACAGACCACGCGCGTTCAGGGAGGTAGCGGAGGGTAGCTCCCCGTATTGTGATATCTCGGGCGGTCAATTATACAATCATTTTTGCAGCGTCTACAGCGGCGAGGGAGGAGTCGAGGAGCCAGTGATTTCGGCCGATGTCCCGGCACCCCAGGCTGTCCCGGTCGACGACCGAGACCTCCTCCCCTGTCTGCCCCATTTACTGCTGCCGAAGTCTGGGTCCGTCTGCGATTCTGCAGCAATAACGCCCCCGGCCCAGACGAAATCAGGTACGGAGTATGGAAGTTCATGGATCCGGGAGCCAGGATCCTGAGCTCCATTTATAACACCGTGCACCGACTGGGGCACATACCCAGACAGTGGGGCAGGTCGAAGACGGTGCTGATCTACAAGAAGGGCGATCGGAATGCCGTGGAGAACTGGCGACCGATCGCACTGAGCAGCACCATCGCCAAGTTGTACGCCTCCGTACAGGCCCGTCGTTTGGGAGAGTGGGCTGATCGACATGGCAGAATCTCTAAACACCAAAAGGGATTCATGCCTGTCGACGGCTGTGCGGAACACAACTTTATTCTTCAGGCGGCCATAACAGAGGCCAAACGAACGCGGAGGTCCTGCTACGTGGCGACGCTGGACCTGACCAATGCGTTCGGATCGATCCCGCACAGCACCCTTTATCGATCACTCTCCTGGGCCGGCTTGGCTCCCGCCTCTATCGAACTGGTGCGGAAGCTGTACACAAACAACACCACGGTGATACGGTGCAGGGGGGGAACGACGGAGGAAATACCCATCCTATCTGGAGTCCGCAATTTATAATAAAGTGATATACCTAATGCCTTTGTATCCAAATTTCGTCTCAAATTGAATCATCAACTTTTCCAATCTGCCAAAGAATTTTGGCAAGAGTTGTTTTAAATTAAAGGCTAATTAAAATCAAAATATCGTAGGCTTTTTTCAACGTAATATTTTTTTTACCATTTTGAAAACTAATCAATATTTGAACTGCAATAATATAAATTATAACCTATTGAACAATGTATTAGGTATCGCACTTTTATATAATTACATAATTAATTAATACCGGAAAACAGTTGAAATATAAAATCAAAATATGTTTTTTTTTTCAAACAACGAAAGAAAAATTATCTCCAATGAAGTATAGATAACGAAACGTTAAGTAAACCGGTATGAATAATAAAATGAAATTTAATCCTTTAATGGAAATTAGTTTTAAATCCTTTTGGAATAATAATTATTATAATAATAATTATAATTATGAATCTAATGAGAGTAGATGACAATCCACAATGAAAAATCAACCATAAATTGAAAAATATAATTAAAAACTCTAATGACCGAAAATAGGTATAACTTCTCAAGAATATTGAACTTTAAATTAAATGTATCTCAGAATGCACCAGCCGAATGCTATATTCAATCATCTGCATTCAAACGTCTGGCAGAACCACAATACGATTACTGCATGGGTGTTACGGCAGGTATAAGGTAAACTTTTTAAAGAAATGTGAAACGCACCTTGCTCCCGAATACAAAAGTACGTCATATTTTATGTATATGAATAGTTTTGTTTTCTGTTTTGCCAACATATTCGATCATAATAGTGAACGTAAAAAGATGAATTAAAATTATTTATATAGGTAAATAATTATATGTACAGAACGACGACTTCCTTGAAGACTGCGCAATAGGATTACTGATTGAAAGCAACAAATTTTGATGATTCCTACCTCCCATTCTGACCTAGTGAGATGAAAATGGTACCATATTAAAAATAAAATAATTCTACATATCATATAGTAATTTTTCCCCAAATCCATTCTGAATAAATTTTTCTGTAAACATTATTATGTCAAGTATAAGATCACACCACATTTTCTCACACTTACCTAGCCGGATATAACTTGAAACCGTTTGAAGATGCAGCAAAGTCGTTTATATATCCTATACTAGCTTTTTGAAATCTATATCATGACCATGAACATTAATTATTGCTAGTAATTAATAAGTATAATAAAAAATTCGCATTTCTTATATTTTTTCCAAATATTTTAATTCTTTAAATTATCAATTCCAAATTCCGTTAATCGAGACAAACAATAAGCATTTTTCGATTCTTTTTTTAACTTTGGGGTGGTTTTTCATCCTGAGGCGAGGGGTGTAAAAAAATTTTTCTTCGGCACGATTATAAAGCTGAATAATCAGTATTTTCCGATACCAGTAACAGCCCATACAGCACGTCCAAATAAAATTACGTCTCTACAAGATAAACACTTGAGGAACAAAAGACGTTACTGTGGATCGAATTATTGATCTAGTAATGACATACACAAATGAGATACACCTATTTTTATATCGATACAGTGTCTAATCATTGTATACTGTATGCAATTAAGATTCAAAACATTTTTATATGACGTAAAAAATAACTTTTTAAATGATGAAATTTGACGTCCGTACATGATACCCACAACGTATAAGTCATATGTATGTGTGATGCTTTAAATATTATTTGTGCCTACTCTGTACGCACCATGTAAAAATGCGTCGTATACACATAATACAAATCACCATATATACACTCCTTAGTTGTGTTTCGTTGTGTCTACATTCGAGCAGATTGGTGTATGCATACTGACTGTGTATCTTGTGTCTACTGCACACACCCTGTAAACGTGCGACATTTACACATAATACAAAAAACAATATATACACTCCATAGTTGTGTTTCCTTGTGTCTACATTCGAGCAGATTGGTGTATGCATACTGACTGTGTATCTTGTGTCTACTGCACACACCCTGTAAACGTGCGACATTTACACATAATACAAAAAACAATATATACACTCCATAGTTGTGTATTGTTGTGTCTACATTGGTGCTCAAACATGCGCGCGCATAAGAGTCATCGTATGCACACCGACCATGTGTTCACGCATTTCTATAAAAGAGTGGTAAAGCAAAGCAGTGCCAGCAGCCATTTTAATTTCATTTCGAAGCTCGGAAGTGTTCTCTGTGTGAGTGTGCAGCTTGAAAAGGATTTTATGAGGTAAGTAAAGGTTTTTAAATACGTTATTACTCCTATATATAGGATTATTATTATTGATGTTGAAACGTTTCATGTTTAATATTATTGTATGCTTTTTGTACCTAAAATTAATAACATTTTGATGAAACGATCTTTACGTTGTATAAACATTCGTTATTAGAATATTGTGATTTACCGTTCATACATCCATAGATACGCGTTGGATTATTACCTATAATTTTTATGTACCTTAATTGTATTGGATTTTGGATTGTTAGAAATTTTTAATTTAACGACTTCCATACATTATTCCAACAAAATTTCAGGCATATGAA
Organism: Malachius bipustulatus; assembly: GCA_910589415.1. Lineage (NCBI taxonomy): Eukaryota > Metazoa > Arthropoda > Insecta > Coleoptera > Melyridae > Malachius > Malachius bipustulatus. The sequence goes on from OU342634.1 coordinate 9,379,529, forward strand.
GAGCCTATTTAGCTATTAAATTTTGTGTATACACCACGTAAAAGTAATAGCACTGTGCATAATATGTACTGTTATGGTATTCCTTTTCCCCCTTATCTAATTTATTATTATTAATTCTATTAAAAAAATTATACCATAAACAAATCAAATTTTAATGATTCTTTGAGGGCACTCTCTCTCTCAGTTGGGTTCAGTTGAAAAGAAAATTTTGATTTAATTTAATTTGAATTCTAATTTGAAAACTTTTTAACAAATACCTAATTTATTATTTGACAGAATATTTATTACAGAAAATTACAAAAAAAAAACTACCTCGAGCTCTCTGATTCTAAATTTTGTTAAAACTACACTTATAAGAATTTAAAATCACATCAAAATAATCTTACAATATCCTTCACAATATGCGTCTCGCAGCCTCGCTTCTCCTTTTCCTGATCTACCACTCTCTCTGTCACTCTCTTCGTGTCTCACTGCTTCTCTTCTTCTTTCCGCTTCTCCTTCCTTTCTTAAATACAATCTGTAATTTCCTATCTTTTAGACATCTTCCAGGTTTCTTCCACTTTTTTTCAAGTCGATCTTCTCTATAATTTATCCCCTTCCGACTTCTTCACGTTCTCTTCGCTATCTATTTGTTCTTCTCTTTTGTGCTTCCAAAATAACTACCTTCACCCTTTTTACCTTTTCTTATACACGCTCTTCTCAATTTCAATCTAATTAATTAATTCTCCTTGTTAGCTACCTCTTTGTTCTTCTCCTTTTTCTTCCAAATAATTATTTTTACTTTTCTTACTCTTTTCCTTGACAGTCCGCTTCCCAAATTTTTTTAATTATTATCTTTTGACAACCTCTCTTCTTATAGTTTATTTCTTTCTTATCCTCTTCCACTAAATATTACTTCTTCTTTTCTTTAATTCTTCTAAATCATTATTTTTTAACTTCTCTTACTCTTTTCTGACAGTCCGCTTCCCAAATTTTTTTAATTATTATCTTTTGACAACCTCTCTTCTTATAGTTTATTTCTTCCTTATCCTCTTCCACTAAATATTACTTCTTCTTTTCTTTAATTCTTCTAAATCATTATTTTTTAACTTCTCTTACTCTTTTCTGACAGTCCACTTTCTTAATTTCTCATTAATTAATTATCCCCGTTGCTATCAACATTTTTCTCCATTCACTTTTTTCTTTTCTCTACTGATTTTTTTAAACAATCCAAAATTTATTTTTTACATTTTTAATAATTAAATACTAATAATTTTTATTTGTTAAAATCTTCAAATCAAATCCAAACTTTAATTATTAGGTGAACCTAATTTTTCATAACAGTACCTATATACAATCTGCAAGTGATAGTGTTTCTGATGATTTATAACATAAATCCGGACTTTTTATTATTGCTTAAATTATTGCAGAAAATTAATGAAAATTCTCGTCCCTCAACACTGAAATATTTTGTATTTACAGGCGGTGACGATCGGGGCAAATTTAAAAAAAGAGGAGAATGGCTGAGAAGAGGGCTGCCGCAAAGACTGCCGATGTATAATACCTATATTTTTGCATTTTAACTATGTTGTTTTTGACAGATTTTGATATTTTTATAAAAGTTTTGTAATATTCCAGTGTTTTATTCCTACTTCTGTTTTTATTTGCATAAATAATAATGTTTTATAATAGTGTAACTATATAGGTACCTATAGAGTGAAATACAGAACTTCCATAAAGACATAACGACATAAGATATTATATGGAAGGAAAAATGGAACAATTTTAAAACTACCTTTCTTGAGCTAGCTAGATACTTCTGGAAAATAAAAGTTTCGCAGCCCGACCTTTCGTTCCCAAAATAACAAAGATAATAGGTAACAATCAATAAATTCATTGGTAAAATACGAATACGAAAAGTCAGGCTGCAAAACTTTTATCTTCCTGAAGTACCCTAGTTCATGAAAAGTATAGTTTTATGTAGAGTGTGTATACATGGGACGAAAGTGCTACATATACACGGTATAGTACATTTACATTCAAAATTAATAGGACAAATAAACTGCTCAACAAATGAAACGTTACATGACCAAATTTGCCCTAACTTTGGCACTGATAAAATTTGGATTGTTTCGAGCAATTCAATTTTTGTTTCGAGGGTTCACTAGTTCAATCCCTTGTTTATCAGTCCGTATGTTTGCAAGAACTTGGTACTTCACACAAAGTTTATATAGGGTGGTAGATAAAACAGTTCAAAATCTCAGAAAGTTCAGCTTGCTCCCATTTGATCAAAAATTTTTCTTTTTGAATTTCAACACAAAGATCATGAAGATGGACCTCATATCTCGAAACGGTTTTCGAATTTTCCGATTATTTCTTTTATTTACAGGGTGATCTCAAAATAACTACTTTTTGGTGTGGCAATGATAACTTTGTTACCCGTGACTCGATTTTCAAAATGTAGGGCTCATTTTAAAGCTAAAGCTTCAAGCAAGAACACGCAAGATTGATAATCGCCTAAGGACAAAAATTGAAAATACAGGGTTGTATTAAAACTAACCCAAATCTGAATGGCTTCCGAAATCTGGTATTAAGGAAAATTTTAAATAAAGTCAAGTTGCTTTCAAACAAACCATTCATTCTGAATACTTCAAGATGTTCTTCGCTTGCATGAGTTAAGAATTGTTGACATAAGAACAAAATTACAACTTCGTGTTTTCGAATGAGGTAGCCGCTTTGTTATTATTAGGCTTATTGTTTATCATATGGATGTCACTATTATTGATTGTTGTTTGACGGCTGATAAAACTGTTTTATTTATTGTAAGAATCAATTGACCACCCTTCTCCGGATATATAAATCCGCTTGAGCATGTTTGGAGCAGAATGAAAAAAAAATCCTAAAGAAAGGGAAGGACAAATGGATAATTTGAATGATTTGGTGATAGCTATACAGGAAGAATGGGAAGCTACTCCCCAGAATTTTTTACATCATCTGGTGGAGGGAATGCCAAGAAGAGTTACGGCAGTTATAAAAGAGGCAGGGGAGGTCCGACAAAATACAGGGTGTCCCAGCTCATTCGAAGCGGTCTCTGTAGGCCAAACGATGCACCTTTTCAGAAAACTTTTTAAAAATTCAAGTACAGAATCACAATGGCCATAATTTAAAATTATTTTGGAGTATACAGAGTGTCCCATATGACAGTGACATATCAAAGTTATGTTTTTTTAAATGGAATGCTCCCATGTTATTGCAGTTTTAGATTATCTGAGAAGAGGAAATAAGATTGGCTTTTACAGTTGGTGTTTAAGTTCAGTAGTTTTTGAGTTATAAACAAGTGAAAATCGTCATTTTTCAAGTTCAAGGCCCTGTACATTGAAAACGGTTCAAGATAGAGAAAAACGGCTTACATGTCCCTATTTTAACTTTTCATGTACTATCCCATGATGTAGATAAAATGTTTATACAGGGTGATTAAAAATTTGAAAAATTCTGAGATTTCTCCACGCGTCGCCAAATAAAAAAATCAAAGAAAGTACAAATGTTTCTATACCATAGAACAGTACATGAAAAAGTAAAATATGGACATGTAAGCCGTTTTTCTCTATCTTCAGCCGTTTTCGTTGTACAGGGCCTTCAACTTGAAAAATGACGATTTTCACTTCGAAAACACGAAGTTGTAATTTTGTTCTTATGTCAACAATTCTTAACTCATGCAAGCGAAGAACATCTTGAAGTATTCAGAATGAATGGTTTGTTTGAAAGCAACTTGACTTTATTTAAAATTTTCCTTAATACCAGATTTCGGAAGCCATTCAGGTTTGGGTTAGTTTTAATACAACCCTGTATTTTCAATTTTTGTCCTTAGGCAATTATCAATCTTGCGTGTTCTTGCTTGAAGCTTTAGCTTTAAAATGAGCCCTACATTTTGAAAATCGAGTCACGGGTAACAAAGTTATCATTGCCACACCAAAAAGTAGTTATTTTGAGATCACCCTGTAAATAAAAGAAATAATCGGAAAATTCGAAAACCGTTTCGAGATATGAGGTCCATCTTCATGATCTTTGTGTTGAAATTTAAAAAACCTTCTTGCGCATCAATCGCAGAAATAGTGTATTTTTATGCGATTCTACTATGAAAATTTTTGCCGCCTTTTAAATTGGCTTTCTGAATTTTTCAATAGTCAGGTCGAATTTGCGTAGTGAAACTTTGAAAATTTCATTTCATTTCGTTTGAAAGCGTGCCATAAAATAGATTTTTACATAATAAACCAAAAAAAAATTGGCAAAATTTAACAATTTCGTCTCTTGTCCTATATAAGTACCCGCCACTGACTAAATTTAAAAAGTTACAGGCGAGTTATGAAAACCGAACATTTGAAATTTTAGAGAAATAAACATCATGTAAAAAAATTCGAATAACTCCGCCATTTCTCTTATTTGCTTCTTTAAATTTTGGAGAGTTACAAGCTATTAGTGTAGTTGTCTACTCCGAAAATTTCAGGTAAATTCCCTCAAAAATGTGCTCATAATGAATTAAAGAAATTTCGCCATTTTTACCATTTTCTTACCCACGCCACTAGCTTACTAATGAAAATAATAAAAATTTTATTGCATTAATTCAAATTTCAAATCATTTTAGTCCAATCTTGTTAATACAGGTTTGTAGGAGTTTTTATTTTCTGCAATTGGGGTTGGCAGGAGCAGTCATATCTGCATGGGTGGTCCCGCCCGAGCCGAGCGCGATGAAAACGGTGCGCTGGTCTGGTGCTGGTGCTGGTTTTAAATCAAGCAGTCCCGGGTCTGAATATTACATTCAATCGTTAAGTTATTAAACAAGCCTTTAATTGTCATCCTCATTATTTTGTTGTGAAAAGTTTTATTTCTATATTGCTTATACAGGGACTAAAAATAGCCTTTTTCCCTAAAATTCAAAAAGCCGCCATTTTGAAACGGCTCGATCGATTTTGCTCAAAAAATGCAATACCAGACCACTACTTGTGGATAATATCTTCCTCCCATAAAAACTTCAGCCTCCTAGATTGAAAACTGCTACCAGAAAACCGTGCCACAGGACCGGATGTTTCGAAATTTTAAAGGACACCCTGTAGAAGTAACGCGACTTTTGAAAAAATTTTCAACGAAAATTTAACGTCATCCCGAAGTTTCACAAGAGTAAAAAATTTCTTCCACTAATCTTGAAAGATGAAGCTACTAGAGCGTTTTTAAAATTTTAGAGAAATTTACATCATGTAAAATAAATTTAAATATCTCCGCCATTTTTTTTATTTGATCCTTGAAATTTTTGAAGATTAAAGAGTATTAGTATAGTTGTCTACTGTTAAAATTTTAGTTCAATTCCTTTAAAAATGTGCTCAAAAACTGTTATAGAAATTAAGCCATTTTCACTCTTTTCCTACCCACGCCACTGGCTTATTAATGGAAAAAATTCAAATTTTTTTGCATTAACTCAAATTGAAATTAATTTTCTTTCAATCTTGTTAAATTGATGTGAAAGTTTTTTCTGCCATCTTGCTCATACAGGGATTCAAAAAATAGTAAATTTTCCGAAAATTCAAATGGTCGCCATTTTGAAACGGCTCGGCCGATTTTGCTCAAGTGCAATACCAGACCACTCCTTGGGAACATCTTACTCTCACAAAAATTTCAGCCCCCTAGATTGAAAACTGCGGCCAGAAACCGTGCCTCAAGGACCGGATTCTTGGAACTTTGAAAGGACACCCTGTAGAAGTAACCTGACTTTTGGAAATTTTTTCAACGAAAATCTAAAGTCATTCCTCAGCTTTACAAGAATCCAAAATTTCGTTCACTAATCTTGAAAGATAAAGCTACAGGAGCGTTTTGAAAATCGAAAAATCGTGATTTTGGAGAAATAAATATATATATATATATATATATATATATATATATATATATATATATATATATATATATCGTGGGCAGGTGAATTTTGGAAAACCACTTTTTCGTGATCTGGGGGTCATGATCGGTGGACATTTGATGAGTTTGGGTGTTTTTCGAAAAGTGATGTCGTCCTCAATAGTGTATTTTTTTGTTAAAAAATACACTAAAAGAAAAATCTTTGATCAAATGGGAGCAAGCTGAACTTTATGAGATTTTGAACTGTTTTATTTACCACCCTATATAAACTTTGTGTGAAGTACCAAGTTCTTGCAAACATACGGACTGATAAACAAGGGATTGAACTAGTGAACCCTCGAAACAAAAATTGAATTGCTCGAAACAATCCAAATTTTATCAGTGCCAAAGTTAGGGCAAATTTGGTCATGTAACGTTTCATTTGTTGAGCAGTTTACAATGTGTATGCAGAGCAAGTATAAAACCTTCTTGCGCATCGATCGCAGAAATAGTGTATTTTTATGCGATTCAATAATAAATATTTTCTTCCTATTTTTTTTTATACCTAATGAATTTAATGAAAAATAATCCGATTTTTTTTTGGGAAAACTCCACCTACCTACAAAAAAAAATAATGATCCTCTCGTGGATGCGAACCCGCTCCAACAGTTAGCTAGTCAAGGATGTAACAAACTGAGCCACACGGTGCGTTTCGAATTTGTAGTGATGATGGGGTAGATATAATGTAGTACGTCAGGTACCTACATCTACTCATTTTATTTTTTAAACTGGTCATATCTTAGTTATTAAAAAACCAATTTGAATACTTTTTTCACCTGCATGTAGGTGATTTAATTGTCGTTGCGATTGCTCTTCTAATTTTCAGAACCATTCATAATTGAATGTGAAAAAAAATAAAAAAGAAATTGCGAACCATTTCATCGATTTAATAATTTTATATAAGTGTAAGCTAATTTTGCACAAGCGAAAAACTTTTTTATCTTTCGTTTAAAGTGCTACATTAATCGAGGCGAATTGAAGCTAAGACATCAAATTATATGTTAAAGCAAAAAAAATGGAAAATTTCGGTTCAAACTTCTTAAAAAATGGACTCATAAACGGGTATAGAATTGACACATTTTCACCCTTTTTCCTACCCACGACACTGGCTTATTAATGGAAAATATGCTAATTTTATTGCATTAACTCAAATTTCCAATAATTTTCTTCAAATCCTGTTAATTTGATTTCAAAGTTTTTTTGCCATCTTGCTCATACAATGGTTCAAAAAATTGTCAATTTTCCGTTAATGTTCGAAAAATTCAAATGGCCGCCATTTTGAAACGGCTCGGCCGATTTTGCTCAAGTGCAATACCAGACCACTCCTTGTAGACATCTTACTCTCACAAAAATTTCAGCCCCCTAGATTGAAAACTGCGGCCAGAAACCGTGCCTCAAGGACCGGATTTGGGGAACTTTGAAAGGACACCCTGTAGAAGTAACGTGACTTTTGGATTTTTTTTCAACGAAAATCTAAAGTCATTCCCAAGCTTTACAAGAATCCAAAATTTCGTTCACTAATCTTGAAAGATAAAGCTACAGGAGCGTTTTTAAAATCGAAAAATCGTGATTTTGGAGAAATAAATATATATATAAATATTTACATCCTGCTAACATTATTGCATCCTTTCACAATCCATCCTTATTGCGTCTCCCAGAAAACGTGGATAAAACCTGAACTACGGCGCGAATATTGGTAGGTAAGGTAGTTTTCTGTTTAAGGCACGTCATCAGATTTACAGGAATTTAATTTTCCTGTATACATTACTTCATATGTTTTCCATACCTTATTGAAACCGTTCATGTTAATAACTTTACTACTTCCACCTGTGTGTATATTATACATTATTACGTCCATGCGTTGTTGCCAAAGTTAAATACATAAGCCTTACAATTCTATAACATTATTGCATCCATTTTCAATCTGTTTTGAGTGCATTAACCCTTAGATGGAATGGTGATTTTTTGTAGGTCTCACAATTGGTGTAGCTGCGTAACTGCTTGTACTGCGTTTCTGTGGGTAATTTTTCGTGAACTGTATTTGTATGTCAAGTGTTTGCTGACGTATTGCAAAAACACAAGAAATTAAACAAACTGAGATTTGATATAGAGTTAGTAAATAATAATGATGAACACTAAAAGCGATATTGCGAGATTCGCTAATTTCATTTTTGATAAAAATTATTTTTTCTTCGGACTTTATTTTATTTTCTTGACAACCATCCTCTCATCCTTAGATTTTCAAGTTCGTAATCTCAGTAGGGATAATTAACAATTTACAATTATGTAGCACCCAATGTTGTTCCGAAATTTTAACCGGCATCATTGATCTGCCATTCTTTTTTTTTAAGTTGAAGCAAATTTTTTTATATCATACATACTCGTATTATGATCATTGTTCAATAGTGACTGCAATATAGATCGTCAACTATAAATATTTAAGCATTTATGCAACTTTTGTGCATAAAGAAATCAGCGATATTTCTGCTTAGAAAATTGAAAACACAGACAGTGATAGTTTGAATTACAGTTTGAATTTTTTTCATACGTAGTATCTCTGAAACTGAAAAATGCACTGAAAATTAGTTAGGGTAATTTCTAAAATACGAAGGAGGGATCACAAGTAAATCCATCAGCAAGCTATACAATTACTAGCCGTTTGCGCCTTATTTTCCGCGATAATTAAAATTAATTAGCAACTTAGGTGTATCGTTTAAATGCTCTAGAAAAATGCTATCCACTGATAAAAAACTTGTCTCAAAAAAAAAGAAAAAAAAACAAACATATTCTCAGCTTTTTTTAAAAAAATAAGAAGAAAAAGAAGAATGGTTATCTAACAACATAATATTGCCTGCGTGGTGGTTATTATGATATCCAATGAATAAAAGAACTATTCTGACAGCGGACTGACACGAAGTATTCATAAATTAAATGAATACTCTTGAAATACAACTAAGAAAAATAATAGCGACCCGGCCAGGGCGATGCGCTCGAGTACAATATCGATACAGGGTGCGAAACTGTCATAAATAATAATAATAATGCAATGTGTGGGAAGTAACCTGCTATCGACAATAACATTACAATAATCATTTACAAAGTACCTAATGATTAAATTTTCGATACTTTGGACTTTAGGTCATACATCATGGAAAAGGTAGATGCTTTAAAAACAGTGCTTGTTTCCAGAAAAGTATATACCTTTTTTGGTCTAAATTAAACAAGGAATAAATCAAACATTAGTAGCGTCTGGCGGTAATAGTCTTTAAAAAATTGAATGTTTCTGTCTAGATATTAGCCATTAATTTAAATAAACACTGGAAGTACTAACTGATAAATCAAATTTAATAAGTTTTAAATTAAGTAAATAAATAAGTTGTTTCTAAAGCATGCTTTGTTATTGTTGAGAAATGAGAATGATCAGAATTTATGGTGGGCAAATTTAGTGCAAAGAATATTTCAAAAGGGTTTTTCTCGGAAACTGCTCATTTTATCGTGATAGGACCTTTTCCGAATATTTCTTCATGTTCTTCAATTGTGCATCTTCAAAACTCAGAAAAAAATATTACGGAGCAAGTTATAGGCCTTTTTTGAGGGTTAAGGGCAGTTAAGGCTCTTTGGCTTTGAGGAATTTGGGTCTAATATGGACCAAGGATACAAAGGTATATTAGTGATAAGATTGAAGAATGATTGAAGAGAAGAGTGACAGCTTGGAAGAAAATCCGTACACTAGAACAAAGTGTAATAAAAAATATTGATTTAAAAAATCAAATTTGAAGGCCTATAACTTCCTTATTTGTGTGTTTTCTAAAAATAGTAACTTCCGGACACCCTGTAATAATACATTATTATAATACCAATATCACTGAAAGAAATATTACCTGCAAAGTGCAAATTTACTTTGTGTACGTCATGAAAATTAAATAAAAAAGTTAGGTTTCTATTATTTTGATGACAAATAAAATTTATATATTTTATTTTTATATATTTTCTATCAATATTATTGATACAGAATAATTTTAATTATCATTTCTTTTTTATCTAATATAGGTGTAGTGAGTAAACTGTGAAAATTTCATTCAAATCGGACCACGGACACAGAAGTTACGGTACGCGGTAGCTGTGTGACGTCATATTCGAGTATGCCGATAGTTCGTCGTTGAGCTTTTCGGCGTATAAAATCGTCGTCGGTTGTCCGATCGGGCTGAAATTTTCACAGTCGACTGCTTTTGTGATGAATAACGCAAAAATGAATAAAACGGCCCCACTTCGCTTCTCACTCAAAATAATATCTTTTGGGGTTCGAAAGAAAGGAAGGGAAGGATTTAGTTTTTTCACTAATACTACTGGGAGTGGTGAGTAAACTGTGAAAATTTCATCCAGATCGGACCACGGACACGGAAGTTACGGTACGCGGTAGTCTGCGTGATGTCATATTCGAGATATGCCGATAGTTCGTCGTTGAGCTTTTCGGCGTATAAAATCGGCGTCGGTCGTCCGATCGGGCTCAAATTTTCACAGTCGACTGCTTTAGTGATGAATAACGAAAAAATAAATGAAGCTGCCTCACTTCGCCTCTCACTCCAAAAAAATCTTTTGGGGGGCCGAGGGGAGGTAAATTTCTTTTTTCTCTAATACTACTGGGTGTAAAAAAAGTCCCCATTCTCCCTCATACTCAAAAAAATAAAATAAAATAAATTTAGGGGTTTGGGAGGCGTTTTATTGGAACGGGGGGATTTATTTTTTTCTCATATGGGACTAGATGTGGTGAGTATAAACTATGAAAATATTATCCAGACCGGATCACCGGACACAGAATTCTTGACAGAACTTAAAGTTAAGATAGGGACATGTAGGTAAGCGGTTTTTCGATATTTTTATCCGTCTTCATAATTTACTTAAACGCCTTTAAAATTGAAAAATTCAGAGTTTATTTTGTTTGTAGCTCATAAGCTACTCTGTTACACCCTGATTGTGAAAACTATGTGCATTTAACTTTGTCGGACAATATAAAAACGTAATATTAGGCAGGATGTCCCCATTAAAATAACGAAGTGGATTTCTTCAACTTCCTATATTTCTAAACTTTCCGGAAAACATCTTGAAAATATTTTCATTCGTGGTTACTTATATCATGGCAAATTTTTTTTCGAAACTCTACGACCAATAGTTTCCAACCTTAGAGTGGCGGACCTCAGAGAGACACCCGGTATTATAGTAACATGTATTGAGAGAGAAAATGGACGTTAACACCGAATATCTACGCCACACGACACACTATACGGCATCGACAAAACCTGAAATAGCAAAATTAAAGACAATATCTTTGTTTGTTCATTTTTCATGCCAAGTTTCATCAAAATCGGTTTAAATTTAAACTGGTTGCAATCAAAAACTGTTATACTTCTTTAAACTTTGATACTGTATTTTTTAAACGAAACGTCATTTTGAGGTAAGATTTACATTTTCAGCTTGTATTCAAGAGAGGAACTACTCATTTTAGCTTGGTCCACTATCACTGAAACACCCTGTATTGTCTTTTATACCAACAAAGTGATAATACTTGATAATAATTGAGAAACAAATACTTACTTGATAATAATAATAATGTACTTTTGTATTTTTTTTATTATTTCGATTACTTATGAGTTAAAAGTACTTTACAAATCGACAATAATTTTCCACTAAATTTTAAAGCCTGAATCTTTTTTTACATGTGACCCTTTGAGGAAACGTTATTCTCAGGAAAACCTTAGAAATGGCGCGTCGAAAAAATATTTATTTTTTCATTTCGCGAAAAAAGTGGGCGAGTTCAAAGTTTTCGACTGTACCAAAAGAATAGTACATGTAAGATTAATCAAACATAATAATTTGATTACAATTCAATTTCTACTTTCATAAAATTTAATAAGGAAACTTTCGAGTATTTTGAATCAAAATAACAATATTTCACAAGTAAAGTTTGACTTGCTTGAGATAGATATAGGCATCCGTGTTTAGAATACAAATGGCTCTCTCTATGAACGTAAAAGTGTTATACTCATGGATACACTCGCTTCTCTCTGTCGATGCATTCTTCTCTTGGTCCTGCGGTTATATATGGCAAGCTGATGAGGGATAATAACATCGAAACATCGTTCTCCTTGTCTTAACCAGACCGTCTGAGGTTTGTGTCGTATAGAGAGAGCCATTTTTACGTTAAAATTTGTGTCGTATAGAGAGAGCCATTTTTACGTTAAAATTAGATTTGAAGCTCGGTTACAGTTTATGAAATATTAAACTTTTCATTGAATATAAGCTATAAATGTAAATCATGTGATTTTGCCTCTCGGTATAATTAAGGTACTTTGGTAGGTACGTATTCGTTGTTTGAAAAAAAATATATAAATGAGATGAAATTCTGATGATTGCACGACTACCTACATAGGATATTTTTTCATAAAAAGTTATGACATCTTCAAAGGGAATAGGTAATATTAGAGTCCCTCCGAGGGACTCTAGGTAATATCATTTTGTTTGTTCTACATTTTTCACAAATTAAATGTGTATCAAAAATATTTAAAACAGCCGCTTGCTGTGCTTAAAATTAGAAAGCACACGTAGAAATCTAGACAGATCATGATCTATAATATCATGAAAACTATTCCTTGTTCTGTTGCGAACATCAATTTAAATAATATTGTCTAATAAGGGATTCCCTGTGACAGGAATAGCATTTATATTTTCCTTTTAAAACTACAATGCTAATAAGCAAGCGGCCACTCTTTCAAGATTTATGACTTAGTTTATTTATCGACCCAGGCCAGAGATGATGAGGACTGCTGGTTGTATTTTGTATTACTCAAACATCGACTAGGTACCTGCTCCGCATATCCGCATTCTCAAACTATTTAACTTATATGTTAAAAAAAATTATTTAAGGTTTATTTCATTGAATGAAAAAAGACGAGAAAAATACAATAAATTATTCCTTTTTTCGTTCTTTTTTACAATTATTTCTCATATGACTTATACAGGCTGTTCTGCTGTTCTACAATCTACAAGTTGGGTGACAAACTTTGCCTGAACATAGGTCAATTGATTTTAAACATATTTTTTTAGTAAACATGGAGCTGATTTTTTATTTTATTTTTTTGAGTTCCAGGCATTTGAGCTCTTTTAACAATAAAAAATTAAATTAGCTTGAAAGCACAACACTTATGGAAAAATCAACAAATAATTTTTCTTTTATAGAAACAAATTTTATAAATTTGGTTTTATTTTTTTTATTTTTCTTAAGTTTTGTGATTTTTACCTAATTTAAATTTTTATTGTTAAAAAATGTTTAAAATCAAGGGACCAATCTCCTGGCAAAGTTTGTTACCGAGCTTGTAGAACACCCCTGTATATCATCTGCGTGCCCTACAGTTTCACTATGGCACTTACACACCCGTGTCTCTTGAATTTCCGGACATAGGGAATTCCCATGTTAAAATAAACTATTGTAAACATTGGCTCCCCTAATTAGTTTACAGTAAAATATCAAATGTAAAGCTCCTTAAGGAAAAAAGCTGCTTCTTATGTTTTAATTACATTTTCATTTGGTTCATTCGTTTTCGAGAAAATTTCGTTTTCGAGAAAGGTTTTTCATAGTTTTTTAAGGTTGCTTTGCTTTTGATAGATATTTTGATAACTAACCGAGTACAAATCTCTGATATTTCTAATATAAGTGAATTGCCAGAGTAATGCCATTCAATAAATTTTACTTTTTCTTCAATGGTATAATAATTCATTTTTATAAACAAGTTTTTCTTTAAAAAGTAATAATTTGCCACTTACGGCTGTGTCCATTTCTGAAGAAGGTAGGTATCTATCGAGTCTAAGTGGAAAATTTTTAAATTTATCTATTTTTGACGTGAAAGTAATTACAAAGATGTTAATAAAAGTCATTTGACGTAGATATTAGCTTCAAAATCGAGCACAGAAATTTGCCCATTAGCGTAATGAGCCTTTATAATATTGGCTGTTAAAGTTTTAATGATGAATGAATTAGTTTTGAACAATCAGTTATTGACAACTATAATTTTTAGCATTATCTGTCAAAAGCAAATAAACCTTGAAAAACTACGAAAAACCATTAAACAGTTTTTCTCGGAAACTGTTCATTTTATCGTGATAGAACAGGAGGTCAATTTCCGAATATTTTTTCATGTTCTTTAATTTCACATCATTAAAATTAAGAAAACAATATTTAGGACAAAGTTATAGGCCTTTTTTGAAGGTCAAACGCAGTTAAGGCTGTTTGGCTTTGAGGAATTTGAGTCTAATTTAGACCAAGGATGCAAAGGTTTATCAGTGACAAGTGTGCCAAATTTGAAGAAAATCTGTACACTAGAAAAAGTGTAATAAAAAAATATTGATTTAAAAAAATAAATTTTGAATGCCTATAACTTGCTTATTTGTGAGGTTTCGAAAAAAAAGTTAAAGATACTTTTGCCAATAATTTTTCAAGTAGAATAACCTTCTTGAATTTTTACGCATGATTTCGGGACATCCTGTAGAGATAATTTCGTGAAACTTTCAATTTTTGTATTTATAGTTCTCATGGATCGAATGAAGTAGAAACAATTTTCTGGGCCGCCTAGATTCAAGTTAGGACAGTCAACTTTTTTTTCAAATGGCCGGCCATATTCGATTTTGACATTTTTTAAAAACAGATTTCACTTTCCTTCTCAGCGATATGCCGCTTGCCACCAGTATTTCACATGTGTTAAAGGAGCATTTTACACATTATTGAAAGGAAGCAAAAATTATCTAACAAACCATCTAACAAATTACTAACTACCTATTATTTAACAAATAAAATAGCTAATAAAGAAAAAATACAAAAAGTGAAAAATTGACATTAATAGGTAGGTACAGGATATTTTCAAAACGACCTGCATTTTCTTAATACATATTCTGGTTTTAAAATCAATTTGAGCAATGATCTTTGTATTGCTGATATGGCTACACGGATTATAATTTTTGTATGGTGATTTCTTGCAACTTCGCTAAACTGAGAGTGGGCACATCATACTCTTGAGTTTTAAGGAGTTCCCATAAGAAATAATCCAATGAATTTAGGTCATGGACCTAGCGGGCCATAAAACTCGACCGTGTGTATTACGTGCACCTGCTGTTCTAAAAATAGATAGCGACGTTGCCAGTTGGAGGAAGCACTATTGTTCGCTAATTGTCCATGTAATATACGCAAACGTATATTTATTTTATGCCCCTGGTGGAATTCTGCTGAACTAAAATTATACACTTTTTACATGGTCGTATCATTATTGAGACCATCAAAAAATTTTAAATCTTGAAATATCTTAAGAATGACACTAGATGGAGCAATGCTTTTAAAAACTTTGGTACAGGCTTAAAATTTGGCCTCTAAATTTAACCGTCTTTTTCTGGAAGCTGTCTTAGGAGCTCCAAAAACAGGGGTGACTTTACTGCGTCCGGTATACGGACGCAATAACGCGATGGACGCAATAATCAATGTAAAAGGGAAGTTGACGGAGTCAATAATGTTAGCAGGATGTACATATATATATATATAAATATATATATATACGCGCCCAGCGATCTCTGTGGCCTCCGAGCACCACACAGGCGACCTAGCCTCCGCTATAAGGAACACACTTACATCAGTTTTTTTTCTATATATAGAGTTCAATGATATGATCCTTAGAAGGCATCTTTAGAGGGGTAAACTTTTTTAAGTTTTTTTACATATAAACAAGTAGATATTTAATATACCCAACGGACTCCAAGTGTGAATTGCACTTAGCTGCCTCCGTGTATGTAATAATTGTACATCAGGCCGATGCTGTAGCCTCCAAGCAATGTTGCCGATTCTATTTACATGTTGTAGCATTCTTTTGTGACATCGTAGTATACAAGACTGCATTTATCGCCTCTGAGACATAAAGAAAGCAATCAACATTCCGAGAATGTCCCATTATTCATTCTGTTTATGTTATGAATCAGTCTTTTTACATGGGGATTTCCAATACAAAGCTAATCCAACAACATTATTTCTTTTTGTCGTTCTCAACGTTTTTAGATCATCTTTACTCACTTTGAAGACTTTCACACATATTCTACTTGAATTATTAAAATTCTTGAATTGAAAACACAATAATATACAGGGTGTCCCAACTCATTCGAAGCGGTCTCTGTGGACCGAACTATGGATTTTGTTCCAAAACAAAATTTGCAAATTCAACTATAATCCACGATCAAAATTGTTGGCAGTAACTGACATTACTAAAAAAGGCATTTCGGAGAAGCGGCAAGCTGAAATTTCTGGTTCGAGGAAAATTTTCTGCTTGCTGCTTCTCCGAAATGACTTTTTTAGTAATGTCAGTTATTACCAACAATTTTGATCTGGAATATACACGATCACAATGATCATAATTTAAAATTATATTGGAGTAAGTATACAATTATGTTCCATATGACAGTGGCATATCAAAGTTATGTTTTTTTTTTCTTCAAATGGAATGCTCCTATGTTATTGTATTTTTACAGTTGGTGTTTAAATTGAGAAGTTTGTGAGTTATAAACAAGTTAAAATAGCCATTTTCGAAGTTCAAGGCTTTGTAGAACGAAAACGGCTGAAGATAAAGAAAAACGGCTTACATATCCCTATTTTAACTTTTCATGTACTGTCCTATGATGTAGATAAAATGTTTATTCAGGGTGATAAAAAATTTGAAATAATCTGAGATTTCTCCACGCGTCGCCAAATAAAAAAAAACAAAGAAAGTACAAATGTTTATTTACCATAGGATAGTACATAAAAACTTAAAATAGCGACATACCTAAGCCGTTTTTCTTTATCTTGAGCTGTTTTCGTTGCACAGGGCTTTGAACTTAAAAAATTTCGATTTTCACTAGTTTATACAAACTCCTCAATCGCCAACTGTAAAAACCAATCTTGTTTTTTCTTCTCAGACAATTCAAAAATGCAATAACATAGGAGCATTCCATTTAAAAAAACAAAACTTTCATATGGCACTGTCATATGGGACACTCCGTATACTTCATAATTATTTTAGATTATTGCTATTGTGATCTTCTACTTGAATTTGCAAAAAAAATTTCCCCTGTATTTGGGGTATATGGGACCCCCTGTATTTTGAATAAACTATGTGTCTGATTTTTTACTGTCTAGCCTATACATACAGGTTGTCCAAGAAAACAAGTGGTATGATACATGGTAATCTCAGAAACCATGAGACATATGAGGATTGTTGAATTAGAGAAAAGTTTCAAAATTTTATGCTCATTATGAATCTGAAAAATACGATATTTCCAGTCGTTTCTGAAATATCTCGAAAAAACTGAAGATTCGTGATTTTTTAATTTAGCTAAGTATGTCTTTTTTATTATTGATTTTTTCTATTGAAAACAATAAATTATTTTTTCTAGGCTTACATGAAATCGTCAAGAGGTATTCGTATTCATTTGATTCTTCAGAATTATCAAAGCCAATTAGATGACAGAGTATTCATAGTCAATTTTTGTTTTTCTTACGGCGGTCACATTGTTTTTCATGCGCCATTCGTTATTAAAAAAAACACTTCATCAAAAAATCTATAAAATTACAAAAAAACAAAAACATTTTTTTTTAAGAAAGAAGAAAATATCTTCATTAAACAACGTTATAAGCAAAAACCATTTACCGAAAAACCAAGGCAAGCAATATGACGTCATACTGAAGGCATTCTAAGAAAAATATTTTGATTTTTTTTTCGAAAGTAGAATAAAAATTTGAAAAAAAATGAATTTTATAGATTTTCCAGTGAATGAATTTTTTTAATAGAGAATGACATGAAAAAACAATATGGCCGCTATGAGAAAAACAAAAATTGACTACGAATACTCTGTGATCTAGTCGGCTTTGATAATTTTTGAAATGTCAAATGACTACCTTTTGACGACTTAGGTGAGCCTGCTTTTCAGACTTTTCAGGTTTTCCAGCATATTTACGCAACTACTGAAAATATCCTTTTTTTTTAAGTTCTTATTAAGCATAAAATTGCGCAACTATTTTCCATTTTAACCGACCTCGTATGTCTGATGGTTTCTAAGATCCCCATGTACCACCTGTTATCTCGGACACCCTGGAAAATAAGTTCTACAGTAATGCCTGTATATTTTCGCAAATAGTTCTGCAAATATTATTTTCAAAATTTTGAAAAATCTCCAAAAATTAGTTTTTATTAGAGTTCTGGGTAGCCCTCGAAGAGTTCTATGAAAGTCTTCTTCCACTTTGAGAGATCAAAATAGTTTATTTTTTGTAAATTTTAAATTGTTTTTCGATAATAGATTTTACAGTAATCAAACAAACATCGCCGGAAAAGAGTTCTATAGAAAAGTCTAGTTCCACGTTGACGAGAACTTTGTAGCCCAATTATTGTTAAAAAATAATTACCAATAATAAATATTTATTCGATACACATATTATGCCTAAAAAAAAAAAATTATACCTACTTATTCAAAACAGCCTGCTGATGTTCGCATATACATATTTTATTTCAGTTATTAGTTATTTTTATTACTACACACACCCCTACATTGTCCATCTCAACAAAGCACTGGGTTGTAAATTTTAATGACATGCTTTGTGATTGAATGTGGTGTCGGATGCCACCACATTCCGATAACATAATTATTTGTCTTGGCTTGTTCCACTGATGGTTCTATTATTTTGAGTGAGAAAAATTTTAATAAATCTATTGTATAGGATTGACCACATGTTTTGCATTATTAGAATACTCTCTTATTATTGACAATTAGAAGAAAAAATCAAAGAAAAGTAATTTTAAATTATTTCTCACACGACCTAAAAATTTTTTCACGTGCACAGCATGTCCTGAATGTTTCAAGCAGTAAGTGACTTTGGTTTTTTTAAATAGTATATTATTACATTTTCATATTGTCTGAGTAAATTAAATAAGAATGGTTTTTCAGCTGAAGTTTGTATATCTAATGAACAGCTTTTTGAGTTATAAACAATAAGCAAAAATCGCAAAAACGGCTCAAGATATCAGAAAACGGCTTACATGACCCTATCTTAGCTTTCCATTTAGTAACCTACCGTATAGGTGAAAATTTTATACAGGCTGATGAAAAACCCGATTTTACGAAAAACACAGCTTTTTACGAGCAATTAAATAGATATTGGCTTTTACGAATTGTAATATCATAACCTAAGCGATAGGTAGCTATGTTTTTGTTTCTACATATACAGGTGTCCCAGCTTATTCGAAGCGGTCTCTGTAGGCCAAACGATGGATTTTTTCCAAAAACTTTTTACAAATTCAAGTACAGGATCACAATGGCCATAATTTAAAATTATTTTGGAGTATACAGAGTGTCCCATATAACAGTGGCATATCAAAGTTATGTTTTTTTAAATGGAATGCTCCTATGTTATTGCATTTTTAGATTTTCTGAGAAGAGAAAATAAGATTGGCTTTTACAGTTGGTGTTTAAATTCAGAAGTTTTTGAGTTATAAAGAAGTGAAAATCGTCATTTTTCAAGTTCAAGGCCCTGTACAACGAAAACGGCTGAAGATAGAGAAAAACGGCTTACATGTCCCTATTTTACTTTTTCATGTACTATCCTATGATGTAGATAAAATGTTTATACAGGGTGATAAAAAATTTGAAAAATTCTGAGATATCTCCACGCGTCGCCAAATAAAAAAATCATAGAAAGTACAAATGTTTCTACACCATAGGATAGTACATAAAAAGTTAAAATAGGGACATGTAAGCCGTTTTTCTCTATCTTGAACCGTTTTCGTTGTACAGGGCCTTGAACTTGAAAAATGACGATTTTCACTTGTTTATAACTCAAAAACTTCTGAATTTAAACACCAACTGTAAAAGCCAATCTTATTTTCTCTTCTCAGACAATCTAAAAATGCAATAACATAGGAGCATTCCATTTAAAAAAACATAACTTTGATATGCCACTGTCATATGAGACACTCTGTATATTCCAAAATAATTTTAAATTATGGCCATTGTGATACTGTACTTTAATTTTCAAAAAGTTTTTTGAAAAAACCCATCGTTTGGCCTAGAGAGACCGCTTCGAATAAGCTGGGACACCCTGTATATCATAATATGTTCTACAACTTCACTGAATTTTATAGAAATTTGTTATTTTCGGTAGATACCTCGTTTTGTTTAGAGGAGAGAAGTCATTCTATGTTTTTGTTGTAGGACGCACTGTTTTCAAGATATTTCATAATGTAGGTAGGTACCCATGCAAGCTTTTTGTAATGTAAGTAACACGCTTCAGTAACGATAATAAAAATGATTAATTTCTGGAAAAACTCAATAGCATTGATTTTTAGGATATTTTACCTCGTACGGGTTTACTAGATACATTGCGAAGTATCTTGAAAGCAGTGCGTTCTACAACAAAAACATAGAATGACTTTTCTCCTCTAAACAATACGAGGTATCTACCAAAAATAACAAATTTGCATAAAAGTTAGTGAATTGTTTATCATACATGTAAATCAGCGTAGAAATTGTTTAATAAAAAAGGTAACATTACACCCAGATCTCTACCACTGGATTGAATAATTTTTCAATGAGATTATCAAATCATGTACTTCAATTAGTACAACTGTTTGAAATTTCGAGTTATTCTGATCAGCCAGTTTGTAGATATTCAAAAAATATAAAATTTTTCGAAGAACTTTAACATCCTGTATCTCGAAAACTAAAGCTCCAACGACCCATGTCTACAGGAAATTTATCGCCTATTTTTGTATTTCCTTCATGCCCTTTAAGTTTGTAACAGCTATTCATTAACACCCTGTATATTCAAAAACAAAATCTATTTTATTGGTTCATTGTTGGTAAAGATGATATAAACAAAAAAAAAGTAATAATAATTAACTATTAAGTATGACATGACCGTGCTAACTTGGAAAGTTCTTTTAAATTATTGTCCTTGAAATTCAAGATTTCAAGGACTTGAAATTCAGTATTTCTCAGAGTTTCAAGATTTCGTCACTATACAGTATCCCCAAATTACAAGGTGTCCTGTAATATGTGGGCAATCTCCCGTATTTGGGTAACTTTAGTAAACAAAAAATAAAAAAAATAGCTTTAAGATTTATTCCTACGAGACACCCCTGCAAAAATATTAACATGCACTTAAAGTTAAAAGTTGAAAACCTATTTTTTGCGATAACTTTTTCATTAGTAGAAAAATTTTACAAACATATTAGGTTAATTGTCTTTTAGGTTCATATTTGCTACGCAAAGAATGTTACGTGATTTATTTTGATAGAGCGAACCGTTATTGAGATAAACGTCCGTTTAAAATAGCTGATGGTGCAAAGGAACTTTTTAAATTTGAAAAAGGTACTTAAATTTGAAAAAGGTGGCTGATATTTCGGTGCATCACCTATTAAAAGGGCGTTTATCTCGATAATGGTTTAATCTATCGGAATAAATCAAGATAGGTACCTTTTTTGTGTAAAATTCAACGTTAACCTAAAAAAATTATAAATTTTTTTCAACTAATGAAAAAGTTATCCCAAAAAATAGATTTTACAACCCTTAACTTTGAAAGGTAACACCTGTATAGTGTCTACGTTTGTGCCTTTCCGTTTTTAAAATTGTTAGAGAGGAAATAGAAGCCATAAACATAAACCAGTGATGAGCTTGAGAGTGCTTAGTTCTGGTCGATTTGACCTATTTCGTCTCTATTAAATTCTGTGAAGGTTCTGAAGTGAATATTATATTTTGTAAAGAAAGAAACAACCTTGAAGGGGCTCGTCGACTACATAGTTATATCTTTTAAAAAGTATGAATTTTTAAGTATTGTATACAGGGTGTTTCATTAAGGTAGGTAAGCGGCCGTATCTCGAAAACTAATGGGCCTAGAGCCTCAAAATAAAAAATTTCCAGATATAAGTGATCACGAGAAATTCAATGAAAATATTTTAAAGATGGCCGCAGTTCCGGAAATACCGGAAGTAGACACCTACTTCGTAAATTTTAACGGGAACACCCTGTAAAATATTATATTTTTTAAATGTCTGAAGAAATCGAATACAGGTAGTTTTCACCATTTACATTGAGCGGTTTATGAGTTATAAACAAGTGAAAATCGTCATTTTTCAAGTTCATACAACGAAAACGGCTAAAGATAGAGAAAAACGGCTCACATGTTCCTATTTTAACTTTTCATGTACTATCCTATGGTATAGATGAAATGTTTATACAGGTCTTAGATACATTTTTGGTCTCCCACAAAAATCTGTATCTTTCCGAGGTGCTATGTGATAAAATAAATTAGTCGATGATAACTAAATTTTTATTTCATTCTTTTACTTTGAAATCAAATTTTCAATTGTCAGGTGATTATTTGATTTAATCTCATAAAAGATGCTCGATGTGGGCGCCGGTTTGGACCCTAGAAAGTTACATCCTGCGCAAAAAAAGTGATTTGAACTTTTCTTGGAACCTCGTCGTTTTGCAAACTGTTTACTGCGTTTGAAAAAAACCGTTTGCAAACACCTGAAAAAAAAACCGAACCATACTAAACCTCTTTTATGAGATTAGATCAAATAATCACCTGACAATTGAAAATTTGATTTCAAATTTAAAAAATGAAATAAAATTTTGGTTAGTCATCGACTAATTTAAATTATCACATGGCACCACGGAGAGATACAGATTTTTGTAGGAGACCAAAAATGGGCTAAAACGATGTATCTTTCAAACAAAAAAACATGAACAGTGTTCCTGCTACTCTATCAACAATTACGATCGATTTTAATGGAGGGTAGGGGTAGTTTAACCCCTTCCCGGGTTTCCGTCAAATTATCATGTACATCAGAAGTTAGTACTTTTAATAAAAATAAAAAATTTATCTACCAAATTTCATCGAATTGGAATAGTCCGACTTTGAGCTATTTCAAAAAAACTAAAATTTTCAAAAGACTTTCAAGCCCTCTAACGGACAAACGAAGTACTTTGGTATAGAGATAAGTTTGGTCCGAGCGACTTTTTTTTACCTCAGTAATCTGTGGTTGCTCCATGTCCATGGAATATTGGGACACCCTGTATACTCCAGAATTGACATTTTTTTTAAGTACCTTCTGTAACAAATTTGCTAGTCAGTCGCTGTATTTTACAAGGGCACTGTACTACGGAATAAGCGGTGTTAAGAAAATAACAAGCTGATATCCTAGACCCTGATATTGATAACGTACTATCAGCTTGTTTTCGTTAACACCATGTTATCTTACTTTATAAAACTGGCCTATTACGTTAATAGTAATTTACATATCAAATCATGAAAGTTACCTTCACATTAATTTATACAGGATGCAAAAAAAATAATACAAAATTCCGACTTACCAAATTTTTATACATAGGGCGTTGAAAAGACTAAATTACGTTTATTGTTTCTGAAAAATTGGACTTTTTAGAAAGTCCTTATTAAAGAAAACCAATGACTGTTTTGTTTTTTCTAAATTCTATCAATATTATAAGTGCAATAGGTACCTAAACACTTTCCATATTATGCACGTATTTATTTTAAATTATTATATAATAGTTACCCTAATAAGAAACGCCACTGACTTATATTTCAAGAGACGCTACCGAGTGATTTTTTTCATCTATTCTAATTACAATAAACACTGCTCTTTCCTTGCACACATATTTATTTTACATAATTTATTTTAAATATTTATATAATAGTTACCCTGATAAGATAGGTACGCCACTGACTCCTTTACTTACTTCATTTTTTAAAGTAAAACTGCAATATATATTTTAATTCTCTGAATATTTCATATTTTAAGTAATTTTATTTTATGTTTCTATGGATTTTATGGTACCCGCCACTGGAATCGTGAAAAATTGAACACTTGAAAATGTATTGAAAAGTATGAAAAAACAAACGACATCCTAAATAAGTATTCTGAAGTTTTAACAAACTGAAATTCATGCAGATCTTCCAAAAAAACATTGATCTAATGTTAAACGTGCGGATTGGCGGGCGGCTATGACTTAATGAGACAAAACAGCGTACCTAAAGCTTAATTATTATTATAGAGTGTGTTTAGTGTAAGTGGCAGTACATGGGGATCTTGGAAACGGCAGGAGATACAGATTCGGTTAAATTGGAGAAAAGTTGCACAATTTGATACTTAATAAGAATTTAAATGTTTTTTTTTTATATTTTCAGTCGTTGCTGAAATATCCTTAAAAAACTGAAGAATCAAAATCTATTATTTTACTGATATCTTTTTTATTATTGGACATTAATAAATAATTATTGTAGCTGTAGGTTTACATAAGTCGTCAAAAGCTATCAATCTGATATTAGAAAAATTTGCAAAGCCGACTAGATCCCAATGTTTTCATAGCCAATTTTTGTTTTTCTTATGGCCGCCATATTGATTTTTTATGTCGTTCGATGTGAAATAAATCAAGGAAACCAAAAATTAATAACATTCAAAAAAAAATTATGAAATTTTATTATTCTGTTTTCGAAAAGAAGAAGAAAAGAAGAAAAAAAAAAACAAAAGTAGGCTATGAAAACTCTGGGATTTAGTCGGCTTTGAAAATTTTTGTAACGTCAGACGGATAGCTTTTGACGACATAATTATGTAAGCCCATAAAAAATTATTTATCAGTTTCCAATAATAAAAAAGATATGGCTAAAATAAGAAATTCTGATTTTTCAGTTTTTTCAGGATATTTCAGCAACGACTGAAAATATTTAAAAAAAATCAGATTCTTATTAAGCATCAAATAGTGCAACTTTTCTCTAATTTAACCGAGCTTGTTTCTCTTGCCGTTTCCAAGATCCCCATGTACTGCCGCTTCCACTGGACACTGTATATTTGTTTAGTTTTTACATTTAATAGTAATATTGAAATTAGTAAGAACGTAGGTAATATTTTTTCTACTTCTATAAATCCTAACTGTGAGGTAGAGTGCAAGAGAAATGTTATAGTTTTTAGTATTTCTGTTTCTTTCTTTAGGCTCTACTACCCACATTATGGCAAGAAAATCGTGCAGTTTCTCGAGTGCATTAACCTTTTTACGGTTTTACGACTTTAGGCCAGAGCCCGGGTGAGTTCAATGAAATAATTCTAAATTTCTTCATTCACCAAATCAACAGCGTGTGTATGTCAAAAATTAATATGTCCGTACTATCTAATTGCCTCCATGCAGCATTGCCAAACGTATGGAGGCGTCAAGATGCGATTGGTGTGCGGAGGCGTTAGGGCGCGATACACTAATACAGAACTAAGGTATTGCCGCCTAGCGGAACTTCGCTGAACTCGCTTGTATTTATACATATGTGTATGGGTCCATATGGCCTCCAACCGAATTGTTGCCAGAAGACTCCCAGTGACGTCAGAGGTGACCTGTGAAATTTTTACTATGGATACGCTGTCGCCTCCGATTTTACGCTTTCGCCTCCGATTTCGGAGGCGGTAGCAACACTTGGATCTATATTTCGGAGGTGTATCGGTACGTTTGGTAAATATATATATATATATATATATATATATATATATATATCGTGGGCAGGTGAATTTTGGAAAACCACTTTTTCGTGATCTGGGGGTCATGATCGGTGGACATTTGATGAGTTTGGGTGATTTTCGAAAAGTGATGTCGTCCTCAATAGTGTATTTTTTTGTTAAAAAATACACTAATACACAATCACTGGTAGCATACGATGACACATTGTAGATCACTTACTTTGTGTATATATAAATGGAATACTGTGACTACATTGTGAGGCGGACGTTTAACCTTTGTGCATACCTATGTACCTAAGGTGTGTAAACGTAGCACGTTTACATCGTAAAATTGTGTCACCCTGTGTCTGCTTCTAGATACATTGTCACAATGCAAACACACCGTAATCGTTATTGGGTGTGCTGTATGGGAGGGTGACTAAACGCAACCTACAGTATGTTTTGTAGCAAACCCGTTATTTGTTGCTCTTCCCGCAAGAGAATACGTTTTGTGCGCATGCGCGTAAATAGACGAGACATTTTAGTGATATTTATTCTCTCCAAATTGAATTCGTTATAAAAGGGTAAGCTACTGAACCTTTGTGCGTTTCCGTCAAACCGGCTGCTAGATCCCGGCCGTCAGATTCACGCCGGTCAACCATCCCATTCAGCAGTTTATATAAAAACAGCAAACAAGACTGTCTGTGCCTGATGGGTAGCAAGTAACCAAAACTCAAAAGTCTCCAACGGAAAACCGCGACAAAGATATTCGCCAAAATGCCTAAGCCACAATAATTTTAGAAATTTTCGCTGCACTGACTCTCACAAGGAAGTCTGCTGCAAATAAAATGGGAACCAAACAAGTGTACGATATTCCAACCGTGACCTAACAGACGCATTAAAAAGAGCGACCAAGCATGCAGTTTTGTCAAAAGACTTGGTGTTTCTAATTATGAAACCCAGCATTCTGAGCGAAGACGCCACAGTAACATTAACATGTTCGCTGAAAGTCAGCTGACTGTCGAAATGCACCCCTAAGTCCTTGACAGATGTAAGTACACCTTACCAGTAAACTATCACATATACTGTAAGGATGAATGATTTGAACCTTCGTGCGTGAGTAAGTAACCACCTTGCATTTCTGAAGGATCTCACAATCACTATCTTAACATCATCCGCAAACATTAAGACATGACTGTTGATTAAGGTAGGCAGATCATTAATAAAAAAGATAAACAGTAAGGGTCCAAGATTTGACCCCTGAGGCATCCCAGAAGTCGCAATGTAACAATCAGAAAAGAAGTCATTGTAATTTACATAGTACTCTCTGTTGAAGAGATATGATCTAACCAACACAATCAGATCCTCAGAAAATCAAAACCCTCTCCGCTTTTTGAGTATGACATTGTGATCGATGCGGTCAAAGGCCTTGGAAAAGTCGGTATAAACAACGTCAGTTTGCCCTCTATCATCCAGTACCTTACTCACAAATTGTGTGTAAATTGACTCAGGTTTGTAACCAAAGACCTACGCTCAATAAACTCGTGCTAACTTTCGGAAAGGCAACATGGTTGAAATTTAACATGGTTGAAAAAATATTTGTGCAGAATAATCTCGAAGATTTTTAAGAAATTGGATAGTATTGAGATGGGTTTATAATTGGATACATCCAACTGATCACCGCCTTTATGAACTGGACAAACCCTTGCGATCTTCCAACGAAATGGAAATGTGCAAGTTTTTAAGCACAGATTAAAAATCTGATCAGTGTAGATTCGCAGTCCCGAACAAGGAATCCCGGAATCTGGTCATTCCGGCGGTCATGAAGGGCTTGATTCACCTCAAAGCCTCCGAAAGATCTGACTCATATTCACTGATGTGGATTGAATGAAGGCATGTTAATCCCAGAAGTGGAACTGTCGGCTCGAGTAGAAGTGGATTTGAAAAACCTTGCGAAACCATTGATTATGTCCCGAGAGTTATCCCGAACATCTTCTCCAACAGTGAGCATCCTACCTGGTATTCTCGTAGTGCCCTTCTTAGTATTAATAAAAGAAAATATTTTTCTAGGGCCAGTTAACAGATAGTCCTGTATTGCGTTAATATAGATTTTATATGAATGACTAATCTGCTTCTTTATAAGAGAACGAAGTTGTTTGAAATCGAGAAGGCAGCGGTTGGCCAGACTGCCTTCATCGTCTATGCAGTAAGGACTTTGTTTTGATATTGTCAATTATTATCTTATCAAACCAAGGCGGATACGCACGCCTGTGTGAGTTTGCAAACGGTACATGCTCACCACGGTGTAAGATATATAGGTGAGTGAACGAAGCACGTATTTCAACAGTAAATCGCGCGACGAAAACCTGAACCTCAGTGTATGAGAGAGTCTTGCCAGCTGGGCTCTGACCTCTTGCTCTTACACATGCAAATTTCCATTATCAGGGTGTCATGCTCATAGACCATAACAGCTCATAGACGCGCCCTAGTCTCGATACGGTGAAGCCAGAACCTCGCCGGCGCGATGACTCAGTTGTGGGCAAAAGCGTTCAAATAACATGAAGAGTTATATGACGGATTCTGCATTTCTTCTACATTTTGACTCATTACAGGAGCCGAGGCCATTATTTATGTGATTTAATAGTTTATTTAGGAAGATAAGATATTAAGGAATACAAACATGTAGGTAATTATACAGGAACATTTAATATAAATGATGTAGGTAATTAATTAATCTTTAAAACCTCTTTCAATAATAATTGTATAGGTACTTCTTAATGATAAACTATTTATATAAATTAATTCTATACATTACCAACACATATCTCGATAACACTACCCTGCTGGACATTATTCTATAGCAAAATTGTTTTAAATTTCAAACAAAATAGGTATATACTTACAGATATATTCACTGATTACAAAATAAAATTTGTTTTGTAAGTTTACTTCTTGTTCTGTCAGAATTTGTATGCAAATTCAAACACTCCCCTTGTAAGACATTCGTACTTGCAACAATATTATGTTTGACAATGACAACAAAATAATAATAAAAATGTTGTTTCCTTATAAAACTTTAACACCCTGTATCTAGAACACTTGAATGACACGTGTCTACCTCTACAGCAAATTTTCCGTGTAGTTTTGAATTTCCTACATGAACTTAAATTTGTATCGCGTGTTCATTGAGTAGGTATATTAATTAGATGTAGGTATAAAATGCTTAGACCATATGAGCTGTTATGGTCTAAGATAAAATGTATTAGGTATTCTGATTCACAGAAGGTCCATAAGTAGCTATATACCTTAATATATTAGTATTATTATGATTTATAACATTTCAAACCGTCAATATTGTCAATATAAAATTATTAGTAGAGTTTTAAGTTACATATTATACGTAATTATTTTACTATAGTGGAACCAGAGATAAAACGGAATATTTATCTAACAACCGCATTTTATGACTTTAACAATATAGGGCAGTAGTCATAAAAGTAACCCCCAAGAGCGGAACTAATCTGCTACTCTTTGTTGACAGCAAGTCTGTAAAATCATCAATAAAATCATCATAAAAAACTAAAAATCGTTTGTTATATCTCTAGTACCACTATATCAATATTTTATCAGTAATGGAGAGATTCTAAAAAATAAGTAAGAGTTATGTGACTTATGTGATCATGAATTATTATAGGTAACTACCTATTAATAATAATTATTAATAGACATATTTTTGAGGCATTCAACTTGTAAATTATTTTAAATTATTGAGGGTGACATATTGATAGGTTTCAAAGTGAGAAAATTGTCATTGATCTAATACCTACAAATGCCCACCAATACCTAAAACTATTCTAAATTAAGAATAAGTTTTAACTCTAAATAACTAATTAGAAAAAAATTACTTAAAGGTGAAATGATACATTCGATGTGCTATTATATCTTTCTGCACACTTATAAGCACAACACAATTATTGAACCATAATTATTATTGTAAAATTAATCAAAAACGATCAAACAAAACTTTAAAACACTATGGAACACACGTAAAAGACTAGCTTTACACGAGGTTTCTACCCACAAGTGACGTCACAGTAGGCGAGTTATCTTGGCTTCACCAGTCTGCTAGTACTGGAATGGTAGGGACGCATCTTTGAGCTGTAATGATCTAAGGTCATGCTACTCAATTTTATTTTTTTCTGAAGAAGCGATAAGCAAAAATGGGTAGAAACTGTGATTTGCCTAATTGTAGAAGTTGATGCGATGAAACTATAACGGGTATTTCATCGAGTGACATTTTAACATTTAAATATTAATAAAATTAGAACATAAGAGCACGCGTTTATCAGCGAATATGCGTGAATCATTTATGCTAGCGCTTGTGCGCTTGTCCGAGAGAAGAGTACGGCCAGCAGAACTAACCATCGCGAGCGAGAGCAACAAAACAAATGGGTAAAACAGATGTAACGTGACGAGTGGTGACGATATCGGGTCGCACTGGGGAGTCTTGTTCCAACACCTTAGTTATCTTACACCGTGATGCTCACCAATCACCTGGTAAAGAGTCTCGTAGAACTTATCTTATCACACATTTCATTAACATTCAGCGCATAATTCAAGTCTGTCAAATCAACATTTACTAACCCATTATACAGGGAAATAAAATAAGCTTTTCTGAAATTATAACGCCTTGTGGCAACATCGCCAACAAAGTTGGGAGTTGCTTGTAAATCAATTTGAAGTAAAATTGAGAGTGAGGGGTGATATAAATCCTCATGTATTAGCGGATTGTCAGTATGTATTAGAACAGCCTCGACACCCGTAAGCACCAGATCCAGTGACTTACTTTCTGGTATGTTAAAATCTCCAATTATTAGCACATTATTATCTCGTTTTTGATGCCAAAGACAACAAAACTTTTCACTCGGCTAGATGGAATAGAGACTACAATCCAGACCTATGCATCGTCTCCATGGATAACGATTATAGACCATTACAGACTTCCAGAAAAGTGCTGAAAAGTTTTCCACATAGTCAACATCGACCGAGTATCCTAAATATTGGTGTTCAAATTCCCCTTGTATCATCAATACCAAAACCAAGGTGGAATTTTCAAAAAGCAAACTGGACGAAATTCAGTAAATCAGTGGACAGTACTCTTCGTTGGATTCCACCAGTTTCATCAAATTACGACAAGTTTGTTGGTGTTTTAAAAGGATCAGCCAAGAAAACAATTCCAAGGGGTTTTCGCAAAAATTACATCCCCGGCTGGTCTCAAGAAACCAAAGATTTGTTTCAACAATATTCAAACAATCCATCTCATGATAATGCAAACTTGATATTAAAATCTTTAAACAGTGCAAGGAAAAATAAGTGGAATACGTTAATGGAGAGTATGAATTTGTAGCGTGCGCTTTTCCGTAGTTATCCCGAATGAATTTACGCATGGAAGGACTTCCAAGATGGCGTTTCCTTGGTTTGGTGCCCTCCGCAAGTTCTATAGTTTGAGGTATAGTAACGGGATCGAGTTATGAGTCTGTCAGTCAGAGTCTTGTCAACTGCCACTCGGTGAAGTGACCGACCGAGGTAGTAGACGGCTGGCCTTGCGCCGGGTTATCGATTAACAAAGGGGTCGAGAACAGGGAAGATCGTCAGGGTCAGGCGGTCGCTCTCTCTACCAAAAACACTCATGATGTGAAGACGTGTTAGTGGAACAATTTGTTGTTTATAGTGTTGTATTGTTCTTGCTGCAGAACTCAGGTATGGAGTTTATTTAGTTCTATTTTAGTAAAAACTAATGTTCTTGTCATTTCCTAAATCAGGAGAAATCAATTTCAACTATGTTGAGTGTGGAGATGTGGATTCAAGAAGCCTGAAAGGACAAGAAAGTTCCTTTTGGTAAATTGAAGATGGCGATTAGTTGAATTTTAGGTGTTTATAATTTGTTCTCGTTGCAGGGTCCTTCTTTCGGGGTGGATCTATAATAAGATCTATCGTTAGTCGTTCATTTTATTTCCAAAATGTTCTGGTGGTGGTCTCCGTTGAGAAATATCCCATTTTCGAGCACTGGGTAGAAGAGCATATTTCTTTTTGGAAGTAATGGCGTTCTCCAGACAAAGCCGGACCTAGCCAACTGGAGAGGGAGCAGGCATCACCGTTTATCTCATTTTTTTGGATCTTTCTGTTGCAGTCACTTTTCATCAAGAAATGTTGTTGGAACTCCAAGGTACTTTGTTAATTTTTCTGTTTCATTTATTTTACATTAAAATTTATCTCTAAAAAGAGAGGAAGTAACTTCATCAGATTGCGTTACTGATGTATCAAGATGGGAATTTTTATTATTTTAATAATTGGGAAATACTTCCCCGATGTTGTTAATTTTAGCTAGTGAGTGGAAATGTTCAATTTAGTATTTAATCTTGATCTAAATTTTTTATCAGGGAGAATTAATTGGCCAATTTAGTTAGTGTTAAGAATGTAAATTTTTTGTCAAGTACCTAATGAAGGTAATTTATTGATCAAAGAGATCAAGTTTGGTTTTATTTATTTTACTATTGTTCTATTTTTAAGAAATGTTGATAGTATGTAGATGATAAAGGGGAAATCTAAGATAAAAAATTTTCTTTTTGTCTCACAATACAATATACCATTATCTGGGAAGTTTTATGTTGTTAATTGGAGAAGTCCAATAAATTGTTAAATTTTTTTAGTGAGTTTTATTTTTAGTATCTGTATGGCCTGAATAATAAAAAGACACAACGTAGGGCAGGTCAGTTACGTAAATTTTGAATCATATATTTTTTTTTATATTTAGACGATCATGTCAACAAATTTGTAATCCATCATCATTTTTTTTTAATTTTTACACCCTCTGTCCTGCTTTGGGTACAAACAAATTTGAAGGTACTCAAACGGGATCAGAGGGAATTACACCTTCCTTTCGCTCATTTTTTTAGTTTTCTTTTTTTGGCCTGGTTAATTAAAAATTTTTTTTTGAGATCGAGCGAAGGAAGGGTTGCAAATGGTGCCGTGACCAGGACGGAGTTTATTTTTGGATAATATTGTATTGTGAGAAATTTTTTAACGATTATGTGTACTTATATGTGGTTATGCTAACTGACGTTTTGGATTTTTAAGATAGTGTGTACCTATATTAACGACATTTGATGATATTAAGTGAGGTTAATTAACAACGGTAAATAATACTACTAATATTTTTGCAATTTTGAGCAATACTAATTGATAAGGTACCTATACATTGTGCGTTCCAAATCAAGGTTTCTCTATTTGAGTGTTTTTTGTAATTTAGTATTTGTGTATCTTTATATAAATCAAGATGAGTTCAGAGTTAGGGACTAGCTTTGAAGTAGCTCATTTGAGAGTTGAGGAGATTAAGTATGAGATCTTGTTGAGAAACGAGGAGCCCTTATGGGACAATAATATGCGTAGGACCCAATTAAGTAGGTTGATAAGATCAGAAGTAGTAGTACCAACAGTTTCACCGTTAGATTTTGATGAAGATTTTGAGGCATGTAGGCAAACTCTTAATAACATAGAAGTGTCGTTAGGGAAAATTAAATCAAATGAGGAAAATTTTCCATTATATAGTAGATTATTGTCTAGGATAGTTCATTTGAAACTGAGAATAGGGCGATTAAATGACTGTAGTGCTAGTGAGGTCGTTTCAAAAGATCAAATACGTCATGATTTTGAGAATTTAAGTAAGAAGTTTTCTGAGGTTAACACATCGTTGCCATTGTTGCCAGCTGGAAGCTCTAGTCCAGTTGATTCTTGGTGGACTGTAGACAGCAGCCCTATCGTAGAAACGATTTCAACCAATACGAGTACTAGTTCACAATTGCTTTCTGCAACGAACCCTTTTAGAGACGATTTTATTGGAGATTTTAGTTTTTTGACAGTTTCCGAGCCAGGTAGTTATAATGATAAGCTGCCTAGGGATAACTTATATAGTCCGAATCCTTTCTCAGTACCAGATTGTTCAAATATTCCGCAGAATTTAAGGGTGAATCAAGTTAACGTTAGGAATAAGGTATCTACTCCCGTTCATAAGTGGAATTTGACGTTTTCTGGGAAGGAACAGGGTTGCGAGGTTGTGAAATTTTTAGAACGTGTCAAGGAATTGAGCGAGGCTCGAGGAGTTCCTTTAGATGAGGTGTTTAGTTGCGCAGTGGATCTTTTTAAAGAACCAGCACTTTCCTGGTTTAGGAATATTAAGTATCAGGTTAGGACGTGGGACGAATTAGAATGGCGCTTGAGGTCAACGTTTATCCCTCCGAACTACGATGAAGATTTATTAGCCGAAATTAGATCATTTAGGCAGACTGGTGGGGAAAGTGTGGTTACATTTTTGGCTAGGATTAGGATGAAATTTTCTCATCTTTTGGTACCATTGTCCACTGCAGAACAAATCAAGATCGTAAGGAGAAATTTATCTCCAGATTTGAATAGTAAATTATGTCTTTTGCAGATAGAGTCGTTTGAGCAGTTAGAATATTTTTGTAGACAGATAGCTGTCAATTCGACACCAAATAGTTGGGCAGTAAACAAAAAGGTTTACCGTAAACCTGAACAGGTGATTGAAGTAACTGAGCCACCCAAGAAAAAGGAGTCGAAAACTCCTAAAGAAGATTTTCTGTCATCTAAATCTCGTTGGGTGTGTTGGAATTGTGATGGTGCTGGTCATTCGTTTATGGAATGTACTCAGCCCAGGAAGTTTTTCTGTTTTGGTTGTGGTCTAAAGGACGTTTCTAAACGATCCTGTCCTAGGTGTGGTGAGAATGCAAATTCTACCACAGTTTCAAAAAACGATTTAGGGGGCGAGCGGCGAGGGACAACCGTTCCAAACTCCCGAAAGCAGCCTACTATGGAGACAGGCGCAGTCCCAAAAATTCCGAAATAGTTGAAGTTAGTGATGAGGCAGTGGTAGGTAAGGAACCTGACCACTGTAATAATAAGTTGATGAGGGTAGATTTGGATAGGGGTGATACTGATATTTGTCCGATGTTTAAGAAAAAGTTACATGATAATAGGCCTTATATACCTATAGTTATTGAAGATAGACAATATTTGGGTTTATTGGATACTGGTGCAAATTTATCGATTTTGGGTTCCAATGTGGAAGTTTTATGGGAAGGTAATGACACTTTTGTCAAGGATTTGGATGGGACGAATGTGACTATCGCAGACGGTAGTTCACAGGAGTTGTTAGGTTTTGTTACGTTTCCAGTAAGTTTTGAAAATAAGGTTATCGATTTGAGATTTGCTGTAGTACCTTCTATTTCACATTCCATTATTTTGGGTGCAGATTTTTGTAGATTGTCGAACATCAATTTAAATTTTAAGAACAGGTCTTATCAGGTAGGACAAATTGAGGCATCAACTTCTTCCAAGGCAGATTCTAATACTTTTCTAGCCGAACTTTCATCTGATCAGAGCAAGGTGTTGTCTGAAGTTATTACTAAATTTGAGACTTTGTCGTCAACAGCACCAGGGAGAACAAATATCATCTCTCATTTTATTGACACTGGTGAGGCTAGACCAGTTAAGCAAAGGCAATATCCATTATCGCCGATGCTTAATAAAATTTT
Organism: Malachius bipustulatus; assembly: GCA_910589415.1. Taxonomy (NCBI): domain Eukaryota; kingdom Metazoa; phylum Arthropoda; class Insecta; order Coleoptera; family Melyridae; genus Malachius; species Malachius bipustulatus. The sequence goes on from OU342634.1 coordinate 9,414,612, forward strand.
GCATAAGGAGATCGATGCTATGTTAGAGTCTGGGGTAATTGAGAAAAGTATGTCCGCATGGGCATCTCCAATTTTAATGGTACCAAAATCAGAACCAGGTACATATAGGTTATGTTTTGATGGCAGAGGTTTGAATCAGGTAACGGTTAAGGATTCTTATCCCTTGCCATTGATTGATAATATTTTGAATAAGGTAGGTGGTAAGAAATATCTTTCTTCCATCGATATTACTAAGGCTTTCTGGAATATTCCTTTAGAAGAAACATCGAAGCAAAAGACAGCTGTTCAAGGGAGAGGTCTTTTTCAATTTGTAGTTATGCCGTTCGGTCTATGTAATGCCGCGCAGACACAACAGCGGTTGATGGACAGATTATTTATGGATCCAAAATTTGAAGATAAAGTTTTTGTGTATCTCGATGATATCGTTTGTGTTTCTGAGGATTTTGATGAACATGTCAGGTTGTTGAATGAAGTTTTTGAGATTTTATTTTCTGCTGGTCTGAAGGTGAATATTCCGAAATGTCAATTTTGTAGAGATTCTCTAACTTTTTTGGGTTACATAGTAGATAGGAATGGGCTAAGAACTGACCCAGATAAGGTCAAGGCTATTGCAGAGATGCCATCTCCGCGAAACACTACAGAGGTTCGAAGGATAATGGGAGTGTTGCAATGGTATAGAAAGTTTATTAAGGACTTTTCGACCATTTCTGAACCAATCACCTCGATCATTAAAGGTCGAATAAAGAATGCCCCCATTGTTTGGACTGAAACAGCCGAGTCAGCCTTATGTAATTTGAAGGAGAGATTGATCTCTAATCCTATTCTTGTTAGCCCGGATTTCGATAAGCCATTCTTTATCCAGACGGACGCGAGTGACGTCGGCATTGGGGCAGTATTATACCAGCTTCGAGACGGCTTTGAACATCCTATCGCTTATGCGTCCAGAAAACTTTCTAAGGCCGAAACCAAGTACATGGCGACGGAGAAAGAATGTTTGGCAGTTATCTTTGGTATTGAGAAATTTAGAGGTTATGTTGAGGGTGCAGAATTCACTGTAGTAACTGATCATGCCAGTTTACAGTGGCTGTACAGAATTAAAGATCCCATGGGTCGTATCGCCCGTTGGACAGTTAGGCTTAGTTGTTTCAAGTTCAAGATAGTCCATCGTCCAGGAAAGGATATGGTAGTACCGGATTTGCTTTCGAGACAGATTGCTTCAGTTGAAGTTCAGAATTTAATTCCTGACCAATGGTATGCTGATATGATCAATAAGATACAATGTGATCCACAGAAGTATCCAAATTTTCTCGTGCAAGGTAGTGCTATTTATAAACACATTAAGAATAATCATGACATTGAAACGAACCAGTCAAACTGGAAGTTGGTAGTTCCTACTGAAAATCGAAAGGAAATTCTTGAGCAATGTCATGATAGTCCAACAGCAGCTCATTTGGGAGTGCATAAGACCTTGGCACGAATTTTAGAGAGGTATTATTGGCCTGGTATTAGAGAGACGGTTAGGAGGTATGTGTCATCTTGTACTACGTGTGGAGCACACAAATCCACCAATAAACTTCCTGCCGGAGCTTATGGTAAGAAGAGATCTGTCGATTTTCCATTTCAGATGATTTCTTTAGATTTGATGGGACCATTTCCACGGTCCAAGTCAGGAAATACGCAATTGTTGGTTGTCACAGATGCTTTTTCAAGATTCGTTTTAGTCCAGCCCCTTTCGAAAGCTACAGCTTCGAAAGTTGCCAAGTTTTTAGAGAACCAAGTATTCTTGATATACGGGGTACCTCAGATTGTGGTTTGTGATAACGGTGTGCAATTTACATCTAAGGAATTTAAGGCACTTATGAAAAAGTATCATGTACAGCGAGTTTGGTATAATGCACGTTATCATCCCCAAGTTAACCCTACTGAGAGGGTAAATAAAGTATTAGGTTCTGCAATTAGCTCCTATGTTAAGGAGGACCACAGAACTTGGGATGAACATTTGCATGAAATTGCACAAGCTATTCGGACAGCAGAGCATGAAGCCACCGGCTTTACTCCTGCTTTTCTTATCTTTGGTAGAAATGTCCCAGTGGATGGACAGTATTATGGTGATGTAGGTTTGAATTCATATGATCCAGTTCAAATTTCGGATAAGTTAAAGTGGCAATCGGAAATTTCGAAGGTTCCGAAATTATACCCACAAATTCAGGCTCGAGTTCAGAAAGCGTATGACAAAAATTCTTCCAGGTACAATCTGAGACGAAGAGACATTCGTTATCAAGTAGGTGACAAGGTCTGGAAGAAAAATTTTGTACTTTCTGATAAGGTGACTGGTTTCGCTAAGAAACTAGCCCCTAAATATGTTCCTGCTCTCGTAACGAAAGTTAAAGGGAGTGGTTTAGTTGTTGAGTTGAGTAATGAGTCAGGGAAGAATTTGGGTGAATTCCACATTCAAGATCTTAAGCCTTTTGTAAGTATCGATGATTAGTAAGTTTGTTTTAGTAAGGATCATTTTAGAAATCGTTGTTGTTAGTTAAGTAGTAATATCTTATATTTTGTCTATGTCCTGAGTAAATTTAGTTTAGATGTGATAGAAGTTTTTAGGTCACAGAACTTTGGAGTTCAATGCCGTGTGGAAGTTCTCCAGGTCTGTGTTAGGTATCTTTTGTATCCCGGAGCCAATAGGCAGCCCATTGGTGTAAGTCCTGGAGGTCTGTGTGAGGTCCTTAGAGATGAAAATCCTACCTTGTTGGTACGTTAGTAGGAAAAATTTTCAGATCTATGTGAGGTAGACTGTGTTTAGGATTAGCTACCCTAAATCACATGTCAAATTTAAGTTAAGAATTTCAGGAATTCTGAATTCTGGTAATTCTGATATTGAGTATAAATTTGTTGGATTGCCAAGAGCAGTTTTCTATCTTTTTGAGTAAGGAGAAAATTTTTGGAGGATTAGTGTCAGTTTAGGAAATCAACTAAACGAATTTTAGTTTTGAGCTGATGTCTTTTCTTTCTCAATAAGTCTTAGTAATGTTGTGTCTATCAAATCTATCACAGAAGTCTTCACTAATATTTACCAGACAGTTTTGAGTATCGTCAGGTAGTTTTGAGTAACTATTTGTAGGTTTTGAGTAAAGTTTTGTCTTTAGTAGTTCAGGTAGTTCACATTAAGATTTCTAAAAGGATCTATTTACATTTTAGGGTAATTTTGACTAACGTTTAGTTTTTCGAAATTTCATTTTGAATTTTAGTTAAGACTAATTACTAACCCAATTAGTCAGTTGATGTTTTTGCATTGTTGTTTTCAAGATTAATGATTATAACTTCCACAGGTATTGTTGCACATTTAGAGAGGTTGAGTTAGTTTCTGTGAGGCAGTTGGGGTCCTCCGGTATCTTCAAGGTACTGGAATAAGCGTTCCCCTGTTTCTGCATTCCAGTCACCAAGTTGGTATCGGAGGAGGGAAAGCCGAAGAGGAACAGCTCAGTCGCAGTCACAAGGCAGCCAGCAGTACCAGTTCTGAGCCATCATGTCTACCGCTAGTAAGCGCCGAGCGAAGGTGTTTGCTGAGAGGCGCCCAAATAAAGTGAAATTCAACTTCTTTCTGTGGGATGAAATGAAGCTATTGATTAGTCTATTAGTACGGTCAGTGAGACCATTTTGTTTCTTTAGGAAGAACATTTATAATTAGTCTGTTGGTACGGTCAGTGAGACCATTTTGTTCTTTAGGAAGAGCGTTGTATATATGTACATAGAAGTCAATGGAGAGTCTAGAAGATGTTTTCTGGTGTTCTTGATGAGCAAAAAAATGGTATGTTATCCCATTTTTTTATTTTGGTTGGAGGAGTGGTGTAGCGTGCGCTTTTCCGTAGTTATCCCGAATGAATTTACGCATGGAAGGACTTCCAAGATGGCGTTTCCTTGGTTTGGTGCCCTCCGCAAGTTCTATAGTTTGAGGTATAGTAACGGGATCGAGTTATGAGTCTGTCAGTCAGAGTCTTGTCAACTGCCACTCGGTGAAGTGACCGACCGAGGTAGTAGACGGCTGGCCTTGCGCCGGGTTATCGATTAACAAAGGGGTCGAGAACAGGGAAGATCGTCAGGGTCAGGCGGTCGCTCTCTCTACCAAAAACACTCATGATGTGAAGACGTGTTAGTGGAACAATTTGTTGTTTATAGTGTTGTATTGTTCTTGCTGCAGAACTCAGGTATGGAGTTTATTTAGTTCTATTTTAGTAAAAACTAATGTTCTTGTCATTTCCTAAATCAGGAGAAATCAATTTCAACTATGTTGAGTGTGGAGATGTGGATTCAAGAAGCCTGAAAGGACAAGAAAGTTCCTTTTGGTAAATTGAAGATGGCGATTAGTTGAATTTTAGGTGTTTATAATTTGTTCTCGTTGCAGGGTCCTTCTTTCGGGGTGGATCTATAATAAGATCTATCGTTAGTCGTTCATTTTATTTCCAAAATGTTCTGGTGGTGGTCTCCGTTGAGAAATATCCCATTTTCGAGCACTGGGTAGAAGAGCATATTTCTTTTTGGAAGTAATGGCGTTCTCCAGACAAAGCCGGACCTAGCCAACTGGAGAGGGAGCAGGCATCACCGTTTATCTCATTTTTTTGGATCTTTCTGTTGCAGTCACTTTTCATCAAGAAATGTTGTTGGAACTCCAAGGTACTTTGTTAATTTTTCTGTTTCATTTATTTTACATTAAAATTTATCTCTAAAAAGAGAGGAAGTAACTTCATCAGATTGCGTTACTGATGTATCAAGATGGGAATTTTTATTATTTTAATAATTGGGAAATACTTCCCCGATGTTGTTAATTTTAGCTAGTGAGTGGAAATGTTCAATTTAGTATTTAATCTTGATCTAAATTTTTTATCAGGGAGAATTAATTGGCCAATTTAGTTAGTGTTAAGAATGTAAATTTTTTGTCAAGTACCTAATGAAGGTAATTTATTGATCAAAGAGATCAAGTTTGGTTTTATTTATTTTACTATTGTTCTATTTTTAAGAAATGTTGATAGTATGTAGATGATAAAGGGGAAATCTAAGATAAAAAATTTTCTTTTTGTCTCACAATACAATATACCATTATCTGGGAAGTTTTATGTTGTTAATTGGAGAAGTCCAATAAATTGTTAAATTTTTTTAGTGAGTTTTATTTTTAGTATCTGTATGGCCTGAATAATAAAAAGACACAACGTAGGGCAGGTCAGTTACGTAAATTTTGAATCATATATTTTTTTTTATATTTAGACGATCATGTCAACAAATTTGTAATCCATCATCATTTTTTTTTAATTTTTACACCCTCTGTCCTGCTTTGGGTACAAACAAATTTGAAAGTACTCAAACGGGATCAGAGGGAATTACACCTTCCCTTCGCTCATTTTTTTTAGTTTTCTTTTTGGCCTGGTTAATTAAAATTTTTTGAGATCGAGCGAAGGAATGGTTACAAATTTTACTCATTCAAGTCGCAGTAGTTGGTCTTTACTGCGAAAACTAGAAACAGCCAATCAACGAGAGAAAATCCAATCGAAAATATCTCCAAATGCGATAGCTTCTCGATTAGTCAAAGTGTCGAACATGATAAACATTGACAAACATCAAGTCAATAAAATGAAAAGGACTATACAAAAACAAAAGAAGCAAGCAGAGATTTCCGACGAAATAGGACAACCTTTCACCTTCGAAGAATTGAAAGCAGCCATCAAGTTAACTAAAATCAGAAAAGCTGCTGGCTTTGATGGAATTTACCCAGAATTTTTGAAACACCTGGGAAATTTTGCAAAAAATTGGTTACTGTCCTTCTTCAATGACATATTACTTTCGGGGAAGTTACCTGCCGAGTTTAAACAGTCAAAGGTTATTGCAATCTTGAAACCAGGGAGAATAGCAGATGATCCAAGTAATTATAGGCCTATATCATTGCTAAGTGTATGTTATAAGGTGATGGAGAGGATGATTTACAACAGAATTTCTCCTTTGATAAATGATATGCTTCCCCAAGAACAAGCTGGTTTTCGTCCAAACAGAAACTGTTGTGATCAAGTATTATCACTCACTACTCACATCGAAACAGGTTTTCAAAAACAGCTGAAAACAGGAATTGCCTTAATTGATCTAACATCCGCATATGATACTGTTTGGAAAGATGGCCTTCTTCACAAATTATACAAAACCATTAACTGCAGAAGAGTTGTCACCTGATTTGATAATATGCTATCAAACCGGAAACTTCGAGTGTTCATTAATGAAAAAAGCAGCAAAGTCAAATACCTGAATAATGGACTTCCTCAAGGATCAGTATTAGCGCCATTATTGTTCAACTTATATACCAGTGACTTACCAGAGACTACCTGCAGAAAATTCATATACGCTGATGATTTGGCTCTTTCTTATCAACATAAACGTTTTGAAGAAATCGAAAATGTACTAAATGAAGACATCCAAATAATGGTAGACTACTTCAAGAAATGGCGTCTTTGCCCCAATCCCAACAAAACCGAAGTATCTTGTTTCCACCTGAACAACCACGAAAAACATCGAAAATTACAAGTATCGATGGACAATGTAATCTTGAAACATAATTTCAATCCAGTATACCTTGGAGTAACTTTTGATACTTCATTAACCTACAAGCCGCATATTGACAAATTGCGCAAGAAACTTAAAACAAGAAACAACCTTTTACATAAACTTGCCGGTTCGGATTGGGGAGCTCATGCAGACACATTAAAAGTTGCAAGCATCTCACTTGTGTATTCTACGGCAGAATATTGTTGCCCAATCTGGATGAATAGCGCTCATGTCCATAAAATTGATTCTGAATTGAACACCACCATCCGAGTTATTACTGGTTGTATTAAGTCAACTCCAACACCTTGGCTGCCGGTAATTTCAAACATTACACCACCAAGAATCAGAAGACAAATAGCGGCTAAGCGAGAATTCGACAAATGCATACCGGAATTTCCAATTGGCATGATCTTCAGAATCCTCCTACAACAAGACTGAAATCTCGAAATCCATTTTGGCAACAAAACCATGAGATCTTTTCCCCACTGGATTCTTGGAAGTCTGAATGGAGAGTTCAGAATGTTTTCAATCATCACCTTATCCAAGATCCAACAAAGGAAGTTCCCGGATTCGACCTACCGAGAAAGCTCCGGAGTAAACTGAATCGTTTAAGAACTGGCCATGGACGCTGTAACTCAATGTTATTCAAATGGATGGCAGTTCCAAGTCCAAATTGTCTCACTTGTGGCGAAGTTGAGGAAACAATTACTCATATTGTAGAAGAGTGTCCAGAAACTAAATTTCTTGGCGGTTTCAATGACATCCACCGCCTTACTCCAGATGCAATAAATTGGTTACAAAATCTAAAACCAATATGAAGTGAATGGTGTGTCTAGGTTTTTTATGGGGTTTTTCTCTAGACTGGCTGGAAAAGCGAATGCTTCACCATGATATCAACAACTCATCCTTATATTCTACAAACCGTTCTACCCCCCACAATGATGAAAATTTTACAATATTGTACTTATAAATCATATATCCACATCATCCTTCTAATTTAAAATGTAATAATTCATACGAAATATATACAGTCCCAACTAACAATTTTATATTTTATAAATGCTGTAAGAATGTTAATAAAACAAAATTTATAAAACAGCTTTATTCCTGAGAACATTTCTAAAACGTCTATACAGCAGTTATAAACGCAAATTGGGCGCAGGTTTATAAAACATATTGGCTTTTTAACTTGTTCTATAAGGTCAGCGTAGCACTAATATCGGATAGTTATGTAAACGTCTACTCAAGCCTTAAGAAACAAAGTCAAACATCTTTATAAAACTGTTTTATAAAGGTTATACCTATTACCACTATGCAATGGTTATAAAATAAAGAGAACATTTTCAAGCAACAGTTTTATAACTTACTTCCAAGTTACATATTTGTTTTATTAGTGTGATGGATCACTGCAAGCATAAAATATATTTGTTTCATAGGTGCTAAACAATTCCTTTACTATGAGGTAGAGTGTATAATATATCCTTAAAGAAACTAAAATGCTACGACTGGGTATTTTAATGAAAACGGGATGTTGTATAGCTACTCACTTTCGTACTTACAAGTCTAATTATCGTGGCTCCTAAGATCTCCTAAAAGTCAATTTTACTTGCGAAGTAAATTTTATTGTGAAATATATAGTATATATGTGGTAATATTTCAACGCGCCACAGTTAAAATTGATATTAGAAATATTAAAAATTCAAAAAAAATTCAAAAAAAAAAAATTCATGATAATATAATAATAGGTACGTGTAAACTTTTTTTTTAAGAATATACTTCAACTGATATGTTTTTTATTGTTAAAAGGTGGTAACTACTGACTCAAAATTACACATAATTCAACAATGGCGCCTGTTCATAGGTGCTTAATTCTGTATCCAATATGGCTGGTACCTAATAAAACAATTTTGTATCTAAAGTCGACCTTATATGGCAAGAAAGCAGAATTAGTGACTTTTATAAAACAATTTAGTTACCACATTCAACATATCCAAAATACAGGACCGTATTCGATGTTTATCAAACAATAATAATGATACCTATTATGTATGTTATTATTATTATTTTTAAATTACCCAACAGGTCAGAAACATACAATTTCCAGTTACAGCGACCAGTTAAAGTACAATTGAAATCCAAATAAATAGCACAATACACAAAAACAGTATTATATTATACATCAGGTTGTTGATGAATAGGTGGTACTTGGGAAGTACCGGCGTTCATACTACTTGAAGTGCCATTGCAGTAAAATGTTTATCATTAAAATTATAATATTACTTTAAATATAATATTATAATAATTAAATGCCGTTAAAGAATTTATAAAAAATTATTCGATTATTATTAACTGTGTGAATTTAATTTCTATTTGCTCACGCGATATTAAGCGACACTAGGGAAGAACGGCAACTTTGAATTGCAAAATATGAGTAAAATCGCGTATTTAAATATCCCACCATAGAAAAATAATAATACGGTTCTGCAATTGCCCTCTCCATAAGATGCTGTGTTCAAAATACGTTGTTGTGCATAATACAGTTAGTATGCAAGTCTTACCGAACAAATTTGTTGTATAACATTGGTTTGTATGACAGTTACAGAACAAATCTGTTTTATAACACTGAACTGGAGACAAGTACAGAATACATTTGTTTTATAATCCTGTTCTCGGTGACCATTAGAAAATATAAGGCAAACAGGTTACCAGTTAAGTAATATACAGAAGAAATCTGTTTTATAACACTGAACTGCGTGACAATTACAGAACAAATTTGTTTTATAAGCCTGTTCTTGGTGACCATTAAAGAATTATGATATTTGCAAAATTGATTTTAGTTTTATAACAGTAATTTTTCAGCAGTTATAAAACAGATTTGTTTTATTATAATGTCAAAGTATATCTTTAGAGAACAATTTTATTCGCTTCTGAATCTGATAGGTAGTTGAATATCTAATTCTTCGGTGCATTCTAACTTTACAAGCCAGTCATTATTTGCTAAACTACTCGCTTCTGTTTCGTTTTCTGTCCTGAAACTAGACCAGTTGTTATTGAGTACAAAATGTCCTTCGCTTACAACCATTTCGACAGCAGGAACCCTTTCGCCAATGCGTTTTATTTTTTCCAGCGACTAAAATATCCGACATTTTATTTGATTTTTGTAAGAATAAGCACCCTTGATCTTTTGAACAGGCACACATATATTAGACTTTTATTTATTTCTTATTTTTTTATAAGTAGTTATCCTTTAGGTACAGGGTTATTTTATTTCATAACAGTTTTATTATTATTTCCTTTTTGCAGGTTCTTTAGTTGGTATATAACAGTTATATTTCGGCTTCTATTAAGACAAATTTGCTGCGATAACAAAATTGCATTGTAAGATCACTTATATAACAGTTTCATAAGAACACAACGTCAATTGTATAAAGCAATTATGTAACCGAGCTTTCATATTATGTTTTAAACACTGCTAAATAACTCCTATAAATCAGTTTCGTTTTATAATAATTTATATCCTATAACGATAGTCGCATAAACGTTTATAAAACAGTTTTATATTTATTTTATAAGGTGTTTTATAATTTAGCACTAAGAACGTTCTAAACATTGTCTAAGAAAACAATTTTGTTCCCAAGAGCAAAATGATTTCCCTCACAGCTTAAATACAACAAAATTATATTCTTGAAGCCGCAATATAATAATTATAAAACAAATCAGTTCTTTTATGAATATTTTGTACAGCAAAATTGTTAGTTGGGAGTGCTTCCCAAAAGTAACGGATAAATTCAATAAAATCGTATGAAGACGTTTTCTTTTGTTTTGCTCGGACACGTCAATCGTTATTTTTGATCTGCCATCCACGCATGTCTTTTTCGACCCCCCACCCTTAATCTCCCAAGGGGTAGCTACCCCAATTTTAAAAATTCAAATGGCAAGGTACCCCTTGCGATACCTTGATTGATAGGTTTTTTCATCCTGAATATAACAAGAAAATTTTTTTCAAATCGGTTCATAATTAACGAAAATATTCAGCAAAATGTCATCGAATAAGGCAATAAATAAGCGTATTAAAATTAAATTAAAATTTAATTAAAATTTTTTCCTATCTTTCTCTCTGAATTAAATTAAACTAAATTAAATTAATTATGAACCGATTTGAAAAAAATTTTCTTGTTATATTCAGGATGAAAAAACCTATCAATCAAGGTATCGCAAGGGGTACCTTGCCATTTGAATTTTTAAAATTGGGGTAGCTACCCCTTGGGAGATTAAGGGTGGGGGGTCGAAAAAGACATGCGTGGATGGCAAATCAAAAATAACGATTGACGTGTCCGAGCAAAACAAAAGAAAACGTCTTCATACGATTTTATTGAATTTATCCGTTACTTTTGGGAAGCACTGTATATATATATATATATCCGGAAACTGGAGACAGGTGCCAAGGTAATCCAATAAGTACTCGAGATCATCAGGTGACGGTGTCCTATTAATGTACAAAACAAAAATATATAAAGTATAATGATTGAAAAAACATTTGCACCCTACAGTATCAACAAAAGGCAAAGAATTATTCAAAGTTGACAAATCCAATTGCTCCGATTTGAAAGCACTGTTTATTCTCTGAATGTCACTACCTAGCCATGTCTCAGATATGCCGACGGCATCATATTCAAGGTCAAAGGTCGCGTTGTAGAGTAACTCGCACCTACCCCTGATGCTAAAAAGTTGACACCTACTTCGTTATTTTAATGGGGACCCCCTTTATATTATTGTATTTTTAAATTGCCTGGCAAAATCGAATACAGGTGGCTTTCACAATTGGAATTTTGGTTGAGTAGTTTATGAGTTATAAACAAGTGAAAATCGCAATTTTCAATTTTCAAAGCATATCACATTGAAAACGGCTCAAGATATTTAAAAACGGTTTACATGTCCCTATCTTAACTTTTTACAAGGTATCCTACCATGTGGTTTAAATTTTGATACAGAGTGACGAAAATTAACAGATTTTTCATCACCCTGTAGAAAAATCTAAACTATATAATAGAATACCTTGTAAAAAGTTAAGATAGGGACATGTAAGCTGTTTTTAAATATCTTGAGCCGTTTTCAATGTGAGATGCTTTGAAAATTGAAAATTGCGATTTTCACTTGTTTATAACTCATAAACTGCTCAACCTAAATTCCAATTGTGAAAACCACCTGTATTCGATTTTGCCAGGCAATTTAAAAATACAATAATATAAAGGGGGTCCCCATTAAAATAACGAAGTAGGTGTCAACTTCCGGTATTTCCGGAAGTGCGACCATCTTGAAAATATTTTCATTGCATTTCGCATAGTCACTTATGTCTGGAAAATTTTCATTTTGAAACTATAGGATCAATATTTCCCGAGATACAGCACTTTGCATTCTTATCTGCCCACCCGGTACATTTTGGTAACAGCAGTTAATATGCAATCTGGTGGGCTGTTTAACTTTAAATTGCTCTCCATTCGCAGTTCTAGTCGAGAGTTCCATTTTGAGATGCTTGAAAACCGCTAAAAAGAGGTTTTTGTGTTAATTGTGTTTTCGTTCATTCTCAGCTTTTCACTTCGACTTCTTGCAAGGTAAGGAACTAAGAAAATGTTTAATGAATTTGTGTAGCCATAGGTATAGTGCACCGTGCACAAAAGTCGCTGAAACTTCTATAGTTGTATACTTTTTCGTCTTCTTGCAACAGTTTTTGCGGTTCATTTTCCAAAGGCATTGTGATATCAAGAAGGAATGCATAATACGCCTTCTTTTAGTCCAGTTGAAATTTAAATTAAAGAAATAAAATAAAATAAAAAAGAGCAGATTAGGTTAATTCTGGTACTCTATACCTAAATGAATTTGTGAAACTGGCTCGGCGATTGCAAGAAGACACTTTTTCTCGTGCATAAAGCTTATTACAGCATAGGTACATTTTTTTGTATGTTCGTGTAATGCTTTCATATTTGTTGGTACTTTACCTCATAGTAAGTGAGTAACAACTATTAGTAAAAATAATCACAAATTCTAGATGTCGGACGAGAGAAAAAAACTGTCAGGATCTGCATATCGCAAGCAGAAACTGGAGAAAGAAGCTAACGTGAAGAAAGCCACAAGCTCGATTAAAAAGTTTCTTAGAGACATTTTTGTCCCGAAAGTAGTACTGCTAGTAGAGAACCTGTACCTACAAAGATTACAAAGCATGGGCATGGTGATTGTGAAAGTGATCTCGTGCAAATACCACATGGTACGTCCATTATTGATAGTTCTAGTAGACAATCTCAATTGGGAGCTAGAGATTATATTGCAGATGAAAATATGATTGGTACTGTCAGTGGAAGTGAAACCAGCAGAGGTTCTTATCAGGAAGCTGACATGAGTGATACGGATTCTAAAAGTGACGGTAATTCCAATGCCAGTGAAGATGTGAACGCAGATAAAAATGTGGATGTTACATCGAAAATCAACTTGGATGATCCTGCTACTTGGCCGTGCGGTTTGAGCAACAGGATTCTAGAAAAAATCATACTCAAAGGTCCCGTAACTCCAGAGAAAATGGAATTTCCAGTGGATGAATGTGGACGTAGCTTTTCAGCACGTAATGGAGAAAAAATTAAACGAAATTGGGTTCTATAATCTATCAAATAAAAGAGTTTTTCGGTTTCCCATGCAAATTGTTTAGCAATAAACAAAGCCATCAATTATTATTGTGTAGCTAAAACGAATTTTCTGATTGGCGACACATGGCCACACATCTTTCACGCCATGAAATTAGTGTAGAACATATTCAAACTTGTAAAAAATGGTTGGAGATTGAACTTAGACTCAATAAAAATTGTACAATTGATAAAGAAAAACAAGAAATTTTCTGAAAGCTGTAGAAATGTTAGCAAAATTCAACCCTGTTATTTCCAATCATGTCATCAATGTAAAAAAATCACAGGTATGTAAAAATCGTGTGCCTCGTTATTTTGACAAGAAAATACAAAATGAAATGAAATCTATTTTAGCTAACAATATCAAGGCAAAAATACTCGAATTAGCGCTAAGTGCTAAACACTTTTCACTTATAATTTATTGATTGCACCCCAGATGTTCCGCATATAGAGAAAATAACGTTTGTCATTAGGATTGTTGACGTAAATGATACCAATAATCTAAATGTTGTAATTCGAGAGTTATTCTTAGGATTTTACCCTGCTACAGACACCACCGGGTTAGGTTTAAATAATTATGTAATCAACGATCTATTGAAATAATATGACTTAGATGTCCAGCATATTCGGGGACAAGGCTATGACAACGGCGCCAACATGCGTGGCAAACATTCTGGTTTGCAAGCTAGAATAAAAACTTGAACCCCAGAGCGTTTTTTGTCCCTTGTGCTTCACACTCTTTAAATTTAGTGGTGAACGATGCAGCAAAAATTACTCTAGAAACTGTAAATTTTTTTAGCATCGTTCAAGAGTTGTATGTATATTTTTCTGCATCTACCGCATCGATGGGAAATACTGAAGCGTCACATTCCGTCTTTGACTTTGAAACCCCTGAGTGACACCCGTTGGGAGAGCATAATAATTAATGTGATTCGCCCTCTCAAAACGCAATTTTAAAAAATGATACCTACCTTGGATTTCATAGTAACAGGACCACACCAAAGATGTTACTACAAGAACCCCTGCAGATCCATTGTTGAATAAAGTTTTGTCCTTTAAATTTATTCGTTCCGTAATAATATGGCACGAAATATTATCGAAAATATGACAGTGAGCAAGATGCTGCCAAATTCAACAATAAATTTGAGCGAATGTGTCAACGTTTTGACTCAGTGGTGATCTAGTTCTTGAGAAAATCATATACAGAAGGTAAACATTCTAGATCTGGAATAAGTAGATGTAGATGCAGAATTCGTTGCATCGCATACTAGGCTGCGATCTCGCCAATTTGGTTATGAAGGTGTTGATGTTTGGATCTTAGATCCAAAACAGATGTTCAAAGTGGAGTTCTATCTAGCGATTATAGATACAACTCTCTCTGCAATACAAGAAAGATTCGTTACCTTGAAAGACTGCAATCGTTTATTTGAATTCCTTGGAGAATTTCATCAGCTAACTGATGAAGAATTGCATAAAAGTAGTTGTGACTTGGGCATTTCTCTTCAAACAAATTCAAACAACACTGTTTCAAAAGAAATTTCCGGCACGGATTTATTCAATGAGATGCTTTCGTTCAAAATTATACAAACTGACAGTACAGACACATTGACAAATTTGAATTACATAGTTAAAAATAAATTACGGTCATCATTTCCAAATTTCTTCACCGCTTTGAGAATTTTCCTTACTTTACCAGTATCAGTCGCAACAGGAGAAAGAAGTTTTTCTTAATTGAAAATCATCAAAAATTATCTGACGTCAACAATGACTCAAGAACGGTTAAGCGACTTGGCAATTATTTCTATTTGACAGGAAATTAGCAACATCCTGGAATTAACACAAATAATCGAGGATTTGGCCAATAAGAAGGCGCGACGAGTATTTGTTTTAATTTTATGTTTCTATGATAATAATAAGAAAAACGATGTTTTTTATTATTACCTACTTTTGTGTGTTATTATATTTTATAATTATTGTTTTCATTATTCCTTATTACTTTTATTTATTTACTTTTAATTTACTTTTCTTCAGAAACTTTCATGGACTTGGGGATGACGACAATCTTGTATCCAATGTTTTTTTATTATTTTATGTTATATTATTTATATTCATATCTTTTCATTATTGTTGAGCATTTATTGTTGTTAATTTTTGTCTTTGTATCATTATATATATGTATATACATATATTTATCCTTAGAAACATTTGAATTCCAAGGGGGGGGGGGGGGAGGGGGGAGGGGGCAATTTTGTATCGGCATGCAGGAGGAAAATAGGCTAGGCCGGGCCAAGAACCATCAAGACAGGTCCTACACAAAATGGCCGTAAAAACAGCACCTGATACCCTCCTAAGGGTTTACAACAGACTCTTTCAAGATCAAAACTTTCCGGTAGACTGGAAAGAAGCGACAGTGGTGCTGATCTGGAAGGGCAAAGACATCTTAAAAGCCTCCTCTTACAGACCAATATGTCTCCTGAATACCATGGCCAAATTGTATGAGACACTCTTAAAAAATCGACTACAGGACGAAATAGAGGAGAAAGGTGGATACTCGCCAGATCAGTACGGCTTCCGAGAGGGAAGATCGACCGTAATGGCGGTAGAGAGACTCATCGGGAGGGTAAAAGAATAGGCAGGCAAATGGGTGACCGCAGTGACTTTCGACATAAAGAATGCGTTCAATACCGCATCATGGAAACACATCATGAAAGCACTAGCCAACAGGAACATGTCAACGCACATGATTAATATAATCGATAGTTACCTGTCAAACCGGAAGATATTGATAGCCAGAGACAAGACTATAAGAGTCACCGCAGGAGTCCCACAAGGGTCTATAATGAGCCCCATGCTCTGGAATGTCCTATATGACGATCTGCTGAAGCAAAAATTATCAACTGGTAACTCAATGCTGGCATTTGCGGACGATCTCATAGTAGTGACTGAGGCACCGGACGCGGCAGAACTCGTCCACCGAGTCAAAGAATCAGCCATACAGGTAATCAAATGGATGGAATAGCACGATCTCAGACTAGCGCCTGACAAGACTGAGGCAATCATCTTGAAAGGACCAAGGAGGAGAGATTTTCTAGAATTTGAAATAGCAGGGAAAAACATCATGTCAAACATGTGGTGCAGAAGGCAGAGGAAAGACTGGCCTCCCTGACTAGATTAATGCCTAATATAGACGGACCAGGCAGTATGAAGAGAAGGGTAATATACACTGTGATAGAGTCTATAATATTATACGCGGCACCAGTTTAGCATGACGTCATGAAGATAAAAAGATACAAGAACATGATGGAAAGTCTCCAGAGAAGGGGCCTACTCAGAATAGCCAGCGGTTATCTCGCACGATATCGGCGTCGGCGATCCTAGTCATAGCGGGAGTCCCGCCAATAAGCCTCACTATTGATGAGAGGAGGAGACTATTGTAACGCAGAGACCCCCGGCCCGTGCGTCTGTGGCGAAAAGCCACCGTGTGATCGTCTAGTTTCCCTAATTTCTCCTAATAGGACCGCTGTGTTTTCCTACGTTGTGTTTACCGTAGTTACCGTAGTCACCCCTGCTCTTTGATTGAGGTATGCCAGGATCACTATGGCCGAAAGGGATGCGCAAAAGAACCTACTGGGATTTTTCTTTTGTCGGAAAAGCGGGGAAATTTTCTGAGACTCATTGTTAACTGTTGGCTTCCTATCAGGGAGTTTAAAAGCGAGTGATGGGCGAGAGAATTCGTTTGCAAAAGCGTAAAATGTTGAAAGGCGAGATGGGCTGTGATTTTGCATAGAGAGCACAAAAAAATGGAAAGCGAAGAGGGATCCCTTTCATGCATGTTTCAAACTATAATCCATTTCGGATTCCACTCTTTTGCACACCTGTTCTTTCTTTTGGTTTTTGTTTCGTTTACAGACTACCCGGTATATGCGGGAATGTCTTATTATTTCTTTTCGCCTTATTTCAATTACAGACTATCCGGTATATGCGGAAATGTCTGTGTGTTACCTATTCAACGATTTTCCTTTGCTAAATTTCCTTTTTCTAGTTTCTTTGATCTCACTTCAAGCAACTGCTTGAATTAATTAAAGAAGACAACCACTTTGGTTTCAGACGATCCGGGATATTGCGGAAATGTCTGACTCATTACCTATTCGAAGATTTTCTTTGCCTAATTTCCTTTTTTTTTGGTTTCTTTGATCTCACTTCAAGCAACGGCTTGAATTAATTAAAGAATACAACCATGTTGTTTACAGACGACCCGGTATATGCGGGAATGTCTGTCTATTACCTATTCAATTTCTCGTACGAAATTCTCGTGTATTTTCAACCGGGAGAATCACCCTGTATGTCTAGCTGAGTCGCCTGTGGATTTGACTCGGGTTAAATATCGCGCCAAGACGGTTGGCGGCAGTTCGGCTACCGAGCTACAGCGATTCGTGTTCCGTTACGGGGATTCGGGAAGCTTAAGATGCGAGGCTCAGTCGAGTACGGGGTTGCCACTTCTCCTGAATGCTGACTTGCATCTTTTATAAAATCGTTCCTTCCGATTCTCTTTTATTTAATGATTTTATTTTCACAGTTGATTTACCTGGGAGGATGAATTATTTCACCTCCGTTCATTTAATTCATAACCTGGGTGATACTGTATTTAGTTATCACTTTGTATACCTTGTTGTTATTTGTCTTGTTCTACCTTTTATTGCACCCGTCGATGCTGCCTCGTCAGGCGACCTTTATGTCATATATGTTACCTTGCCCTTAGGTATTTGTCACTGTTATACCTGGTGATTTACCTTACTCGTCATTCGAGTGTTTATCGGATTGAAACCTTAATCAACTGTATTATTGTAGATTTTTCTACACACCTCAATTTATTTCCCGGAGCATGTTGGCCCCGTTCGAGAATCTTTGTTCCTCAACGTGATTATTAGCTGATCATACTACAGACCACGACTCTTTAACCATTAATCTAGTTAATGATTGAAAATGCTGGACTTTTATCCCTCATTCGTGTTTAGGCATGTTTACGGACAATTTACTTATTTGGTTGTAACGGTACCAGCCACCGGTCCGCCAGTAACATGAGTACGTCGACCTATCAACCCAAAGAGCGTAGATAGTATGATGAGAACATAATAATAACGTTTGTCACATAAGATTTAGGTATGTATAAAATCTGGTTAGAAGAGATTCGGAAAAACGACCTTATAAAGATACGTTGGTTTTCTGGATCTAAATTGGCTTTCCCATACTCGAGATTAATTTTGATTTGCCTTGGATTTTTATTTGTGAATTGCGATTCATGATCCTAACTTTATTTTGATTATTGGATTTCCTGACATGTGAGGGCGTTTATTACACCTGGCAACCTTGCTTTGGTTTGCGTGACTCTGTCCTGCTCTGAGGGTGCTTTTGCCCTGTTGTACGATTTCCACTTTAAAGAGGTATACTTACTCTTGTATTGGTACAACGGAGGTCTTCACCTGGACATCGAGGTGAATCCCTCCCCCAACGTTTGGAAATAGAGTACGTATTTTAACACCTAATTGGGTGTTGTAATGGAATTAGTATTTCCCGATAATATTTGCGAAGTAGCAGATGCTACATCTGACAACGCTGCCTCGTTCTATCCAGACCTGTACTAACCGGGGGTGCTCTGCTATGTGATCTTTATTTATGGTGTCATATAATGGCGAGAAACTCCTTTCACTTTCTAAATCGTTTTTAAAGGGACTGCTTCCTGCCTAACCATCTGCGCTAAATAAAAACTCGAACTCTTCGAAGAATAGGATGATTGAATCATGGGCCGTTTTGTTTATAAGTTATTTCCTGACCTGGGTTTATTTTCGCTCCTAGCTCTATCTCAATTTCCTATACGTGAATATGTAATTATTTATTCCTGTTTCTTGCCTAACTTGGTTTATTTCTAATTATTGACGTAATTGCGTAGGTACCTATTTTGGTGCCGCCTAATACCTAGTTGATTATTGGGTCTGATTTAAAAGGGGACTTGCGCTCGCGGATTTGGTGAATCTGTTTGATTATTTATTTATTTGGATTTTATTTTGTTCTAAAAGAACTTCCCTAACTACTTTTCCAATATGAAGTCTTCTTGCGATGGAATCCGGACTAACCAGATTTTAATCGGAGTTTTTAATTAGATAAAGTTCTATTGGACGAGATTCACCCTCGCAGGGTTACCATTGGAATTTTAATTAGGTAGATGAGGGAAATTAGATCGGAGTCCACTCATTCGTCATCTCCAAACTAATTATGGAATTTTAGAATTATGTGCTGAAGTTCTCTTGAACGAGATTCACCCTCGCAGGGTTACAATTTGAATTTTAATTAGGTAGATGAGGGAAATTAGATCGGAGTCCACTCATTCGTCATCTCCAAACTAATTATGGAATTTTAGAATAGGATTGGGCGATCTAGAGTCCACTTATGTCATCTCCAGACACGTCCAAAGGGTTAGGAAGTCGAATTTTATCTGAGAGTGAGTTGCTGGAAGACGTCTGCTTTTATAGTAGCAGTCGCCCGATTTCTAAACACCGCGCAATAATGAACCTTATCGACACTGCTCTCATTCTGTGATTTAGTCCTTAATCGTACCTCAATTGTCTTGAGATTTGGCGAGTTGACCTCGCGGCTACCTCACTAATTTGTCCCAAACCTGCACTATCTAAATTTTCCTTCAAATCGGCCGACGCGTTTAGGTACTTCTCATTGTGTCTAGTTATTAATTATTCTCCCGCTTATACTTCATAGCGTCTTTTCACCTACTTGTTGTCTATGTAGCGTAATGAACTTTCGGCGGCTGTCATATCTTAATTCGCTCTATCAATACGTGTAAATGTCATTATCGTGGGCAGGATACCTAATGAGTTTCTATTGTGTATGCGAGGTGTTATTGTTTACTTTACAAAACTTTCCACCCGGTCGGTGGTCGGTATCTCGTTCACGCAGCTAGGGAATGTCCTTCCAATACCCTGCGGCAATATTCGATGCTGGTGCGTTGCTACCCTAGCTCGGTCGTTTTAGAGGCTGGCTTTTTACCAGAGCGAGAACATTTCTGTTTATGAATATTTAATGTGCTGGCGGGATCGTTTCTATTGATGTAACGGCGCGCAGCTGTATTTAATTTCCTAACATAATTTTTGCACTGTTTGCTTTTTTCGATTTTTGCTGATTTAACGAGGGAGATGGAAATAATTTCCTTATCATCCTACCTAGGTGCGATCCATTTCACTATACCGAATAGAAGGCAGGATAACAGAAAATTTTCGACAGACACAAAGAGATGAGACCCTACAAATCTGGCAGGGAGAGTGGGAGAGGGAAACAACTGGAAGATGGACAAGGACCCTGATGAAAGATATCAGAAGGTGGGTGAAATGCAAGCACCGTAGAGTAGACTACAACTTGACTCAATTCTTATCCGGACACGGTAGCTTTGGCAGCCACCTGAAGCGAATCGGGAAAAGAGAAGGAGATGATTGCTTCTATTGCATGGAGCCTGACGACCCAGAACATGCCGTACTAAATTGCGTGAGATGGGAGAGAGGCACGAGATAGAGATGGACATTGGAAAGCGAATGACCACGAGAAGCCTTGTAGACCGGATGATAGATTCCGAGGATGCGTGGAACAGGATACATGCGCTCATAAGCAACGTAATAAGGGACAAACAGAGGATAGAGTGGATAATGGCGACAACTTGAACCTATAGAAAATGGACTAAAAGACTAAAAGGAGAGAAAACGGAGAAAAGGGACCGACACAGGTAATCGAAGACAACCACATTCATGGTGTTACCGTTACCTGTGGGAGCGACTTGGAGGGGTTTTAATAGTAAACGGTGATTCTACATTACCAAACCGATAACAGTCCATCTCGATATAAAATCAACATAATATGCAGTTCATAATTAATTAACTAGGAATTAGTGTGGTCGGTAAAAGCAGTCGGTAAAAAAAAATAGGTATACTATAGTTTACAAAAGTACTCTTTAGCAACAGATAATAAGGTTCCCAATGCACAGCTGAAGATGTCACACTGTGCAGAGATCTGATTATAACTGCTTGCTATAACATATAAAGGTGACTTTAACATTAGGTTAGTGTAGGCCCTAGGCAACTTCAATACTTGGTGCGTTCTAGAAACACTTCTTGCTGGGTGGAGCTCCAAAATATCCCTGAACGAACACAGGAGCATCAATGCGACTATTAACCAACTTATACAGGCAAGACCAAACCTGACACTGTTCTTCGACTGGCAAGTGACTGAAAATCAAATTAACGAAGAAGCAATCAATAATCGTATCCCCTATCCGAATGTTCCGTGTTTCCTGAAAAACAAAAACTTAAAAAATTTCCTCTGAACTCTCTCTATACTACTTTTGTAAGTTTTGTAATATGGATTCCAAATAACAGAAGCATACTCAAGTTTGCTGCGAACAAACGCTAAGTAGAGCGATTTCACAGCAGACAGGTTGGTGAAACTGTACGTGTTTCTAATAATAAAGCCTAACATCCTGAGTGAATCAGAAACTGCGCCCTGTACATGTCGACCAAACAATAATTGACTGTCAAACAACACCCCAAGGTCTTTTATATACACCTCGCGTTTCAAAGAATCAGATGAAATCGAATACGAATATTGTATGGGCTCTTTCTTTGTTTGTCTCTGCACCAATGTATAAGAGATCCCAACTGCTCCTGCAAGACCACGCAATCGCTTGGGGAATCAATATTCATAAATATCTTGAGGTCGTCTGTGTAAAGCAATTTACCACAGTTTAAATGATCCGGCAAATCAATAATGAAGACTGAAAATAAGAGAGGACCCAGATTTGAACCCTGCGGTACGCCCAGTGAGCTCACATATGGCAGTGATCTATGACCACCATATACCACAGAATAAAGCCTGTTCTCCAAATATGACGCAAAGAACCTACAAAGACTGGGACCACCGCCAAAGTTAGACAGTTTAGATATAATCCTATCATATCTGACCCGATCAAAGGCCTTTGAGAAGTCCGTATGCACAACGTCAACCTGCCCACCAGTATCAACAATGCTTGAGACGCATTGTGTAAACGATACCAGATTAGTGACTGTTGCGCGTCCCTCAAAAAGCCCATGCTGATGAATCGTAATCCGATCCTTTATCTGAGGGAACAGCCGACCATACAAAGTCATCTCAAGTACCTTAGCGAAATTGTTGAGAAGGCAAATCGGTCTGTAGTTCTCAATGTTCGATTGATTCCCGGATTTCAAGACAGGGAGGAACACCTTCGCCTCAAGCCACCGGTTTGGAAACTTACATAAAGTTAATTACTTGTTAAAAAGTATCTTCAAAGGAATGACAAACACACTTGCACAGTCTTTCAGGATGAACGACGAAATGCCATCAGGACCAGATGTCATTTTATTTCCCAACCTATGCAGTGAACGAGATACGTCTGTCTCTGAGAGAGAGAGAATTTCTATGATATTCGGCAAAGCAGCAGCCTCTAAGGTCTCAGTGTCGATCGAACCATGACCATCGTCAGAGTAAAAATCAGAGAAGTGTCTCGCAAAGCTTCTCACTATCGCTTGAGGTGTGTCATAGGACAACACGTACTATCCCGCAGTACACCGCCAATACGTGCGTTCTTTTTCATCTGATTAAAATGCCTCCAAAACGAGCCCGGATCATCAATTACCGAATCCTGAACCGATTCAAGTAAGCACCATATGCATCCTTTATCTGTCGTTTCAAACGAGATCTTAGTTCCTTAAACTCATTAACACTACGCCATACCTCTTAAATATGCTATGTAAAACCGCCTTCTGACGCACACCCCTCCTAATTTCGGACGTGAACCAGGAAGGATACCTCGATCTCAGAACCCCAAAGCGAGGCAAAAACTCATCAAAGACTTTATAAAGTTCGCAATAGAATGCATCACAGGCTGTATCTATGTTCTCTAGGTTATGCAAAAAGTTCCAATTTACTGATTCTGGAGCATTATATTACCCATAAAAGTCTGCTCTTCGGAAATTATATGAGCGTGACGAGGATCCGAGATCAAAGCGTTCCTTCCCACCACCCAATGATACTTCCATCGCCAATGACAAAGCCGGATAATGGGAATCTTCCTTGACCATGGGGCAATTATCACGCACTACGGTGACATCAAAATTAGCTAAGACAAGGTCAAGCAAGCGTCCCCTCTCATCAACAATCGCATTACTCTGTGATAGGCTATTAGCTAACATGAAATCTCTAAGAAGCACAGATCTTGGGTCAGTAGCCGCGGAGTCATGAAAATGAGGTATAGTAAAATCTCCCAGCAAAATCAGCTTAGAATCTCCAAGATTGAGTCGCTCAAACACATCAAGAACATATTCAAAGTCCGCCAGTGGCACTTTCGGCGCAATATAAACACAAATTACATACAAGCTACATTTCTTAGATATAATTTTACAGCCAACAATATCCACTAACGGTAAGTTTGTCCTTACTTCAAACAAGTCTTTCTCGAGCTCAACACACCGAATTTCCCTGTTCACCGCCCCCACCACGCCCGGAACCCAAAACATCACATTTACGATCCCCTCTGAAAACTCTGTAATGTTCCGGAAAAAATTCACACTCAACATTCCCATCACACAACCATGTCTCAGACAAACCGATAATTTTGTATTCACAATCCGCGCACGCAGCGAAAAACTCTTGCGATTTTCCCGTATACTCCAAGCATTCTGATAATACATATCCAAGGTAGTAAATCCGTTGGGTCCACTCAGTTTTCCTTCACGATCCTTGGTATACCGGAGATACGGCGTATTCTCAAATCATTCGGCTTCTTTCGGCGAGTTGCTTTTTCATCTCACGGTACTCAGCTTGCTGCCGAGGTGTCTGATCAACAGATATGGACACATTTCTATAAGGTAATTGGGGAGATTTCTTAACTTGTTAGAGTTCCTAATTAGGCACTGGACATCATCCTCCAGACTCATCGCCACCTTAACTGGTCTAGTTTTGTTCGGTGATCGAGCTCCCACCCTAGAGACCACAACCCGCTCCGTCAGATTGATACCACAGCCCAATGCGCCAAATAGATCAGTAACAAATCTACGGTCAGAAGCTTTCCTCAGATGCAGATCATCATGCGGCGACTCAGACACACCGAAAATAATTATATTACGCTGGCGCCGGTATCTCTCATTAAATTCCTCAAGTGCCAGATTGAAGACCCTTTCACTCTCACGATGCGCCTGTTCCGAACATTGACCGCGTGATGCATTTCTAAGTGAATCGTCAATCACTGACAACTTGTTCGTAATCTCGACAATCTGAGCTTCGTGCTTACTGATGGATCTCACAGGTGAATTAGTTCCCAAATCCGTTGATGGGTCCACAGGAGGTGGCATCATGACATCAGTCAGCGTACCCGACTTTGTAGACGAATTACTTCTCAGGCGACGACCAGCCTTCAAACACATCGGACATTTCCAGCACTTCTTCTGAACCTGTAGATTTTTCAAGTCATCCTCCTTCAAATGTACGCAGCGTAGGTGGAAGGACCTGAGACATTCCTGACATTTAGCAGAAAGCCCCTCAAGAACCCTAGAGCAAATTCCACAGGTATCCAGTGTGACAAGTAGAGTGTGTGTCTGTGAGAATGATGAGCAAGACGTACTATTTAATAGCCGGTAATGTGGGCGTCACAGCAACAGCACAAATATTACGAAGGCTGTAGCGTTCGCTTTCCCATTCAAATTAATTTGGTCGAGATTAGAGTATTTCTAAACGATTTAATTTATACATTTAAAGGAATACCCCGCGTCGAGTAACTCGCATGGATATAGCTGCTTTTAGTCCAGCTTTTTGAAACTAGATGCGTGACTTCGATGTAAGACACAGACGGCGCTGGTATCGGTTATCGAACCAGTGACTGACGTGGGCACAGTTGCCGAGTGGTTTATTATGTCCCAGCTCCTTGTGATTTCGGACCGATTTTATAGGTGTAGAGTGGTCGTCCCCAGATGGGAAGAAATTTGGCAATAGAGACGATAGGAATGGGATATTTCAAGTTTGATCGCGTGTTGTGGAAAGACGCTTTGTGGGTTTCAGAGATAACGTGCAAATTTTTGATCTCGTCTTATAGTGGTGATATGTGTGGTTTTAATTGAAATACAGGTATGGAAATAAAATTGGAGATTGTAGTAGCATTGCTAAATTCTATTTGTATTTTCTTTAGATGGGAAATTGAAGAATCGGCATGTAATGTAATACCGTAATTTAGCAAAGCCCGGGTATGGCAGTAAAAGAGCTTCCACTCGGTTAGTTGAATAAATATTCTAGGGAAATTATTCCTAATTAACTTTTCGATTTACAGGGTTTTAGTTTCGGTCTTAATTTTGGTTTTGATTCTTATTCTTGACTTTTAATCTTGAGTCTTAATCTTAATTTTGGCTTTTCGTCTTGTTTTCCGGCGGTTATCTTCACCAACTCGAGGAGGTGTCATTGTTCCCGCGGTATTGATGTGGGTTCAGTCCGCAACCAGCCATGTTGTTTAATTCTACATTGTTGAAGAATCTATCGTAGACGTTTTTTTTTTAAGGCAGGTGCGGATTATGGAAAGGAGGGTGAGGAACTAAAGGAATCTCTCTCTCTCTCTCTCTCTCTCTCTCTCTTCGGCAAAATCAACCATAAGTTCAGCATAAGTTCTGAACAATAAGGTACCTACAAAATTAATTTTTCTTCGAGTAAATGAAATTAATTGATGAAGCTGAAATAGATTACCTAATAGAGTTAATCCTGAATGTTTTAATGTGTGTTTAACTGTTTAATAAATGAATAATTGGTATCTTTTTATCCCGAATTTAAAATGTAAATTATTGCGATTATTACCGAATTTGTTCTTTGATGAAGATTAATTATGTTTACTTGAATGAGTTTTCGTTTCTTTTAAGTACAGATTTTGTTTCAATAATAAGGTTTTGTGTAAATAAATGATAGTAGTACCTACAACAGACTAAACATTTCTATAATGTAGGTTAAGAATTTTTATCGAATAAAAATAAAAATCTAGGTCATATGAGTATAATTTATTGAAAAAAGAGCTTGTCAACCGGTTTCGGGGGTTAGCCCATCATCAGGACAATTGTCAGTTATTGGCAATTCCAGAAATTTACAGGTGTTAACATTGCATACAAAAGTGATAGATGAAGATGAAGGCTCTATTATAAGGATCAACAACAATTGTCTTGCAAAAATTCCAGTGAATTATGTTAATTACATGGATGTTAAAAATAGTTAAAACCTTTTCGAAGTGAAAAGGGTTGAGATTGATTTACCTATTGAAGATAGGATTTGATATTACATATTATTATGACATTTTTTAACGGAGCAAGTTAAACTGGACCGAACCGTGAGGCGGGACGACCAGAAAAAAAATTTTCCTGGTCGTCCCGCCTCACGGTTCGGTCCAGTTTAACTTGCTCCGTTAAAAAATGTCATAATAATATGTAATATCAAATCCTATCTTCAATAGGTAAATCAATCTCAACCCTTTTCACTTCGAAAAGGTTTTAACTATTTTTAACATCCATGTAATTAACATAATTCACTGGAATTTTTGCAAGACAATTGTTGTTGATCCTTATAATAGAGCCTTCATCTTCATCTATCACTTTTGTATGCAATGTTAACACCTGTAAATTTCTGGAATTGCCAATAACTGACAATTGTCCTGATGATGGGCTAACCCCCGAAACCGGTTGATAAGCTCTTTTTTCAATAAATTATACTCATATGACCTAGATTTTTATTTTTATTCGATGAATTTGAGTATACTATGGCCAACCTATATGATAAGAATTTTTAGTAATAATATTTGTGGATATGTGCATGTTAGAGATTTAAGTAAGATGATTTAATATCAAATAATTCTCACTTTACAATTACTCTACTGGGAGATTTTGTTGCGTTTGATTGGATAAAATATTTCCGATAAAATTGTTATTGGTAAATTGTCGACTTTTATTTAGTATTTTGTGGGGCCTGAATCAAAAATAGAACACAACGTAAGGCAGGCCAAAATATTTCATTGTTTTCTTTTTTTAATAACCGAAAAGACGATCACAAGAAATTTGTCTCTTTTTAGGTGTGTAGTTCACCGTTTAACTAACCCCCCCCCACCTTCTCCGTTCCTTTCGGGCTCAAACGAATCTGCGAGGACCCGGACGGAACGCGAGAAGTTTTTCTACTTGCCCTTTGCCCTTATTATTTCCGAAGAGAAAATCGACGAGTAGAAAGTTGCAAGGCAAACCATATTGTTGAAATAAATAAGAGAAATATTCCTATATTTGAACACCCAGTATACTATCGCGAGCAGGACGATCAGCAGTCGTCAGGGATAACTCAAGCGACCTGCCAGCACACACCAATGATTAACCTCGTGATCTGTTTAGCACAATATTACACGAAAACTAGTTGGTTTAGGTTGCATACCTAAAGCAACACAAGTATCACCTATTAATTAATCACAGACGAATAATCACCAATTACTAACTAGACCATGTTAAATTTTCAAATAATTCAATAGTCGCAAAAAAACACAAAATATGCAAATGAAAATCGCAATTTTCTAACTTTAAACCCATTTACCACAAAAACGGCCCATAATATAAAAAAATGGCTTACATGTTCCTATCTTAACTTTTTATAAGGCATCCAATTAGGCAGTTGAAATGTTTATACAAGGTGGTGAAAATTATCAGATTTTTCATCACCCTTTATAAACATTTAAACTATACAGTAGGATACCAGATAAAAATTTAAGATAGGGACATGTAAGCCGTTTTCTGATATCATTAGCCGTTTTCGTGGTAAATTGGTTTAAAGTTGGAAAATTGCGATTTTCACTTGCTTATAACTCATAGCCTACTCAATTTAAAATACAACTATAAGCACCATTGCTATAACATTTTCTCATACAATCTGAAAATGCAATAATATATGGGGTGTCCCATTTAAAAAAACAAAGATGGCCATTGCTTTCGCCATTTTTAAATGTGCTGCCATCTTTGTAATATTTCATTTTGACTCGATATTAGGTATGTTGCCTAAGTTCCGAATTTCAGATTCCTAGATCATTTGGAAGTCGAATTTTTTCTAATGTGGCGTTTCAATCAATCACCCTGTATACAACTAAACCCCCACTGTCTCATGAATTTCTCT
Source organism: Malachius bipustulatus (assembly GCA_910589415.1). Classification (NCBI taxonomy): domain Eukaryota; kingdom Metazoa; phylum Arthropoda; class Insecta; order Coleoptera; family Melyridae; genus Malachius; species Malachius bipustulatus. The sequence continues at coordinate 9,443,099 of OU342634.1, forward strand.
AAATCGTCTTATTATCATTTCAAGGGAATCGTGATGTATATGGCATGTGTCACATATTGAATTGAAATTGTGCATACATAATAAGAGTGGTCTATTTTGCAGTAAATGTGTTCTCGATTGTTGAGTGTAAAAACAAAGATCGCTCCGGGTCTTTGGAGCATCGGAGCATGGAAGTAGATGTGCGCTAGGAGGTATTCACAGTCAATGTTACCATTGACTAATTTATAGATAAATTTAATTGAAGCTATTGATCGACGCAATTCTAGAGAGTCAACATGCATCAAAGCTCCGAAGCAAGATATCATGACTACTGCCCCTGGAGGGGTAAACACCATCAACTTTGAATTGGCAAAATTTAAAGAAACGCCTCTGTATCGCTTCAACTCTCTTTCTATGTATATAGTAGATAGGGTCCCACACCAGAGAAGCATATTCCAATTTAGTCCTTACCAAAGAGAAATAGAGCGTCAAAAGACTAGAAACATCAGAGAATTCGGTACAAGTTCGAATTATGTATCCCAGTACTCTGAAGGATGAAGTCACTGTGTTGTTAATATGCTGCACAAAGTTCAGTCTTTCATCAAACAACACACCTAAGTCATTTACCTGGTTTTGTCTCTTGAGAGTCAGATCCCCAATATAATAATCAAAATTGCTGATACCCCTCCTTCTGCAGTAAGAGACGACCAAAAAATTTTCCACATTAAGATTAAGGTTATTTCTCGCGCGCCAAGAAACCACAGCCCTCAAATCATCCTGTAGTGACCCACAATCGTTCACAGTTTCAATCCTGCAGTAAATCTTCAAATCGTCAGCGAACATCAGCCTTTTACAGTTTAAGTAGTCGGGCAAGTCATTAATAAAAATGAGGAACAACAGAGGACCAAGATTTGAACCCTGTGGAGCGCCGGATGACGGCCTTATAACGTGAGATCTGTGTCCCTTGTACTGAACCAACTGGACTCTCTGAGTCAAATATGACTCAAAAAGACAAAGAAGTCCATTAGTGAAGCCAATAGCTCTGAGTTTCTCTAATAGGATACGAATATCCACCTGATCAAATGCCTTTCGGAAGTCCATATACATATACAACATCCACCTGACCTTGCACATCCAGTGCTTCCGAGACAAACTGAGTAAAACATGATAAGTTTGTAAGCGTACCTCGTCTTTCCATAAAACCATGCTGGGATGGGGAAATAAGGCATTTAACTGAATTGTAGATATTCTTATAGAGGATCGTTTCAATGAGTTTAAATAAGTTGCTGAGGATGGAAATAGGTCGCAACGCATGATGGATCGCCCTCTTTCAGAACTGGAGTAATTCTCGTCTCCTTTCTATTTATCTGGAAAAGTAGAAGTTTTAACGACTAAATTAAAAATTCAACAAATGCCTCTGCGCAGTCCTTAATAACAAAGCCTGGCACATTATCTAATCCAGCCGTTAACTTCCCTTTATTTTTTTTCAATTAGAGTAAAATTTCATCACGGCCAATGGTTGTTACGTTTATAGGCATACTTATGTCACGAAGGTTCAGGTCCACATCCGGCAACCGCGATTGATGGTACACATTAGCGAAATAATTTCCAAATACATTTACAATAGCTTCAGGTGCATCATGCAACTGATCATTGGCATCAGTCATTACTCCTGGTATCCGAGTCCCACCACGCTTATGCAACGCAAATTGCCAAAATTTCTGTGGATCCTTTTTAATATTATCTTCCACTGACTCTAGATGGCGTCTGTATGCCTGGACTATGCAAGATTTACATTGCCTTCTCAATGCCTTAAATCTGTTTAAACAAAATTCAATTCGGTTTTTTTTTTATAACGAAGATGAACTCTACTTTTCTGTTTCAACAACATTATTATCTCTGAATTAAACCATGGGGGGTAAGACCTACAAACCGACTTGCCTTTTGTTAAAGGTACAGTTTTATCAAAAATCGAGTAAATAATATCATAGAATACTGAGCAAGCATCATTTGCATTATCTATGTTATGTAGGGAGGACCAGTCTTCATTCAAAAACATGTTATACATTGAGACGAAATTCGCTTTCCTGAAGTCATATACTGGAGAACCACGGGAGGTAGAGAACCGCGGAAGTTCCCGTGTATCAATCTCTACGTAGAAGTTCAATGGGGGGGGGGGGTGCATGTCCTCTCCGGATAGTGACGAAATTGCCTTGGCTACAGTATCACATTTCATATTTGATACAACAAGATCCAGAAGTCTATTATTGCAATTGAAGTTGTGAAAAATGGTTTACTCTATTGCGGAGAGAATTCAAATTATCGCTTTGTTTTTCGGAAATGTTGAGTGTGGCAATTATACTGCAGATTTATTCAATCAAGAGCATCCCGATAAACACCGATAAACACACAAGCACGAAATACGTGTTGAGAATGGTCAAAAAATTTAAAGAAACAGGTTCAGTGGCGAAAAAAACGTGAACTCCAAGCAAGAAACGAGGTTTCTGTGATTGATGTTTTAGGACAAGTTGCTGCAGACCCAACTCTGAGTACGCGAAAGTTGACCACTGTAACCAACATTCCAAGAACTAATATTCGACGCATCCTTAAGCAGCATAAATTTCATCCGTACAAAATTCATTTAGTGCATGAACTGAATGAGGATTATTTCGATCGACGACAGGAGTTTTGCGAAGTTATATGACCGAAAGAATAGATGCTGATTCGAATTTTCTTTTCAACATTTGTTTTTCTGACGAGTGCACATTTTTCTTGAATTCTACTTTAAATCGTCACAACAATCGATATTGGTCGGACGTGAATTCTAGGATTTCCCACGAAGTCCATACTCAACATCCTCTAAAATACCTGACCTGACCTGGGCCGGTATTTTTGGAGACCGCAAAATTGGTCCCTTTTTTGTTGGAGGGAATCTGACGGGTAAAGCTTACCTGAAAATGCTGCAAGATCTTTTCCACCCAGTGCTTGTTCATGTCGCTGAAAATGATGATCGTTACGTAGAAGATCATTTGACTTTCCAACAGGATGGCGCTCCACCTCATTATGCGCTGGCTGTTCGGGAGTTTCTCAACAGGGTTTTCCCGGGACAATGGATTGGACGAAGAGGTGCGCTGGAATGGCCTGCCCGCTGACCAGATTTAAGTCCTCTGGACTTTTTCTTGTGGGGTCATCTCAAAAGTTAAATTTACGAAACGAAACCAGGGTCTCTGGAGGAGTTGCCTAGACGCATAATTGAAGAATGTCGCCAAATTACGCCACAGATCTTTTAAAATGCAAGGGAACGTTTCGAGCAGAATTTATTTTCTTGTATGGAAGTTGGTGTGGTGCACAATGAGCATTTATTGAATTAATAAAAATCTCCCATGGTATTGTATTTTGATGTTTTCCCTTCTTTTCCACCTTTACCTTTTTTTGGGTAGATTTAACTATGGACCTCCTTTCAACGATATAAGCGAAGAATGTTTCAATAATTTAGAATTAAATAATTCCGAAAACAAATCAATATTTGAAATTTTTTATGATTTAGTATTCAGGGCAAAATGGGCTTTCAAGTCCAGTCGATTCAGTCGTAGTACCCGTGACAACTATAATGATAACCATGACAGCCATAATGATAACAATAGCAACCATGATAGTGACCAGTGAAGTACGATATCTTTTAAAAAATTACTCTGCCCGCACGTTTCCGATGAAAAGGATCTATAATTATGTAGTTGGCCTGTTTCATCGATTCGCCCTGTAGAATTTACGCAAAACCCAAAAAGTGAGATATCGTTTTATAGAAAATTCAAGTAAAGCTGCCAAACGATGTATCGCTCGATATCTGGTCTCTATGATGATAAACGAAGAGGTAGCCACCCCTTCCAAGGGGATGAACATTTGTTGCCCAAAGATATCTCCCTCGAATACAAAATTGACCTGTTTCGGTGTTTTTCGCATGTATCTTCACTTTACAAATTATTAGGCTTGTTACCTTTTCGATGGCCCACCCTGTATTATTCTGGAGATACACCGTTTTAGCCTTGCATCCGCAATATTATTATATATTTTTTTTAATATCTGTGAAAATCGAATGCAGGGTTGTCAAAATTGGAATAAAGATTGAGTTTTTTGGTGCATGAGTTGTAAATTTTAAACAAGTGAAAATCGCTATTTTCCATTTTCAAAGCTTACATTTAAAACGGCTCAAAATATTTGAAATCGGTTTACATCACCTTAACTTTGTGGTATCCTAATGTGGTATCCTAAGTAGTACCTATCCTATTAGCCAGTTTAAAGTACCTAATAAAATCAAAAAATCCGTTTAAGAAATGGCGGAATAATATTTTCAATCTTTAACAAACACAATAATACTTCATTGTTAATTTACACAATCCACATCTAGTTACCTAGAGAAAGGTAAAGTTAAACCGGAGAATGTATACTTGACTACAGAGCAAATGCAGCTTGAAAAGATCAGCAATACCATGCATTAAATTGATCTTATTTGTATACCTACTTCAAATTATTATTGAATCCAAATAATACTCTGGCCATTTTAGTTGAAAAACTAATTGAGTTGCATTGACTAATATGTAATTAAAATGTATGCTTTCATCCCTTACTTCGTAGAATCTCTGCATACTGATGGATGAACAATAAACATTGATATAATATCCATCAAATTGTTTTTTGCAATTTTTTGATTGAAATTATTTAACACTCAGGTAATGGGATTACAGTCAGTAGGCAGAAGAAAGTCGGTTAATGGCTTTAAAAAAATTGTTGTTCTACTTACTTAGTTCAGATATAATAGGCATTTCTTTTTATAGTCGTTAAAATAAACTTATTCGGATTATTGAGACTTTTTCTATATGGGCAGGTATATTATGATATTGTGAATATTGAATTATTAGTAAACAACGCTAACAGGATTTGTGATAAAAATAAATAAGTAGGTAAGTATAAATACAGATGAACTAATTTCAGTACCGATTCAAGTTTACATAATTGTTATTGACCTTTATTATTTATTTTTAATGTCGCCTGAACAGGTTCTTATCATTGAATAACCTCGTACGTAAGGCATTGCTGGTAACTATTACAAGGATCATTCTCTGTACGACGTTCGCATCAGCATGCTGAACATGTGGATCGAAATTATTTCATTTACGTAGTAAGACAATTACCTCGTAGGTACAAGCAGAAATATTTAAATCGACAGTTAAAATTATCATACAATTAGTGTTAGTTTATCATCCTCCAGGCTTATCGCTAGACTTGAGTGAGCTATCAACAACTTTCATTGCTAATTTAGTGGTTTAGATGATAATAGAGGAGTGTTGTAATAAAAGTGCCAGAATTAAAAATATTGCATCATTAAAAACATCAATAACTAAGTAAGTAGTGCAAGTTCATCCAGTCATCATCAGATCGTTTAACACTACCCACCCACCTACTTTACTCATCAAAATGCCCAGTTTAACACACGAAATAAATGTTCCTTTTAAAAAAGCCACTTTTGGAATGGGCTGTTTCTGGGCCTGCGATGCTCTCTTTGGAGGTCAGCATGGAGTTCTCAGAACCAGAGTAGGATACTCTGGAGGTAAAGCCCCAAATCCGGAATACAAGAAAATGGGTGATCACACTGAAGTCGTCGAAATCGATTACGATTCCAGAGTGATAAATTTTGAAGAGCTTCTCGAGTTGTTTTGGAACAACCACGATGGATATTCTGGATTGACTACAAGAGTAAAAAGACAGTATATGTCACTTATACTGTATCACGATGAAGATCAGAAAAGACTTTCCGAGCTGTCCATAAAGAAAGAAAAAAGCAAGAGGAACAATCAAGAATTGGTGACTGAAATAGCTCCTGCTGGAATTTTTTACCCGGCCGAGAATTACCACCAGAAGTACCGTTTGCAACAGCATCCTTGGCTAGTAGAAGAACTAGGCATAACTGCAGAGTTACTACAGACGTCCCATATTGCAGCTAGAGTCAATGCCTATGTAAGTGGTGTAGGTAACGTAGAAAACTTTGAAAAAGATGTGAAAAATTTTAATATTCCCGAGAAAGTGGCAGATTATATTCGCACACAACTCATTAAAAATGAAGGTGGGGCTCTGTTTTGCTAATATCGTGCCCATAGTTCTTGTTTTGTGGAATTTTTTTAATGTTATTTTCTCATTTTTTTATTGTGAAATATTGTTAACTACAGGCTAAAAGAAATAAAATATACTAAAAGCACAAGTATTTTAATAATGATACATATTAATTCATCATTAATTTGAAAACTTGTCTATATTTTAGAACAATCCGTGATAATTAAATATTTATGTAAACAGAAGGATTTAAAATATGTAAATCAGTAAATTTTGTTTTGTTGTCTATTTATAATTATACAATTTATGTATTTATTTATCTTTGCATTATTCAGCTCGGAAATATTTCGAACACGTTTAACATTTTTACTCAGATATAAATAGATTTCAACATTATTATGTAAAATGTACCTATACCGAGTCAAGAGATAGTCATAAACTATTCTTTTTTAGTAGGCGCTCATGCAATAACAATAATTATTTTATACAGGGTGCTTCATTATTCAGTGCAGAAAATTCAACTGGAGATTCCTTGCTGAATTTTAATGGGGGTTACTCATAAAAAAATTTCTTAAAGCCTCCCCTAAGAAGGTACATCCCCTTAAAGTAGGGCAAAAAATTGACATTTATCGATTTTTTCTGAAATTACTTGAAATAAAAAAAAGACGGCTAGGTATTCGAACACTACTACCAGGAAGCCTCCATAATTACATAATTTCATCCACCCTTTTTCTCTGCAAGGGTGTCATTCATACTACCCCTAAAAGTTTTTTTTCCAGAGCTTTTTTCGTAATTATTTTTTTTAATCTTTAAATTAAATTTTTTTAAATCCCCTTTAATTTTACTTTAAGGGGATGTAACTTCTTAGGGAAGGCTTTAAGAAATTTTTTTTTGACAATTCCCCCTTAAAATTCAGCAAGGAATCTCCAGTTGAATTTTCTGCACTGATTAATGAAACACCCTGTATACAGGTTTACTGCATGGTAACTAAATACATTCCTTTGGTGGTCTAATAAATCAAGAGGTAAGGAATAAATTAACCCTAACGTCCTGCCTTATACAAAACTCAATATATTTTGAGGTATTGATTTTCAATTTTACTTAAAAAATAGATTTAAATGTCTTGAAATGTAATTTTCAAAAAACGTACTTTAAATTTTCGTTTTTTTTTTTTGCTGGAATACTTGTCCAACACTTTGGTCTTCCGTTTGGAATAAAAAGCATCTAGAAGTATTTTGATCTTGTTAAAATTTCAAAGGAAAACAAAACATCAAAAAAGAACAACAAATAAAAAAAAATTAAAAGAAAAATTAAAAAAAAAACAAAAAATAAAAAAAAAATAAAAAAATACATACATATTTTTTTTTTCCAATAAAAGTATATCCTTGAAGGTTATCTTGTAGTTAGAGCTAAATGGGCATTGATTGTAAAAAAAATTGTTTTTCAAAATTACGAAGCAGAATTAACCTAAGTCCACAATTTGTTGGACATGGGATGTTATTTGAAATCAGAACTAGTATAAGTCCTAACACAACACTAACATAGGTTACCTTATGTTATGGTAATAAGCATAGTTCTGCACTGAGAATTATTTACTGGAGCATTGACATAGGTTCTTTCTCGTGAACCTAGGATAGTTCTGCATTAAAAATTTGAGCACCCTTGGACATAACCTTATTTGTAATTTACCGTATATACGGGATAAATATAATTATCAGGACTTAGATTAGTTCTGCATTCGATCGGCGACACCTACTTTATTGTTTTGTATAAAAATCTCATGTTTGACAAAAATGGACTTGGGCTACTTTCTGCTTTAAGGTGACGAAATGTGATGTAGTCATGTTTGGTAATTATTTACATCCACGCCTCCTAAGTTTCATAAATTTTTTCGGGACCGAGGAGCGAGATAGGGGTGCTGGGTGGGTAAGAAACTAAATTCAGCCATTGCAAACTAATATCAAGGTCACCACTAAGGCCTCTTTGGCACTATGGTCACGTTTATATTTTTTCTTCACTTTCAGGGCCAGGAATATCTTCGAGATTCGAGTAGCACGATTTTTGTTTTGAATTTTGCATTTATTTTGCATTTGCATTCCAAAAATCGTGACATCGATCACTGTTATATTTCGGGTACTTTTGAGTGCGCTTCGTGCCTTCGACTGGTCCTGGTGTTGGGATAATGAGTTTCCGGCCACTTGATGATGCCTTCGCCCACTCTACTTGCTCTGGCCTTGCATGTTTATTATGTGATACTCGCTGTACTAAACAGGCCCGGACTCAGGAAAACCGACTTTTAGTGCCGTTTTTTTCGCTTACCTTACATTTGCAAAGCAAATGAATATCTTCCTGGTGTTACTATAGGTATGTCCTCCACCCCTATACAGGGTGATTCAGGTTTTACCTTGTTAACTCCAGGGAACGATAGAGAATCGAAAAATAATATGAGTTTGCTTTATGAACTATATTCGGGAAATGCTTCGTTAAGAAAATACAGGGTGTTGAAGTTTTAAGAAAAAATTCGTATTTTTGAAATATAAAAAAATTGGCTGATTGAAATAATTTGAAATTTTGAACGGTAGTTGTGCTAATTGAAGTACATGATTTGATACTTTCGATGAAAAATTCTTCACTCCAGTGGCAGAGATCTGGGTCCGTTATTACCTTTATTATTAAATAATGTGTACGCCACTGACTTTAATGGATATTTGTTATTTTTGTTAGATACCTCATGTTGTTTAGGAAGAAAAGTCATGGTATGTTTTTGTTGTAGGACGCACTGTTTTCAAGATATTCCACAATGTAGGCACTCATGCAAGCTTTTTGTAATGCCATACGGTTCAATAACGATCACAAAAATGTTTATTTCCGGAAAAACTCAATAGCATTGATTTTTATGATATTTTACCTCGTACGGGCTCCTACATTGTGAAGTATCTCGAAAACAGTTCGTCCTAGGACAAAAACGTACGATGACTTTTCTTCTCTAAACAACATGAGGTATCTAACAAAAATAACAAATTTGCATTAAAGTCAGTGGCGTGCAAATTATTTATTAAAAAAGGTAAGAACAAGCCCAGATCTCCGCAACTGGATTGAAGAATTTTTCATCGGAAGTATCAAATCATGTACTTCAATTAGCACAACTACTGTATAAAATTTTAAATTTACTCCAATCAGTCAATTTTCATATACAGAGTGTCCCAGCTCATTCGAAGCGGTCTCTGTGGGCCAAACGATGGATTTTTTTCGAAATTTTTTTTGCAAATTCAAGTACAGGATCACAATAATGGCCATTACTTAAAACTATTTTGGACTATACAGGAGTGTCCCATATGAAAGCAGCATATCAAAGTTATGTTTTTTTTAAATGGATTGCTCCTATGTTATTGCATTTTTAGAATGTCTGAGAAGAGAAAATAAGATTGACTTTTAGAGTTGGTGTTTAAATTCAGAAGTTTGTGAGTTATAAACAAGTGAAAATTGTCATTTTTGAAGTTCAAGGTCCTGTACAACGAAAGATTTTTTGGATCGACACTGCAGTGTCGATGTTGCTTTCAGTGGGGGTCACAAGATGTAAATTATTATCGACTTCATTGGAGTAAGACGCCCATTGAGCGCCATTAAGGTTCCATTTTGTAAATTGGGAAGAGGGGGAGGATTGATCAATTTTGTTGTGGTCTATGTTAATGGGAAAATGGTCGCTGCCGTATAGGTAGCTGTGGGGCTCCCAACTAAGCAGAGGGTAAAAAGAAGGGGTGCATAAAGTCAGGTAGGGGCACCAGTATACAGGGTGTCTGGAAATTATGCCCAAAAAATTAATGGGATGATTCTACTTGATGAAATATTGCCAAAAGTATCTATAATTTTTTTTCTAAAACTCACAAATAAGAAAGTTATGAGCCTTCAAAGTTGATTTTTTTAAAACGATATTTTTTTATAACTTTTTTTTAGTTTTTTTTTCTAGTGTACGGATTTTCTTAAAATTTTACATACTTGCCACTGATGTTGCTTTACATCCTTGGTCCACATTAGACTTGAATCCCTCGTAATCGAAAGGCCCTTGACCTTCAAAAAAGGCCTATAACTTTTTTCGTAATATTTTTTTCTGAGTTTTGAAGACGCACAATTGAAGAAATATTCGGAAAAAGGTCCTCTTTGTCTATCACGATAAATTGACCTGTTTCCGAGTAAAACTGTTTTAAAAATTTGCTTGCACTAAAATTGATCACCATAAATTATGATCATTTTGCAACAATACCAAAGCATGCTTTTGAAACAGCTCCAGGGTTGCCTAGTTATGTACAAAACATAGACATTCGTATATAAATAGACTTGGAATTGATAAAATTTGAAAATGTTTAAATCATTTTTTTTAATAAAATAATAAATTATTTTAATAAAAAAAAATTGATGTCAAAATAAAATCCAAAGCAAACGCCATGTTTCCTAGGCAACCCTGCAGCTGTTTTCAAAGCAAGCTTTGGTATTGTTACAGAATGATCATAATTTGAAGTGATCAATTTTAGTGCAAGCAAATTTTTAAAACAGTTTTACTCGGAAACGGGTCATTTTATCGTAATAGACAAAGAGGACCTTTTCCGAAGATTTCTTCATGTTCTTCAATTGTGCATCTTCAAAACTCAGAAAAAAATATTACGAAAAAAGTTATAGGCCTTTTTTGAAGGTCAAGGGCAGTTAAGGCCTTTCGATTTCGAGGAATTCAAGTCTAATTTGGACCAAGGATGTAAAGCAACATAAGTGGCAAGTGTGTCAAATTTTAATAAAATCCGTACAATAGAAAAAAAATTATAAAAAAATATTGATTAAAAAAAATCAACTTTAAAGGCTCATAACTTTCTTATTTGTGAGTTTTCGAAAAAAAAATTATAGATACTTTTGGCAATATTTCATCAAGTAGAATCACCCCCTTAATTTTTTGCGCAAAATTTTCGGACAGCCTGTATAGTAATGAAAGGTTTCCTTGATCGAGGAAATGCTCGAAGAAACTGCCTCTGGGGCTGGTGTGTTGGCAACCGAAGATAGTATTGTGTGCGTTGAAGTCGCCCAAAAATATGCAAGGGACAGGGATTTGGTTGAAAAGATCGGCAAATTATTGATGGTCAAAATCTAAATTGGGGGCAAGGTAGGCGTTGAATGTAATGTGGAAGTTAAAATTTGGACAGTAAATGCGACAGCTTCGAGGGAGGTTGTAATGTCGGGTTTTTTGGAGACGTAGTCGAGCAGGCTCACGAATGAGGCAACCCCGCCGCTGGCTTTGTAGCGATCGATTCTATTTTTATAGTAACAGGTAAAACCTTTGAGGACAAGGCTTTTTTTAAGGTTGGTTTCCTGTAGGCAGATGGTAGCTGGTTTGTTCTTTTGATTAGGAGTTTTTCGAGATGGGCATAATACCCATTTAGGTTCCATTGAAGTATGAAGAGTGCGGATAGAAATTTAGCAGGAGATAATTTGGGATTGGTCAGTGTCGAGGTCCGAAGGGTCATCGAGTGTGTCGTCTAGGTCAACTGACAGCTGGCTGCGATTTTTTTTTCCTGGATGGGGGTTGGCTGGTTGGGACGGGAAAAGAGGGGGTGATAGTGGGGGCGTGATGGGTGATGCTAGGGGAGGAGAGGGGGGAGGGATTTGTGGAAGTTGTGGTCAGGGGAGCGGGTCTTTTGGGATGGTTATGGGAGTAAAGGAATTTGGAGGGGTGATTTTTCGGGCGGGATGGTTATGTTATGATTTTGTGGCTTTTGAGGGGAAGTCTTGCTGGTGAGAGATTGGAGGTCGTTTTCTGAAGGAGAGGTGGTGGCGGTGATGGTATACGGGTTTGGACATTGGTCCGCTCTGTGGCAGGGCTTCTTGCATAAAAAACAGGTCAGCTCGTCTGATTCAATGAAAATGCTGCATTTAGTGTCATCGTAACTTATTAATATGGATGAGGGAATATAGTAAGCTGGGCGTTGGGTGGGACGTAAACTTGACGACGGAAGCTGAGAAAGAATTTTAAGTCCGAGTTCGGTAAGTGAAGCAGTTATAAGTTCGTGTGGGATAGATGGGCAAACATTTGAGAGGATCAGCCTGGTAGCGGGGGAAATCAAGTCCTGAGTGAATTGATTGACTAGGGAAGATGAAGAGAGATATAGGCATATTCTATTTTTAGAGATACGGGAGGCAAACAGAATATATTTGGGGCTCACAATAGCACCTACAGCAACAACATAGTCACCAATTTTCAATTGGAGCACAATATTGGAGCACAATAGCTTGGTCCTTTTTAGGAAATAAGCATGATTTGGCAGCATTAGCGTAGCTAATAGTTTCACCGGATCGACCAGGGGGGAGGCTGTGCGAAAGGGCGGAAGGAGGTGAGTGAGGCTGCATATTGGAACAATCGGAAAAAAAAACCAGTATACAGGAATTCTCGGTGAATTGGCAAAGGAGATTTTCAATTACTTATAGTGCGGTGTATGAAATATCGACATATCGATCAAGTGGAGCGAGTAATTAAATAAGGCTCGCACCGGCCGCGCCAGCGATAGCGCTGAAGGCGATAAGGTGTTGATAAACCAGCAATAAATTAATATTGATGAATAAAATAGAAAAATAATTAAAAATAGGTACTTATCTATTAGTTCCTTTGCCGGAAATCACTGGATGAGCTAGGTACTGGTTGAGGTAGAGCTATGTTGAAAACACGACAAAAAAAACAATATAGGTACACTGTAAGAACGCGAAAAGAAACTCGTGTAAGACAGAGCGATGATTCTCGGTCGAGCTCCAATCACGAAGTCCCTATACTAGAATTATTATTTGCTGGATTATTTTTTCGATTCATGATTTCATTTTTTTTTTTTTTTTTTATTTGAATTTCATTGATCACAGCGCTATTTAGACAAATCTAACGTATTTTTTATTCGTATGATTCCAATCTGCAATAAAAAGAGTTCTATTTAAGTCTTCAAAATTTAATTATTCTCCTTGACCATCCTACCCCCCGCTCCCCCCTCGACAACAAGAAGGGAAATAATTTTAGCACTAATGTATTTCTTCTTCTCTTCCTAATTATTTCCTATGCAGAAAATAATAAATCAAGTGAAAAACCGTACAGTTCTGTTTACTAATTTATCATTTTTATCAAGCTTTATTCACTCTTTTAGTTATCATATTATTGTATTTTTTTAATAAAAAATTCACTAAGCATGTTGCGTAACGAGTTACTGCCAAGAACTCAATTGTTCTATTTGTATAGTAAGTCACGCGGTTTGGAATTTTGAATAATTTAATTATTCGAAGGACCAGCGGGAAAATAATTAGGGGAGCAATTAAGGGGTATAATTTCTAGGATGATAATTATGCACCTACCTTAATATCCCATGTAGAGAGCTTAGTGAGCTTTCATTTGGCGACAAGGCCCGAAGATACTATCACGTCGCAGAGCACTTTTGATTGCAATGTAAACTCATCTTCTTGGGTACATAGCAGACGTGGACCAAACGCGACAGCGGCTCATCTCATAATCATGGGTGAAGTGGTAGGCACCCTTTGGCTGTATGCCCATAGGACATGGTCTCGCGCACCATGTTGTCACGTTCCTCTCCCCCCGTGCATAATTCAAAATAAGGAGGGAATTTTATGGATAAAAGGGAAACATGGGAACGGAACAAAACATTTTAAATTTTATAATGGAATATTTAAATTGATATTAAATTTCGTTGACAATGTCGACATCCATTTAGACCTTAAATTTCACACTTATTATTATTATGAAGTGAATAACAACAAACATTAATAATGACAAACAGTAAAGTTCTTAGAAGAAAAAACGGCAGTTGAGTTCGCTTGTATTTGTCAAGTCACTCAATTTCTACGCCACTGATTAAAATCAATTTTTTCAGAGATACTAAAGTCATGAATTATATCTATAAGAAAAGACTAATAAATGCTAATTTACTAGAACTGTTTTAGAAATCTTACACCTACCTATTTTCATTTTCAATATTTCCACCGTTTTGAGAACGGTGGTGCTTGAAATTAATATTTTGGTTTTGGGAATCCTGAGAATTTCAGTTCGACTCCGTTGAAAATTGAACAGCATAATTTCCCAGCACATTTTCTCTAACATTTTTCTTCCATTTATTAACGGTCAATATTTTTAAAGAATTTTTTCGTGAAACAGGTACTACCTATCATTTAACCAATTTGTATGTTGAATTATTTTTAAAGAGATAAAATATAAAAACCAAATTTCTCAGATTTTGTGGGGCATAATTTTTCAGCACATCTTTCAGGAAACAATAACTTTTAATTAAGATAGAACAAAATAATAATTTCACCGAATGACGTCATAAACAATAAAAAAAATCACCGAAAAACCATAAGACATTTTTTTTTTAGTGAGATGAAGGAATTATATTTTTAACAACAGTTTTTTGTTGTAGTAGATTTTTCCCTCAATTTCTTTACCGAATGATGCGGCGGTTATTAGAAAACCATCAACATCAACAAAAGTTGATTATGAAAACCCTAAAAATTTCTACAATAATTAGGTATACCTAGCTAGTGACGACTTTATGCAAAACTAACCTACTAATAATAAATAATTTATTTTAAATGATAAAATCAGTTTTTCCATAATATTTCAACAAATACTGAGCGCATCATCAATTTATTTTCTGATTACGAAAAAACTATCTCTTAAGATAATCGAGATCGCCGTGCATATACCTAAAAATAAGTAGCCTGTATAGGGAATCAATGGATAGAAATTTGTTGTTCATTCCCAAATACATAGGAGAAAATGATACCAATAATAAAAGAAATTTATAAAAATGGCTAAAATTATCACCGGTATTGGATTTCGTATTTACTACTTACATCAGTTAGGTGATATTGTTTTTTTTTATACTATGGAGGTGCGTTAAAGATTATTATTAATAATAATAATACCTACTTTTAATAGCTATTTATGCAACAAGTGCATAAAGTGGTACTTTTTTCACGACTGGGAAGTTTGACAGCACGAGCCGCAGGCGAGTGCGTCAATCCCAGAAGTTACAAAAGGCACTTTATGCATATGTTGCATATAAAATTTTATCTACGAGTGACTTAAATTAGAACGAAAAGTTATTATTATAAAATAAAAAAAATAAAAAAACTTTCCAATGCTTTCATATTATCTTATGTAAGTGTTTCTTTGAAGCTATTGACGCTTTTTGCATCACGTCAGTTCATAAAGGTGACATATTGCTTAATATACACTTCTTTAGATTTTTGAGGTAGGTACTGTAAGAGTTCGGGAGGTCCACCCCCTTCAAGAATCGAGAAAATAGACCTCTCGACCACTAGGGTGATTCGAACTACTTTTTTTTTAATAAATTCAAACTAGAAAATTGGCCTCTGATCTTCTAGAATAGGTCGGGACCCGACAACATTGTGTAGGTGAATTAAAGAGATGAGTAACTCAAGAACGTTCAAAGTGTGAGGAGTATAGAAGGGCTATTCTAACGTGACAACGCCGGATGCTGACATTTTTCCCGCATTTTAAAATTACCCACTCTAAGCAGCACACTTGGCTTGGCTTAGAGCACCCCTGTCCCGCTTACCCCAGTGAACGCAAGTTAGCTCATTTGGAAGCTTGAACTGGTTCACGCAGAGTAAGCCCGATTGAATCTAACGAAATGCTAATGTGCATTGAACAAACTATCATTCATAATGCCAGCGATCCAACCGGTAAAATTCGGCTATGTCCTAGGAAAAAGATCCACTCAATTTATTTAGCGGGGAGTGGATTCTTGATCCAGGATAATCAGTCGCAAACTTTCGCCTCAAGCTAATCCAGCTAATTTAGAAATTGTTGTGATTGGTCAAACGAACGACGTCATGTAATCGTAAACCAGCGGAAGTAACCGTCGATGGATACTGTGGGGCAACGCTATTCCCTCGCCAGTCCTAGGTTATCTGCCATTGGAAAATCCCGTAAGATTTCCTTCAGGTAGACGAACATGATCTCGTCCGAAGTGGTTCTTCCTTAGAGAAACGCACTCCTGTGAGTTATTTAACACCAGTGCACTGGAATCAGCTTTAAGCCAGTCTGCGACGGCAAGGCCGACTGAGTGATGCGATATCTCCTAGTAGGTCAGGAACGTGCCCTCTCTATCTGTAGGGGTGTTTTGTGACGGGAATAACGGTATCGCCAACCGCACCTGTTTACTGAAGGAGTCCACAGGCGTCAGGCGGCGGGATGCGAAAGGAAAGCGGGTGCAGGGGCGCGCGACTGAATTTACAAATACGCAGTCGAAGTTACAGATTAATATTATGAAGACAATATTCCTCAGTTATAGTTTGAATGCAGGGGGCGAGATAAATTGCGTATTATTGCGTATTATTATAATATTGGGTAAAACCTTGCGGGAAAGAGTCGATTGGATTCAGGGACTTCTAATTCATTACCTTGTCATAATTTACCACAATCAAATGGACGGATAATAATAACTAGGATATAAATAAAACTCTCAGAGTGGGTTCCAGCTTGAGTTTATAAGCGAAAGGTTTAAATAACTGGGAAATTTCGGGTAGAACTCGTCCTATGAAGAGAATTTCCTGGGTTTGATGACTCAGATTATTAAATAAGACCGAAGAACGAGAATCCAGTCTTTTAGAAATGTTTAATGGAATTATTGCGGAGTAACTACCAGGTAGTGATAACTCTCTCGCCAATCTCAGTGCGCTCAGCGGCAACCGCATGGTTCGAGAAAGTTACCAGGTGACCTAAGAACTCCATGGGTCCCTTTCCACAATCTCAAGGCGCTCTGCAGCCTCGCATGTGACAAAAAAGGATTCCAGAAGGATTCGGTAGTGTGGGGAAGGATTACTAGTCACTGATAGACTTCCTGCCAATCTCAGCGCTCCCAACAGCAGCCGCATGGTTCAGGTGTACTACCAGATGACCGATGAGCTCGATGGATCTTTCTTTCCACAATCTCAAGGCGCTCTGCAGCCTCGCATGTGACAAAAAAAGATTCCTGAAGCATTGGGTAGTGCGGGGAAAGGATTACTAGTCACTGATAGACTTCCTGCCAATCTCAGCGCTCACAACAGCAGCCGCATGGTTCAGGTGTGCTACCAGATGACCGATGAGCTCGATGGGTCTTTCTTTTCACAATCTCAAGGCGCTCTGCAGCCTCGCATGTGACAAAAAAGATCCCAGAGGTACTTGGGTTTGTGGGGAAGGGCTACAACCAACAACGAAGAGAGAATCAAGGTGTTAAATTTTCGGGTTGAAAGGAACGGGACAACTCACAAATAAACCAGAAATTCGAGCTTCCGCCCCCAGAGAAAAGTCGTCGTGGGAAAATCGGACCCATCGATACAAAGGCGAGCAGGGAGTGATTTGGTACGCCACTGAACATACGGAAATTTGCAACTAGGTCGAAGAAGAATAATCTAACGTATGGGAGATGACATCTGGCACTCGGGGTGGTTGAACCTGAAGTTCCGAACCGGGGCAGATGCTCGATAAAAGATTTAACTTTTAAACGAATAATGGATTTACACTCGTGAAACAAATGGCGAGAACTCAAAGGGGA
The DNA here is from genome assembly GCA_910589415.1 of Malachius bipustulatus. Classification (NCBI taxonomy): domain Eukaryota; kingdom Metazoa; phylum Arthropoda; class Insecta; order Coleoptera; family Melyridae; genus Malachius; species Malachius bipustulatus. The sequence goes on from OU342634.1 coordinate 9,460,774, forward strand.
TTTATTATTTTTAATAAATGATGCAAAGTTACGAATGACGGACTTGTTAGTCTACACTTTGTTCGATTATAGAAGGTACTCCCAGTAATGGGCTGCCGCGACTAAAATCGACCAAAAGGTAGTAGTGTAAGGAAAGAAAGAGACAATTACAGATTGAGCGTACTCCCAATAATGGGCTGCCAGAACAATCCGCAATTGCCAGGTAAGCGTACTCCCAATAATGGGCTGCCGGCAAACCTGTTCTCTCTCAATCCGTCTGATCCCTAACTGTCAAAATATTGATTTAATAAATTTGGGTATTTTATTGGAAAATCTACACTTTGCTCGATTATAGAAGGTACTCCCAGTCATGGGCTGCCGCGACTACAATCGACCAAAAAGTAGTGTATCAGGAAAGAAAGAGACAATTACAAATTGAGCGTACTCCCAATCATGGGCTGCCAGAACAATATGCAATTGCCAGGTAAGCGTACTCCCAGTAATGGGCTGCCGGCAAACCTGTTCTCTCTCAATCCGTCTGATCCCTAACCGTCAAAGTCTACACTTGTTCGACGAAAATATGCCTATTCTTTTCTTACTTTTATAAATTAGGGGAAATTTGAAATAAAATAAATGGGAAATTGAAATAAAATAAATGGGAAAGTGAAATAAAATAAATGGGAAAACACCTACCGGGCGCGAACGAGCTTGTGGCAAAAGTCTAACAGGTAGTCTCTTATTTAGTTCTTATTTGGAAATTCTTCTAAGTCAAAAAAATAGTGAAAATTCTTCTAAGTCAAAAAAAAATAGTGAGAAATAAAATAAAATAAAACGGGACGACGACTGGCGTGAAGGTGCTCGCGAACAGAGTCTACCACGGAGTATCCCGGTGCCCGCGATTCGCTGCTATTTATCGGCGGTTCCTACAATTACTCAGCTAAACCCTTTTCTTGGTAAAACTCCGCCGTCCGATGTCTAATTTACCTGGTCTACTGCTTCATGACAACCCCAGCTCGGGCGTGGGACTTGGATTTTGTTTTTCTTCCCAGCCGTGGTTAATGTGCATTCTTTCCTCCCTTACCGCCCCGTCGGTGTTAATGGCTCGTCTCCAGTCTGGAGTCCTTAGTCGGGCCTTATCTCCCCCATGTACACTTAACAGGCATGTAACATTGTTGCTAATGTAGGACAGAGAATATTTGAGTTACCTTTAAATTATTTAAACCCTCGTTTTATTATTGACTGACCGGTTGGTCCGTTTATCTATTTCTCTGTTAAAAAAAATTCAAAACCAATTTCCAGGCTCTCCCACTTTGAACCATTACAGTACCTAACAGATTTATTAACGTACCTAACAGAAAATAATAATTGTCCATAGATCTGTCGATCTGCGAATAAACTATGATGTTTCTCTAGTAGGTGCATTGGGTCAACCAGCTTTAGGGAGCGGAAGGTGTCGGGCTATGTAGCTCAGCGACATCAGCCACTGGCGCTCGCGCCGCTCACTAGAACTTGTACTTAATCGTTGACTGTCCGGCATGCAGTGACGCGTCAGATTATGCCAAAGTCTAATAATGAACCGCTACGGCATTTTATTTCAAACGTTTTGACTTTATGCACTCTTCATGATAATCATACATTTCATGAGCTAAGAAACTTGTAAAAAAGTGCATTTTATGAATCACTCGTCGATAAATAAAAATTTTCTCATTGTTAAATTCTAAAATTTCCATGGCTGGCTCTGATTATTTTTCTAAAGATGATCCTCTCAACTAGAAATCGTACATTCATCTTTCTCTTGATGAATATGATTTGGATTTTAGATACTGTTATTTCGAAAAATATTTTATGCGAAAAGAATAATTAAAGTTTGAAATTTTGATGCAATAGATAATGATTCCCTATAGTTACAACCTTTGAAATAGACTCATAGACTCACTATATACAGTGTGTCCGTTTTTCGAGGCTATAACCATAGGTAGGTATCTCGCTTATCAGTAGAGAGACAAGGTCGGTTAAATTGTTGCGTATTTTTATGCTGAGTAATAATCTAAAAAAATATCAGGATATTTTCAGTCGTTGCTGAAATATTCTAAAAAAAACTGAAAACTCTTATTATTGGAAATTATTAAATTATTTTTTGTAGGTTTTTCATAAGTCTTCAAAAGCTATCTATTCGACATTACAAAAATTTTCAAAGCCAAAATCCATGGCTTTGGGATAAAAATCCCAGAGTTTTATGGCCAACTGTTGTTTTTCTTATGAATGAAGCCTATTGATTTTTTGTTGTTCGGTGTAAAAAAAATCATCAGATGTAGTGTTTGTCAGGATAGCTTAATTAAAACCAATAACTAATATAAATTAACATTTATTAGATCGTGTTCAGTAACTTCAGTATTGCGCTTTCAAGCTCGACTCTATAACTAGTTGTTGATGGTCTGTCACCTTGCTGTCATGGTTACATTATACCTGACCGACTGGGATCACTCAGAACATAATATTTTAATTCAAAATTCAGACATACTACATAAAATCAAAAATTAATAATATTAAAAAAAAATTCAAAAATTTTATTCTTTTTTTCGAAAAAACTACTTATGCTGAATATCATATCAAAATTAAAAAAATCATAAGGAAAGTGATATGACTTCATTTACGTATGACGTAATTGAATGAAAAAAGTTTGTTTTTTTTTTCGAAAAAAATAATAAATTTTTGATTTTTTTTTTTAATGTTAATAATTTTGGTTTCCATAATTTTTTTACACTATACAGGGTGATTCATGAGTGACCTTACATAGACCAATGGTGATAAGCGGACTTCAAGGCGGGTCGAAAACCACAAAATATTTTATTTTTTTTGTGATTGATTACGAAGTTACAGGGTGTTTTATGTCTCAGGTACAAAACTTTGATAGGCGATATTTCTGAAACGGCTGGAGATATTTTGTCGAAATTTACTAGGAATGGTGCATTCCGGAGACTTATCAAAACCGCATTCTGAGTTCCTAATTAAAAATCCAGGACCGGACTTGAAAATTTTTGCCCCCATGGTCTTTGTTGAAAAAGTTAATTTTCTGACGATGTTTCTAAAAAACTGTCAGCATTCCTTTGAACTCAGGGAAATATGCCGTGGTTTCGAGAAAATTGGAAAACAGACGCGAAACGTTACATGGGCCGGTGTTCTTCGATTGTGATCTTCTATGGTATTCTCTTGCAGCTGCTCTTGAATTTCCATTGCAGAAACCGTACACAAACATAATGTCTGCGTATTCGTTATTAATGAAATGATTTGTGATTATTAGTGAAATCTGAAAATTGTGTAGTTGACATCACAGACTATCATAACTTGTTGACATCTGATTTCCCAGTAATAAAGCTTGGCCTTCTGTCAAACATTTTTCCCACAGAAACAAGTCAAAAAATAAATTTGAAGGAATTCAGATGAACATTAATAAGTAACATATTATGTCTGCTCGAAAACGATAATTTACTGACAAGTTTTACTTTGACATTTTTTTTTTTTTTGGAGACGGTTTGGGTGTGCCGTTCAAATTGAGGAATGATTTCTATAGAGTTTTTTCTTATCTTTTCAAATTCGATGACAGTTTTTCAGAAACATCATCAGAAAATTAACTTTTTCAACAAAGACCATGGGGGCAAAAAATTTCAAGTTCGGTCCTGGATTTTTAATTAACTCAGAATGCGGTTTTGATGAGTTTCCGGAATGCACCACTCCTAGTAAATTTCAACAAAATATCTCCGGGCGTTTCAGAAATATCGCCTATCAAAGTTTTGTACCTGAGACATAAAACACCCTGTAACTTCGTAACCAATCACGAAAAAAAAAAAATTCTTTTGTGGTTTTCGACCCGACTTGAAGTCCGCTTATCACCATTGGTCTATATGTAAGGTCACTCATGAATCACCCTGTATATTTAAAACTCTTGGTATCTAGTCGGCTTTGAAAATGTTTGTAAATGTCAAATGGATAGCTTTTGATGACTTGTGTAAACCTAGAAAAAAATAATTTAATACTTTCCAATAATAAAAAAAATGGCTAAAATAAGAAATTTCGGTTCTTCAGTTTTTTCAGGATATTTCAGCAACGACTGAAAACATCCCAATTTTTTTTAGATTATTACTCAGCATAAAAATACGCAACCTTGCCCCAATTTAACCGACCTTGTTTCTCTACTGATAAGCGAGATACCCGTGGTTAGCCTCGAAAAACGAACACACTGCACACTGCGGTACAGGGTGTCTCAGTTTATATCGGAGTATCTTCAGTATTCGATAGAAAAAGTCATTTCAAGGAAGAAAGTTTCATACAACATGCATCGAAAAGGTCTTAGTTCTCGAGATACAGGGTGTTGAGTTTTTTTAAATAAAATACAGGGTGATTGATTGAAATGCCACATTAGAAAAAGTTCGACTTCCAAATGATCTAGGGATCTGAAATTTGGAACTTAGGCAACATACCTAATAACGAGTCAAAATGAAATATTACCAAGATGGCGGCACATTTAAAAATGGCGAAAGCAATGGCCATCTTTGTTTTTTTAAATGGGACACCCCATCTATTATTGCATTTTCAGATTGTCTGAGAAAATGTAATAACAATGGTGCTTATAGTTGTATTTTAAATTGAGTCGGCTATGAGTTATAAACAAGTGAAAATAGCAATTTTCCAAATTTAAACCCATTTGCCACGAAAACGGCCCATAATATCAAAAAACGGCTTACATGTCCCTATCCTTAATTTTTATCTGGTATCCTACTGTATAGTTTAAATTTTTATACAGGATGATGAAAAATCTGATAATTTTCACCACCCTGTATAAAAATTTCAACTGCATAATTGGATGCCTTATAAAAAGTTAAGATAGGAACATGTAAGCCGTTTTTTGATATTATGGGCCGTTTTCGTGGTAAATGGGTTTAAATTTGGAAAATTGCTATTTTCACTTGTTTATAACTCATAGCCGACTCAATTTAAAATACAACTAAAAGCACCATTGTTATTACATTTTCTCAGACAATCTGAAAATGCAATAATAGATGGGGTGTCCCATTTAAAAAAACAAAGATGGCCATTGCTTTCGCCATTTTTAAATGTGCTGCCATCTTTTGGCGATATTTCATTTTGACTCGTTATATATTAGGTATGTTGCCTACGTTCCAAATTTCAGATCCCTAGATCATTTGGAAGTCGAACTTTTTCTAATGTGGCGTTTCAATCAATCACCCTGTATACATATTATTATTTAATATCTGAAAATTGGCTAAATGGAATTTCTCAAAATTTATCACAGCAGTTGCGTTAATCGAAGTACATGATTTGATGCTCCCAAAAGAAGCATTATTCAATCCAGTGGCGCGGATTTGGGTATATCGTTATCTTTTTTGATAAATAATTTCTATGCCACTGCTTTTAATGCTTAAGTGTTAGATACCTCGTTTTATTTTGATAAATAAAGTTTTCTTAAGTTTTTGTCTTAGGACGTACTGTTTCCAAGATATTCCACAATGTAGGAACCCATGCAAGTTTTTTGTAATGCAACACGGTTCAATAGCGATCACAAAAAGGATTAATTTCTGGAAATCCTAACTTTTAATTTTCCTTGAAAAAAAAAGAAACAACACACCCAGATCTCCACCACTGGATTGAATAATGCTTCTTTGCGAGCATCAAATCATGTACTTCGATTAACGCAACTGCTGTGATAAATTTTGAGGAATTCCATTGAGCCAATTTTCAGATATTCAAAAAAAAATTTAGTTCAGAAAACTTAAAAGAAGTTTTCGATGCATAATAAGTATGTTGTATGAAACTTTCTTCCTTGAATGGCTTTTTCTATCGAATGCTGAAGTTACTCCGATATAAACTGGGACACCCTGTATAATATACAATATATTTAGGTATTATTTTTATAAGATGTATACTTACTAAGTTTACACATGGTCTTTATCTCTCTCACCATTGGAATGCCGAGAACTAGCAGAGATACTAGGTTTGTTTAAATTAGAGAATAGTAGCACAATTTTTTGCTTATCAAGAATCTGAATAAAATTTAGGCTAACTTGAGTCGTTGCTAAAATATTACAAGTGAAATTCTCGAGCTAAATATTATATTATAAATTTGATTTATCTTTTATTCATATTATAATATTTTGATATTTTAGCCATATCTTTTCTAGTATCGAAAATAAAATTAATTTTCTTGTAGAATTCTTTGGGGCAAAGAATGTTTTCAAATAATTTTTCTCAATAAAATCAAAAATAAAGGAGATACAGCCTTTGTTAGTTCTTCTCCACCATCTAAATCTATCCCCGTATGGTAAATTTCTCATGAAAGTCTGATAGGAATACAAAAGTTAAGGCTCACATAGAATTAGCTCCCCGTTGATACAGGAATATGCCGTGTGCAGAATAGGCCGTGAACGAGCTGGCGCTGACAGGAAATCGATGCCGATGAGAAATGCCAACTTCCATTCATCCGACAGCATCCTTCCGGATACTCCAGATGCAGCACACTGATAAGCTCCAGTAGAGCGAAACACGTCGTGTCTGTGCTTGTTCTGGTACTATGGCTGGCTCTGCTGTTGGATGTGGAAGCTGGAATTGGAGTTTCGGGCACTACCAGCATGACAACTCTTATGGGCGATGGAGGAATACTCCGAACCCACCTAACAGGCTAGTAATTGCACTTTATGTGCTTTATACTCATGAGACCTGCATTTCACTCTTTTATGCAGATGAGAAATGTTGGGTGATACCTGCAGGCTGCATAACAGGATACAGATCAGACTGTCTCTAGACGGCTCGGAGAGAAGTATGCTAGCCAACATTAGTCAACATTATTAAACTGAACCGCGGAAGGAGGTTAGCCTACTTGTCGGAATACCCACCGGTCACAATTAACAGTCTGAATAGGAACTTACAACTTATAGGGATGAGGGAGGGCGAGGGACCCTGTCTGCCCCAAATGTGGAACAGACGATGAGGACTCCTATCACTAACATGTGGGCATATGCGAGGTATGTAGTGGCCTCAGGCTCGGCATTTTTGAGACAGAGGCTCTACGAGAGGAAGAAATGGAACTCCTTTCATGGAAAGACCTTCTGGCGTTTATTAAAGGGTCGGGAGGGTTCGAGTAGGAGTCCCACCATGGTTTGGGAACGGCGAATGGGCCCTTTATCATCTAGTCGCTTGGGCTGATCAACTCCTTATAAAAAACTCCAAATAAAACAACGACTTCTAGACAAGTCCATCGCTCTAGAATTTCGGCTTCGGAAGAAAGCCTTTCTGCCAGTAGGTATGCAGGCGAAGATTGACGCTCGAACACATGCACCGGAATTCGAAGCAGCAAAACAAGTTTTCCAGAAACCGAGGCCGAGTTCGAAAAATGCGAGGAGACTTGGAAGTCGACGGCGATTAATACGAGGAAGTTCGAAGGGTCACCAAGAAGGGCAATAGGCTAACAGATGCTGTGGTTGTGGAAGACTTGGGTATATGCCGAGTCGTTGTAAGGTTAGCAACGGTGCAACGAGTTCTCATAAAATCTTGCCAAAGTTCATGGACAGGCAAATGTTATCCTGGTGATTGGCAGCAAGACCCTATAAGCATCAAGTGTTGATAGCGGGAATAGAAAACGAAATCTTTCTTGGAATGAACATCATGAATGAACTTGCACGGTTTTGAGTTAGATCTTAAGCACGGTGTCCTACGAATTATGAAGAGAAATTGGTACTGAACGGGAAAAATGAGCAAGCAGTCCGGGTCATCCTAGCCGAAGATACCATCTTGCCAGAGCGAAGCGAAGTACTTTTGAACGGCTAGTTAGAGCAGAAATTTGATATGAGCAGCATCAAAATGATGGAACCCAGAAGTCCCAGAACCCATGACAAAATACGCCTTAGTAGAGCAGAGCCTCCCTCGCGCTGCAGAAAGTACCTGTGAGAGTGGAAAATATCAATGCTTAGTGCTTGAACAAAGGATTCATTTTGGAAATGGGGTCTCCAGTTTTTTAAATTATTAGAAAAATTGCGGTGCAAAATGGTCTGAAGAAGTCGATTTCCAAGGAGCTGCTGAAATTATGGGCAGACGCGTCGAGAAGTCTTGGAGCGAATCAAAAGATAAAATTGAAGATTCTACTGGCCAAATATGAGGATATCTTCCGACCTAGGACAGGGAAAGACAGGAAGTCAGAATGTGAGGCACAAGATCAATATCGGTGATGCTCAACCCACTATACAGGCAGCCAGGAGATTACCAATAGCTAAGAGGGAGGAAGCCAAATAATATGACAAAGGGCAGTTACCCGCCCTTCCTCGCATAGACGACGCATTGGACACGTTAGCTGGGCCAAAGTTCTTTTCAACCTTATTAGGCCTAAAAAGTGGATACTGGCAACTTGAAATGTATCCTGACGACAAAGAGAAAACTGACTTCACTGTTGGTTCAAGACTCTACCAATTCAAAGGAAAGACCTTTGAAGACCACATGAAGAACTTGGGGGGAGGTATTCCAACAATCGGTGAGAAAATGGCCCATCCCCAAAAATAAAAGTGAACTTAGAAGTTTCCTTGGTCTCTGTACCTATTACCGAGGATATGTTCCAGGGTTTTGCTAATATCACAGAACCACTAACTAGGCTAACACAAAAAGAGAGACAATTCCAGTGAAATGAGGAGTGACAAGAAGCGTTTGAACATCTGAAGATGACTCTAAATCAATGTTCCGATTTTGAGTTATACCTTGTCCCAGGAAAGTTAGTTCTGGATATAGATTCCACTGATGCCAGTGATGTTGGAGTTGGTACAGTACTGTCAGGAGAACAATATGGTGAAATGTTATCGGGTATTTCAGCAAGACCTGTTCCATCCAAGATGGAGCGAGATTCTAGTTCCCTATTCACAGAGAACTATTAATGGTTGTAAAGCGTAGAACATACAAGTCGTATCTCTACAGAATTAATTCTTTCCTACGAACCGACCATGCAGCATATATAGCCATCAAATGGCTATTACAGTTCAAGAATATGAAGGGTCAGGTAGCAAGGTGGATCGAAAGATTACAAGAGTTTGACTTTGAATCGGAACACTGTGTAGGAAAGATCCATAGAAATGCTGAGGCCCTATCGGAAGACTCAGGACTGCAAACATTGCCATTGAGTGGAGGAAAAAGCGTCACTTCTTTGGAGAAGGGCAGCGGTTGTAGCTAACCACCGGCAGTCGGCGGAGTTTCTAGTCGATGAAAAAGGTGATCCGGTACTAGGGATTGTGATAAAGAAGGAAGGTCGATAACCAACTTGAGAGGGCATGTCATTTTTGGATGTAAGGTCCTACTGATCATAAACCGGATTCCATTACTCTCCGCGATAGAATACTGAAATACATTCTTATAGACGCAGATGGCAGGGAAGAACGTAAGCATATCGTAATCCCACGAACCGAATATCAGAAGTGCTCAGGAAGAAGCACAGTGGAGCATAATATGGAGGACATTTTGACGTAGCAAGGACGCTCAGTAAGCTACGAGAATTGTTCTACTGAGTGAACTGTAAAGAAGACGTGAAGGAATGGTGCTGGAAATGCGGTACTCTTGCAGCATGTAATGGACCCCAGAGGAAGAAACCAGCTCCGATAATGTGGGCAGCCGGTTTGAGAAGAACAAGTACATCGTGGTCGTTATATATTATTTCAGTAAATGGGTCGACGCTTATGCGTTACCAAATCAGCAGCTACAACGATCGCCGTGGTTTTGGTCAAGGAATGAATCTGTCGATAGGAATTTTGAGTCCAAACTTTTACATAATGTCAAAGGTAGTCTCTGACCATCAAAGAAACTTGGATCGTTTTCTGCACCTGTTCCTACTAGCATACAGATATGAGATATGTCGTGTGTGAGACTACAAGCCAAAACGCCGGCGAGAATGGTAATGAGTCGAGAGTTGTGGTTACCCAGCCACTTGAAATTTGGCTGCCCTTTGGGAGAAGTTGCTGCTGAGGACTATGCAAGTGAGCTCCGCCAGAAGGTGATTGAAATACATGAGCCAGAACGAGCGCACATTTAAGATACCAGCGACGACAGAATGACAGGTGGCTTTCACAGTGGGAATTTATATGTAAACAAGTGAAAATCGCAATTTTCCAACTTCAAAACAGTGTGGAACACGAAAAAGTGCTTAGGTATTTACTTTTTTTAACAGGTAAAACCAGGGTAAAGTTAAAATCGTATATATGATTATATAAAGTTGTTTTTTGAAACTACTTCACCTTTCGTTTGTCACAATTTGATGGTGGGCTAATAAATCAGTATGTTTAGTGGATTTCTAATAGAAAACGTCGTAACGTACTGACCAAATAATCCCAAATTATAGTTCAATTCTCACATGTTATTTTTCTTGCAACTTTTAAGAATTCAGAGTCTAGTGGAATTCTGGTGGAGAAAAATCTGATATCTAGTGGTTTTCAAGTATAAAAACAATGTTGATCAATGATCATGGTAAAATTGAGTTCGGAACATTGCTGCTGATATCAGGCTCTGTTCAATCTGTTGCCCGAGGAGAATGCTGCCCTGAATACTTGGTGGAGATTAAACCTGTTTGCGTTTCGTACGATAACGTGAGTTTATTTTGAGAGCCGCAGTTTTAAATTGCAAATTGGGTTTCACTCAATTTAGTGAAAAATGTCGCGCAACTCATTCTGATAAAATGTCTCCATGGGCGCAAAAAACGCAACAAGAAAAACAGTTATTCTGCACACGGTGCATGATTTCCAATGTGGTTTCACAAAAATTGAGATAATTCACTGCAGCAGGTAATCCGAGAAAAATCAAAAAATATTTCAGCACACTGCAGCTGAGATTACTGAGGTTACTGAGATTTTGCGCAGAAAAGCAGCGACGTTTCTGTCAACATTTCATGTGTATGCTAGACTCCGTAACCAAAACAATCCATGATAATAGAATCTCCAACTGAACAGAATTATAGGGTGTTCGTTAATTGAAAGTACAAATGAAGAGGATTCCTTAACACGTTCGCTGCGTCACCAGTCGAATCCGACTGGTGGATATGATTACGATATGACGGGTAATTTTTATACGTGCGACACCCATCTTGCGGGCGGTGTAGAAACTAAACGCAGCATCGTAGAGGAGTTCCGCAGGTACCTTTCGAATTCCTAAAGCAAGCTCTGTATTGTGCTGCAGTTATTTCATACCAGACATTTTCGACTGGTAACGCATACGAGTAATTATAGATTACTAATCTGTATTTCCCAGTCATATCTGACTGGTAGTTTATATGCAATTTTGTTACTTTTTATCGAATGAACGAAATTTAAAAGTTCTATTGCATTTTGTTTTGTTGTTCATTACGTTCTGTATTTTTAGGATTTACTATGTTTTGTAAGCAATTTAGAAAATAAATTCAGTTTTGGCGTCGTATTATTATTTTTTTGATGACATGGTTACATAAAGCTTCGACAAGTTCAAACTCACTTTCTTAGTTGAGTAACTTGAAACGGCTGCAGTTTTTTAAACAGTTGTATCTAATTTAGAAGATACATAAGTTTAAGTCTCATAAATTAACATAATAAATGATTAATTAACATTTCAATGTCACAACGCTTACCAGACAAATTCGTCTGGTAAGTGTTATTTCGTAATGTGGTAGCACCAGTTTTTTTTTTCCCCCATGATCGACGAAACCAATCATATGTAATTTAATAAACTAAACAACATGTTAATCGTAAGACTGCAATTTGTAATTTCAAACGAATATATATATATATACCAGTCACGTTTGACTGGTATCGCAGGCTGCCGTATACATAGTGATTCTGTTAACGCAGCGAACGTGTTAAGTAATTTTAAGAAAAAAAGTCCAATAAACATGGGGTCGTAAACGTTTCGTTTTTGAGATACAGGGTGTTAAAGTTTGAATTTTTTTCAAGTTTTTTTCTCATAGTATCTACACTTCACAAGATATTCAACTGAAATTAGGCACAGCTATGACAATTGAGAGTTCACACCATGTGACATGCCAATTTCGACAGCAAATCTAAAGGGTGATATTTTTTAACATAATTTTAACACCCCTGTATCTCGAAAACGAAACGTTTGCGACCCCATGTTTATTGGACTTTTTTTCTTAAAATTACTCAAGGAATCTCCCATGTTCATTTGTACCTCCAATTAAGGAACAGTCTGTATATCCCCGGAATGACAATTGTTTGAAACTTACTTGGACTTGTCATTTCATATGTTTCCATGGTAACAACTTTCTGGGTATAATAGACCTACACAATATTCTTCTTCCTAAAGAGTGGTATCCAGTGCCGTGTAGTTACTTTCTTTTCCAAAAAATGGAATCATATCTTCTTCAAGAAAGTTGAATTAAAAATGTTGAACTCGAGTCATAGCCATTTCTGTTATATTGATAGATATTACATAAAATGTACCTGTGTGGTTGAGATACCCATCAGGCGCGTCCCAGGTGGCGGATAGGGCACGGCCTTACAGTGATCAATAGTGAGTAAGGTTAGCAGCGGTGATAGAGCTCGTCGGATTTAAAACTCCAGACTGGCAGCTTAAAAAGCCCTGCCGCGGACCACCTCCCCCAACCTAGTTGTCGTGTCGTGACTAAAGGTCTGCACAGAGGTTATAACGATGCCGGAGAACGTTCGAAAGTGGACTCTCCGAAAGACCATAAAACTCTGTTGTCGAGGTTATATCTCGAGCAATACGGGGGTCTAGGCTTTACCGCCTGGACCAAAAGGAGACAACCTTTAAAAACCTAAATCCTACGGCGGGAACCCAGGCTAAAAGGATGCGTGGCTGAATAGTAGATCAGTCCCTTCTGGATTCAACCTCGAAGAAGTGGCGCACCTTCGAAAATAAATACCTACCATACGTATGGAGCTCTGCGAATGGTATTTATTTAATAGCTCCATTACTCGTAGGCCATATGGACCAAGACACAACTAATTCAAAAAGGGAAGGGGATTCTGAAAAGAAAGACCCACCCAAAAAACTCTCAGGAACCGCTCGCAGGAAACTGAGAAAAGAGAAGAAACTACAAAATCAGGGGGAAACTGGAGAACCTAGAAAGCTAGGGTTGAAGGTGAACCCCAGTGTAACAAAACCCGGGACCAGCAAGGAACCGTAACAACGTAAAAGAAGGAGAACCTGCACCAAGGTTCTCAGGAGTGCAGCTTAGAGGGGACTTTCTCATGGCTTCCTGCGCTGACCAGGCCAAAGAGGACTGGCTGGTGCGGGTGGTCAGGGAAATGGAATCCTGGTCAGGAGCGAAACTCGGCACCAAGGACGTTCCGAAACCTATAAGAGCACCAGTGTGGATACCAGGGACCCAAGAGGAACCAGAAAAAAAATCCAAAAAAGACTGGAAATTCAAAACCAGGGATTAAAAACCAGAAACGTGTATCCTAGTGGACAGAAAACCTGACACAAAAGGCCAACAACTAATTTTCCTCATGGGAGAAAATAGAGCAACTTCAATGCAGACCTTACCTAAACCTAACTGGGGTGCTGTTCAAGCGACTAGGTGGGTAAAGGGCAGAGGGAGCAGAGAAGATGTAACTGAAAAAGCTGAGTAAGCACCAGCTGAGATGGGCAATAATTGGACTTCTAACAGGACACTGCCCACTAATGACACCTCTCAATAATAGGAGTGAAAAATATCCCAGATTGCAGGAGATGCGGGGAGGGGGAGGAAACCCCATACCACCTAATCTGTGAATGCCCAGCACTAGAGGGAACTAGACTTCTAGTACTTGGGACCGAAATGGCAGAACCAAAAGAAATAGAGCAAGCACCCATTGGACTCATACTGAAATACTTTCGGGAGATGGGACCGATGAGATAATTATCCAAAGGGGTACAATAAGCGCAAGCTTCAGTACAAGGGCTTTGAACCTACCCTAGAAGTAATAATAATAATACATAAAATGTAGCATTATACGTTACAGCACCTTAAAATAATCAGTGGTATGATAAATATAAATGATTATTTCTTTAATCTGAAAAAAATGTTCTGATAAGATGTTAAGTAGGTACATAAAGAATTTCTTTCATATATGAATTTTTCTTAAAACACCACTTTTCCAGTTACACTCCTTTGAAACTGAAGGGTCAAGCTTGGTTTTCTATTGTTTACTCGATATCTTGTAAAGATTATATGAAAATAAAACTCTGAGTTCAACCAGTGAAGAGATTATTTTCAATGTTCTTCATCATCCTGGTGATAACTATACGAATCAACAAATAAGTTTTGTCAGGCTTGATCCTCATCAATTAACTGATGAGTCTGAAAAAATTCAAATTCAACAATTATTAATATTTTCATTTAAATAACCACGCCTTATATTTTTATTGGATAACTTTTTATTGAACCCACCTTTATTTTGAATTTATTGTTTATTGGGGTTTAGGTTCTTGGTTAAAAATTAGCTGTTAAAAGATTTTTTTAATTAAAGCGTTTCAGGGCCGATTGGTTCCTTATTAAAATATCTTTTAACAACTAATTTTTAACCAAGAACCTAAAGCCCAATAAACAATAAATTAAAAATTCCTAAATTTTTATTATTGAATAGCCTTGTGTCTGTATTGCTGAAACCTGCAGAAAACAGGGAGCAGTACTGCAAATAAAAGCATTTTCTCTCTATCTATATAAGTTTATAGTTACAATAATTGAATAAAAAATTTACATTACACATTAATCATACTGTAAAATGTTTATAATATCATAATTTATTCCTATTTATTACACTTTATTTATAAAACTTTTATACAGTGTGTCAACTTGTAAATGTGAGGATAGGGAATAATCACTGTAAAGGGCTTTTTCAGTTTTCCTCTTCGCCAAATGCAGGGTTGTATGGAAATATCTAGTATTAAATTGAGCATAAAATGATTCCCAATCGATTGATATCTAAAAAGTTCCATTAAATTATGATATCTGATTAAAAAAAATAGTTTAAGATTGAAGAAATATTCGTCCTCATAGGACATATTTGTTATTTAAATTATTTGACATACAAATCAAGTATTTTTCAAAATTTAAATCAACTTTTTTATCAAAAATTATCATTTTTATGGAACTTTTTCGATATCAATCGATTATGATGGATTTTATGTTCAATTTGATACCATTACCATTCTTGTAGGTACATTGAAATGGCGAGCAGTGAATCTGAAAAACGTCCTTTAAAATGTACAATCCCCATGGTCACACTTGAAAGTTCACGCCCTATAAACCATTAAATATATTTCTGATTCCAATTACCAGTGAACTTTTCAAGGTTTCCGTTCTTGACAAGAAAAATGAACCACATCTCCATTAGGATATCGAACAAGTGCACTAAAAACATATGAACAATAAGCAAAATACCAACATTTTCACAAAACAATAACTCACCTTTGATTACCAAATCTCTTTTTGCAAACTGAACAAACATTCATTTCGGTAACTAGAACACGTTGCCGTTGTAAATTCAGTTTAAGTTCTTGACATTGAAGATTTTCAGCGTAAAGTAAACCTTTCAACACCTCAGTTTGTCTTCTCTCGTTCTGCGCTTTTTGTAAAGTAACTAAAAGGAATCTGGATATTCGAGCCACTGGAATATCATCCGGCAAAATTGACAAGGCTTCTGTTGCACCTATTTTTGATGCGTATTCGTTTAATAAACTGATAGCTCTTTCTTTATCCGGCTGAGCAGTTAAAGGGGACAATTTCAAACCTGGCAATGCTAGCGGACAACAATCAGGGTCAAGAAGTAATTTTATCACAGATGCGTATACCTGAAAAAAAAATAATACATTTTGTATGATTCAAAAAACTTACGCAAAAAAATTTATATTTTCTAAAATGTGAACTTAATTAACATACAAGTGTAGACTTGATATATCGATACAATTTTACATATTATGGTAATTAAAACATAACTTAGGTAGGTAGCAACTAGCTATGTTGTTGGATATTATCAGTGCTTTCTGAGAAACTAACATCATCATCATCAGGTGAAAAGCAAATGTAGACATCACTATCGGCACTACCAAAATGTGCAGGAAGTATGAGACTGGCCCTGTAACTAGGCTGTAACTGATATCCGAATGGCAATACCACAGGATATCCAAAAAATATTATGAGCAAGGATCAGTCGGACCTTATACGGGCAGCACTGATCCAAGCAGTACACAATATAAAAGAAGGAGAACCTGCACCAAGATTCTCAGGAGCATAGCTTAGAGGGGGCTTTCTCATGGCTTCCTGCCACAAACGATTGGTTGGTGCGGGTGGTCGGGGAAATGGAACCCTGGTCAGGAGCGAAACTTAGCATCACTGATGCCAAGGACGTTCCGAAACTTATAAGAGCGCTAGTGTGGATACCAGATACCCAAGAGGAACCAGAAAAAATCCAAAAAAGACTGGGAATTCAAAACCCAGGATTAAAACCAGAAACGTGGACCCTAGTGGACAGACACAACCTACCTGACACAAAAGGCCAACAACTAATTTTCCTCATGGGAGAAAACCTATGGAAGAAAATAAAGCAGAGTTTTAATTTACTGTTAGGTTGGCAATAAGGCAACATATTCTTCTTTTTACATTATATACATTATAATAATAATAATAATGATAGAAATAAGAATGAATACAGAGAAACGAGAACCACGAGTGTATTTTTATTTAGTAAATAAATATCATTTATAAAATCCAACAAAGTAAATAAATAAAATATCACGACAGGTTATGGGCCTAGTACACGCTGAGTAAGATAAAAATTAAAAAGCACTTGTTTGTATCAAGTAAAAAGAAAAATTAACAGTAAAGACGTGCGCTGATAGTGGGAGTGAGTGATTCATTAATCAAAATGGCATTCAAAGATTCCAAAGTGGAAAATGAGGATATTTTAAGCATAACAAGATTAAAAGACAGTGCTTCATTTGGTCTTTGGGACTTTGAGGTGAAGATTTTATTTAAAGCAAAACAACTTATGGAAATTGTAAATGGAACAATCAAGGTCGCCGACTGTGGAACTGACGCAGATAAAATTGCAAAGTGGAACATGAAGGATGCAATGGCTCAACACGTCATCTTGCAAACAGTAGACTGTAACGAAATCCAAGGCTTTCGTTGGTAATTATTATTTATTTCATTATTAGAGGGGTTTATCAGGAGTGATACAGTTTTTACGACAGTGATTAGCAGGTTATCTCCACCAGCACCGGCTATATAAAGAGAGCCCACTGAAGAGCAGACCAGAGGATCCGAGGTACTGACTCGAGAACCACTCTCTCTCCTTGTGAATTAAGCTCGGAGATCACCTGGGGCATGTATTGAGTGCACCCTATCCATTTACGTAGCCGGCTACAGTAGGTCGATGAAATGAGTCGAACCTCACTGTAACCCGGTATCGGCAGACCGACCAGAGTGGAGTGAGCTCTGGCCGGTAACCGATTCAGTATAGGGAATCAGTCGGCGCTGCATTGAAGTACCGGCTGATCCCTTCAGTCCCTATCCGGCCTGTATTGAGGGCCGGATTCAGTAACAGCCGTCCCGAGGTCATATTGAGGCATCGGGAACGGACTTTGTTTCAGGTAGCCTCGCCCCCGGAGAATATCCTCCCAGATTTCTTTCCGGCGCGTGTTCCGGAGACTACAGCAACCGACACGCACTATGCGACTGCGAGCGGGCGACTGGCGCTGAAGAGCCGGCCGCGAACCGTTCAAGAGTGGCCGTAGGTAAACGACCAATCAGCATTAGTACGCGCCCCGACGCGGCTATCTACAACCAATTAGACGGACTGTGGAGGACGAGAGCCGGCCCATAGGATACAGCGGTTATCAATATTAGCGTGACAAATATAGATGTGTGTAAATAGAATACTTGTAAATAAAGATTTGTAATTTTTAATTGACTTGTCGCGGGTACAAAGGGGCAGACATCCATCCCTGGGAAATCACCTCTACCTAACAGAAAATCCCGTTACAAGACAAAATAGTAAAACCTCATTTGATGACCTGTACATCTGCCCGTGATATGTACGAAACATTGAAGAAAATATATCTGAAGAAAACTGATCAAGAAAGACAACTGCTCATGCAGGAATACTACAATTTCAAGTTCGATAAAACTAAAAACATGCACATGAATATTAGTGAGTTACAAAACATTGTGGTGAAGTTGAAGGCCCTAAATGAAGAAATTTCACAAAACATGTTGATGTCAAAAATTTTGACAATTCTCCCTGAACAGTTTAAGCATTTCAGTAGTGCCTGGGATTCTACATCAGGAGATGACAAAACTCTTGATAACCTTATTTCAAGATTATCTATGGAGGAAGATAAATATAAACTAAAACATGAAGAAACGCCGGTGTCATTCAAAGCAGAAGTGAAAAATAAATACAAATGAGAAGCTACCTGCCATGCATGTGGTGAACTGGGACATTTTAAATCTGGGTGTAAGAAGAAAAATGCAAACAAGGAGCACGAATATAAAGCGTCACATATGAAACCTTGTCCCATCTGTAAACAAATGAGTAAAATTAAATCAAATCATACCGCTCAAAATTGTTTTTATAAAGATAATGCATGCAAGTACTGCAAAAAGTTAAATCACAAATCAGAGTGTTGAATCTATCTTCTCTAAACAAGAAGATAAAAATGTAGAAATGGTGGTTGACAGTGGATGTAATAAAATGATGTGCAAAGATGAAGGTATAATATCCGAACTAAAAGAATACAATGACAATGTAAAAATTGCTCAAGAAGGAGCATCTATGCCAGTAAAAGGGTGCGGTAAAGTTGAATTTGAAAACTGCAGTCTAAAATAAGTATATTACGTGCCAAACCTATCACGTAACCTTTTTTCAGTAAACAGTGTGACAAAAGCTGATGGCACAGTATATTTTGACAAAGAAAAAGTATATATACTAAGAAATTCACTTGAGATACGGAAAGAGAGTATTGTAATTGAAGGAAGAAAAAGTGAAAATGGATTGTATGTGATAAATATGAAGAAAGATACTGGAAATGATTACATAGCTGAAAAGTCAAATCAATTTGAAGAATGACATCGAAAGTTTGGTCATCTTAGCTACAATCAAATGGATAAGATTCCAAACATGTGTAAAGGAATATCTTTTGAGGATAAAAGCCAACGTGTGAGTTGCAAAATACGCGCAGAGGCTAAGCAAGTAAGAACACCATTTAAAACTGTCAGAGCCAGGGCAAACCGTCCTTTGGAAATAATCCATATTGATATTTGCGGTGCTATTGATCCACCAACTCATGACAACATGAATTATTTCATAGTCTTATTGGATGATTACACACATTTTTGCACGGTGTATCTTCTAGAAACGAAAACGTCGGGTGAAGTTTATCAATGCATCAAGAGATTTATACAAGAAGCGGAAGCAAGATTAAACTTGAAAGCAAGCAAAATAAGAAGCGATAAGGGGGTGAATTTCAGAATATTCTCCTCTTTGATTGGTGTAAAGAAAAAGGTATAGTACAAGATTTTACCATTCCACACACACCTCAGCTGAATGGTAAAAGTGAACGGATGATGTTGACTCTTTTAAATAAAGCAAGGGCACTCATTTTCGATGCAAATTGCGAAAAAGAAATGTGGGGCGAAGCAGTTCAAGTTGCATGTTACCTGACAAACAGAAGCCCAACTAGAGGAATGGAGGTAACTCCTGCAGAAAAATGGTTTAATATGAAAAAAGATCCAAAGTATCTTCAAGTTTTTGGAAGAAAGGTTTTCTCAAAAATTGTCAAACCATTGAAGAAACTCGATAGCAGAAGTCAAGAGGCCATGTTTGTTGGTTATGTCCCTAACGGCTACCGTCTATGGAATAGCGAAGAAAGGAAGATCTATATTAGTAGAGATGTAATCTTCACGAATGATATGTTCCATACAGGAAACAATTAAGGAAAGTTCTAATATAGATTTTCTGGAAGATGAAGAAGTTGTCGAAGCAGAGAATCAAGAAAACGGGGAAGAAGATGAAAGAAATAAAGAAATACCTAGACAAGAACCACCAAGAAATGAAGAATTCCCAAGATGATGAATTTTTCAAAAGGTGAACAAGAAGAGAATGAAGAAAGAAAAAAAGCTCTATTTACCTATAATGAAGCTATAAACTCAAAAGACAAAGAAAAGTGGAAGAAAGCAATAAGAGAAGAGAGAGATTCTTTAATGAAAAACACAGCATGGGTCTATATAAATGAAGACCAAACAAATGGAAAGAAAATACTCACCAAATACTCACAATACTAGTAGCAAGAGGATGTAATCAAAACAAAAACGACATGGAATATGAAAATATACAGGGTGTCCCAGCTTTTTCGAAGCGGTCTCTGTAGGCCAAACGATGGATTTTTTCAAAAAAAAATTTGCAAATTCAAGTACAGGATCTAAATGGCCATAATTTAAATTTATTTTGGAGTATACAGAGTGTCCCATATGACAGTGGCATATCAAAGTTATGTTTTTTTAAATGGAATGCTCCTATGTTATTGCATTTTTAGATTGTCTGAGAAGAGAAAATAAGATTGGCTGTTACAGTTGGTATTTGAATTCAGAAGTTTTTGAGTTATAAACAAGTGAAAATCGTCATTTTTCAAGTTCAAGGCCCTGTATAACGAAAACGGCTGAAGATAGAGAAAAACGGCTTACATGTCCCTATTTTACTTTTTCATGTACTATCCTATGATGTAGATGAAATGTTTATACAGGGTGATAAAATTTTTTTTAAATTCTGAGATTTCTCCAGGAGTCGCCAAATAAAAAAATCAAAGAAAGTACAAATGTTTCTACACCATAGGATAGTACATAAAAAGTTAAAATAGGGACATGTAAGCCGTTTTTTTCTATCTTCAGCCGTTTTCGTTATACAGGGCCTTGAACTTGAAAAATGTCGATTTTCACTTGTTTATAACTCAAAAACTTCTGAATTTAAATACTGTCGCACCGCGAAAGGACGGTGCTTTCGCCCTATGTCGCAACCCAGGGGGGTTGCCCTATTTCGTAGGGTTAAAAGGGGGGTAAGAACATAAGATTTACAAAAACAAATATATATCTCATTTATTGAGCAAAAAATAAAAAAAAAAAACAGTTAAAATAATTTTGAAAGAAAATGAATAATTCACAATTGATAGACATACGTTAACAGCTAGGGGGGTACTAAAATGTTTACAATGGACTACGGTCCTTACTATCAAAGCCGTGTCCTTTACAGCCGCCACTAGTTTCCAGGGGAGCCCTCTGGTACTATTAGAGATTAGAGATAAAATAAAAACGCTGAAGAGGAGCTACCTTGAGAAGGCCCTAAGAGCACCTCGGCTACCCTGAAAGTCTCTAGCGATTTCTGAGGACTGTTTATATATATTATGATTTGACCTTAGTGTGGTCAAGAACGAACGCTCATTAAATACATACACAAAATTCATGAAAATAGAAATGTACTTACATATGCATCATCCTAATGCTTATTGGTACAATTTGTAAAACTGCGAACAGCTTTTGTCCCGGAGAGTCAGCTCCTTAACCAGCACTTTCACAATAACGGCACTACTTTACTTATGACTTTACGGAGTACCCGCTGTCTCCAAGAGTTGGAGTCACACTCCCGCAGAGTAGGAGCCCCTCTGTCCCCAAGTCTGGGTCGCACTCTCCTTTTTATTACCTCTGCTGATTAGGTCAGCAAAGTCGATAAACTCTTTTCAATTTACACATCATGCTAGCAAGTTTGTATTTCCCAATAAGTTTTGAAATGATTATTCAAATAATAGTTGTGCTGACTTGAATTATTGCTTGCTAGCAATGATGTTTAATAGTTAAGAAATCTTATTAATTCAGTGCTCTGGTTTTTGTGCCTACTTGACAATACCAACTGTAACAGCCAATCTTATTTTCTCTTCTCAGACATTCTAAAATTGCAATAACATAGGAGCATTCCATTTAAAAAAACATAACTTTGTTATGCCACTGTCATATGGGACACTCTGTATACTCCAAAATAATTTTAAATTATGACCATTGTGATTCTGTACTTGAATTTTCAAAAAGTTTTTTGAAAAAGTCCATAGTTTGGCCTACAGAGACCGCTTCGAATAAGCTGGGACACCCTGCATACAGTCCTGTGGTAGACACGATTTCTGTTAGATTGCTGTTTGCTATTGCAGCCCATAATGAATGGCATATACAAACCTTGGACGTAAAGACTGCTTTTCTCTACGGAGAACTGGAAAGACAAAATTTACATGGCAGTACCTGAAGGGTTTGATCAGCCTGGAAAAGTCTGTCTCCTAAAGAAGTCTATATATGGATGGCGCCAAGCTCCATGTCAATGGAATAGAAGGTTTACAACTTTTCTTAAAGATCAAAATATGTTACAATTGAAGTCAGATCAATGTATTTTTAAGTCTGTAAATGAAGACATGTGGAAAGGCTAAAGTAAAAATTAAACAACTTCAAGAAAAACTGAAAGTATTAAACAAATTTAATATGCAAGCTGCGAAGCGGATGAAGACTCCAATCACACAAGATATTTACAAAAACGATGATGAAGATTTGGAAAAGAAAAATGATTTCAACTACAGAAAAGGAATTGGAAGTCTGTTGTATTTGGCATGCAAAACTCGGCCATATCTGAGCTTTGCCGTGAATTTTAAGAGTAGATCCATGGAGAAACCGATGAATCAAGATTTTATAAATGTAAAGAGAATCCTGAGATACTTGAAGGGAACAAATTCATTTGGGATTTTTTATGGAAGCTCAAAAACTAACCCGGAAGAAACAATACATTTATGTGCTTACTGCGATGCAGATTTTGCAGGTGATAATAATGTCAGAGAAGATGTAATACCAGAAATAAGAAGAAAAAGCGCATCTGGATATGTCATTACACTATTTGGAGCACCAATTTCATGGTCTTCAAGACGACAAAGTATTGTAGCTCAGTCGATGATGGAAGCAGAATTAATTGCCGCCTGTGAGTGCGTTAAAGAATTGAAATACCTTATAGAATTGCTGAAAGAATTAACCAACCAAGAAGGCAAAGCTACTTTATATATCGACAATCAAAGTACTATCAAGCTCATCAAGGCAGGAAGACTTAAGAAAAGTCGCTACATTGAAGTGAAATATTTCTTTATAAAAGATGAGTATCCAACAGAGTAAATAAATAAAATATCACGACACCGGCAACTCGGGACTCTCCTCCTTGGGAGCAGAGACACACAGGCAGTTTAACCGGACCAAAAAAAAAAAAAAAAAACGGAAAATGGGAGACATACAAAATCTCCCAACAAAAATACATGGCAGCCACAAGAAAGGCTAAAGGAAATTCCTGGAAAAGGCACTGTGAGGAAATCGTAAGAACTCCAGAATGTGCCCAACATAAGAAAATGATGCAGATGAACAATCAGAAAAAAACTGTTGAAAGTAAACTGGAAGTAAACACAAACCTGCAGAACTTACCAACAGTTCATACCTAAATGTACCAAATAAAAGGGGACCTAGGGAGAGCTGGAAACTGGTAAAAAAGCTGATATGAGCGCCAAATTCCTTTACACCATATGTCAGCCGGCCCAGACGGGAGAATTCTAATTGATGCTACAACAGGGAAGGGAATTACTGACTGTACCACGGTGCACATTGTTCAGAGCAAGTTTAACCTCAAGCTTATACAAGCATAGAGAAAGTTAAGGGTGAAGAAATTGGTCTTGGCACCCTTTCTGGATATAGAGTGAGCTTTCGACAACACTTTTCAACTCTTATCCACCGCTTTCAACTCTTATCAAGAGAGCTGCGGAAAATCGTGGATTGGACTGAGCCATTATCGACTGGATGTCGATAGTGGCTCTGGTAGTCTGGAAGTCTCAACAATAGAAAACAGACAAAATCTTAGTTCACACACACACACGAGTATAGAGGTGCTGGCAGCTAATGGATGCTCACAGGGAGGAGTACTATCGCCACAGCTAGCTGTGGAGTTTAGTTTTCGACAGCCTACTCTGGGATCTAGAGAGAGAAGGAATTCATGCACAAGGACCTGTAGAGATTTCACTATTCTAATAATGGACAAGCATAGAGATGTTATTACAAGTCTAATGCAACAAGCCCTAAGAACAGTAAATGGTGCCAAGCAGAAGGACTGTCTGTTGGCCCTGACAAGACAACAATAATTGCCTTCACCAAAAGAAGGAATCTTCATGACCTGAAGACGCCAAATTCCACTGAGCACGGTGGTCAAGTATTTGGGTCTTATAAACCGAGGTTATAGTTCCCAAAATAAAATATGGTCTTTAATATGGCGGCATGAATTCAAAAAAAGGAGCACATAACAAAGCTCAGTAAACTAGGGAGACTTTCGTTATTGACAATAGCAAAGGTGTTTAAAACAACTCCAACAGCTGCCATGAAGGTGTTCCTAGTGCTTCAGTGACTGCACTAAATGGTAGAGACGGAAGCACTGGCAGTGGCATTTGGGCTTAAGACAATACCACAATGGACCTACACCTTCAGGAAAAAATACCATACAGAAATATCCAATAATCTGGAAAACAATAGCATTTTAAACATGCGTGCAGATAGAGCGAGTAAGAGCATAAACTTTTGTAAATAATATCATCACAACTAAGAAGGACCAATGCAACACATGTGGCAAACGGATGGATCTAAAACGCATAAGAGTGATGCAGCAGAAGGTGCTGGGCACTATGCTTCAGTCGGCCAACAGATATAGCAATAAATCTGCGCACTAATTTTTATGGTCCAAGTAGTCACACCCTGTAGGCAAATAATGCCTTATTTATTGGTTACCTGGTTCCAGTAAACCAATACGTATTAGGAGGGCATTCTATTGTGCATAAGGTCATAAGGTCTGCCAAACCTTCTGGACCTTAAACTTACCGCGCACTTTTATTACTATATCTTTTGGCCGACTGAGGTATAGCAAACGTGCTACAAACAGAAATCTCAACATTTCACTCCCTGTGTAGAACATAATATGATCCTATGAAAATAAGAACATCGAGATCATTACTGACAGCCAGGCAGTTCTGAGAGCACTGGACTTTGTGATGATACAGTCAAAAACGGTGCAGAACTATATAAACTCTCTAGCCAAGTAACAGGAAAAAACAACAAAATAAACCTGAGGTGGACAAAAGGACACTAGAACAACAAAGAGAGGCCAAACTACCCTTAATTGGGCTAGAACCAAATTGCTGTATAGCTTACAGGGAAAACAGAAGGGAGAACAAAAGACCTCCTGAGAAATAAACATAGCTCCCAGTACTCCCACTGGAATGGATCAAATGGACTGAGACATTCAAATATATTTATCAAGAGAATAAAACAAATGAAATAAAAAATCTGCCCTGGGGCAAACTGGTATGATGCCAGTCAGTTGTCTTGAGAAACATAAAAAATATGGATTCTGAACTGAAAAACAACTACAGTGAAAAATTATTTAAATTGACATGAAAAGGCATGACTTTTGATTACTTACTTTTTCATAACCACTAACTCGCTTCTGATAGACGTTATTGCAATATTCTACAGCTTTCTCGATATCTCCCAGAGCTCTAATATAAATCCCAATAGCTTGATCATGTCTACCCAGTCTGCCAAGTATTATGGCTCTCTCTTCTAATAAACTATCTGTGGGAAAATGTCCCAAGACCGTGTCGGCCGTGTAATAGGTGCTTGTTTCTAAAAATTCTATCAATTTTTTACGAATGTGATCGCCAGCTATAGCTTCGCTCATTGCTTTTTCTCTATATTGGTGAATAAGAGCATTGTGAAAGAGCGTATTCTTGTCTTCCCATACATGAACCACATGCTCTAGATAAGGGATAACTATTGATGAATGAGAACGAAGAAGAAAATCGAGAATACGGGGTCTTGGTAAGCCTTCCACCTCAACATATTCTTCGGTAAATATCTGTAACAAAAAATTATATATTGATTATATAAAAAAAAGTCTATACGAGCGCTATGATTTTACACCAATCATATGTTCCAAAATATAACCCCAGGGTACAGTTAATTTTACCTTTAGTCCTTCTTCTGGATTAGCTTTTAATATCCAATCAGCGAATTCCAAAATCAAACCAATGTGTTCAATTCCCAGATGTTGCAGATATCCTATAGCTCTTTCAATAGCACCTTCACTTTCTAGAAGTTCCAAAACTCGCCGATGTTGACCTTTGGTTTGATAAAGAATTATAAGCTCGTTATGTTTACCCATTTTCTTCAAAATTTTTTCCGTTTCACCCAAATGACAATGATTAAGTCGCAATAACGGAGCTACCAAAGCATCATTGGTTTGTAAGTAACATTTTAAAAGGGTGGTGTCTATAATTTGCAGGAGTTGCTGTGTCGTTTTGTTTGTTGAACTTGAATTATTCAGGTTGCCGCTTGCGTTCAAAGATCCCTGAAATAATATTATTACTTCTATTATTTCATAATTATTATTATTAATGCAATTCACATTATTTACCTGAGCTTTAGAATGAAGCCGGCGAATTTCGGTGAGATAATCTATAAGAGCTAAAAGTCCCATTTCAAGTTCTTTATCGGTCAGATCTTTCCCAGTTTCCAGACTTTCTAAACTACCCGCTTGTTGTGGCAGAAGATCGGGAAACAACCTAATGACATCATAAGGATCTGTTCCTAATTTCAGAAATTCAGCCATGCTCTCACGGAATTGTTTTTTGGCAAATAAATCGTACGCAAGTAGAGTTTGAATGTGGTGAATTTTCTCTAATTTTTCTTCTTCACTTTCATTCGATACTGACTAAAATAATAAGCTCTAATAGAAAAATTCTAGGAGTTAATTTACTCTTATAGGAGGAGCTTTCACTATAAAAAAAAAACAAAATAATGTACATACTTACAGTTAACTTAAGAGCGAGTTGAAAATGCTTATCATCTAAAAGAACCATTCTCTGCTTAGCCACATCGACTGCTTGAATACACCAAACCTGACTTATCGACGAAGCGTACAAAAGACCTTGACCACAGGAAACGACAAAACGAACTTTGGGTAAATCAGTCAACGTTTGAATTATACCGGCAGGATCCAAAGCCTGAATCTAAAACATTGCTGATATGTAAAAAATATAAATGTTTAATTCCACATGCAAGAATATTTACCTCGATTGAATCTGAAAGAACTGCTAACGCATAAGGTTCATCCCAGGCCAAAGTTGATGGCACTTCTGACCATTTCAGCGCTTTAGTTTTCTCAGTTTCTCCTTTAACGTTCACTAAAACTGTTTGACTTTCTCTACACAAAGCAAAAGTGGTATCGGAAACTCGTACAATGCATGGATCACTTGACCGACTGCTACTTGTTGGAAAAAGAGGCATCTGTTGATCGCCGAGCTGTTAAGAAATACAATGTCATTTAGAGACTTGGACCCAAATGAAACAAAATTTTTTTTTTTTGAGTTTAAAATCGCATCTTGAGATAAACTACAAACATAAAGCTGTGTCGTGCTGCTCGTGTATTGTTGATTGTTCTAACTTTCACAATTTTTTGTATACATAACAGCTATACTGAACAGTAGGTAGGTGGACAGCAAAGTGATTTATTTGGAAGTAGTAGTGTTAATTAGGTGTGGTGTGTGGTGTGTGGTGGGTGTTGAAAGCTTCCTACAGAAGTTTCCATGGAAGTAGCGATAGAACAAAGAGAGGTCACCTACCAACCGGCAGTGTTCAAAGGATGTTAGTGAGTCAGTTAGAGACGACGTATCACGTACGATGTGAATCACTCTTTTTTGAATTGTTCTTCCGAGATCGATGAAATCGTAAATCGAGGAAGTATCCTAAGCCTTGTGCCCGATTTTTGTCCGTTAGTAGGTCGCAAGTTCTGTGACTTTTGCTAGGAAACACTCTAGAGGCGCCATTTTTCGTCGCAGGAAGTTGAAATTTGGCTCGATTGAAGAGGCGCACGGTCCCACGATGCCTATTGAAATTGAGCGGGATACGTTACCGGGAAGTGGCTTTTTTCCGGGAATTTCGTTTTTTTTTTCGGGAACGACCTAGGAAACACTCTAAGTGTCCGAAAGTTGCACCGATCGGGATGAAACTCGGTAGGGACGAAGCTCGGGACCCCCAAATACGACCTATTGAAAATGGGCCGGATCCGAGTATTTTAAGGCCCCCGTTCAGGGCCGTATTTTTTTTAAAACGTCCCGACATAAGGATTTGTTTCTCGGTAACGGTACGTCGCGGACAGATTCTGCAAGTATAGTTACTTAGGGAAAGCATAAACGTACAAACTTTGTAGAGATAGTTTTTCGAAAAAATAATTAGGTGAGCGGTAATCGACTCTCAAAAATTGAGTACACCGTTTTCGCATGATTTTTCGACTATTTCGAATTTTTTTCAAAATTTATTTGACCGATCGAAAAAATAACAAAACAGTGAGATAGAGCCGTTAGTTACCTACTAAAAAGACGATGATGATTTTTTTGTGAAAAGTCGGGAAACGTAACTAATTAAAAAAAAAAACAAAAAAATCACGATTGGCTTAAAAAAATAACAAAAAATTTTTTTTACGAAAATGACGTTCTTTACCTACAAAAAATATAGATATAGTTTTTTTCCTAAACCGTTGGAAAATCTGTCAAAATTCGGAAAAACTTCGGCAGGTCATTGAAACTGTTCAGGCGTGTTTCAAATATAACATCTTCGATCGACGAGACAGGTACACTTTTATCAAATTTTTTTTCTTCAAAACATAATTTGAAGTTTTGGTTTCATTTCGTGTCGATTATGTTGGTACTTTAAACGAAAAATAAAAAATTTCCTCGCTGATCGAAAATTAGCTTACACTTTTATTTTTATTAAAAAATCGATAAATTAATGCTTTTTTATTTTTTTTTGTCATATTTTTTATGCACATTTTGGAAAATTAGAAGGACAGTCGCAACGACAATTAATTAACGTAAATGATTGTGAAAAAATTATCCACATTGGTCTTTTAATAACGAAGATATGACAATTTTAAGACATTGTCAATAATAATCCAACGGCTATTCCCGGGCGCGATCGTGATCGCGACGCGTCGAAACCGGGCTCGGTCGCTCCGTTCCCCCGCTATACAATGTGTCCCACCAGATTCGCGTCTCTATACAGTGATCTCGGTTGTAAAAAACCGGGCCGAAGGCCCGGAATGGAGGGTCGAAGGCCCGACGCCGCCGCCAGGCCAAGGTCTCGGAAGAGACCTTGTTAAAGAGCTTCGGGTATTTAGATTCTCAGCAGCTTTCTAGGTGTAAAATATTTTTTTTATCTATTTAGAAAGACCACTTTTAAGCAGCTGCCTTGGCAAGGTCAGTAAAATGAGTCCCCCAAGGCAAGCCTACACTAACAGTCAGTTCAAGCATGGATAGAGGGACTGTTCTTTGTGGTGTTCCATAGTGACAGCCGGTCCAGTTAGCTCATGCCTTTTAAAGAATTCAAACGCCTGTGTTTTGAGATCATTGAATTAAACCAAGTTACCAGAGCCTCAAACTACAACAGCACTTAGGTCACAATTTATACTGTCCACGCTATGTTTGTTGTCTCATGGTAGGGACATCCATGTGAGAGTACTGTCATCAGCGAAATAATCTGGTTTGATGTTATGCTGAGCAGGCATTTACATAAAAAATGAATTGGTGGTACAAGAGTTTGATGATAATCCGTCTACAACATTTAAGCTTCTATTGAAAAGGAAGCTGAAGATCTCCACTTACAGAGTTAAGTAGAACACCCATAGGAAGGAAGTTTACTATGCAGACCATAGACCCTCATGGGGGATTCTACCGAAGGCCTTTGAGATGTTTAGGACTACAGCCGCCACTTCTCCAAACTTTTCAATGGCTGAACTCCAAAAGTGAGTCAGGTAAGTCATTAAGTCGGCTGTAGATTCTTTCCTTTTTTTTTTGGAACGGGTTGTATAAGGGCAGACTTACAGGATTGAGGAAAAATGACATACTGTTGGGACTTATCAAAGTCAGCTCTGGGGAACATTTTTTCAGGACAACGTTGGTATGTTATCGGGTCCCGCTGCCATGTTGGTGTCTACAGAGTCGCCTGACATTCTTCTGCCTAAATTTTATGTCATACAGGTTCCAACATGGGATAGGATAGGGTAGGCATTTTCTCTGAGAGTCAGGAGTTGAATTTTCAGCTAACATTTGTGAGAAGACATTAGCGTTATCTTGACTCCCAGCTCTGACAGATGTTTGCTCCACCAAGGGCCATTCCTCTTTTTTTGAATTTCCTGTAATAATGGGGCAATCTGCCACACAAGCATCTATGATTGCTTCATTCATCTTTCCCGGGGCCTCCTCCAATTCCAGATGGTGTTTGGTGGCAGCCCTAGAGTTGTTGTGTGCTATACATCAGGGCCGAAATAACATACAGTAACTGACATTACCACAAAAGCAATTTCTGGGAAACTGCAAAGCAGAAACTTACATTTGGAGGAACATTTTCACTGAGGGAGAAGCGGCAAACAGAAATGCAAAGGTACGTTTCTGCTTGCTGTTTCTCTGAAATGGCTTTTTTAGTTAATGTCGATTACTGCACGTTATTTCGACTGTGAGGTATAGGTTATCTCGAAAATTGGTTTGATAAGCCTCCCAATTTGTGTTTCTTGGAGATTTGCTTTACTTAAAGTCCTCTTAGTTCAAATGCTATGATTTTGATCTGACATTGACAGTTCATTTAAGACTTTCAATCCTTTTCCACTTGCAACCAACCATATATGGCATACTTTTCCAGCATGACAGCGCTCCTTCTATAATGCTAGGATTTTCATAAATTTTTTAAAGCCTTTTTAAAGTTAGATAACCAGACATGACGCCACTTCTATGAAAATGTGAATTACGTCGGGCAATTAAAGAAACACTAAATGACATTACACCACAAATGACAAGATGTTCTTGTGAATCAGTTATTGAATGGGTGTAGACTATTAATTAATTAACAAAACAGTGTTTTATTTGAACGATAATTAGTGTAAAATAGAATAAAATAGCTTATTCAAGTGAATATAGTTGTTTAGTTCTTTTATTCTTATTATTACCTGGATCAATGTATATTCGCCTCTATAACCGACACAGATAGTTTCTTGTAACCAAACCATGGACCGAGGAATTTCATCGAGATTTATATCATTCATTAAAGTGTGAAATTCGTTATTTTTCAGGTAGTATAATTGCAGTTTCCGTTTTACCGCTATAGCTAAACGGACTACTGTTGTAACTTCTCCCGTTAAAGACTCTGTTTTCTGTAAAAAAAAAAGGAACGATTTACTAATACCCTCAGCATCGGCATAAGTTAAAACATTCTTACTTTATTGTTTAATGCAAATAGTGTGGCACCTTTACTATTTAATATTTGATGTGTTGTAGAAGAGTTTGTTGCATTTATGTCGTGAAGTTGAACTAAATTATCTGTTAAAATAATACATAGCTTTAAATAGACAAGCATACAAATTCACAAGAAACTTGATTCATAAAAATGAAAGAACAAGAAGACATTTAAAAAAACTTCTCACTCATCAATGCCTAAATAAGTTTATTATTTATATTGGGACCATCACATTTCAATTTCACGAGGATCCGTGAAATTAATAGATATAGGACCTGATTGATGATAAATAAAACACTAATGTTTTAAAAGATTCTACTGATGTATATTGCTGGATATTAACGTTACACGTGTTTCACTACTTTGTAGCATCTTCAGACGTATGTAAATAAAATTATTGATATAGTAACATAGCAACAGTATGGTAACCTAAGTGATCATAAAACAAGTAACTAGATTTAAATGAATTTTTAAAAGAACTAACTAGATTATAATATAATTTCTTCAGAATCTTCTTAGTCGTTGATATCAAGAAGAAAATCAAGTAATGGAGAACGATATGTGTCTAGCTGTTCATTTATTACTGTGTATTGTTGATTATGTAAATGTCGGTGGATCTCTAGAGATTCAAGAAAATTTAATTTAAAATAATGATCACAATGATGAAGTAACTCAATTTTGTTGTTTTCCTTTGCATTCAGCAATATAGAACCGTTGCTCATAATATTTAATATTTCATTCAAATCTTTTATGAGCAACAGTTCTATATTGCTGAATGCAAAGGAAAAGTTATCTAAATTACAGAAACCTGTAATTTATCGATTAAACTGTTCTCATTGTAATTCAGTTTATATAGGACAGACTTGTAGAAACCTAGAAATTAGATACAATGAACACCTAAACTCCTACAGACTCAAACATCCAGAAAGATCAAATTTTGCAAAACACCTAATAGAAAACAATCACACTCTAACAGCAAACAACAAAATTGAGTTACTTCATCATTGTGATCATTATTTTAAATTAAATTTTCTTGAATCTCTAGAGATCCATCGACATTTACATAATCAACAATAAACAGTAATAAATGAACAACTAGACACATATCGTTCTCCATTACTTGATTTTCTTCTTGATATCAACGACTAAGAAGATTCTGAAGAAATTATATTATGATCTAGTTAGTTCTTTTAAAAATTCATTTAAATCTAGTTACTTGTTTTATGATCACTTAGGTTACCATACTGTTGCTATGTTACTATATCAATAATTTTATTTACATACGTCTGAAGATGCTACAAAAGTAGTGAAACACGTGTAACGTTATTATCCAGCAATATACATCAGTAGAATCTTTTAAAACATTAGTGTTTTATTTATCATCAATCAGAATGCAGAGATTCTATAAAGTAAGGGTTGAAAACATAAATTTTAGATATAGGACCATAAAAAGGCAAAACCCGTAATAGTTTTTTTTTTCGTTCGGGCTCCAGCGATAAAAAACTATAATTTATGGGGTAAAGTGACCCAAAAAAATCGATTTTACTTCAATACATCTATAGAAATCGATTAATAAAACATTCAAAATCGCTAAAATATCAAAAATCTAATAATTACAAGGCTACAATTGAATAAAAAATACAATATGACAGGTAGAATGATTGTATATGGTCCCTTTAAAAGTGACCAATACACTGAAGAGGGTAATAAATTCTTGCAACCTAAGTAAATATTGAGAAGAATTTATAATGTTATTACAGTTCAATATAGAATGTCCCCCACTGCCATCTTCTCACTATTTACTTAGGTTGTTGAATGATTTCTTTCCCTGTTCAGATTATTGGTCGTTTTGATGCCTAGCACACAGGGTGCAGGCCAGAATCTCAAGTCAAAAATAAATGGAAAAATGATCAGGTTAAAAGTCTGAAAATTTGGAATGTGTTTTCGTTTAGCATTGATAAATTGATGCAGCAGCATTAATTAGCTCCTCAGTTTTTGCCAGTTTTTAGTGGTTTTCTTTGGAATTTCTGTGTTGCTTTTTGCACCAATGAATGAGATCAAGCTTGGTCTATCCCTCGGTCTATCCTCTGATTTAGTTTTTACAACATTTAGAAGTGTTACTGACTAACAATTTAATGTGAAAGATTGCTGAATGTCTATTTTCTTGGATACAGTAATATAGTACGATTAAGTTTAAAAAGTCATATGTATCGATTAAGAATACTCATCCTTCTGATAGTTCGATTTATTTTGTTTCCTATACGAGGTTCTCATAGATACCGTCAAGTTTGTCTAAACAGTCCATCCCGCATAAATAAATATACGTCAACATTGGTTTTGAATGAGAATTAAATGCACAACACAGAGGATAGAATGTCATTACGTGAATAAATTTTATGTAGTTGTCAGTGGCTGTCAAACTGACTTAAACTTTTCAATTCATTGTTTGAATGATTCCTTCAATAATAATTTACGCTCGTTCACACCTTGAAATTTAACTGTTTGACATTTTCTGGTAAAATGAAAAATCCTAATTCGGAGGCTTAGTATGACGTCACATATGACTTTTTAAACTTAATCGTACCATATCAGTGCATTTTTTGCTGTGTGGCAAAGTGATAAGGAGGCCCTGATAAGCAGTGTAAGGAAGCAGTATCCTTTATTAATTTTTCTGATTCCGCATTGTTGCCAGACTGCTTCTTATTTACTTGTTGCACATACATACTTCTTTGTTGCCATGCCACACAAGTGTTTTTTGTGCCCAACCAAGGGTGCTACTCTTAATAATGATTCTGCAAAATGTGCTAAGTGTGGTTCTTTTTATCATCCCTCATGTGCCAGAAGGAGTAAGCTGGATGCGAATGGTGTCTTTGCTGCTTGCTGTGGTGGAGGAGATAAAGTTGACTTGGCAGATAATGACGAAAGCAGCTTTGAAGATCTTGATTCGAATTCGAAGCTTCTTTTCAAGTTACTATCAGAAAAAATTGATGACAATCAGAAACGATTGGAAGGATCGATCGACAAAATTAAATGCAAGATTACTGTTATCGAGGACAGGCTTGATATTATGGAGGATAATTCTGGTCACTATGCCGAGGATATCATTGCTGAGATACAGGAAAGGATGGCGAGGGAAAACAATTTAATTGTTTACAACTTGGAAGATTTCAGAGATGCACCTTCAAAATCTACTTGCGAATTGTATTGAGTCACCGCTGTTTGATGTTGATGAAATCTCTGTAACTCGTCTTGTTAATAAGTTTGTCAGTGGAAAAATCCGACCTCTTAAAGTGTCGTTACCATCGAAGGAGCATGTGCATTGGATATATAGCCATAAGAGGTCCTTGGGTGATGGCAAGCTGATTATATCAGCTGACTCGACACGTAAACAAAGGGAATATCGCGCTACTGTTGTGAAGGAGCGTAAGCGGTGCAAAGCGAGTGGTGAAGCGGGAATTTTCCTCAAGTACATTAGAGGAGTGCCTACTATTGCTGTTAAGAAGTCAAAGGGTGACTGTACATCTTCGGCTTATAGGAGTTCTAATTCTTCTTCTTCAAAATAGAAATTGCCAAGCCCTATACAATTTAAGGTGTTCTATCAGAACACTCATAGCATTCGAGGCAGGCTCAACTTGGTAAGATCTGGAATTACACTTCTTGGAGATTATGATGTTGTCATCCTTACTGAAACGTGCGGCTTAATGAGGACATCAATGATGCTGAATTAGGACTATTTAATTATAATGTAATTCGTTGTGATAGAACCACATTTTCTAATGCAAAAAGGGATGGGGGTGGTGTGTTGGTCGCCATTGATAGAAAATATAAGTTTGAGAAAATTACAATTAGTGATAATTCATTTGAATTGGTCTTTATTAAAGTATTTAATGGTAATTCATTTTTTGATATCGGAGCATGTTACATACCGATACCACCTGCTCTCTCTAAATCAGATTTCTATTCTGAATTTATAACTTGTGTACAATCATCATTGGGTGATATTTTAGCAGATAACATAAATAGTAAGGATTTTTACGACCTTTTATAACTCCACAGCTGAATTTAGCGATGAGTGCCTGATCCGGTGCGATTAATCTCATTCCCCTCTATCTTTTACTCTATTATTATCGAGGATGGAGTTTTGTAAATTTCGGGAAATAATTTTGGATTACAGGCATGCTGATTTTAATGGGATTTCTAACATAAATGATGAGAATTCTTTTAATGAATGTGTGGATCAGATTGTTAATAAGTTCTCAGAATTAATTGATGAATTTGTGCCTACTATTCAAGTTAAGCCTAGGGTTTTCCCTCATTGCTTCTCTGGTGAGTTGAAGGCGGCTATCACTGGTAAGAAGAGAATACATAGATTATATAAATGCTACAAATCTACATTTTATTATAATCAATTCAAAAGAGAGAGAGCCTTTTGTAAACTTTTAGCTTCTAGAGATGAAAAGTTATACATTGCCTCTACCGAGCTTTCAGTTAGGGACAGAACAAATAATTTTTTCAGATATACCGTGTGTCCCCGGATAGGTGAAACGACTCTTATAAAAGACAACAAATTTTTGATTTTAATTTTAATTTTTTGGGGTTCAGCCCTGCTTGGCTAAAGAGTAATTTCTAACAAAATTTTAGTTTTGAAAAATCAATCATGCCTTGGAAATTTTCAAGAAACCGGTTTTTCTGTTGAGTAAAGTGCCTTTTATGTGGAAAATACGACAAAATGTTATTTGAAAAAGTTGTTCAGAATCAACATTTAGGTCCGTATACCAAATTTCAAAATCATAGGCCAACTTTGATCTTTTAGTCTTTTACATTTACTTTTATGTTTATTTCACAAATCAAAGAATTTCATTTGTTAACAAAGACTGTTATTGACAAATTGCTATTGCTATGGGTACAATTTGGTTTTTCCATGGCAGTCATTGTTTCAAATTATGAAATTCTTTGATTTGTGAAATTAACATAAAAATAAATGAAAAAAATAAAAGTTGGCCTATGATTTTGAAATTTCGTATAGGGACCTAAATGTTGATTCTGAACAACTTTTCCAAATAACATTTTGTCGTATTTGCCACATAAAAGGCACTTTACTCAACAGAAAAACCGGTTTCTTGGAAATTTCCAAGGTATGCTTGATTTTTCATAACTAAAATTTTGTTAGAAATTACTCTTTCGCCAAGCAGGGCTGAACCCCAAAAAATTAAAATTGAAATCAAAAAATTTTTGTCTTTTATAAGAGTCGTTTCACCTATCCGGGGACACACGGTATAAATACTTTGAGTAGCTGTAATTCAATACCCTCCGCCCTTCATTTAAATAGCCAATTTGTTGATAACACACAGGACATAGTGGATTTATTCGCACAAAAGTTTGGTAGTGTCTATCGGAACATCGACACATACTCTTTCAATGGAGTCTCTTGAAAAATTTGATCATATTAAAGACCTTGGAGTTATTTTTGATTTCAAGATGTCATTTAAGGCTCACATATAATATCTGGATATAACAGTACACAAAAAGATATTTTTTATCAAGAGATTTTTTTTTTAATTTAAATCGATTGCAACATTCAGAACTTTGTATTTTTCCTTTGTTTATTCCAAGTTGATGTATGCCTCGACCATTTGGAGGCCTTATGAAAAAGGACTTATGCATTGCACTTTACAGATCACAATTATTTTTCATCAACATACTACAGGTGTATGGTTATTTTCAATTTCTACGCTGGAATCTGCTATAGAGACAGATCCGATATTCTGTTTGCTTTTAAAATATTAAAATAATAAAATAAATTGTGCTGAAATTTTGGGCAGATTTAATTTCTATACTCCACCAAGGACATTGCGAGGCATCTGCTGTTACTTTGAAAACCCCACATTGTGTGGAGGACAGAGAAGGTCAGTTGTTTTCCGATTATCCAAGCTGTGTAACAAAACAATGGTGTAGAATGGTTGGACATTTACTGCTCCTCCTTGAGTGCTATAAGACAGAAATCCAAAGTGATTTTTAAATATGAATAATTAAACTGTTTATTGCTGGGAGGGAATTGAAGTTTATTTTGCTTAAATTATTTGTGCTACACTTTTTGCTTTTTTGTAAAGATTTCTTATTTGTATGGGGCTTGCCCTGTGGAAATGAATAAATAAAATAAATGTGTGATTTCAATTTCGACGAATTGTACTAAAAAAATTTTTTACAGCCCCATGCACTTACGGTTATACCGGAAACAGGCATCAACTTTCTTATTTTAAATGAGACATCCTGTACATTATTACATCTGAGACTGTCTGAGAAAATCTAATAGAAATGGTTTTTACAGTTTAAAAATATAATAATATACAGAATGTTCCATTTGATATAAGAAAGTTGATGGCAACTCCCGGTATAACAGGATGTTAAGGTTCTCTCGCCGTACCCTGTATACCAATCATTCTACCTGTCATTTCTATTCATTTTTTATAAAAATTCGGTCAGACCGGGTGTTTATACAGGGTGTTCTACAAGCTCTATGACAAACTTTGACAGATGGTAGGTTGCTTGATTTTAAACATATTTTTTTTAACAAACATGGGTCCGATTCGTTTTTGTTTACAAGCATTTAAAGAATCGTAATTTTTTCAGTCAACCAGGAAGTGACACTAAGTCGCTATGTCACTAAGACACTATGTCAACCAATGTACACTTATAAAATATACACTTATTACTTCAATGAAAAACGTAGGCTGATAAATAGAAATATCGGTTGTTATGACAATAATAATTGTTAGTGTCATTTTAATTATTTATTAGATATTTCGTGTGAAAGTTATAAATAAAAAATGCATTTATTCTCGACTGAGGAATATGCAGATATTGTGTTTGTATATGGGTAATCTCATTCTTCGAGTGACCGAATCTTTAGTTCGTCGATGTGAGGCTTGCATTCAAGCTGAGGGTGGACATTTCGAACAATTTTTATAGTCTTAAGTTTTGTGATTATCATTTAATTTAAATTTTTATTGTTGATTGTTAATAAAGGTTAAATGCTTGTAACTTCTAAACAAAAACGAATCGGACCCATGTTTATTAAAAAAAATATGTTTAAAATCAAGCAACCTACCATCTGTCAAAGTTTGTCATAGAGCTTGTAGAACACCCTGTATAATATCTAATACGTTGTTTTTTCAAAGATGAAATGACAATAATAAGCCTGATAATTTTACTTTTGTTTCTATGGGCATTATTTCTGGGTAAATATACAGAAAGTGATACCTCAGTTCAAACGTTATTTTACACCCGGCAGTCATTGGTCATGGTTAGGTTCTCTCTGCCCTGAAATTTCAAGAAAATAAAAAAAAATTAATAAAATATAAAATAAATCAGAAAAAGCCGTAGAAGTAGAAATTCTATGGGAGAGACAACTTAACAATGACCAATGACCTGACTTATCAGATTCTGGTCAGTTGCAGTTCATCTCAGGCAACACTAAGACTGTAACCTCAACAGTGACATGTTCGTTATAGCCCTGAAAACTCGGGGACCAATTCTGTAGGATTAGGATTATCTATCTGTGTTACTCTTTGTTTTAGAAAATAAATGTAATAAACTTTTTGCATCATCCCAGCCCTGCTCTAGCTTTGCGCAAAAGGACACCAGGACACATATTCATTCAGTAGGTCCTCTGTCCTCTGTATAGAAAAACAAAACAAGTACCTACCTGTCAGACTCACTAACAGATTGAATTCCGGAATCACTTCTAATTGCTGTATGGGCTTTTTACTGAAAGACTTTTCATAGCGGATCAACTGAACTTCAGATTTCTCATCATTTCTTACTACACTATAAATGCACAAGTGCCCCTGTCTTGTTCCCAGCAACAGCTTGTCATCTATGAAAAAAATTATAACTTCAATAAAATCAATATTCTCTAATAGTCCCAGTTGGCAGTAACTGACATTACTAAAAAAAACATTTCGGAGAAGCGGAAAGCAGAAAATTTCCTCGAAATGTAAGTTTCTGCTTGCCGCTCCTACGAAATGGGTGTTTTAGTAACATCAGTTACCGCCATCAAGTTTGATCTGGGACTGTACTGTAGTATAATAATTAACCATGTAGGTAGGTAAATTAGAAAAACTGAGTGACAATAATGTATTTAGGTGTACTCACTATGAACAGCTATACTTTCAACTTGAACTTGCAATTTTAGAAGAGGAGTTATTTGATAGGCTTCGTGCATTTTCAATCAGTGTCTATTTTCTATTTTCTCTATTTTCTAAAAGAAGAAACGATTTTTAATAAATAAACGCCTATTTATGTTTTTATCGATCAATGTTTTTATCAGCATCAATCAGCTGTAATTGTGTAGTTCTATTTTTACTATCTTTATCAATGACAGTAAACCACAACCTCAAATACAAAACATTGCCGACTGCCGTTGATGTTACGAAATTTTACTATAGTGCCGTTAATGGTAGAGTAAAGGCGGTATTTAAATCCACGGGGATTACAGGGGCCAGGGGCAAAAATTGACATAAAATATTGACCAGCTGTTGAGTCCACTTTAATCAGTTTTTGATCTCTTGTTCTCGTTATCTGCATGCTTGTTTAGTGAAATTGATCAGCTTTTAATTTTTCAGAGCAGATTCAAAGTTCAAAAACTTCAAAGTACCTAATGTGGCCTATAATCATCCAGCCCAGCCTGCATGCGCTTGTGGACTTGTGGAGTTATTATAGGTTGTGTTCACGAATCACGATACACATATACGGACGCCGACAGTGATGACGTCAGTGGGCGGGGCCAATGACCAGGGTTCCAAACAAACAAACGTTGTTTACGCAAGTTTGACGTTTACAGGTTTGTCAGTTCTGATGGAAGTTGTCTCGTCAAACATCAAAGCTCTAATGAGGGCTCTCATTAGTAGAACTTAAAAAGTGCTGCAATGTGATGGCATTTTGTACCCTTAGGAGTTAGGACAACAACTACTTTTCCCAATAATGTGATTATCATCCTTCAATTCAATCTGTAAAAAAAAAAAAACAATTAACCCATTGCCACTAACTGCTGAATTTACTAGCAGGATATTCTTACCTCGCAACGCTATTAGGTTTTGTTTTTCATGCTGATGGTGTGTACTTTAAGTTTTGTTTTTCATGCTGATGGTGTGTACTGTTCCACGAATTATTTTCAGTGCCGCCTCGAACTCCATTCTCTCAACATGGTCAGATTCCACATTTATTTTCACCTTTGGAAAATGTTTGGTTTCTTCGTAAAAAAAACTGAGGATGGTGGACATCTTTATTAAATGTTTTCCAGCCATATTACCTTTATTTTATTACTTGGATCCGCACCTACTTCACCGACATTATAAATTTATAATTTTACGGGCACACCCAAATCAAACCACTCAATCAATAAATAAATACCGCCATACGGACTAACTAAAGTAACTGAACTGCCTAATTTTAACTAAACTAAAATATTCACTAATATAAGGAAAAAACACGACAGCTGACAACAATGACCACGTGAACGGTTTGTTTGTATGGAACCAAAACCACTTAGCCCCGCCCTGTGACGTCACACTGACGGCGTCTATAGACTTATATGACTGCGCAGGCTGCGTTTCGGTCTTCTGACGTCCGCGGTTGGAAGACTACACAAACACATAATAATATTGCTCATATCTAATGTATTATCGCAAATAAATAAATAATTTTTTGTAGGCTTACATAAGTCATCAAAAGCTATCCATTTGACGTTTTAAAAATTTTCACGGCCAACTAAATTCCAGAATTTTCATAGTCAACTTTTGTTTTTCTCATAGCCGCCATTATATTGTTTTTTTTTTGTCGTTTTTGGTACAAAAAAAAATCACGGAAACCAAAAATCAATAACATTTTAAAAAATTCTCAAAATTTCATTCTGCTTTTTTCGAAAAAAAAATTAAAGATTTTTCTATATAGATATCTAGCACAAAGAAAAACACATGCAAGAAGGAAAAAAGCAATAAAACTTGACATTTATTGTATAAACAACCTCGCTGCGATTAATGCTTTGAGTCAAAATCCAAATGCATGACACGTCATGTCGGACGAACATGTAAATATTTTGAGCCGGAACAAGATTACTTCCCCCCCCCCCCCCCCCCCCGTTTTCGAGGATGCTGAACACGATGCCGTTGTCAGAATTTCTCTTTGGGGTTGCGCAACCCCTCCAAAACGGCCAAAAACCACCCCCTAGAGAGATAAACCGCGCTTCAATCCATTTCCCTGCAAAAAAAACCTTCCCCCCGTTTTCGAGGATGCTGAGCACAATGGAGGTGCTGGACATCGCGTGCGACCCCGACCAACCCCTCCACCGGCCAATACCCACCCCCGAAATGACTTTTTCGAAAAACTTTTTGAAAATTCACGTACAGAATCACAATGGCCATAATTTAAAATTATTTTGGAGTATAAAGAGTGTCCCATATGACAGTGACATATCAAAGTTATGCTTTTTTAAATGGAATGCTCCTATATGTTATTATCGGTTCAAGATAGAGAAACGGCTTACATGTACTTATTTTAACTTTTCATGTACTATCCTATGATGTAGATGAAATGTGAACAGGGTGATATAAAATTTGAAAAAATCTGAGATTTCTCTACGCGTCGCCAAATAAAAAAATCAAAGAAAGTACAAACTATACCATAGGATAGTACATAAAAAGTTAAAATAGGGACATGTAAGCCGTTTTTCTCTATCTTGAACCGATTTCGTTGAACTCGAAAAATGACGATTTTCACTTGTTTATAACTCAAAAACTTCTGAATTTAAACACCAACTGTAAAAGCCAATCTTATTTCCTCTTCTCAGACAATATAAAAATGCAATAACATAGGAGCTTTCCATTTAAAAAAACATAACTTTGATATGTCCCAAACAGCACAAAGTAGTCCTATGGACGTCCAATGGACATCCCTCTATGTACCAACGGACGTCCATAGGACGTCCGTTTTTGTCCTATGGACGTCCATGGGACGTCCACTCAGTGTCCATTTGTCACAACTTTGGACATCCGCAGGATGTCCGTTACTGGACGTACATAGGATGTCCGTTATCGGACGTCCATAGGGAGTCCGTTATCGGATGTCCATAGAGAGTCCGTTATCGCATGTCCACAAAGCATTTGCTGATATAAATATCTTAGTGAGGAACAAAAGACAGAAAATATTCGATAAGTCTTGAAATTTAGAGTTTTGAAAAATCCAATAAATGTAGTGATAGGTATAGGGTATATACGGTAATTTTCTGTTTTGAAAACAAAAATGATAACGGCTAAAGATACAGGAAAACGACTAGGTACTTACCTCTACTTACGTGTTTCTATCATTAAGTTTTACGTAAAATCTGGTAGTTTTTATTGAAAAATTGTTAATTATATTAGTTTATGATAATATTGATAAACTTAGTGAAAATATTCGTTTTTGGATTTTTCACAAACTCTAAAAATTAAAAATTCATCGAATTTCTTTCTTTTGTTCACTGTATAATGCAGATGTCTTCATCTTCACGCTATAGCAGTCTTGAGTTTGATGGGAATGGCGGAGGTCTTTCCTTGGGACGAATTAATGTATAATGTAGGAATGTGGATTGTATGATAGTGGAAGAATGGAAGATGGGGTGGTTAGCGCGTGCGTGCGCACTTGTGCTGCTATTCTCTTCCTGTCTGCGACAGCACGTCATGCGCAATAGTCAAAAATAACTCGATGGACGTCCAATGGACGTACTTTTGTGGACGTACATAGGAAGTCCGTGCGGAGAAGTCCGTAGGACGTCCATTTATTGTCCATGGACCAATGGACGTATAATGGATACTCAACGGACGTCCATAGGACACTCGGTGCTATCTGGGGTCACTGTCATGTATGGGACACTCTTTAAACTCCAAAATAATTTTAAATTATGGCCATTTTGTGATTCTGTACTTGAATTTTCAAAAAGTTTTTCGAAAAAGTCCATCGTTTGCCCTACATATACATTAAAAAAATCACCCATTTCGGGGGTGAGTATTGGCCGGTGGAGGGGTTGGTCGGGGTCGCACGCGATGTCCAGCACCTCCATTGTGCTCAGCATCCTCGAAAACGGGGGGAAGGTTTTTTTTGCAGGGAAATAATGGATTGAAGCGCGGTTTATTTCTATACAGGGGGTGGTTTTTGGCCGTTTTGAGGGGTTGCGCAACCCCGAAGAGAAATTCTGACAACGTCATCGTGTTCAGCATCCTCGAAAACGGAGGGGGGAAGTAATCTTGTTCCGGCTCAAAATATTTACAATTTTCGGTTTTTTTCCGACTCACACACGCTACTAGTGTCTTATGTGTATCGTGGTTGCATTCAAAGCCGTCAGCTGCTGAGTTGACAGCAAATTCGCTATTTTGACAGCCGATGTGTGTTTATTTGAACGAGCCAAAACTAGCTGTGCTGCTGAAACTGTAAATAATTACTGTCAATTGTCAAAACAAACTAACACCTTATTACATGCTGATAAAATAAAACTATTTTTTCTACTCCCAACTTTTAATATGCATATTAAATATGAATCACCAGTGCTTTAATGGGTCTCATTAAGATACAAATTTTCATTAAAGCACTGGTCAAGCTATCCAATGGCAGAGGAGCATTTGCGATCGAATCGGTTCCTTTTCGCTCACGTTCGGGTCGGCAATAAAGCCAACCGAAGTCACAGAGTTGTCATACTCACGACAAAAATTGCCT
The DNA here is from genome assembly GCA_910589415.1 of Malachius bipustulatus. Taxonomy (NCBI): domain Eukaryota; kingdom Metazoa; phylum Arthropoda; class Insecta; order Coleoptera; family Melyridae; genus Malachius; species Malachius bipustulatus. The sequence goes on from OU342634.1 coordinate 9,504,911, forward strand.
TGTGATATATAAGTTCATGTATTTCTGAAAAAAAATTCTGAACGTTTATTTAATTTAGAACATAAGTAACATTCAAAGAAAATTTATCAAGATTTTATATGTTACCTTAATTAATTTGATAATAATAATAATAATAATAATAATAATAATAATAATAATAATAATAATAGCTTTATTTGCCCAACAGATTACAATAACCCAATTATAGGACAAGTATTCAAAAATTAGTAACACAATAAAAAAAAATACCCGTACACTATAAATGTACGGGTTATTATAAATGCTGATAAGTAGGTATATCGTGTAAAAGATGGGAAGATAAAGTATTATATCATTCGTAGCGCTCCGTGATATAGTATTCAAAGCGGCAACGCTGCGACCCGCGTTGCGCAGTCATACAATATCGTAATTAATGGCTGTCAGTTAAAATCGAAGCGTAAAATTCGGAATTCGAACTTCGCATAATAAAAATTACGCAGTAGTGAGTAGTGCCCTTTAAACTTGATACTAAAACATGTCTCAGCAGAATAATCTTAGCAACGAAGAGAGAATTTGGTACCTAATATGCGTAAGCAAATAGCAACCTATCTTAACGTCAATGATCCGCAATTGTACATGGGTCATTGTTAAAATATATAATTTTTTAATCTTTTCTATGAAATAAAAAAGGGTCGTAGAAAAAATAGTGTATGGAACTCGCAGATAATGACTATTAATACCCTCTTATGATGGTTAAGACACTCGCCTACGGCTCGTATCTTAACCATCATACTCGCGTATTAATAGCCTTCATTATTGTGACGTATGTGATTTGGTAACCTTGGTAATAACGCCATTTTGTCAGTTCTAAAACACAGTTCCGACCCAACGTCATGCTCGTAAAGTGTTACCTTTTATTTATGTAATTTATCTAGTTTAAATAATAAAACATATATTAATAATCATCTTAATTAAATAAAAACATTACATGGTGGCAGCTGGTAAAAGTGAAATTACTAAATAATCGGTGTAAAGCAAACGTAAACAACCCGTAATAATACGTGTGCTGGGAGTGCGTGATGAAAATATCGCGACGATAAGGACGAGAACAATCATTCTGTGTGTATGGGAGAGCAAGCGAAAATGAACCAGAAGCATCAGTTTTAATAATTTTCGCTGGAGGAACTCAAACAAGCAATAGTGGTTATTCTGATTCTGATTAATTAATATTAAATAATAAACAAGAATAATGTCTGAGCAATATATATCTCCTGAAAAATTCTCGTTTCGAGGGAATATAGCAAGTAATTGGAAGCTGTGGAGACAAAAATTTGAACTTTACCTGCTGGCAAGTGGTAAGGTAGAGAAAAATGATGATGTGAAAATCGCCATTTTGCTGAACCAAATTGGTACTGAAGGGTTACAAGTTTATAATACTTTTGAGTATGGAGAAGATGAAGACAAAACAAAATTAAATGTTGTCTTGGATAAATTTCAAAAGTATTGTGACCCCATGAAAAATTTGGTGTATGAACATTTTAAATTTTTTAAAAGGGATCAGCTTCCTAATGAAACAGTTGATCAATTTATAACAGCGCTAAGACAGTTAGCCTCAACTTGCGAATTTAAAGAAAAAGACGTGCTAATACGTGACCGAATTGTATTAGGTATTCGTGACACACGAATACAAGAAAAACTACTTCAACATTCTGATTTAAAATTGAATGAAGCAATTGATATTGTTAGATCAATGGAAAGTAGTGTAGTAACACAAAAAGAAATAAATCAGTCTAATGTGAGTGCAATTAATGATTATAAACAAAGTAGAGGACATTTCTCTAAAAATAGTGTTAGTGCTTCAACTAGCAAACCAAATAAATATAGGGAAACTGTTGATAGCTCAAGTGATAATTGGCGTTCCACTAGACACCAAAATAAATCAACTAATCTTGCTTACAAATGCAAAAGGTGTGACTTGCAACATGTTAAAGGAAAGTGTCCAGCTTATTATCGAATTTGCTCTGGTTGCAAATTACAGGGACATTATCGGAAAATGTGCCCTAAAAAATCTAATGTGCATGAAGTTATGCAAGATATGAATTGAACAGTGATACTGACTCTAGTACAGAAGACAGTGATAGTAATTTTAATAATCAAAAAGTGGTTTGGACAGTAAACAATACTGTTGTAAGCTCAATAGAGTGGTTTGAACTAATCAAAATTAATGACTGTCTAATAAACTTGAAAATCCCAGATAGCACCGAGTGTCCTATGGACGTCCGTTGAGTATCCATTATACGTCCATTGGTCCATGGACAATAAATGGACGTCCTACGGACTTCTCCGCACGGACTTCCTATGTACGTCCACAAAAGTACGTCCATTGGACGTCCATCGAGTTATTTTTGACTATTGCGCATGACGTGCTGTCGCAGCCAGGAAGAGAATAGCAGCACCAGTGCGCACGCACGCGCTATTAACCACCCCATCTTCCATTCTTCCACTATCAATTCATACAATCCACATTCCTACATTATTACATTAATTCGTCCCAAGGAAAGACTTCCGCCATTCCCATCAAACTCAAGACTGCTAGCGTGAAGATGAAGACATCTGCATTATACAGTGAACAAAAGAAAGAAATTCGATGAATCTTTAATTTTTAGAGTTTGTGAAAAATCCAAAAACGAATATTTTCATTACCAGATTTTACGTAAAACTTAATGATAGAAACACGTAAGTAGGTGAGTACCTTAGTAGTTTTCCTGTATCTTTAGCCGTTATCAACGTTGTTTTCACTTTTCAAAACAGAAAATTACCGTATATACCCTATATACCTGCTATCACTACATTTATTGGATTTTCAAAACTCTAAATTTCAAGACTCATCGAATATTTTCTGTCTTTTGTTTCTCACTAAGATATTTATCAGCAAATGCTTTGTGGACATCCGATAACGGACTCTCTATGGACATCCGATAACGGACTCCCTATGGACGTCCGATAACGGACATCCTATGGACGTCCGGTAACGAACATCCTGTGGATGTCCAAAGTTGTGACAAATGGACACTGAGTGGACGTCCCATGGACGTCCATAGGACAAAAACGGACGTCCTATGGACGTCCGTTGGTACATAGAGGGATGTCCATTGGACGTCCATAGGACTACTTTGTGCTGTTTGGGATAGACACTGGAAGTGATGTCAACATTTTAAACCGTGATGATTTTGATTCTCTTAAAATTAGTGTGGAGAAACTTTCAAATGGAGCATCGTCTTTGTCTTCATACTCGGGACATAAAATAAATATACTTGGACAAATTTATTTGTGGTGCTCATATAACGGTAAAAGGAACAAACTTCTATTCTATATTTTAAACGAAAGTATGCCTAAATCCATTTTAGGTTTAAGTGCGGCAGAACATTTCAACATAGTTAAAACTAAAATAGTGACTGAAATAATAAACAGGGACAATACGTTAAATGAAATCCTAGACTTCAACAAAAATGTGTTTTCGGGAATCGGGTGTGTGAATAAAGAGTGCAAGATTACTCTGAAACCAAATGCTGAACCGAGCGTATGTGCCGCCCGAAAAATACCAATAGCTTTGCGGGACAGAGTCAAGAAAAAACTTGATGAATTGGTATCACAAAAAATTTTGGTGCCTGTAACTGAATCAACAGACTGGGTCAATCCTATAGTGGTGGTCCCCAAAAGCAACGGTGATATCCGAATTTGCATGGATCCTCGTAACCTTAATAAATATGTGAAGAGAGAGTTTTTTCAAATACCAACGTATGATTGTTTATTTTCACAATTATCTGGAGCCAAGGTTTTCAGCTTACTAGATGCATCTTCGGCATTTCTACAGATTCCATTGGAAAAAGAAAGTTCCCTACTATGTACGATAGCGACAAGCTTTGGAAGGTATCGCTATTTGAGATTGCCATACGGGCTTACTTCTGCACCTGAAATATTTCAACATTTTATACATGAGATGTTGAGTGGTCTTCCTGGGGTAATAGCATACTTCGATGACATTTTAGTTTATGGAAGTACCATTGAAGAACATCATCAAAGGATAAGCCTAGTATTGGAGAAAATCAGAAAGAGTGGCATGACCTTAAATTTGGAAAAGTCCAAATTTTGTGTACCTAAAATCAAGTTCCTTGGACATGAAATTAGCGGCAATGGTGTTTCACCGGATCAAAATAAAGTAGTAGCAATTAGAAACATGTCATCTCCAAAGGATAAAAAGGAACTGCAACGATTTTTAGGTATGGTAGTATATTTAGCTAAGTTTATACCTAACTTATCACAAGCGACGAGTCAATTGAGAAAGTTACTTAGTGAGAAGGTAGAGTGGATATGGACACAAACTGAAGAAAACAGTTTTAAACATCTCAAAGAATTGCTTGCTGCAGATGTAACGTTAACCTATTTCAATCCTGAAAAACAAGTAACTTTGTCTGTTGATGCGAGTCCATATGGCATTGGTGCTGTTATAGCTCAAGAGAATAAACCGGTGGAGTTTGCTTCAATTTCTCTTACACAGACTCAGCAGCGTTACAACCATATTGATAAAGAATTGTTGGCGTTGGTGTTTGGCTGCGAACGTTTCCACTATTACCTATATGGTAGAAGATTCAAACTTGAAACTGACCACAGACCTCTAATTGGTCTATTAAAGAAACCAATTGATGATATGTCACCAAGAATACAAAGATTAACTTTGAAATTATTACGATATCAATTTGAACTTGAATATGTACCTGGAAAAAACTTACAGGTGCCGGATACATTAAGCAGAAGTCCTACAAAAGACACAATGAATACCAATTATTTGGATGATAATCTACGTGTATTTTCAGTAATCTCGACCTCAACTGAAAATGAGAAAAGACTCCTACAAGCGATCGAAGAAGATGAAACACTGAAGAAGGTTAAGTATTATACACTTAATGGTTGGCCACAGCACAAAAGCAGTGTCAGTCCACCTTCAGTTAAGAAGTATTGGCATATTCGCAACGAAATCTTCATGCATAAGAATATCATCTTCTATCAAAAAAGATTAGTAGTCCCAGAGGCCTTAAAAGATGAATTTTTAAATCTTATCCATCAATCACACCAAGGAGTAGTATCCTGTAAGAAGAGAGCACAACAGGCTGTGTATTATCCTGGAATTACTTCCGATATTGAGAAATTGGTACTTAATTGTTCCGTTTGCCAAATGTACTCCAAAAGTAATCAAAAAGAACCATTAAAAAGTCATAAACCACCTGACTTACCGTGGGAGAAAATTGGAATTGATTTTATGCATGTGGAAATGGCTGATTATATAGTCATTGTAGATTATTTTAGCAAGTTTACCATAGTAAACAAACTGGCGAGCAAAAATGCATCGACTGTTATATCATCCTTGAAAAATGTATTTACGTTATATGGCCTTCCATTGGAAATATTTTCAGATAATGGTCCACCCTTTAACTCGCGAGAATTTCAAAATTTCTCAAGGAAATATGATATTAATTTAACAACATCAAGCCCACTATATCCAAAGAGCAACGGAATGGTCGGAAGGACCATACAGACGGTGAAAGGATTGTTTGTCAAGGCGTATAGAGATAAAGAAGATCCATTTCTTGCTGTATTGAACTACAATACAACACCAAAACAAGACCTGCCAGCTCCTTCTATTTTACTAATGGGTAGATGCCTGAGAACTACGCTTCCTGTAAATAAAGAAATATTAAAACCAAAATATTCAACAAAGGGAATCAAGGAAAAACTTAGATCAAAACAAAGTAAACAACAGAGCCGATATAACAAAACAACAAAACCTTTACCCGAACTTGCAAAAGGTCAAAAAGTGTTAGTTCAAGATGGTGTTCGAAACTGGAAACCTGGTTATGTAGTAAATATAAACAGACCAAGAGACTATACTGTTCAAGTAAATGACACCAACTATAGACGAAACAGAATGCATATAAGACCGTATAAAACAGAGTTTGAGGAAGATGAGAATGAGAAAAAAGAAAACGAGCAAGAAACTAAAACTCGGATAAAGCATGAATCTCCTATTACAGAGGAAAGAAGAGTTATTGAAAGAGAACGAGAAGTGAAAAAAGATCAAGAAACAGAAACCAAAGAAACAGAAAAAACTGAAAGATGTGTTTACACAAGAAGTGGTAGAATAAGTAAACCTCCTAAGAAGTTTGATCTTTGAATAATAATTTGTTTTTCTGCATGTTTAATTTAGTATGCATTTAATTATCTTTTTGCTGGTAAAAATTTATTTTACTTTGTTTAATATTAACATTAATTATTGTAAACAATACCATAATAATGTACTCTGTTAAAAGGGGCGTGTGACGTATGTGATTTGGTAACCTTGGTAATAACGCCATTTTGTCAGTTCTAAAACACAGTTCCGACCCAACGTCATGCTCGTAAAGTGTTACCTTTTATTTATGTAATTTATCTAGTTTAAATAATAAAACATATATTAATAATCATCTTAATTAAATAAAAACATTACAATTATAAGCTCGTTGCATAATATACTAATTTTAAACTTATCTTCTTGAGTAGGTGTAAGAAGTGTAGATTTCAGTAGCTGGATGACCTTGGCAGCAGCTGGCAGCGCTTTTCAAAACAATGTGACGTTCAGCGCGATGTTGACTTCCGGTTTGCTGCCAGCACCTGCTCTGCTTTGAATGCAACCATTTTGGTTGCGTTCCAAGCTGTCAGCTGCTGTGCTCCAAAGTCAAAGTAGCGTGCAAGGAGCATGAACTAATAGCGAATTCGAGCTGGCTGCACTTGCTCGGAGCGAGATCGATCTGTCTCTGAATCAGTTCTGCCCAGAATTCTGCTCCAGTCCGGAGCAGAACTTTCGCATTTCGACTCTGTATGGAACCGAACTGTGTCAGGGCAGGCCAGAACCAGAGCCAGAGCCAGAGCGCCATGCACCGGTGCAGTGCAGTGTGCAATCCAGTTTCCCTCCAGTCTGCATTTTCATTATAGCCTTCTACCTATCCCTATCCTATACCTATCACGGTTGTTTGTTGTTATGATGTTATTCTTATTATAACAGAGTCGTGGAACTACAAGGCGTGATCCATTTTAATTATTGTAATAAGTTGTAATTCATACAATACGTAAAATGTACTTATCCACAAATTTTTGGTTTAAGGAATTACTAGGAATCAGTAAGGAATCAGTATTTAATTTCCCCGCTATTTCTAACCTCTAAATTTACGGGAGTGCACCGTTGCACCGTCAAATTCGACGGTGCAGTTTATTTTGCTCCGGGAGAGTTCCGCCATACGACTCGAACATATTTTCGTGTGCACTGCCAGAGAGCAAGTGTAACTCGAACACAATTACGATATGCACCGCTAGAGTTCACTTTAACTCGAATACGATTACGAAAAGCACTGGAACGGAGTCCTACAAATCGAACACGAGATTCCGTCTCGGTGCGCACCCGGAGCAGAAAAGTGCAAGTAACTCGAATTCGCTATAAGAGAGGGATTATTGTAAATGGATAAATTGGCAACAGTACAGCGCCCTCCTCCAACCTGGCAGGAACTAACTACCCCTGGCATTTATGGTTACCAAGGATAAACTACTAAAGAACAAAAATAGGAAACAATCAAAAGCTAAAATCAATCGTAAGCGTACCTGAAATGTTACGTGTAAAAAATTTCAGGTTTTGATTGAATCAAAAGTCCAGCAGAAAAAGAATGGTGTGGTAGAGCTGAAGATGGAAGAGTAAAGATAATGGAAATCAATCGTGTAAAGAGCAGGTTGCAGTTCATAATCATAACATTCAGATCTGAGAGGAAGTGAGAACCAATGAAGTTGAAAAGCACCTATAGAAAGGTAAAGGCTACGCTATATGTTAACCTTTGCTGATATTATTGAGTTGTTATATTGTAAATGAGTGTAAATGTAATATTTAGTTTAAGGTTCTCTACAAATAACTAAACTTTATGATTGCCTACTTAGAATGTAAAAAATATTCCAACTTTTATTTAATATAATGTTAAAAAAAAGTCTGTTGTTTATTGACTTATAGTAGGATTAACTTTAAAAAGTCAGATGTGACGTCTTACTAATCGTCCGAATTAATATTTTTAATTTCACCAGAAAATGTCAAACAGTTTTGTCAAGTTGTGAACGAGCGTAATTACTGAAGGAATCATTCAAAAAATGAATTGAACCGCTTACGTCAGTTTGAGAGCCACTGACAACTACATAAAATTTATTCACGTAATGACATTCTATCCTCTGTGTTGTGCATTTAATTCTCATTCAAAACCAATGTTGACGTATACTTATTTATGCGGGATGGAGTATTTAGACAAACTGAACGGTTACTATAAAAACACGTACATGAAACAAAATAAATCGAACTATCAAAAGGATGTGTATTCTTAATCGATACGTATGACTTTTTAGACTTTATTGGACTATACAATAATTTTTAATTGACATTTGCGTCAAGGCTAAATATAGAACCGGTTCGTGTACTGGCTATATGGTTTCTTTGCCGACTAAGATTATAGTTCTTGCCAGGTTGGAGGAGGGCGCTATATTTTGTTGTAAATTTTTTACTACAGAATTAACTCCTCTCTAGTTAGTTCTCTTTGAGTCTCTGTCTTGTATTATTTGGCTGTAACCAGAGACAACATACTATAAAGAGACCGGTAGATCGACGGACGAAAATGGGTACACTGTTCACGCGCATTCCGGTCGCGCATCGCGCATTGCAGACGATTTCTAAACTAAAATTAAGCTGCTCTTAGATCTAAATTCTCAGTTTGACACAATCTGACATAAAATAGTCTTGTAATTGTGTAAAATTTGATTTATTTAATTTGAGTATTTTATCAAGCTATAATATAATAAGCAGTTTAGATAAGACTTTTACCTTTAAAGTACCTACATACTTAGAAATATAATTTATAATTATTTACCCAATTAATAACAGTATAATGGAAAACTTTCGCATATTCGTTGACTTTTAGAAAGGTATGAATATTTTATTACCTCGTACGGGTTCCTACATTGTGAAGTATCTCGGAAATAGTTCGTCCTACGACAAAAACGTACGATGACTTTTCTTCTCTAAACAGCATGAGGTATCTAACAAAAATAACAAATTTTCATTGTTCCAAGTCAGTGGCGTGCAAATTATTTATTAAAAAAGGAAAGAACAAGAGCCCAGATCTCCGCCACTGGGTTGAAGGATTCTTCATTGGGACTATTGGGAGTATCAGTTCAATTAGCACAACTACTGTTCAAAATTTAAATTTATTCCAATCAGGCAATTTTTGGTTATCCTGTTGTTTAGTCTTCCAAAACACCCCTCACATGCCCATTTCACTTTTTCCACTCGCGTCTCTCACAGCAGTCACAGTGTTGCTGCATTAAATCAGGTCTTTGGTCAAGGTAGTTTTTTTTTTAATTTTAGGGACATTTAAAGGAAAAAAAACCTACCCTGACCAAAGACCTGATTTAATGCAGCAACCCTGTGAGCGACGCGAGTGTAAAAAGTGGAATGGGCATGTGAGGGGTGCTTTGGAAGACTAAACAACAGGATTACCCAATTTTTTGTGAGCTGAGTCACACGCAGCTGAGTCACACGCAGTGGAGAATAAAATGAATAAACAGTGATAATTGCTTTAGTAGTTTAATTATTATTAACAGGACTAATTGATTGACGACAAAGTAAATTCACAAAAACAACTAGGTATGTGTGTTAATTGTTGTTCTCGTAACATGAGTATCGTACATGAGTGTAATGGAAAAAGACCATTGACATAAACATGACAGTTGACATTAGTATTATACAGAAGAACAGAACTATACAGAATTGCTATGTCAACACTTCCCCTCAATTCTGCTATTGGTACATTACAAAATTACAAATAAAACTGTACTTATGTTTACCATTTACAATTAACACATTACAACATTTAACTTATTCCTAAAATGTTCAAATTTTTCTTTCGACAGAGCCTTAGTAAACATGTCACCTATTTGTTCATTTGTACTTATATATTCCAAACAAAATTTTCCTTCATTGAGATGGTCTCGTATAAAGTGATGTCTAACATCGATATGTTTGGTTCGCTTAGTTTCTAAAGTACTTGCCATTTTTATACAAGATTGATTATCCTCAAATATCTCAATAGGATACACATTGACATTGATTATTTCGCTCAGTAACTGGCTTACAAAAATGCATTCGGTTGCACACGCTGCCAGTGCTATATATTCAGCTTCAGAGCTGGACAACGAAACAGTTACCTGTTTCTTGGTTTTCCAAAATATTACATTGTTGTGTAACTTAATTACATAGCCACTAACGCTTTTCCTATCATTTATGTTAGCTGCAAAATCAGCATCTACATATGCTGTTAAGATATTATCAACATTAGTACTCTTAACATATTTTATGCCATAATCTTGTGTCCGTTTTGCATATCGGATTACAACTTTCAAATGTTTCCAATGTTCTTCTGTGAAGCAATTTTGAAACTGACTAAAATAAGTAATAGCAAAACTTAAATCTGGTCTGCTTCCTAGCATTAAATACATTAAATATCCAATGAGTTCCCTATACGGAATATTTTTCTGTGCATATTCACTAGATTTTGATGCTTTTAGATTTAATTTCGGTTGAATGGGTACATTTGCAGGTTTACATTCCAACATATTAAAAGTTTTCAAAATTTTACCGATCAATTCCTTCTGATTAATAAAAAGACCTGATTTATCTCTGACAATGTTTAAACCTAAAAATTTAATCCTGTCATTATTTGATAAATCCTTCATTTTGAAATTCTGCATTAATTTCCCCTTGATTTCATTCACCTTATGTAAATTTCCCGAAACTATTAACAAATCATCTACATGAACTAATAATAATACATCATCATTATAATACAGACATGGGTCTACTTTTGATCTTTTAAAATCAACTTGAATTAACATTTCATGCAATTTATCATACCAGCATTTTGGAGATTGTTTGAGTCCATACAAAGACTTATTGAGTTTACATACCTTATCACTAACATTTCCTTTCAAACCTTCTGGTACATACATAAAAACTGGTTCTTTCAGTTCACCATTTAAAAACGCACATTTGACATCCAGTTGATGAATTTTTAAATCTCTTTCAACTACTAACGACAAAAGAATTCGCAATGATACCATTCTTGCTACAGGTGAGTATATTTCCTCGTTCACTTCAGATTGCTGGTATCCGCGAGCTACTAGACGAGCTTTCTTGATTGTGTTTCCATTGTGTTCTTTTTCTTTAAAAATCCACCTCGAGTCGATTATTTTTACATTGGTTGGAGTCGGTACCAAGTCCCAAGTATTATTCATCTCATGTGCTGCCAATTCTTCTCTGATAGCTTCTTTCCACTCTTTGCCCATTGCTATGGCTTCTGAATAAGTGTCGGGAACTTCCTCAGTCGATATTTCTTCCATAGATAATGCATATAGAATCTGATCTACGTTGAGTTCATAATCCTTGAGATGTTCGGGTATTTTTCTTCTTCTTGCATTTCTTTCTGATGTTTCTGGAACCTCTTCACTTTCTTCAATCACTTCGATTTCATTTTCTGAAGAATTTTCTACAGAATCTTCCACTTCTTCAATTTCTCCTGGTACTTCAATTTCACTAGCGTTATCATCTTCCTTCATTTCTTCCACTATTACTCGTACCGTTTTATTCTGCTCATTTTCTTTATAGCTTGTCACAATATTTTTCATATATTGATCTTCATTGAATATTACACTTCGAGCGGTAATGATTTTGGATTCAGCAGGATCCCATAACCGGTATCCATTATCAGCATATCCCATCATATACATTTTTCTGGTTCGAGGATCCAACTTGCTCTTCCTCTGTTCTTTCGGTATATGTGCAAATGCCACACAACCAAAAACTTTCATTTTATGAAGATTAGGTTTTTCACCATACCAAAGTTCGGCTGGAGTTTTCTTATCTTGTATAGTCGAAGTTTCTAATCTGTTGGTGATATATACAGCTGTTCGCACGGCTTCACCCCAAAATTGTTTTGACATATTGGATTCAAAAATAAGGCACCTTGCTCTTTCCATTAGAGTGCGATTATAACGTTCTGCGATTCCGTTTTGTTCAGGGTTGTAGGGTACTGTATACTGAATTCGAATACCCTTCTCATTACAAAAGTTCCTGAATTCCTTCGAAGCATATTCCCCTCCATTGTCACATCTTAGTTTTTCCAGTTTGGTGTTGAATTTAGCTTCCGCCATTGCTACATAGAGCTTGAATTTCCCCAAAACTTCATTTTTACGTTTGATTAGGTAACATACAGCGAAATGTGAATAATTGTCAATAAATGTGACGTAATACTTCATACCGTCTTGCGTACTTGGAGTTATAGGTCCACATACATCTGAGGAGACCACTTCTAGTATTCGTGTGGCTTTTCTATCATCTGGTAGAGAGGTAAATGGAGTTCTGCTCTGTTTACCTTTTATACAAGTTTCACAAAATTTTAATGGATATTTCCAGGAATGTCCCATTCGCCTGTGCCATAAATAATCAGTTGTTGAATTTCCAAGATTGGCTTCTCGAATTTGTAAAAAGAAATTTATTTTGTACAAATTTCCATACAAACAACCTTTAGCTGTGACACTTGAATTTCCTTTAATTTCCACCTGACCGTTCTTGAAGATAACGTGCAAATTATGTTGTTCGAGTTTCTTGACAGACAACAAATTATGAGAAAGATTATCACATACTAATACATTTTCCATGACCACATTGATTCCTTCGTTTGTAGTAACGTGTAGATCACCTTGTTTCCTTGCAGTGATACTTTCACCCACTTTCGCAATACTAATTCTTTGTTGTACATCTCTGACATTGGTAAGAAACTCTTCATAATATGGTTTCACAAGATGGTTCGTAGCTCCACTATCTATAATGAATGAAATTTCATTTCGATCTTCACATGGAACTTGTTGATCCAGAAGACTGACGAACGCTATTTCGTCTTTTTCTGATGCTGCCACATTACATTTGTTTTTATTCTTTCTAGGGCAATTTGCTCTCATGTGGCCCGGTTCATGGCATTGGTGGCATCGGAATGGAAATGCACCTTCATTGTTCCTGTTACCCTGGCTTGGCTTTCCATAATTTTGTTTCCCTTTGTTGACATACTTCTTTTGCCAAAACTTCTTTCTGTAGCCTACGAATGCAGCTTCTTCACTTTCCGTTGCATTCTTACTTTGTCTTGCTTCTTCCATCAGTAATTTGCTTTTTACAAATTCCAAGCTTATTTTACTTTCATCTTGACAAAATAAAATATCAATTGCAGTTGTTACAGCCTGATATGACTCCGGCATTGCAGAGAGTAACTGTGTAACAGCTTCACTATCTTGAACGGATCCACCACAATTCTTCAATTCAGAAATTGTTTGTTCGAATTCACAAAAGAAGTTATTTAGAGGACCTCCTGAGAATTTCATTGTTCTCAGTTTCTTTTGTAATTGGACCTGATTTGCAATTCCCTTCTTTAGATAGATATTTCGTAATGTATCCATAATCTGCTTTGCCGTACTCTTTCCCTTTATGGTTTCCAGCACTTTGTCCGATAAGCATTGCACAATTATGCTTCTTGCCTTTATGTCATTTTCCTTAAACACCTTCAAAGCCTCTTCCTCATTTGGAGCTTCATTATCAATAGTTAACAGCACATCACTCTGTTCAAGTAGCAACTTGACCCGGAACTCCCAGTTTGAGAACCCATTTCCATCAAATGCTTTCACATTGAAAACAGAAAAATTTCCTTGCGCTGCTGACGCCATTTTATTATCTTATTCTTCCCTTCCTTTTTGTTCCAGATAGGTACACCTATTATTCCAATTTATTATATTCACTTTCCAATTGGAAATAATTATCTGGGCCGCATAACCTGTGAGCTGAGTCACACGCAGTGGAGAATAAAATGAATAAACAGTGATAATTGCTTTAGTAGTTTAATTATTATTAACAGGACTAATTGATTGACGACAAAGTAAATTCACAAAAACAACTAGGTATGTGTGTTAATTGTTGTTCTCGTAACATGAGTATCGTACATGAGTGTAATGGAAAAAGACCATTGACATAAACATGACAGTTGACATTAGTATTATACAGAAGAACAGAACTATACAGAATTGCTATGTCAACATTTTTATACAGGTTTATTTCAAAAATACGAATTTTTTCTTAAAACTTTAACACCCTGTAGGTATTTTCTTAACGAAGCATTTCCCGAATATAGTTCATATAGAGCAAACTCATTATTTTTCGATTCTCTATCGTTCCCTAGAGTTAACAAGGTAAAACCTGAATCACCCTGTATTGATAATAAGCAACCCGAATTATAAACTGTATATTATAGACTGTATTAAAAAAATCTTTGTTCTACTGAAATTTGGCAACATCTATCGAAAATTACCGCATTTTAGTCATTTGGGTTGGCTTGGCTTGGCAGCACTGCCAAGTGCCCACTCGCCCACTCTTTCATTATATTAGCTTCGTTCGCGGATACAGTTCTGAACCGGTTTAGAACTCTTGCGTATGCGCAGTGAGAAAAGCTGCGTTCGCGGTGCATAAATTCTGAATTTTTAGTAACCAGTACTAACAGTTCTGCGTTCGCGGTACTCATCGAACCGGTTCATTATCGGTTCAGAACCGATTCTAGCAGTTCTGGGATTTTGCAGGAACTAGTAGTTCGGTTCCGCTGCTCATGCGTAATTCTGCTCTGATGTCGATGATTTGTATAATAAAATAAGTAGATATTATTCAAAGTATTTACCTCTTTCAGATTCGCACTTTTTTATTCCAATATAATTATTTATTGACGTATAATACAATAAAAATAAATAACATTATAAAAATAATTTACCGTATCCGATAGCAGTAAAACAAAACAATCGCAAAGGTTTGTGTGGTTAGGTACTGCTACACAAAAGATCTTTTCATAATACACAGATAAACTATACTGTGACAAAGGCCCAAAGCGTTTATTCTTTATATAGGTTAAATTTTGAATTAATTGTTGACCATAAAATAAGAACTTTAAGGGCCGCGGTTGTTCGTACGTCAGTTAAAAATTTTGAGATAACTGATTTTAAAATGCCCTGTATTATCAAACCATTGGTCTGATATTTCTGAAAATGAATTCTGCTCGCTTTAAGAAGAGTTAATTACTGATTAAAAATACAAGATCATTAATTATATTCGCCGTATTTTCAAAATTTGCAATTTAAAATCAGTAGGTAGTTAGGTATCTCAAAATTTTTAACTGACGTACGAACAACCGGCCCTTAGTGCCTCAGTCCTTACTCTGCGGG
Organism: Malachius bipustulatus; assembly: GCA_910589415.1. NCBI lineage: Eukaryota > Metazoa > Arthropoda > Insecta > Coleoptera > Melyridae > Malachius > Malachius bipustulatus. Next base: position 9,520,307 of record OU342634.1, read on the forward strand.
TTAGACGGAATCATTCGTCATCTGACAGTTCGGAGTTCTCATCCGGTCCCTGCTTCGTTCGCGGTGAAATAAAATCCTGAACCAGTTCGCACTTAGGCATGCGCTCTACGACAATCCGGAATAGTTCTAAACTGATTCCGAACCGGTTCTGGATTGTATCCGCGAACGAAGCTATTATCATTACTGTGTCATTATCACTGTCATTACTGTCATTACCACAGAATCATTACGCAGCTACGCACTACGCTACTTCGCTACTACGCACTACGCAGTACGCAGTACGCACTCGCATTGTCGCATTCCGTCATTTCCGTCCGCCTCCGCCATCGCATGCAGGAAGGAATTGTTTTGTTATTATAATTATTAGAAGTGCACCTGCACGTGAAATCGTGAATACCTAAAATAAAACCTGGAAAATTAATATAAAAGTGGAGTGATTGAATAGTGTTATTAATAAGAACAATAAGGGATTCGGATTGCAACAAATTGGACTTAAATTGTAAATAAATTCTGTGATTGTTGATATAATAGCCAGCAACGTTTCCGAACCAAACAGGTAAATTAACTAAATTGCTTATTGTAGTTTGATTAGTTGAAGCTTCAGGAAGGATTACTGTAAGTTCTGCTGTTTTAAACGTTGACTTTTTGTTGATTAGTTGAAGCTTCAAGAAGGATTACTTTTAAGTTCTGCTGTTTTATTAGGTACACATCAAGTTTTTGTAACAAATCTGATGGAAGTGGTGTTTTGTTAAAAAATCCCACAAATTAACGGTCTAACTAGGTATTCAGTCAGTGGATTTTTTCAAATTGAACGAAAAACGATTCCTAAAAAACGATATTCAGCATAGGAATCTAGATATACATAACCTATTATGTTTACTGTCGTTGCTCTACTCTGTCGGAGTTAATAATACTTGGGGCATAAGTACTTGACTAGCCAGGCATAACAAAAAAACGAGGTGAGCTCGCACTTTGCATGTAAGTGATGTAAACATCTCTCACATGCAGAGTACGATCTCCTCTTGTTTTTGTGGTGTGTGGCTGGCTAATGTAATATCAACAACTTCGACAGAATATAGCAACACAGCCAAGCACGGACTTCCAAGATTCCCTGCTTCATATTCTCAATTCTCCACTCATGCACCTCTCCTGTATTTGACCGGGTTTCAAGAGCTCCGGGAATGTCTGCATTGATACACCTCTCGCTGGTCATGTTTTCGACACTCGAAATGGGTTCCTTCCATTTTGGTAAAAGTTTGCGACTCTAGGACATTTTCCAGGGCCCCATGAAAAATCCAGGGTTCGAAAAAATCAGGTAAATATCTAGATGAGCGGCATGGGTATAGGGCGAAATGGCTTATACTATCGGATAGCTCGTGTCTCTAGGAGTATCAAGGTAGAGGTCGTTTCTGTAAGAAGTACATGTCGTAAAAATGCGCAGTAGATAGAATTCGGTACCTGTTAAGGCGGTCCCGCTCCACCAGGCGTGTTTACTAGCACTCGACTCCCGTCAGTGGCGTACCGAAAATAATAGTTTCACTCAACCACTCATTGAGTTAAGAGCTTCAAAGCTCCGCGCCACTGATTTACGGTAGCCGACAGGTATCGTAAACACCTCTTCCATCCCCTATACGTAGTTGACGCAGCATTGAAAGACCGCCTATGTACTTCTTACAGAAACGACCTCTACCATTGAATTTTTGCGCCGGCAAGTAATAGTCGAGATATAAGGCCTTAAAGTGTCATCCTTGCCCTAATACGTGTATTCGTCATATGATTGCGTTCGAACAGGAAACGCTCGATCGTCGTGTGACCGTCGGATAAGCGAGCTGCCTGTTCGCGCGTATAATGTTCGAATACACGTATTAGGGCAAGGATGAAACTTTAAGGCCTTATTTCTCGACTATTACGTGCCGGCGCAAAAATTCAATGGTACCTTGATACTCCTAGAGACACGAGCTATCCGATAGTATAAGCCATTTCGCCCTATACCCATGCTGCTCATCTAGATATTCACCGTACACCAAAAATCATGATTTTTTTATAAAAATCAAAAATCAACGATTTTGATAAAAAAAAATAAAAAAAATGTGATTTTTTTGATTTATTTGATTTCTTTTTTTTTATTCCTAATAATACCTATGGTAGGATCTATTTTCCGCTCTTTTACACTCTTACATCAGATATGTGAGAAGTTTTTGCTTCATATTTTTGTAATCTTGCGTTTTTCTCTTGTAATTTTTTTCTTTCCTTTTGGTTTTGCTGAATTATACAGGGTGTTTCATTAATCAGTGCAGAAAATTCAATTGGAGATTCCTTGCTGAATTTTAAGGGGGGTTTGTCATAAAAAGCAATTTTCTTAAAGCCTCCCCTAAGAAGTTACAGCCCCTTAAAGTAGGGTAAAAAATTCACATTTATCGATTTTTTTCTGAAATGACTTGAAATAAAAAAAAGACGCGTAGGTATTCGAATACTACTACCATAAAGCCTCCATAATTACATAATTTTATCCTCCCTTGTTCTCTGCAAGGGTGTGAATCATACTACCCCTAAAAGTTTTTTTTCTAGAACTTTTTTCCTAATAATTTTTTTCATCAATGATTATTATCTGAGGTTTATGGTACCTTTCACCCTTCTATACAGGGTGTCCCGTATCGTGATGTTCAAAATTCTTGAGCATATAGTAGGCTTAATTTTGAGCCCAAAAAACCCAAAAGTGACAGGTCTATCTTTATTCGTTACGAAGTTACAGGCCTAAGAAAATTATGACTAGTAAATAACAAGATTCAACTTTGTAAGCCACAAAAATTGCCACACATGAGTAAACGTCACCGAAATAAACATTAGTAGAGAGTAGAGGTTCCCCTGCTCATAAGAAATGGCATTAGGATTCAAATAGATGCGGCACAAGCATATTTCGGAATTGGTGTTTGTAACTAAATACCAGAGAGAAATTATTATTTGATCGTATTCAGCAAGCTGGTCAAGAGATAGGTACGCGAAAAAAGACGAGAAAACTGTTACTTTTGCAATAGGCCTCCGAGCACAAGCTTGTATTCAGCAAGGAAGAGGACATTTTCAACATATGATAAACTAAAGATTTGGTCAATAAAATAAGTTTTATGGGGTTTTCAAAGTTAAATCTGGTATTTACTAGACATTATTTTCTTAGGCCTGTAACTTCGTAACGAATGCAGATAGACCTGTCACTTTTAGGTTTTTTAGGCTTAGAAATAAGCCTACTATATGCTCACAAAATTTGAACATAACGATACGGGACACCCTGTATAATATTGTGTGGTTTTTGACTTTTGTGGCACCAATTACAATTTCTTGTAGAAAATAAAAAACTCCATAAAAACAGTATTTCTGATTTTTTTGATTTTAATCCGTGATTAATATAAAAAAAATCACTTGATTTAAATCACATGATTTAAATCTGGCGAACCCTGGAAAAATCTGATAAAATGAATGCAGAATCTGATAATTTTCATCACTCTGCGTGACAATTTTAAATTGTTATAGTAAAAAGTTAAGACGGGGAAATGTAAACCGTTTTCATATACAGTGTGACCCATTTGTTCTTGAAACACCCTGTAGAATCTTAATTTATATGCGATTTAAAAAAAATTCTTTCAAATCATAGAGCTTGATAAACTATATTTTGGGAGCAAAAAGCGTTTCATTCCTACAAAATCCAGGGCCTACTAGATCAGTGTTTACTTGTAAAATCTCAAAAATTCATATTAGCGATTTTTTTAGAAAAAAAAACTGGGCACGCTACTGGATTCACCAGCCCTCAACAAAACGGTACTGTACTAAATTTTATTGAAAATGTCAGAGTAAAAAGGATCTTGTAGTTATTTTAGAAATTCATAATAATACTCCGAATTTTCATAAATTAATTTGAAAAAGGTCAAAAGCTATCAAGTAAAAATTAAAAAAAGTAAAAAAAAATAAAAAAAAATAAATAAATAAAAAATTAAAGTACCTACAATATTATCACCAACTAGACGTACAATTTCTATTTTGTCTCTCTTGACCTTTTCGAATAAATTAATGAAAATTCGGAGTTCTATTATGAATTTCTAGAATAACTGCAAGATCCTTATTACTCTGACATTTCCAATAAAATTTAGTACAGTACCGTTTTGAGGGCTGGTGAATCCAGTAGCGTGCACAGTTTTTTTCTAAAAAAATCGCTAATATGAATTTTTGAGATTTTACAAGTAAACACTGATCTAGCAGGCCTTGGATTTTGTAGGAATGAGACGCTTTTTGCTCCCAAAATATAGTTTATCAAGCTCTATGATTTAATAGAAATTTCTTTAAAATCGCACCATAAATTAAGATTCTACAGGGTGTTTCAAGAACTAATGGGTCACACTGTATTTGGAGTCGTTTTCATTATGATTTGCTTTGAAAATTTAAATGGCGATTTTCATTTGTTTGTTTCATAAACTACTTAATTTGAAAAACTGTGAAAAGCATTCTTACTGAATTTTCTCAGACAATCTAAAAATGTAATAATATACAGGGTAACTTTTGTTTCAACTTTTACAAATTTTTCTTCTGGTAGGTAGGTATAATACTTATAATTCTAATGTGAAGAATAAATAAGTTAATACCCGCAGGTTATTTTTCCAGTTCCAAGAAAGATTTAAAAAATATGTTGTAATTAGACCTAACGATATTTAAATGACTTAATTTCTCTTCTGAATAAGGATTTCCACTGGGGGCCCATTCTACCTGCTTAAGCTTATAGAAATTCTTAATCCTCTAGACCTAATTTGCATGCATTTCTGAAGAAGTTTTGAAGAACTTACTCAAACTGAACAATTATACCTAAATATTTGAGTCACCTTTTTGTGACATGATAGGTAGGTAGGTAATTAGGACCTACTGAGTGTAAAACATACCAAAAGTGGTTCATTACCTTATAATGAAAATAAAACAGAGACAATTTTAATTTGAAATTAAAATACCAATAATTTTAAATTCAGTGTATTAAGTAGAGTAATCTGAAAATTTAATGACCATCATTAACAAAATTTATTGCAGCTCTAACTCAGTAGGTAAGGGTTTTGAATTCTCCAGAGATTACTTCCTGGGGGGTAACAAGCCACAATCAGTCAACCTGTCCTTAAAATTTTTGAATAATGTTGAAAGTTTGAGACTTATTTTACAGACATATTTACAGACATATTTTACAGAATAGGGGTAAACCAGGTTTACCCCTATTCTGTAAAATATGCCATGTTACTGGTCCTTGGTTATACGCCTAAATATATTCCTCTCCTTCATAAACACCTTTCTTGCGATTTACCTTTACTACAGAATTTTACAACTCAAAGGCAAATAGTTCTTCTGTTGTGTTAAAAGGAGAGGCTGGACTGAAGTGTGGGATTATCTGTGACAAGTTGATGGCTTTTGAAATTGAAAGTTTCGCTGAAACCGATTGAATGTCATATTTTTGTAATTTTTTTCTGTTTTTTTACTGTAGGCAACTTTAGGAAATTAATTTTCCTTGTGGTTTCATAATTTGTAGTTCATTTTTTTGTGGAAATGACCTTTCGTCTCTGAGGGTACCATGATACTCCTAGACACCCATACTACCTTGTAGTGTACGTCGTATGCCTGAGTGCTAAATCCAATAGCTGAATTTTGACAATACTGTATTTTTCAATAGAGATGACCAGAACCTGAAATTTACTACGTACCTCTACAACTTTTTATTTTTCTTAAATTTTTTATATTTTACTTTCGTTTTTTCATTTTCTGGAAACTTACGGAGACAGAGAACCTAACTATGAGCAATGACCTGACTTATCAGGTTCTGGTCATCTCCATTATTCAGTAAAATCAGTACAATCTGCCAACACTGTTCAAATTTCAGCCAGCGCCATTTTAAGCTTTGAATTTGGAATATTTGGAGTATATTTTACCTCTGTCCCTGTCCCGCTGACACTGGTGACATTTTTCAACAAAACCAAGTCTCCTACTCAATTTAGCTACTCTGGATTCTCGCAGGAGTTAAATACTATCCACAATGGAATTATTACGTTTCCATAGGTATTGGATGTTGCCCTGAAGCCCTAACAATCTTCACTTAAGTAGCAAGCTATAGGTACCTACCTTTTCACGAAAATTTTGAAACTTTGATGAAAAAAACTAAAAAAAGCTTTCCTGCAGTAATGTTGAGGTTAATCAAGGTCATTATAGAGGGGAGGGGGTGATGGATGCCCATTTCTGACAACAAAAAATAATTATCGACCTTCCTGGCATTTTCTTACCATAGTTACCTTCCAAGCCTAAGTGAACACTGGAAATACTAAGTAATTGTGTTTTTGATAAGGTTTTCTATTACAGATCGTTGATTATCAACCATGGCCGATAAACCAGCACCGAGAGGGCGAGGTGCCGCCTTACTGCAAGCATTTCGTAAACGCCAGGAGGAGAAGGAGCTAGGCGTAGCGGTAGCAGAGAGTTCCGGTTCAGCGGCATCCACTTCGAGTGGTGTGCAGCAGGAGTCACAAGAGCCGCGAAAAATTGGCGGAAGAGGCGGTTTCCTTGCGAGACTTCGAGCGAAGCAGTTAGAGAAAGCAGGAAGCGATAGTCCTGCAAGAGTCGGAGCTGGCGATGCATCAAGCGGACCGATAAAGACCCCTGCAGCGCCACCTACCTCTGTTCAGGAAGTAACGAAAGGAATTTCTGAAGTCAGTGTGACAGAGAAAGAACCTCTGTTTTATAGAGGTGAGTGTTTATTTATTTATATTGTAGTTTCTTGACGTCTTATGATTACCCCCCTATTATTTCCAATTTAATCCCATAGAACTAATCTGAACCAAACTGAAAAATAAAGTGCGAATCCTAAACTGAGGGACGCTGTTTTGAAATTGAACATCATTGGAAGAACTGTGTTTCCCATGTCAAAGTTATTTAATTTTCTAAATGAAAAGAACATACTTAAATATAAATTTGTTACTTCAAATTGAAGTATGCAATAATTCTTATTTACTTTTACATTTCAGAATTTTTAATTTTCATTTTCATCACTGGCATGGTCGGTAGATAGATAGAAAAAATAGGGTCCTGCCTGCATCATAATGTTAAAATTTTAAGGAACAGTTCTTGGGTGTCATAAATAACATTTCCATTATGAGTATTTACACTGCAGTAATAGTATTGCAGGTAACAAAAGATGTGCCTAAATTTTTGGAAGGACTTTACCCTGTCTCTTTATTTATTGTATCTATAATGCTAGAAATTTTAAAGCCAATTTGTCATGAAGATTTTTTTTTTCATTGTCCAAGACAGGGTTTCCCAGAACAAGCATGGCTTGTAATGAGACAGCTGGAATGGCCATCTCTATTGTTACACCTAATCTTGAAATACTTAAGTCATTCAAAATAAATTATGGCAGGCTTAGCAGCCTGCTTTGAAGGGACATATTTTTGTAACTGGTATGTAAGTATTTCATAGGAAAGGTTTAAGTACCTTGTAAACCTGTATTTAATTACTAATGATGATTCTGGTAGGTAAACCACAATGAAAAAATCCTCAGGGTAAATATTATTTTTAACTTCTAGGAAATATACAGGGTGTTGATTTTCAAAGCGGGCCATAGGGGATTAGCATTGCGAAAGTGGTTTTTGAGGATTCCTGCTCGCCGTTTAAACTGACAGAAATGGTTTTGGTATCAAAATGAAGCTAAAATTATTGCTCATAACGCTTGACATCAGAAATTAATTTAATTTCACGTTGTTTTCTAAAATTCTTCAATAAAAATTCAAATAATTGTTAATGTTTAATCACAAAATAGCATGCCTTGCCTAAACAATAATGACGTTTCTACGTTTCGACAATCCAATAATAAAACCAAGAATAAAACTTTATAAGTCAGTAGGTAATAATAAAGTCTGGTTCTATTTAACCCTCCTGTAACTGGCTACACTGTAGTAGGTTTTCACCATAAAGACTCTTTCTTAGTTTGTATAGCCCATTTTTAAATAGAACCAGACTTTATTATTACCTACTCTGCCGTGTTAACCGTAAACGCCGTAAGTGACAATTTTCTCATTTTCGGCTTATTGGATGTTCTGATGGGACTTTATATTCTCTATCTATTACCATAAGCGAAAACGCCGTATCTCCATCCTAACAGCTATAAATCGCTAATTTAGTTCGCCGTATTTGCAGGTTTCATCAGTTCTTTAGAGCATTTTACCGTATGTTCATATTATTAGGGAAGTTTGCCGTATCTGTAAGCATAATATGCAGATACGGCACAAATGTTAAATAAATTTAATACGTATATGAGTAATCCTTATCGAAAATGCCGTATCTAGAAAATAACCAAGTAAGATTCGTAGTTTGTTTTATTTATTTCAAAGAATAATAATAAAAGTAATAATAATACAATAATAATTGTTTTACCGAAAGTACTTTAATAACGTTAAAAAAAATACATAATAATAAAATTGTGTGTGAATTTACCATAAGTGCTCGGAAACGGTAGAAGATACAGGGTGGGTTAAATTAGAAAAAAGTTGCACAATTTTATGCTTACTAAGAATCTGAAAGAAAATGTATGGGAACTTCAGACGTTGCTGAAATATCCTGAAAAAATGAAAATGAGATTTCTTATTTCAATCATATCTTTTTTATTATTGAAAATAAATTGAAATATTTTTGTAGGTTTACATAAGACATCAAAAGGCATCATCTGTCATTTCCAAAATTTTCAAGGACTACTAGATCCCAGAATTTTCATTGTCAACTTTTGTTTTTCTTATGACCGCCATATTGTTATTTCATGTCATTCGCTATTAAAAAAATCTAAGAAACAAAATAAATAATCTATCACATTAAAAAAAAATTTTCTTCCAAATTTTTGTTCTTCTTTTGTCGGAAAAATAACCTTTGTTTAACCGAATGGTTTAACCGAAACCTAAAAAAACCCATAAGGTAAGCAATGTCAAGTCGCGACGTCATATTGACGTTATTCGATGAAATGATTTTCTTTTTTTTTCGAATAAAGAATAAAATTTTTAAGAATTTTTTTAATTTGATAGATTTTTTCCTTGATTTTTTTAATAGCGAATAACACGAAAAAACAATATGGCGGCCATAAGAAAAACAAAAGTTGACTATGAAAACTCTGCGATCTAGCAGTCCTTGAAAATTTTCAAAATGACAGATGATAGCTTTTGATGACTTATGTGAACCTACAAAAATATTTAAATTTCTTTTCGATAAAAAAAGATATGATTGAAATAATAAATCCCCATTTTTAAGTTTTTGCAGGATATTTCAGCAACGCCTGAAGTTTCCATACATTTTCTTTCAGATTCTTAGTAAGCATAAAATTGTGCAACTTTTCTCTAATTTAACCCACCCTGTATCTTTTACCGTTTCCTAGATCCCAATGGTGAGCATCGAATTCTTAACCATCCTGTATACGGCAAAATCTCCTAGTATGTATAAGATATTTTTAACTGAAAAAACCGTAAGTTCATTTACGGCTAATCTATCTATTTTTTCTTTGAATATATTGCCGTAAGTGATTTTTTGAAAAAAACTGCAGTTTTTTAGAAAAAAGAATACGACTAAATAAAATTAGGCATGTCAATAATAACTTATGGAAAATCAGGATTCTCAAAGATAACAATTGTGAACGGCAGATCGCAAAAGACAAAAACGTAAATATCTCAAAACTACTAAAATGTAGATACGGCGTTTAGGATTAACACGGCAGTACTGACTTATAAAGTTTTATTATTGGATTGTCGAAACGTAGAAACGTCATTATTATTTAGGCAAGGCATGCTATTTTGTGATTAAACATTGACAATTACTTGAATTTTTACTGAAGAATTTTAGAAAACAACGTGGAATTAAATTAATTTCTGATATCAAGCGTTATGCGCAATAATTTTAGCTTCATTTTGATACCAAAACCATTTCTGTCAGTTTAAACGGCGAGCAGGAATCCTCAAAAACCACTTTCGCAATGCTAATCCCCTATGGCCCGCTTTGAAAATCAACACCCTGTATAAAACTGCACATTAATCGTGGTAATTATAAAATTGAAAAACTATTGACATCTGAAATTATTTTTGAAACTAACAAAACATGATTTGATTTATTATAGTAAAAGTATAAGAAATGAAGCAATAAACTTCAATATGTGAAGGCTTTGTGAATATGGGCATAAGAATATTATTTTTTTATTACCTTCTTAAAAAATACCATTATTTTCTTTATTATACTCATATATTAGTTATATATGTATAATCACTCACTTGACAGTGGGGTGCAGGTTATCTGCTTGTATAAATAAATGGTTTATTATTATTTATTATACTCATATAATATGAGTATAATAAATAATAATAAACCATTTATTTATACTATATACTCATATAATATGAGTATAATAAATAATAATAAACCATTTATTTATACAAGCAGATAACCTGCACCCCACTGTCAAGTGAGTGATTTCAGAAACCTCAGTAACTTAGATATTTATGACACCGGCAATAACCCGCCTTAAACATGCCTTAAACATTACCTATTTGAAGGTAATCTCATTTGCTGGCCTCCACCTTCTCCTGCGCGTCATTCCCACAATTTTATGAGACCTGACTCCTGAGCTTTTTTTTTTTTTGCTTTTTTAACAATTTTGTTATTTTCTCATCTCTCTATTTCTGTTAGTTGTACAAGAGTTGGTTTTAATTTTTTATGTTCTGGACTATTATATACCTCTTCTGACTATCAAATGTCAAAAGTGATGTTGCAGTCACTGTCAACTGCAAAATTTTGAGAACCGTGGGGGTGATGTGAGACCTCATTTTAAAGACATTTTAATTACCTACGTGAAAATTGAAAATTATGTTGGTTTTAAATTTTACAAGTCTGTGTGTAGGTGCGAGTAAATTTATGTATAGCCTTTTTAAATTCTGAGCTGAATAAGATGGAACTTTAGTAAAAAAAATTACCCGGAAGATAGAACCAAAGTTTGTAATTTTGATCCAGTATAATAGTATCACATAGACGCTTTTGTTTGTCATGGTTATGGTTGAAGAGCATAATTATTGTAATGTAGTGCTGTGGAGGAATACTACCTGCAACAATTGAAAGTCAATGTGAATCGATATCCTTGCTCATGCACCGCTCCCAGAGCGTCTTAGGGCTCTGCAGAGTGCATGTGCATTTTAAATAAAAAAGTGGTATTTTCCCTTATGAACACACTTTTAAGATAAAGATGAGCAACAAATTTTCATTACAACGATTTCATATGTAGGTTTTATTTTAGGTTTCATTTATTTTGGTATTTTACGAGGGATAAGACACTGGCAATGAATATGTACAACACTGCCAAATATTTCCAAAACATTGCCAAATATTTCCAAACATTGCCAAACATTTCCAAATATTGCCAAATATTTCCAGATATTTCCAAACATTGCCAAATATTGCCAAACATTTCCAAATATTGCCAAACATTTCCAAATATTTCCAAACATTTCCAAACATTGCCAAATATTTCCAATTCCAAACATTGCCAAATATTTCCAAGCTTTTCCAAACATTTCCAAAGCTGTGTACAGACATTTCCACAGAGTGTCCTACCCTTCGGTATTTTATTTAGGTATTGGGTACTATTTATGAATGACCTTACGTCCTTAGGACCCCCTTTAGATACCTAGAGGATTCTTCATACACACCAGCTCTGGTATAGATTAGATTCCAGAGATAAGTTATTGATTTTAAACCAATCTTCCTTTCCCCTATCCATTGTTTCAAGTGCTCTATTCAGATCCAGAAACGCCACCACTATTGAAGCTCCCTTGTCTCTTACACTCCTTCCACTCCCAATTAAACACAGTTTCACAGCTGAACTTTTCTCTAAATGCAGATTGAACTTTGGACAAAAAAAATCTTCTATAACTGGTAGTGTTCACTGGTCTGAATTCCTCAAATAGTATTATTGTTTTTGCCACCTTATTGGAACTACTATTGATACATTTAATCACTCCTTATTTCTTACTTTCTACTATTGAACAATTGATAAAATTGATTAATGGGTTCTTTAATTCTTCCAGTACTTTTTTTATAAATGCAACTGACATCCCATCTGGATTGTTCTTCTTTGATAAATTGAACACAGTATTTCGTAGTTATTCCTCTTCTATCGGTCTAAAGTCATCCAATCTTGAGGCCCTCTTCATATAATACATTCTGACCTCCTGTCTTATTGAACTCACAATTTCTTCTAGCTGTTTATACCAATTGAACTTTTCAAGTTTTAGTACCATGAAACTTCACACCAATTGTTTATCATCTACACTTTGTTTTCCACATACTTTTTGTATTATACCTGTTTCCATCAATTTTAGCCTCATAGAAAACAATAATAATGAAATATGTGTGTCCTGTGATTTATTTCGGCTGGGCCCCGCCCTCTAGACGGGCGTGCTGTTTCCGGCTGATCGAGTCGCTGAAATAAAACGGTTCTCCTCACAGAGCTCAATGCACTCTGGGCATCAAACGATGGGACAAGGAAAGGCTGACTCAATACATCAGCTTCTCCCCCTCAGTGCACTCAGTACATGCACGTCGGCTGTCCTGTTCCTCTGGAGGCTCACTCCACCCACCAGAGAAATGAAATGCTCGCTAGTCAGTACCCTTCTCGCGTTGGCTCTTGCGAGGCTCAGTACACCCTGCAGGAGTTGAATGTTTGGCTGTCAGTACCCACACAAACACTGCCAGTTCTTCGGATACACTCCACTTATATAGCCGGCGGCGGGGTGATACGGCCGCTATCACCGCTGCAAAAACTCTGCCTTCCTGCTCTGAACTGATTAATTGAAATTAAATTGTCTCTAAAAAGCAAATAATAATAAACGAAAGCCTCGGATTTCGTTACATGCATAATTACATTTCTCGCTTTTTCATTATACCTCCATCGTATTTTTTCAAATGCTTCTTTCGCTTCCCCATCACTAACTACCAACTTTCTGACTGTCTTTTCGAGAAATTAATTTTTAACCGTCAGCTCATCACCCAATCTTATCTAATAGTATTTTGGTTCGTTTATCCAGGTTTATCTATTACTGTTCTGCTGGCTTTCAAAGTATGAGTATAATTATTAACAACCTGCACCATACCTGCTTCCTCTACCCACTTTTTCAGTTTCTTTGTTTCCTGGTGAGCTCTCCAGTCTGTATTACAATCCCCTAGAATTACAACCCTTAAACGTATCACAATCAACCTCTCCTTGAGGAAATCCAGAAACTTAAGCCTCGAAAAGCCCAGCGAACCGTGCACAGCAACTAGTAAGAAGAGGTCCCCCATGCTACTAATTTTCAGCACAATAATCATGTACTTTCCTTCCACTGCATGTTTTTCTACAATTTGCCACCTTAACAAAGACTAACATGTATGAGAATATCCCTGTAAATATTGCTTTCTTGGTCTACTCTAATCGCCTAGTTTTTTATTATTATTATTTTGATTTCACCTCCTTGATGTATTCACCCCATTGATTTCTAATAGAAGTTTTAATTTTCAGGTGAAGCCGGCAAAAAGATAAATGCATCATCTAACTACATTCGTCTGCTGGTGGCAAAAGATCGAGGCATTTTTGAATATGAAGTGCGTTTCGATCCGCCCCTGGATGCGAAATCAAGGAGAATTCGCACAGTGAACATGCACATGCGAGAACTGAAAAGTGCAAAAGTGTACGATGGAGGAGCTCTGCTTTATTTACCGACCATGATTACCGATACTCAGCTGACCTTTAAAGGTGTCCTGCCGAACAGTGACGACACTGACGAAATTACCATGACCATAATATATAAGAAGAAAAGGCGTATGGGGGAATGCCTCCATTTGTATAATGTACTGTTTAAACGCATTATGCATATCTTACTTTTTACGCAAATGGGAAAGAATTATTTCTCTCCACATCACAAATATGTCATTCCACAACATAAATTAGAAGTTTTTCCCGGTTTTGCGGTTTCCGTGGATGAACTAGAGGATGGTTTGATGATTTGCCTCGACACTCAACATCGTGTGCTACGATCGCAGAGCGTTTACTCCTTAATGAACGAGTTACGCTGTATAGACCATCGTCGATTCAAAGAACTGGCTGTTTCGCAGATAATCGGTTCAATAGTTTTCACACCGTATAATAATAACACTTACATTGTTGATGATATATCGTGGGATTTGACGCCCAAAGACACCTTCCCCACCAGAGATGGAGGGACAATGAGCTTCATTGAGTATTATAAGAAGCAGTATGACATTGACATACAAGATATCGATCAACCGATGCTCATAAATCGTAAATCTGTTAAGGTAGCTGGTAGCTTGGAAAAACAAGACCGTGTCGTATGTCTTGTACCAGAACTGTGCAACATGACTGGAATGTCTGATGCCATGAGAAACGATTGGAAGGTAAGTTATTATTAGACACTTTATAAGGTTACCTTAACTCACTTATACGCACGCTTGACGCTCTTCAAATCCAATTTTGTATTAATATTATTTTTTAATTTTACTTAATATATCCAAAACTCTATTTAAATCATAGTCAGGTTGCAATTTATAGTCAGCTGATTTAATCTGCTCAGGAACATTGTGGATGAGAACATGATTTTATCGACTTTTTCTATCAGCAATCTCATTGATAATCACTTCAGTTTTGCCTGACTTACCAGCGGGTACAGTATATTGATATTGAGGGTGTCAGATACGCTGCGACCTATTACAGATCTGTAGTGCCCCCTCTTCTCTGCTTCTTTGGAGTATATTCCCTTCATTGAAGCAGCCTCTCCAACTCTGCTTCCCTTAGGAATTTCAGGATTTGAAGGGGATCAAGGCCGGGCAAAGCCCCCCCGTTGAGCTGGTGTTGGCCCAGAACATCGTTTCTTTCACGTTCTAGGGCTTCGCAGTTCATCAATAGGTGACAAGGCGTCTCGTTTTCTTCCCTGCAGAGTCTGCAAACGCTATCTTTTTCTATACCAAGTTTCCTCAGGTGTTCTTTGAGCTTGCAATGACCTGTTAGGAATCCTGTTAGCATTCTGAGACTTCCTTTGTTGAGGGTCAGGAGTTTTCTTGACCTTTCTCGGTTAAAGTTTCCGAGGAGCTCCTTGGATTGTCTCAATCCTGGGAGGTTATTCTAATGGATTTCTCTCAGTTTTCTTCTTCCTTCCGAAGTTCTGCCTTGAAGAACGTGTCTTCGAAGCCACAGAATGGTTCTGGTCCCATGAAGGGTGTCGATGCTCCTTTTCTTGCCAATGAGTGGGTACGTTCGTTTCCCTCAATCCCAGTGTGTCCTGGTATCCATTTGAGGTGAATTTTGTTCTCTCTGCCTAGTTTATTGAGTTTTTGTAGGCAGTTCCATGCCATTTTTGAGCTGATGATAGGAGAGCTCAGCGTCTTTATGGCTGCTTGACTGTCTGTCAGTATTGCTATTTCCCTATTTTTATAGTTTCTGTCGAGGTTTATTTGGGCGCATACTTCTATTGCGTACAGTTCGGCTTGAAGTATTCTTGGGGATGTTCCCATCGGCTCGCAGTAGTTGATGCCTGGCCCATATACTCCTGCCCCAGTTCCCTCGATGGCCTTTGAGCCGTCTGTGTACCATCTTATTGTACCTTCTTTGAGAGTGTGAATGGATGTGTTGCTCCATTCTTCTTTCGTAGACAGTTCCATGATGAAGTTTCTCTTGAAGCTGAATTTCTTGACAGTTTTGTCTTTTGGTATTATCAGGAGGTTTTTACAGATGTTCAGGGGTTGATTCCCCTCGGTCCGTAGTCCCCCCCTGATCCCCATTCTTGACATTCTGAGTTGAGCCTCTGCGGCACTTCTCTCAATCACTAAGTGCAGTGGTGTGAGATCTAGGATTACTTCCAACGCTGCTGTTGGGCATGTTCTCATTGCTCCTGTGATGCAGAGGCATGCAAGTCTCTGGATCTTCTCGAGTGTTTTCCTCGCTGTTATTAGCTTGGTCCTCTTGTACCAGACGACCGCTCCGTATGTGATGATGGGTCTCACTAGCATGGTGTACATCCAGCGTAAAATGGATGGGTTGCAACCCCATGCATTCCCCGCCATTCTCCTGCACACCATGAGTACGGATGTGGCCTTACTTACTGTTGCACTCAAGTGCTTGTTCCACATTAGCTTCTTATCCAGTGTTATTCCCAGATATTTTACTTCTTCCTTCCATTCTAACTCGACTCCATTTAAGTCGATTGTTTTGAGGTTTGGAAGCTTGTTTTTTCTTGTGAATGGTATCAGTGTAGTTTTTATAGGATTGATGTTGAGTCCTATTTCCTGGCACCATTTCAAGGTTATTTTTAACCCCCTCTGTACTATGTCGCAGAGTGCTCCTTCATATTTTACTCTGGCCATGATGACAATGTCATCGGCATACCCGATGCAGGTAATGCCGTTCTCGGTGAGTAACCCGAGGAGCTCGTCTACTACCAGGCTCCATAGGAGGAAGGATAACACCCCTCCTTTCACCTGGATGGTGTCATCGCCCACTTTGGTTCCAATTTTTTAGTTAGGGCTTTCTTGATAGCATCGCAAGAGATGTTGTTGAATGCTCCTTCTATGTCCAGAAAGACGCAAATGACCGTTTCCTTGTACTCCAGAGTGTCCTGAATCTTTTCTGTCAGCTCATACAGGGCGGTCTCTGTCGATCTGCCTGCTCTGTATTCATGCTGGCTTGGGTGTAGTGGTCCCCTGTTCAGTGTTTCCGTTCTGATGTAATTATCAATGATTTTCTCCATCGTCTTTAGTAAGAAGGAGGGAGGCAAGACAGATGGGTCTAAATGACTTCGGGAGAGAGGTGTCCTTTCTTCCTGCCTTAGGAATAAAGATGACTTGCGCCTTCCTCCAGGCTTGTGGTATACAGGGTTATTCACGGTATGCGCCACGGAAGATTATGGCCGTGTCTCTGGATTTTAGGATCTTTTTATTTTTGGAGTGGATAGAGACCCGGCAGAGGTACGTTTTAAAATTATATTCATAATGTCCCAAAAGCATGAAACATATCAAAGTTATGTTTTTTTAAATGGAATGCTCCTATGTTATTGTATTTTGAGATTGTCTGAGAAGAAAAAATAAGATTGGTTTTTACAGTTGGTGTTTAAATTCAGAAGTTTTTGAGTTATAAACAAGTGAAAATCTTCATTTTTCAAGTTCAATGCCCTGTACAACAAAAACGGTTCAAGATAGAGAAAAACTACTTACATGTCCCTATTTTAACTTTTCATGTACTATCCTATGGTATAGAAACATTTGTACTTTCTTTGATTTATTTATTTGTCGACGCGTCGAGAAATCTCAGAATTTTTCAATTTTTTTATCACCCTGTATAAACATTTCATCTACATCATTGGATAGTACATAAAAAGTTAAAATAGGGACATGTAAGCCGTTTTTCTCTATCTTAAGCCGTTTTCGTTGTACAGAGCCTTGAACTTGAAAAATGACGATTTTCACTTGTTTATAACTCACAAACTTCTGAATTTAAACACCACCTGTAAAAGCCAATCTTCTTTTTTCTTTCCAGGCAATATAAAAATGCAATAACATAGGAGCATTCCATTTAAAAAAACATAACTTTGATATGTTTCATGCTTTTGGGACACCTGTACATTATGAATATAATTTTAAAACGTACCTCTGCCGGGTCTCTATCCACTCCAAAAATAAAAAGATCCTAAAATCCAGAGACACGCCCATAAACTTCCGTGTCGTATACCGTGAATAACCCTGTATATCCCATAGCCAGGCTGCTTCTGAATATTCTTACCAGGTGTGGCATGAGATCCTCCAGTCCTCTTTGCAGAAGAGCTGGGAATATGCCATCCACCCCGGGTGATTTGAATGGTTGAAAGGTGCCAATTGCCCATTTCAGTCTTTCGGAGGTGCAGATGGTTTTCGCGACCTCCCAATCTTCTTTCGTGGGTTTACCAGATTCGAACGAATCCTCGTTCCCTACTTTCAGTGCACTGCCTGGAAAGTGAGTTTCTAGCAGAAGTAGAGCTCTTTGCTCTTCATTTTCTGTGTAGTTCCCATCAGGTTTTCTGAGCGACATTGTTCCTTGGGCAATGCCTTTCGCTAAAGCTTTATGAAGTCTGGATGCTTCAGGTGTTGAGGTGATATCCCTGCAGAAGTCCCTGAAGCTCTTCCTTTTAGCTTTCCTGATTTCCTTATTGTAGGTTGTCAGTTCCGCCGCGTAGCCCTGGCAGTCTCCATCGCGCTTGGCTTTATTGAAAAGCCTTCGAACTTCTGCCCGGAGCTTGGATAGGTGTTCGTTCCACCACGGAGTTTTCCTACAATTTCTTTTCTCTCTAATGGGGCAGCTGGATTCGTATGAATATTTCAGCGCTCCGTTGAGAGATTCTAATGTTGCTTCTAATTCTAGATGGTTTTTGACTCTAGAATTTGTTTGTTTTATATTTTCTATTAGGCTGGTGTGAAATGTGTCCCAGTCGGTATTTCTTGGATTTCTAATGAGGGTGTTCTCTTGCCAGAGTCCCCTCATGTTGAATTCTGTTATTCTGTGGTCAGAGAGTGAGGGTTCGTTAGATACCCTCCAGTCTCTGATCAGTTGACATACGCTCGGACTACCGATCGTTATGTCTATTACGTCTTGACTCCTTTTAGTTACAAAAGTGGGTGTGTTCCCCACATTCAGCACATCTAAATTGGATTCAAGTAAAAATTCAAGCAGTTGCTCAGCGGGTACAGTAGAAGAAGGATCCAGTGATCCTGCAATATCTAGTATAGTTTAGGTAGTTACTTTATTTTCCAGCCTGCTATAATTATCTTCCAAAGACAAAAAAAAATTCAAAAATGGCAAGTACATTTATATAAGTACACCTGTATATTATAAAGACCACTATGACAGTAATAATGACTGATAAACAGGAAAGTACATGGAATATTACTGGTTTAAAATAGCCCAAAGTGGGTGAATATCCCCAGAAAGCCAGCATCACAGCACTTGAGGGTTGAGTTTTATAAGAAAGCTTCTGGTTTTTTTTGGTTACAGAATTTTGGTCTTTAGATTTATAAAAGAGCAACTATGCCTTTACATATTTTGAACAAGTAATTCACTGTTATGTTAACTGTTAAGACATTGAAGTACAATAATCACAAGAATTTATAGTATCCTTCAGAAATGTAATTTTATTTTACAGGTAATGAAAGATGTTGCACAGTTTACGCGAGTGACACCCCATCAAAGAATACAGGCGTTACGTACATATCTCGACAACGTGAGTCAATCAGAAAAAGTCCAGGAGCTTCTGAACAGTTGGGGCTTGACGATATGCCCATCGGTAGTCGAATTCAATGCTCGGATTCTCGAGCCAGAAACTCTCATATTCGGAGATAACAGGTCGATCAGATGTCCACCGAATGCAGACTGGAACAGGGCTGTGGGAGAAAATAAAGCACTTATGCCTGTCAACTTGCATAAATGGATCGTGTTTTACACCGTTAAAGATCAGAGATTTGCCAATGAATTCGCCATGCAGATGGTTAAATTTGGACCGGCGATGGGAGCTAACATTGCCAAGCCACAGTTGATTGCACTGAGAGACGATCGGAATGAATCTTATGCCACTGTTTGCCGAGAGCACATCTCAAAAGAAGTTCAGGTATGTGATTACTTTTTTTTGTTTGTGTTTTTTAATCACGTGATATAGTTGGGAATAGCCCGAAAACGAAAAAGAGAACACTTAGAGAATTCAAGAAAGAAAAAGCAAAAAAAAACAAATAACATGAAAAAGTTTGTTATCTTCACTTTGAGTTCCTTTGAATATTTTAAAGGCTTCAACAAAATTAGGGTCGATTTTCCTGAACAAGTTTGGCAAACTTTGGAGGTTGTTAGAAGACAATAATAAAGTATGAAATTTCCTAAGTTTTCAAACTTTCAACACTATTTGGATTTCCGCTATCGTGATTTTGTGGGGTGAGTTATAGTTTTTTAAATTTTCCCAGCTTATTAATATCACTATTTTCTAAAATATGCTGGGAAAACTTGAAAGTTTGGAAAGTTGGGAAGTTTAAACTTGTTCCAAAAAATTCCGATGTCTAAGACTGATTTAAGAGAAGGTACCTTACTAGAAAGATTACATGAAAATTATAGCGATCTCTCAAAAATTATAGTTTTACAGAAGTTATAACAAAATTAGGGTTGAAATTTTTTTGTTGTTTTTTTTTTTGTAATTTTTAACAATTTTTTTGAGTGTCTTGCAATGTATATTATCAATAATGTTCTAAAAATCACTGTCGAGCGGAAACATTGGAAAATTTCAGTATAACAGGGTTTTGATTGAGTATGTGGTCAAATCTCATGTTAACATAAACATACCTATACAGACTGGAACCTTGTAAGTGGGTGGATCATAGGAGTTTTACATGCAAAATAATAACTACATACAAAACAAATTCACTTTTGTGCAAATAATATCTCAAGGTTTAGATTGAGATAAAAATGATTAGAGGGTAGAGGCTATAATTTTTGACAATGACGATTTCTATTTAACAAGCCTATCTGCCAGTTAAAATGCATCACTAATAATGTAGAAATGTCCAAGAAAATTGTAATTAATTTTAAAATTTGCACTCATTTGCCGGTTTTATTGACATAGTGGATTGTTGTCATTGTTGAATTATGTAATACTGACAAGTATCGTGTGACCCACAAAATTTTTCATCAACTAGTGCCTTGAATAAAATGAGGCATGTCTGCCAGATAAAATACAAACAGTTAGAAGGTGTGTAATAGTAATTGAACTACTCCAATCAGTGATCTACAGATCATAGAGCAATAAATAAAAACTGGGGTGTATCCTATGGCGCAAGCCGAACCCACCGTGCCTTTTATTTTATTTTTATTTTTATTTCATTGCATTCTGCTCACGGGATCCGTGATCTAAACTGTGCTGTGTGTTGGTAGATACATTGTACTGAAGAGTCCCAAACAGGACGAAACACGTGTCTACAATTTCCGCCTCTGCTCACAGCACAACATTAATGGATGGCATGTTGTCTGACAACATGTCATTCATCTTTTGTCTAGCAACGCCTAGTAGGGGCTTTACCTACTTCATGCACACCGGGAGGCACTGCACTCATTTTTGGCATGCATTATAGCTGTCTGGGGTGTATCCTATGGCGCAAGCCGAACCCACCGTGCCTTTTATTTTATTTTTATTTTTATTTCAATAAATAAAAACATTACTTACATAATGAAAAGGAATAATTATGGTAAGACGCACCAAGAGGCAGAGTATAGATGGTATTATTCGTAACTCAAGTAATGTGACACAAGCAGCGTGGAGGGTTGTTCATGAAATAAGTAAAATTAGAACGGAGGATAATGAGATATTCACTACCCCCTTTACATATTGCAAATGTCTTGCTTGACCATTTCAAGTATATCTGCTGCGATGAAGTCAAAGATCGAGGGTCTAGGGTTCAGAGCATCGTAAGTAATGGACGATCATTCTTTCTGGCACCTGATGACGTCTATGAGGTGATTATGGGCCTGCGTAGTTCAAATACTCCTGATATACACGACATTACACCATGTTTTATTAAAAAGCTGGCCCATATTGTCAACAACTGTTTCACAACTGGTATGTTTCCTGACAGAATGAAAATTGCTAAAATAATTCCGGCATTTAAGACAGGTGCAAGAGACAGTGCGAATAATTATAGACCTATAGCTATACTGCCGGTAATATCAAAGATTATTGAGAGCATAGTTCATAAACAGTTACTGAGGTTCTTGATCGAGAGCGGTTGTATATCGTATAGTCAACATGGTTTCGTAAGGAACCATAGCACGGGTACGGCGGCCTTTCACCTGGTTCACGATGTTGTGGGGCATCTGGAGAGGGGTGACAAAGTGCTGGCGGTAGCTTTTGACCTCAGCAAAGCTTTCGACGCGGTTGATCACAGATTGCTATTGTTGAAATTGTAAAAGTACGGGATCTTAGGGTTGGCTCTGGATTTGATTGGGTCATAGGGAGGAGGGAGATTGTCTGTTTGGACTCGGTAACTGGCTTGATTTATTCTGACTGGCATGAGAAGGAACCGTGTTCTGTTCTGCAGGGATCCATATTGGGACCTTTCTTGTTTGTTGTTTATGTCTAATGACTTGTCAACCATTTGTGCAGATCGCGCTGAAACTCTTGTCCAGTATGCTGATGAACTCAGTTATTATATTTCAATAATCGGGAGGGCTCAACCTTTGAATCGACCAACTTAGATGGAGATGTTATCAGAGGTTCCACAATTATTAAATTCTTAGGTCTTCTTATTGACCATAGGCTTAAATGGTATGACCATGTTGGTTTGGTTGCGGGCAGGCTGTCCTCTGTCTGCTTCATGCTCCGTGCACTGTCTGGGTTTTGTGATCGCTCCGCTCTGAGAATGACCTACTATGGCTGTTTTCATTCAATCATGACATATTGCATAGAGATATGGGGTGGGTGCAGTGCTCTAAGTGAAATCTTATTGATACAGAAAAGAGCTATTGGAATAATTATTACCGGTATAGGTAGACTTGATCATTGTAAGGATGACTTTAGGAGACTACGCATTATGACGTGTTTTTCTGTCTATGTGTATAGGTGTTTGATTTTTGTTGAGAGACACATGGAACTGTACGAGGTGGGTTCACAGTATCACATACACAACACGCGACATGCACAGCGGCTCAGACCACCAAGTCATCACACAGTGAGATTTGAAAAATAACTTTTTTACTCTGAATTGACATTTTATTGAAATTTGGCAGTGCGGAGAGCACTACAAGGAGTTTTTTTTTTCAATGTACAGCAATGGCTTTTTGAAATTTTTATATTTTTCAGATTAAACAACTAAAAGACCCAATTTATTTTTCTCTTTGATTATTTTTGTATCTTATGTAATTTTTGAACGTAAAAATAAGAACAAGAACCATTTTATTACATGTCATTAAAACATTAATTTATAGTAATACTCAACAAAAATTAATTTTTTTTTTCTGCAACGGGCAAAAAATATGACATTGTATCCCCTTTGGCAGGTAAAAAAAGGCCACTTCATATGAACTGCTTCTTACCAGGGATAATAAATTCACTTGTCGATTCAAATTCAACATAGATGAACGTTCTTAATTTTCAGTTATCTAATTACGTTTTCCGATGGGGTCTTCATCTCACAAAAAAAAATTGTATATTATACACAAGAAAAAAATAGGGATATGCCGAACCGCCAGCTTCGGCCTGAAATTGTACCGAATCGCGGAATGTTTGGCAAAAAGTCCGGCTGAACTTGAAAAAACAAAGTTGAAAAATTCCGGTAGAGCTGTAAATTTGTAGTAAACTTTCAATCAAATTATTACAAAACATGAAATATCAAAATTTCTGTTAATCCCGCTTGTGATAAAATGTTATTCACGATAAAATACCAAAAAACTATTTTGCAAATTTAGAGATGTTAACTTTACCGGTGCTCCGAAGCCTTACTACGTCCGGGCACAAGCGAGCACGGACTCTGCGTTGCGGTTGTAAGTTTCATTATTTATATTTAGAGTATTTATTATTTAATTTTTTTTTTTTTTTTTTTACATAATTTTTACATAATTTTACATAATTTTCATTTTACATAATTAGGGAGTCTGTAATTTCACAATCCTGCGGCATGAACAGGCACGCTAAGTGATTTAACACTTGTGTTGTGCTCTGCACATGCAATGACACATCAGCTCATAGTATACTGTGCACAACCGCACAGGTACCCCGGAAGCACGCAAAAAGCACCCTGTGCATCTCAAAGTTCAAGGTCAGGCATCTAGTATTGCAACAAATTTGGTGTAGTTCTGGTAAATAAATCTTCTCGATATCACAGAGAACCCCTGAGCACTCCCGATGCCCCTCACATCAGATGGCAGAAGGTTACAAACCTTAGGCAAGGTGTATATCAGAAATCTATGACAAATATTTTTTTTAAATTTCGGGGTAGGTAAGAGTCCAGCAGCCGTACTACGGGTGTGATACCAAGAAGATATCCCACCCTGAAGAATTTTATTTTTATGAGCATACATACAAAGGCTGTGAAAATATAGTGATCTAATGTCAGAAACATCCTCCGTATACAATAAATTAGTGGGATATCTCCTCTGTTTCCTAAATATTACTTTCAATATATAGTTCTGTGTTGTACTCAATCTATGCAGTGTGTTTTGGTACATTCCCCCCCAAACCAAAATACCATAACGAAGAAGAGATTCAGCGAGAGACTTGTAAACTAACAGTAATAAATTCTTTGAAAGAATTTCACGCAGTTGATAAAATTTGTAAATCAGCTTTCTCACCTTGTTCGTCAGGTAATTCACATGGTTGCCCCACTTCAGATTCTTATCTATAATTATACCCAAGTACCTGATCTCATCCACCTCCCTAATTTCATCTCTTATACCAGGAATTTTTATACTATTGAAGTCTGGTCTACCAACTTCTGTTACAGTAAAAGCTAGGTAGTGGGTTTTCTTGGCGTTCAGTGATAGCTGATATCCATCCAGCCATTTTTTTACATTCTCCATACCTAATTGTACAGCCGACTTTGTTTCCGTCCATGTATTTTCACTAAAGACAACAACTGTGTCATCCGCATATGACACTACTCTTGCAAAAGGTACCAACGATAAGAGAGAATTAATATAAACTAAAAACAGTACCGGAATTAATTTCATCTTTTATCATAAAGTATAATACAGAGTACAGCCAGATACAAATTGATCAAATGATGACCTTTGGGCAGCAGAGCTTACCCTACTGCCCTGAACCACTAGCCACTGTTCAATACCAATTATTCGACATTTTATAAGCAAATTTTGCCTGTTTTTGAGTTTTGCTAGCTTGAATTGATGAATTTAAAACCGTTTCAATGCTGTCTTTTCACAATGGATATTTTGATTGTCAAGTGATTTTTAATTGTCTGTAACGTACATTTTGTACGTACCGGCTAAATGCCAGCGACACGGAGACAACGGCGGGCGCGCGCAGTAAGTGAGTGATGGTGGTTTTTAGTGCGACGCAAACACGGCCGGGTGGCGGCCTCGAGTTTCGTCGACATCGACTGTCGAGTTCCAACCTGGAACGCAGGTGCCTGCGTTCTCACCTTTTTTTCTCTCCTGGAAATTCGCTCAGGAAGGTCCACGCAAATACCTGTTGCGAATAATAGACAATGGCGTCTTGAATTTACTGTTCATTATAATAATCATCCCTCACGTTTTTGGCTTGCTTTTTCCCTGGAGGCAATTTTTCCCTGGAGGCAATTTTTTCTTGGAGGCAATTCTTTCACCTGCGGATTTTCTCCTATGGATTGATTTTTTTTTCTGGAGGCAACTTCTCCCCCGTAATCAACTTCACCTGGAATCGACTCTTTCCCTGGAAGCAAGTTTCTCTCAAACATGAAGGCAACCCATTGGTGTTACCTGAGACACCTGAGAAGTTTACCACCAACTAAACTTCCACCCTCACACCGGAGACCCTGCGAAGCTAAGTGCCTTTGCCTACCCAGTTTAATCGATCAGTTCATTCGGATATACTACCCGCTCTTGCTTTTTATTATTTGTTAACCGTGCTCAAGAGTCTGTGATATTAACATCTGCGATTTTTTTTTAAATTAATAACGGCGAGTATTATAACGGGTTAATGAACTTTTTAACGGGCTATTAAGTCCAAACGGGCTATTAAGCGTCTTATAAAGGTTTTGACAACTGAAATCGTTAACTTTTCTCATTAGGCTAATAGATCGTTAGGCTAATGGGCAGATTTCTTCATTAAGCGTCTTATAAAGGTATTTTTTACCATTTTTAGGTTAGAAGTAGCTCGTTAAGTCGGGGTAATAACTAATCACCAGAATTCTACCGATTAAGGGACTTAACGAAATGAAATGTCAATGGATCGATATAATTTCATTCTAAATAAATACAATTTTGACTGAATCTAGTTTTTATTCAATAATCCACTAATTTAGAATACTTTTTTGAATGACTACTTATAGGTTTAATGAGAAAAAATAATGATAATTGAATTTTTCATTCTTATCAGTAGCACTACCTTTATTATACCTATCTATTAATAGTATGTATAGATACCCATAGCTTGATAAAACCACACACCTACCCATTTCATTGATGAACTTTATTATAAGTAAGCCAAAATAATAATTTCAATACTTACCTTACGTTTAGGTACGTCTTTATTACTCAAATTACACCTACCTACTTCTTGGTAAAAAAGCTAGGAAGGTAATAAATGTATTTCAAAAATAAATAAATAAACAATAATTGTTATTACTCCCGCTCCCGCAGGAGCCAAGTTCAAGTAGGTAATATAACACAATCAGCCAAAGTATTCTTAACTTCTTTTCTCTATTTTGCTACAGTATCTACTATTATTAAATAATAAAACCAGCTAAGATTAAACAACAAATTTATTATGTATTACAGATTGACATTACATTGAAAATATTGAAATAAAATAATAATTATTAATAATAATTGGAATAAATAGGTATAAAATGGTGTTTTCAGAATGTCTCAGCTCTCATTTCACTCGTCTTCTGACAAAGAGGAACAGCACCCGGTGAGTTTCAGAAGTCCTAGAGACAGGTGGTCTAGTCCTTTTAACACTTTCGAACTATTCACTCACATTTAAATTATTATCTGTTCAGTATTTAACACAATAATAACACAAAACACAACACACAACACCACAGCAGCTAGCAGTCAGCGCAGGCTCATAGGTAGATATAATTACGCGCTGGCACTGACAGTACTGACACTCACTAACCCAACTTCTGGTGTGACCGCGTGACGTGGAGTATGTATTCTATTATTTCACCACCATCGGAACATTTCGGTCCGTAGCCTCTCGTAGGCACAGCCATTCGTTTGAATTCGGCACAAAAATTCATTAAATTCCTCATTAAATATGGCGACTTCCGTCTTTAACTAATAGCCCGTTAGGGTCTGGAATGTTTTGCTTTATAATACCCGATCGAAACTTAATTTTTCATTAAGACTAATAGCCCGTTTGTTAACGAGCTACTTAATGAGCCTTTATAATATTGGCTGTAACTGTGATATATTTTATATTTTTCAATAAAGAGTACCTGTTGTTCTGCTGACCTGCTTGTTATTGTTGACCCTCTTACGCCCGTATTCACAAACGATAATTTCCTAAATAATTACGTAATCAATTATCCCCATCTCATTCTATTGCAAAAAAACTGCATATCTCCATCTCACTCATTTAAATAATTACGTAATTATTTAGGAAATTATCGTTTGTGAATACGGGCATTAGACTGGCGACTCAACCTACGACCCTTGTTGTCTTTTACCATCTCATGCTCTCAACGACTATTTTTCCCCTCTAGGGGTCAAATAGTTCGTTTCATGTCTCTAATAGTAATTATTGTTGAAATTACTAAAAATAAATCGTTATTATGTCAGTTTCCTATTGTCGAAACTTGAAGTTTCAAGTTATGCGTAACGTTTTCAAATGCAAGTGGATATTCAGAAATCCGGACGAGACCATGCAAACATCTCAAGAAGATAGTTTCGAATGAAACAAAACGTTCGTCAAGAATTGCTTTTCGTTCAGTTTTGAATGTAACCAACTTCCGTACGAGCTCGGGGATAACCTCTCAGGCCTCTTTTGGAAGGATATGTGTAATAGGTTTTATTATTCCTTCCTCTCTTTCTGATTGGAATTAATGAAATAAAGGTGAAATTGCGTTTCTCTGTAAAAATAAAAGATTTATTTACAAATGTTACCTACAACTAACAATTCAGTTACTAAAAATTAAATTATTAATTAAATAATTTCCTTATCAATAAATACAAGATTTATTCACCTGTAAAAATAAAAGAACAACATTTAAAAAAGCCTCTAATTCAGGTCTTGTTAATTCTCTAGGAAAAGTCTATTTATAACATCATTACACCTCCGTGATCAGGTCAGCACTGTTCGTCTGGTCAGCACTCTATAACCAGGTGGTTTCCTATATGACCGATCCACTTTTACTCCTGAACGAAGTTCACTTTTCAAACTGTTTATAATGCAGAAATTCCATCTACGAAAGAGCGGCACATTCAACCGAAAGAAGATGATGACACGAGTATACTCGTGTCTTTATTTTCTTTACATCTCCCCCCCCTGGAAGAAACAATTATTTTAAGTCATAGCACGTAATTGTTTAAACACTCAACGCTGCTCTGTCAGCACTGGAGATAGTTTTATAATGTGATAGAGATTTGATTCCATCTTCCTGTGTCCTGTATCAACTTCATAGATTGAATTGGATATCTTCTTCAGAAACTCTTCAAATTCCTTGGAATTTATGCCTGGGTATTGGTCCGTTAATACCATATCAATGTTGTAGATTTGTGTCACAGTTTTTATCAGTTTAATAAAATCATTGGAACTTTCATTTCTTGAGGTGAGAATGTAAGCAAATCTTGTGAAATGGTCAACTAAAAGATGTAAGTATTTTTTTGTGGACCGAGATCCTCCAAAGCCCCCAATGGTATCAATGGATACGATTTCAAATGGGTGTGTTGCTGGGCCCAAATGTGACATTAGGCCATATTTTGGTTGTCTTCTCGATTTGTTTTTTATGCAAATTTCACATTCATCACAGATTTGTTTAATGTTTTCGATTATATTCTTTGCTGTGTAGAACGGAGTTATTTTATTTATCATTTGGATTCTTCCAATGTGGCAGTAAGTATTGTGGGCATCTTTAATTAACGTTTTGCTAAGTTCTTCTGATAGAATGATTTTTTTCAGGTCTGGATTTGTGTCTTGATCATATTTTATATCTTCCAAGTACCACTTTTAAAAAATTATCCCTATTGTCGAAAGGTTCTAGAACCGGATTTCTGCTCAAACAGTCGGCTTCTTGATGTGATTTTCCTGAATTATAGTTTATTTTAAAATTATATTGGGATAGGTAGTACATCAAATCACCTAGTTCCGCATCAGTTCTAGCCTTGATGTTCATATTTTCTAATGGTTTGTGATCTGAGTATACTGTAAAGGTCCTGCCCATAAGCCAGTGCTGCCAATATTTCACAGCTTCTTTTATTGCGAGGCATTCTAGATATATTGCCTTTTTCTTCTTTTGGGCTTCTGTTAATTTTTTTGAAAAGTAAGCGACTGGCTTACTCTCTCCGTTTTCATCTTCTTGTTTTAGTACCGCCCCCACTCCTTTGATGCTAGCATCAGTATAAATGTTCATTGGTAATTTAAACAACATTTAAAGCCTCTAATTCAGGTCTTGTTAATTCTCTAGGAAAAGTCTATTTATAACATCATTACACCTCTGTGGTCAGATCAGCACTGTTCGTCTGGTCAGCACTCTACAGGGTGAGGCGCGAGAACCTTAGAGCATTTTTATACGGAGAAGTGTTAGGAGTAGAAGTCTAAAAGTTTGTACATTTATGATTTCAATTTTGACGAGCTAAACTAAATATTTACAACTTCTCACCATTTCCGGTTATACCGGAAGTTGCTTTGAAAATGGAAAATTGCAATTTTCATTTGTTTATAACTCATTAATTATTGGTCGTTACAAATTTGAACTGTAAACATCATTTTTATTACTGTTTTTTAGGCAATCCGAAAATGTAATAATATACAGAGTGTACCATTTAAAAAAAGAAAAATATGGCAACTTCCGGTATAACTGGAAGTGGTGTGGGGTTGTGAATATTTTAGTTCAGCTCGTCAAAACCGAAATTATACAGGTACAAATTTTTAGACTTCTACTCCCAGGACTTTTCCATATAAAAATGCCCTAAGGTTCTCGCGCCTCACCCTGTATAACCAGGTGGTTTCCTATATGACCGACCCACTTTTACTCCTGAACGAAGTTCACTTTTCAAACTGTTTATAATGCGGAAATTCCATTTACGAAAGAGCGGCACATTCAACCGAAAGAAGATGATGACACGAGTATACTCGTGTCGTTATTTTCTTTACATAAAATTTTTTTTTATGTTAAAAAAAATTAAAACAGCCTCTTATGAAAATATGTCGTTTAATGTTAAAATACGATTTTTGCCACCTTCAATTTTGGCTCTCCAGTTACCAAATACCAAACCTGTATAGTTCCTGTATGCGCTGTTGCCACTATCCGTGCTATATCTCGAGAATGGTTCATGACACAAAAATATTTATTTATGTTTGAAAGTGAAGAACTCCTCACAGATGTAAATATAACAAAGTTGCAGAAAAAATACCCAACAATAAAATGCTGATAAATTTAATAAAAGGTCAATATGTAAATTCAAATAAATTCCAGATCTACAAGTTCATATTTTTTTAACTTTATCTGCACGTCCTCCAACTTATGGTACTCTATTTAGGAACACCTTGTGTAACACAACCGAAATTTCTTATTTCAGCAAGATCTCTTTTATTATTTAATATGTATTTTTTATATCTACAAGAATCATCATTTCAATCTGACATTTCAAAAATTGGCTATGAAAATTTCATAGTCACTTCAAGTTTTTTTTCTTATGGCCACCGTGTTGTTTTTTCATGTCATTCGGTATAAAAAAATTCAAGGAAACCAAAAATCTTTCGCATCAAAAAAAAAAATTAAAGTTCAACTTTTTTTGAAAAATAACAAAATGGTTTTGTCAAAGAAAAATTCAAAAACAATAAAGCTAGGCATTATGGCTTCATATAAACATCAGTCAATGTTCTTAAAATTTTGAAAAGTTTTTAAATCTGACAGATACCGAATAACATGAAAAATTATAGAGGGAGTGTCAAAAGGAAAGGGAAATACATAGAGGGGCGATAGTATGGATCATTACCAGTAAAAAGTTTTTATAAACCTGTGTCCAATTTTGCATAGTTACAGGATCTGTTTGAAAAATGTCACATCACAAACTGGTAATTTTGATACAAAAAAACATACTTTTGAAATATACAAGGTGGGGCGCGCTGAACGCCTCGGTCTGTGTAGCCTAAATCGTTCACGATTAAAAAAAATTTTAAATTGGGTCTTATACAGGGTCGTAGTGCCTACAACTTAAAATTATTTTGGACAATACAGCATGTCTCATATGAGAGTGACATATCAATGTTATGTTTTTTTTTTTAAATGGAATGCTTCTATGTTATTGCATTTTTAGATTGTCTGAGAATAAAAAATAAGATTGGCTTTTACAGTTGGTGTTTAAAGTAGTTGGTGAAGTTATCCTAACTTTTGTTCCATATTCTCAATAAGTTTAAAATTCTCAAGCGAGGATATTTCCCCCCTCGATAACAAAAAATAGATTAATAGACCTGTTTCAGTGTTTTCCAGTTATTTATTAGGTTTGTTAGCTTTTTGATGAGCCAGTCATGTCATTCCATGCACTGCAAATAAGAGATAATGTAATATTGATGTGATGTGAATATTTTTATGGGTCGCTAACATTTAAATTTTTGTTTCAGTGTGCAGTATTCATTTGCCCTTCACTGAGAGGGGACAGATACAGTATAATAAAGAAAATATGCTGTGTGGAGATCCCGGTGGCTTCCCAAGTAATTTTGGCAAAGACCCTATCGAATCCCAGTAAATCCCGTCAGATCATCTTCAAAATAGCCCTGCAGATAAACTGTAAACTCGGTGGTTCATTATGGACTTGCCGATTCCCATTCAAGGGCTGGATGATTTGTGGAATTGACGTATATCATGGTCAAAAAGATAAGTCAGTGTGCGGTTTCACTGCCAGTTTGAACGAAAGCATGTCCACATGGTTCAACACGAGTATTTTCCAAACGCATGAATTGGGCGATTTCTTCAGGTCGTCCTTCACTAAAGCTTTGGAGCAGTACAAAAACATCAACGGAGCATTCCCGAGTAAAATCGTTATATATCGTGATGGTGTCGGTGATGGACAATTAGATCAGTGCCTGAAATATGAGGTGTCGCAGTTTGAAGATGTCCTGCGCAGTTTCCAGTTTGAAACTACAATCTGTTTCATTGTGGTGCAGAAACGGATCAGTACGAGGATTTTTGTCACCGATAAAAATGAATACACAAACCCTCAGCCAGGAACCATAGTCGACAGTGTTGTTACTAGAAGGCATTTGTACGATTTCTTTTTAGTTTCTCAAAACGTCAGGCAGGGCACAGTGAATCCCACACACTACATCGTCCTGCACGATACTTGCAAAATTAAACCTGATAATGTACAACGTTTATCTCATAAATTGTGCCATCTGTATTATAATTGGGCGGGTACAATTAGAGTTCCGGCACCGTGCCAGTATGCACATAAGTTGGCACAGATTGTCGGTCAGCAGATACAAAAAGCACCGAGCTCCGTATTGAGCACTCGCCTCTGGTACTTGTAATTTTTGTACCTTTTTGAATCGGTAATCTAGAGACAGTCTCAGCGTAAATAGAAATAAGTTTTTTGACAATGTGAATGTTATAATAATAATTTAATCGAGTAGACTTTTTGCAAATTCGTAAATGAATCTCTAGTAAATTAGTCTGTAAAAGATGACCAGAGGAGAAAAATTATTGAGATTATTGTGCAGTAGTTTGAAAAAAAAAAAACTAAAAAGACAAAAAATGTGGACAGTTGTATGCTTGTATTTCCAAATTTATGAAAGTTTCACATTATAAAAGAGTTGTATATAACTTTATTATGAAAGTTACCATATTTGATTCATATAGAGGGAATGCAAGAAGCTTTTATTTAATTGAAGAAATCATGGATTTAGTTTCACTAATTCTTATAAGGGAGTTTTTCAACTTTGACGGTTACACATGTGAACAAAAAAGTTGACTATTTTTTGCTATATAGCAAAAGAGAGGTAGTTTTTTTTTTGTGAGTATGTTTTATTTATTTGGTAACCAGTAGAGATTGTCTCCAGATTAGTGGTTTTAATGAATTGTTAATTAATTTTCTAATTAATTTTTAAAGAATTTCCATTGTTTTGTAATTTTTTATAATGAATAAAATAATAAATCACATCCTTTGTTTTTTATTGGGTCCGCTTTGGACATCAGATTATTTTTAGGATATCAACATTATTAATAGTAAGTAATATTAATAAACAAAACATGTTGTTTAACAAACATGTAACTCAATTATATTTAAAGATATGACCATATTTCTTTTTAGATTCGTAATTAAATTGTCTTTCAAAAATCTAAATATAATGGTAATTATCAGTCTCATAAAAATTATGTTTTCAACCCTTACTTTGTAGAATCTCTGCATACTTATTGATTATGAATAAAACGCTAATGTTTTATAAAATTCTACTGTATATTGATGGATAATAGAAACGTTACACGTGTTTCACTACTTTTCATGTAGCATCTTCAGACGTATGTAAATAAAATTATTGATTGTTAAATGTTCTTCTTTGTTTTGGGTTGTAGGTTCGAGGTTCGATATTAAAATATTTTTATAAAATTGAAACGTTTCGAGACCGATTGGTCTCTTGTTCACTCACAAATAATTGTATTTTAAAATAATATTTTAATATCGAACCTCGAACCTAAAACCCAAAACAAAGAAGAACATTTAACAACTAATAAGAAGCAAGGTTCAATAAAAATAATCAAATAAAATTATTGATATAGTAATAGCATAGCAACAGTATGGTAACCTAAGTGATCATAAAAGAAGAAACTAGATTTAAATGAATTTTTAACAGAACTAACTAGATCATAATGTAATTTCTTCAGAATCTTCTTAGTTGTTGATATCAAGAAGAAAATCAAGTAGTGGAGAACGATATATGTGTCTAACTGTTCATTTATTACTGTGTATTGTTGATTATGTAAATGTCTGTGGATCTCTAGAGATTAAAGAAAATTTAATTTAAAATAATGATCACAATGATGAAGTAATTAAATTTTGTTGTTTGCTGTTAGAGTGTGATTGTTTTCTATTAGGTGTTTTGCAAAATTTGATCTTTCTGGATGTTTGAGTCTGTAGGAGTTTAGGTGTTCATTGCATCTAATTTCTAGGTTTCTACAAGTTTGTCCTATATAAACTGAATTACAATGAGAACAGTTTAATCGATAAATTCCAGGTTTCTGTAATTTAGATAACTTTTCCTTTGCATTCAGTAATATAGAACCGTTGCTCATAAAAGATTTGAATGAAATATTAAATGTTACTTTTGCTACAAATTTTCTTATTTTTTGACAATAATAGTCATTTATGTTTCTTTGAATCTTTACAATAAAAAAATACATAAAAACCTCGCCTTTATATTTTTTCCAAACATGTTTTTATTTCTTTACATCATATAATAATAGAATAAATTTTTCATTTGACTTGTTCAATATTATAAGTTATATTATTTTTGCCACAAATTTCCTTATTTGTTTGACAATAATAGTTCATATGTTTGTATTTTTGCAATAATCAAATTTTTCACAAAAACACCTTGCCTTTCAACTATTTTTTCTAAAAAAAATCTGCTAAGTTTGGAATTGTGTCACTCTACGCCACACCAAATATTCCGCCATAAGAAACCTATGGTACATGTGCCCTGCTAGCATACACACGGCCAGAACGAACTGAATGTTCATGTATACGAAATTATACACGCGGCGTACTGGACCCATCTGGCGTGCATACTTTTGGATACACATGGCAGTTAACGTGTTTTAATTACCCTAAATAGGTATTTTTAATAATAAAAAATAGCACTTAATTGTTTCTTACTGATTTATTAGAGGATGATTTCAGATTCACCTCTTTTGGCCATTTTACAATTTTTTTCCCTTATAGATTTACTGATTTATGCTGATCGAGTGTCACATTATATCTAATTTGTAACACTATAGTGTTACAAAATGTTATACTGATACATACAAACCTTCTTACAAGAAATATTCAAGGAGAGATAATAATTTGTTCGTTTTTGGCTGTATGATGTAGGTAAAACTACATTTATGAAGATTTTTGAGATTTCAAAGATGCTAATATAATTTTGATCTCTTGTTTTCTCCTGATGAAGATCTGAAATTTAAATCGAAATATAGAGTTTAACAAAAAAGGATCATACCTTTTATTTGTGACACCGCTTATTGCCTTTAACCAATTTTCAAATAATTAAACTAATGGAGGTTTACTACATTCATAAATATAAGGTAAAACTACCTGCTATTATAGTCTAGTACCTATTATAGTCGGGTACCTGTGCAATGCCACTCGGGTACCCAGGTACATCTACGTTACGAGTAAGTATGGCTTCCCTAGTACCAAACACACTGAACATTTGGTTAATTACATTTTTGTTACATATTGATTGTTAAGCTCCTAATGAATGATAGATTCCAAATATGAAAAAATGTACATAGGGTGTTACTCCAAGAATCGTACCCTTAAAATATCGTCTTTTCATCCTGTACAGGGAGAAAATCGTCAGTTTACTGGTAAAATTTGAACCACACAAAATTAAAATATGTAATTTTTGAGTATGAACTTATAAATTATCGTTTTGACTTTTCACAGAGTTTCGTTCTGCAGTATAATTATGCCAATTGCATTAAAATGTTCAATTGGTGTATGGATTGCCCTTTTGAAGAAAAGTAGTAAAGCAAAAGATTATTATTAGCATAAATTTTACAGAAAATATGAAAATAAGTAAAGTCTATTTTTTATTTAAATGGACTTGTCAAACAGCTGTCAAGTTGGTACCCTGTGCAATCTTTAAACAGTAATTTTCATATTGTCGGATGGTAGCCTGTTTTCTTGACCTTGGCAAAAAATTTACCTTGTGACTAAAGTAACGGCAACGTTCCCCGATTCGTGTATAGGCTATGACGTCACCTGCAAAACATGTTTCCTTGTTGTAAGGTGCACTGTTATAAAACGCAAGTTAAAAACTTCAAATTACTTTATTTTCTTCGAAAATAGTCATTTTTTAGTAGTTATTCGTTTTTTGAGGATAAATTTAACTGTTGCTTGAATTGACTACATTATATCCAATGACGTTTTGCAAAAACTAGGTCTGGGTCCTCATTCGGTACTCTAGTCGCAGCGAAACGCTAAGAAACTTGAAAAGTTGAAATTGTCAAATTGACAAACCAAATTATCAAATTCAAAATTATTAAAATGCTCAGGCAGGTAAATTTATTTCAAAAGGAAGAAAAGAATGAATCATCAAATGCCATAAACATTAGCGATTAAAAGATGTTTCTCCAGATTAAGCAAAAATACAGTTTAATAATCAGATTCCTTGAAATATTCCATGACAAATTCTTAAAAAATGATTAAAAAATAATGTAAGTACCTCTATTTGTCAAGAATAGATCTTTTATTTTCATCATTTTTACATAAAACTAAGAAGGAATCGGTCTAATCCTACATACATAAGATTTATAAGAGTAAATAGCTAGGTACTTACACTTACAAGTCTTTACAATTTTCCAATTTACCTCTAAAAATTGCGTTTATAATTTTTCTAATTTTAAATACTGAAATAAAATGACATTTAAACTAATCGACATAACCTAAATTAATTTAGGAACTATTTTAGTGACTATTTTAGTAACAACTATCACCATAACCAACCTAATCAGTCTTGTTGCCAATCGTTCCCCTAGAATTTTGACTTGGTGGAATCCATCTAAATAAAAAATAAGGTATAGGTATAGATAAATGTTCAAAGCAACCATGCACTTTGTGATGATGTGCATTAAGGTGGGTTTGCATTATACAGCGTGTATCAGAGATGTTGGGTCAAACTTGAAGGGGTGCTTTCTTTTAAAAGATACAATAAGGTGCCAAACATTAAAAAAAATATAAGAGTTTTTGGTTATAACTCGTGTAAGTTTACATCGATTTTGATGAAACTCGGCATGAACAATAAGCAAACAAAGCTCTTTAATTTGGGTATTTCAGATTTTGTAGATGTCTTCCCGTGGCATATACCTAGATGGTCAGGATTGGAGCCACTTTTCCCTCCGCATATTTTACGCCACTGACTTTATTGCAAATGCAAAATTGTTGTGCAATAGCCCAAGCGCAGTTTAAAATAAAAAACTATAAGTACTTATTTAGGTTTATTAATTTACCTTTTTTAAATGTTTTTAAAATATTTTAATTTTTCTCAGGTAATGTAGGGCAATTTACATTACAAAATTGTTGATTTCATTAAAATTTATCCGACTAGAATGTTTATGCAAAATGTTTATTATTAATGATTACTGACATCGCCTGAGGAAACTTTAAATATCTCAAAAATAGTGCGTTGTATGGGAAAAGCTAAAGAATACTTTTTGGTTATAAAATCCATTTTGGCTAATAAACAACGTTTTTGTACTTGCAATAAAGTCAGTGGCGTGAAAGACAGGGAGAAAAATGTGGCTCCAACCCTGAATATTAGATTAGTGACATTTCTTGAGGAAACTTAAAGTAGGTATCTCAAAAACGGTGCGTCGCAAGAAAAAAATTAAGATATACTTTTTGTTCTAAAATGTATGGGTAATCGAATAACGGTTTTGTAATTGGAAAAAAGTTAGTGGTGTAAAAGATAGAGAGGGAAAAGAGGAGAAAAAAGAAAAAATCCCGAATAGGTATCTACGCCACTGGAAGACATCCATAAGATCTGAAATAGCCAAATTAAAATGCCTTTGTTTGTTTATTGTTCATACAAAGTATCATCAAAATACGATTTAAATTTACACTCGTTGTAACCAAAACCTCTTATATTTTTTTAAAGTTCGACACCCTGTATGTTTTAAACGAAACGTCATTTTGAGCTGAAACTTATTTTTTTAACTTAAATTTATGAGAGGAACCACCCCTTCAAGTTTGGCCACATCTCTGATACACCCTTATAAGTGATTTAATTCCATTATACATGGTTTACACATTTCAAGTGCATTGCATGCATGTTCAAATGGTGAAATAAGTGGTGGTATTTTTTAGAGCACAAACAGTCTCTGTTTTAGTTCTTGAATTAACTGAAAATATTACCAAAAAAAAAAAGAGAAAAAGAGAATTGCAGAGCAGCACAGGGTGTCTCTAATAACCTTAGTCCCGAATTAATATTAGAAGCTTTTAAGATCCCAGCAATTTTAGAAATTTGTTTGGAATGAGAATGAAAATCAATTTGACGAATTGTTGGCAAAAATTGAATAGACACTAACAAATTTCACTGACTTTTCTTAGGAAAAGACCACCTGATCAATTCACTTAAATAATGTAAACCCACCATTAGGGCGGGCTTGGTTTGTAAAATTTATAGTCGGGAGACATTAAAATTACACCATTTCTACAAAGCTAATATTTTTATATCAATATTTATACAGTGTAATCAGGAAAATCAGTCTACTGTGCCTTCTATTACGTCTACCAAGGCTTTAGCAACAGTCGATCAGCAGACTAGTTTTTTTTTTATATAAACCAAACTATTTGAGAAAAAAATCAGACTTGTGAAAATAACTCGACAAATAAGGTTGAGTAGTATCAAGTAGTTAGATTTCTCGTGAGTGGGCCATGGTGACACCTCCACTGCGACTGCAGGGTCTATTGTGACTAAGTAGTTAGAATAATTTATGCTCATAGTGTTGAATAGTTTGCAAATTATCTGATCTAGAATTACCCTACCCCCGATTCATATTGTGTGCTCATCACAACTTCTTCAGTCTAGTTTCCAGTTGGTTAATCATAGCAGCTAAAAAACATTTACCCCCCCCCCAACTCTTTAAATTGTGATGGAAGATTTAAAGGTACATTTTAAAATTATATTCATAATGTACAGTGTCCCAAAAATATGAAACATGTTTTTTTTTATGTCATGCTCCTGTTATTGAATTTTTATATTGTCTGAGAAGAAAAATAAAAAAAAGGTTCAAAAATTGGAGTTTAAATTAAGTAGTTTTTGAGTTATACAGGGTGTCAGTAAATACGTGCGACCGACTTCAGAGGGTAATTGACTACATGAAAAAATAATGACAGTTTGCTATGTAAACATATGTGCGCAAATGCTTCGTTTTACAGATACAGGGTGTTATAGGTTTACTTAAAAACTGACAATTATTTATTTATTTGCTCTGAAACCGGTCAAGATATGCAAATGAAATTAGGTGGGTTTTAAGAGAAATTATTGCGCATTTTTTGACATGAAATTAATATTTTTTTTTAATGATCTCAATGGTACAATGACCTTAAAAAATGGTACACCATGAGATTTTCTAACTTAAAAATAGTTATTTCATGCAGAATCACCCTCTGAAGTCTGTCGCACTTGTTTACCAACACCCTGTATACTGAAAATCGCAATTTTCAAAGTTCAAGGCAGAGCACAACTTTCACTTGTTTATAAGTTTTATAACACACAAACTTCTGAATTTAAACACCAACTGTAAAAGCCAATTATTTTTTCTTCTCGGTCAATCTAAAAATCCAATAACATAGGAGAATTCCATAAAAAAAAAACACAGCGATATGTTTCATATTTTTGGAACACTACATTATGAATATAATTTTAAAATGTCCCTTTACCGGACCTCTATTCACTCCAAAAACAAGATTTTCTTAAGCATAGCAGGGTAAAATTGGATAGTCATCTGAGTTTACTCTGTAGCACAATTTTTTTATTGTGTTTGTTGAAAATTAAGAAAGGTCCACTAATTGAGATCTTGTAATAGGAATAAGTAAAATGAGAGGACAGTTCAAGGTGTGAATGGTTGCACACACCCTAATCAAAAAATAAAACATGTATTCACATCACATACATTTAATACTAAATGAAATGTTTGATAAACTTCAAGTATTTTATTAGAACTATTTGTATACAAAATGTTTACAACTTTAGTTTTGTTCTACGCCAGTGACGCCTCTTTGCGTTGTACCTGAAACAGACAAAAAAAATAGTAAATAAAAAAAAAATACTCAATCAAAAGTCTACAATAATTACAGTAGAGTACCGAATACCGATCATTCGTGAACGCACACAGATGAGAGCGGACCTTAATCTATTGATGAAATGCACAAATAAACATAAATTTGAAATATCTACAACATAAATCTTGATTTTCATTTCAGCAAATAGTCCAGTACAGCCCCGTTTTGGCTAGAAATTCTATAGAACACATCCTAAAATTATAAAACTTTAAATTTAGGTAGTCCATACCCTGTGCTTCAAAGTCTCCCTAATGCCGTTAGTTGCTTTTACAGAGGGGGTGAAAACCACTACTTCTCGGGGATGAAAAATGGTTGTTAAAAATTACTGTAGAAATCATCTACTAATTTGAAGTCATTTGCGATTGAAATTTTGTTTTTTTTTTACCACGTTTTTGAACGGTTTTTCACAAATATCTCAAAAGTTTATCACTAATGTCGGTATTCATCAAACTTCAAAATGTAACTCTGGGGTTATATTTTGAATTTTCTGACAGCTGATTGGTCTAATGGCCAAACCCTACGAACGCTACGAATTTTGAACCAATGACATGTTCCAAAATATAACCCCAGGGGTTATATTTATTGATGAATACGGGCCTAAGACCACAATAAACAAAGTTGTAGCTAATAAAAAAAAAGAGAATGGTTTTGTTTATGGTTGCTCCAAACCTATTAATTTAATATGCTTATTAAAAGCCAACTTTTGCTTTTGGAGTAAAAATCGTTCAATCTCAAATTATAAAAAAATTATGGATTTTTTGATAAAAACTGAAAGAAAAGTTTTTGATAGTGCTTAAAAAGACCTTCATTTTTATTTTTCACGAAAGGTCTTAACAACCCCTTCAAAACCACCCTAATTGAAAATATTTGTTAGCCCTTCTACAATTCACTTCCTTAATATTCCGTTAGTAAATTCTGTGAGTTTGAACGATGAACAAGCCTTAATTTTGGAAAGATAACAAAACAATTTAACACGTTGACGACGGAACGAGCCCAAAACGGCCCGTATCGGTTATGTCTGATGTACGGCATACAAATCGTGCATCCTTCACCAACTTACGACGCTCATAATTCCGCCATCTCTTACCACACCGCGCCGTTGAATGTAGCTATGGATAGAGCATAACATGAGTATGACGTGGGTACTGCGAACAGCGTG
This sequence comes from Malachius bipustulatus, assembly GCA_910589415.1. NCBI lineage: Eukaryota > Metazoa > Arthropoda > Insecta > Coleoptera > Melyridae > Malachius > Malachius bipustulatus. Next base: position 9,561,472 of record OU342634.1, read on the forward strand.
CGGGCCTTTTTCGCGCCGTTCCGTATGCAAGTTATATTTTATTACTTATATACGGTACAGGACTTTTCTGGCCCGTTTCTCGGTCTTTTTCATTTGAGTTTTAGTATGATATTGACCATAGATGAACGTAGGCCATAATTATAGTTGTTTGTGAGTCTGTACATCATTTTTTTTTATATGGAAAGCCGAGGTAAAAGAATTGTAAAGCCGGTATTATTTTAATTTTTCCCCAAAATACACGATACGGGCCTTTTAAGGTTCGTATTCAAATTTTTCTCTTATAACAACGATACGGGACTTCCAAGACCCGTCCTGACGCAACCGAATGTTCTCTTGTACCTAACAATGCGGTACGTTACCGGCTTGCACGCCTTAGTTCCGTATTTTTCAGATAGATGACACTACACTCATGCTTTGCATCCGAGCCTTAAAAGGCCCGTACCGTAAATTAAAATGTATCGGTACGTGCCCTTAAAGGCCCGTATCGCTCGAATGAAAACGCCATAAACATCGCTGCCGTCGTCAACGTGTTAAAGTCAGAAAATTTTACAAATTTCTATAAAATAGTTCGTTTTTTCAATATAAGTCAAAAAATAAGGCAGATATGTAAAAATTACAAGATACCAAAATGTTTTTTTGTCACTGAAACTTTTCATTGAATGTTTTTTTTCGTAAGTGTAAAATTGAGGGAGATATGGCTCTCAAAAGTTGTGGCTAGTGGTTGACTAGTACCATTTTCGAATCCTTCAACCCTTGCTACTTTCCAGAATAAGCGGCTGGAAAAAATATCAATCCTACAAGAGTTTGTAGGTCTTGCATTTACCTTTAAAATGCTTTTTGGAAAAATTTTCCAAATTGAGGAAGATCATAGCGATAGCGAAGACTGTGACTAAATATTTAGTAAAAACATTTAGGGCCGGTTGCACGAAAGTAATTAAAAATATTTCAGATAATATACCGTTTTTAAATTTAAAATTTTGAGAATATGGTGACTTTTTTCAAGGATATTTCAATTTTTGTTGGTAATTGACTCTTCTACAAGGGAGTAGAGTTTGTTTCCAGCATTATCAGACCAACATTTTGATAATACAGGGCGTTTTAAAATCGATGATTATCTCACAGATTTTTAATTACGTTCGGGTAGTTTTTATCCCTGAAAACAGGGTTCGAAAAAATCATGATTTTTTTATAAAAATCAAAAATCAATGATTTTTATTAAAAAAATCAAAAAAATCGTGATTTTTTTGATTTATTTGATTTTTTTGATTTCTTTAATTTTTTTCTAATAATGTGGTATAATCTATTTTCCGCTCTTTTACGCTCTCACATCAGATATGTGAGAAGTTTTTGCTTCATATTTTCGCTAAGGCTGACAAGTGGTCGGCACACCATGAATTTTACGTTTTTCTTTTTCCCTTGTAATTTTTTTCTTCACCTTTGGTTTTGTTGAATTATATAATTAAAAATAATAAAATTAAATTAAAGAATTGAAACAAATTTATTTACCAGAATCAGTTAAAATTCAGAAAAGTTAGAAAGATTTTTTATGAATTATACTTATGAAGAATTCTTTAGGGGGCCGAAGTATCACAAAAAGCCCCCCAAACCCTTTCACTATTCAAGAACACATAATAAATAATAATAAAAAAGGACATTCCTTTATTGTTTATTTTTTATTTCCAAGTTCATGGTCCAGCTAAGTGAGATCAAAAGAAAGATGCAGGAGATGACATATAATAATAGATGCAATAATTTTGGTTGTTCCCATAATTACCTACTGCATCTATTCAAATTCAAACTTAAAGCAGGAATACATAAATTATGAAGGTTTCAAGTTTCAAAAGAAAGCAATAAAATATGTTTTCAATGTTTTCATCAATAATAATTACCATCTGAGGTTTATGGTACCCTTCACCCTTCTATCGAGCCTTCTATATAATATGATTTTTGTTGCACCAATTAAAATTTCTTATAGAAAATAAAAAACTCGATAAAAACATAGTATTTCTGATTTTTGATTTTTTTGATTTTAATTGTTGATTAATATAAAAAAATCACTTGATTTAAATCGTTGATTTAAATCGTGATTTAAATCAAATGATTTAAATCGGGCGAACCCTGCCTGAAAATAATCAACAATAAACGAAATAGCATTAAATAACATAAAGTAATATTTACTTAACTTATTTAAACAAAATCCAAACATTTAAATGCTTTAACGTAATTTTTTATTATTTTCTCGCTATCGGGGGTGGTTTCCACCCATAAAAATATATAGTTATTGGCGTTTTAACACTTAATTACACCGAGTGACCTTTACTAAACACGTTCATATATAATTTTAATTAATTATATGGTTCAATCTATTGTATTATATTTTTTCGCTAATAGGGGTAGTTTTCACCCTTAAAACTGTACTGGATGTACTGGACTAAGAACCTACCTATATTAGATGTACATAGTCTGAACCAAGTGCACCTACTAATTTTTGAGTAGATATAAATAAACAATAAACTGATTATCCGGGCTTTTCAATTATTATCCGGGAGTGCCAAGTTCACAACTAATACACGGATAAAATGGCTATTTATAATACAATGGAATGTAATATGAAACTCTTTATATGGGCCCTGTAATCCATCATCGAAACAAGATAATAAAAACGAATACTAAAACTCTATCCTGGAAATTCCTCAAACATTGCATGATTCAGTAGCTCACACAAAAATCTGTTACGCATCTTTTAAAAACTACACCATCGAACCGAAAGGTCGAATTATTACTACTGCCCAGGGTGTCAGAGTTGAATTTTAAAAGAAGTTTTTAACATCTCCTTTGCTTTTCAATATACATATTCAGTTGTAAAACAACACGTTGACCCTTCAACTTTTTCCTGCATTTACAGCTCGGTTTACAGTATTGTTTTTTAGATCAAGCATTAATTCTAATATTTAAAAAAAATCCTTTAAAAATTGTATGGGTTACGAGGTAACACAATGTATGTTTAAACAAAAATCTTGCCACAACTAAAATCGATTATTATTTATAAAGAACTTTTTTTTGTTCTAGGCCTGGCTTAAAACATCGAATTTATCAATAAAACATTGTCAAATAAATTGCAATATTCGTAAATCCCTGTATCAAAATTTTACAAGAGTGAAAAAAATAATAAAAATTAATGCTTGATTTAAAAAACCAGAAGCATACACAGAAAAAGGTTGGGGGTCAACATGTACTCCAACCTCCGTTCCTCCACTCACGCTTCGATTCTCTGTGAATAAAATCTAGCAAAAAGTGTGTTGCCTTGAGAAAGAAATTGGTGCAAAATTTCAATTGAATATCTTGAAGAGCAACAGAGATATTAATAAAAAAAAACTTCCGTTAATATTTAACTTTGACACCCTATATCTTGAAGAGACGTTTAGGCTTCCGCTAACAGGTCAAGTTATGGTTATATGACAGTTTTAACAGTATTCAGAACCAGTAAATCACCTTTCTGATTGTGAGATAAGTTCTTTTGCTTTGGTATCCGTATCCTGCTGTCTATGCCTATCTTGAACATAATGGTTCATCTGCTTAGAGAACTGTTATCAAATTTGGGTAATTCATATACACTCCTTGATGTACACGAGGAACAGCCAAAGGCCCAACAGGGACCCCTGCAGCGGCAGCCCCCGGCCGAACCCGTCACCACCACTGACCTGTCTTCCTTCCAAGTGTTATGGGTAAGTTGGGAGTTTTGACTTGTGCTACAAAATATCTTTTTGTAACTGCAGTTAGGTCAGTTCGTGAGAAAGAGGGCCGATAACAAGGAGTATAGTGTTGGGAGTATTCGAATACCAGAATCGAGATGTATTCGATTCTCACAAGTACTCGCATGTCTCGATTCTCTCAAGTACTCGGTGGTATCGATTCTTGCCGATTCCGACGTCAGAACAGAATTCGAATACTTGAAAAACATTCGAGTACTAGCATTCGAATACTAGATCTCGGATGGTCGCTTCTTGTCTGATGTCTCGGATCGTGGAGCGATTCTCGGCTCGGATGTGGGATCGGCGATTTTCGACGTCAGAAAAGAATTCGAATACTTTAATACGAGTACGAGTACAAGATCTCGGATGTGGAATCGGAACTCCTAATCGTGTCCATATTTATTGCATTGCCGGATTGCCGCTATTATTATTTATTTTTATTATTGTGTTGTATTGTCTACAAACTACTGCAGTCGCTTATAGACTAGATGAAATATGAAATCTATCTATAATCTCACATTCCAAATATAAAATAAAATGTGTTTTACCTACCTAGGTAGTAGGTACCTACCGTATCATCATTCATTGTTTTAATTTTAATTTTAATAATTTTTAATGACTTGAATATGTACTGAATATGGGTACCTTTCGCAGTCATTTAAGTAATTATTTTAATTAATAATTTAACATTACTATTATTATCTTTATAAATTTTACCTATATACCTACTTATACAAAAAGATCAAATTGTTTAAATTTTTCATACAGATCAGGTAGGTACCTGCCCATAATAATACTTGTATCCAACTAACAGTTTTTTGGTGTACTGAAAATAAAATGAAGTTCACATAATTATAAGGTCATACCTATAGGGAGGTACCTAGTTAATATTCAACGCGATCCCGATATACCATAATATGCATATTAGTTATAGTAAAAAAGTTAATTTGTTAAGTTCCGTCTCACCGTCTCCGTCTCGATCCTCGTATTAATAATAATAATAATAATAAGTACCTATAACTAAGACAACTTCGGGTCGGGAAAAGTCAATGCGGGACACTGTGTAGGAGGAATAGGAATCAAGGTCAAGCGGCTTCGACCTTCGACAAGCAGAATCGATCCTTATCCTTGTTCTCGTAGTACTCGTACTCATTCATATCGTCAGTATTCGAATACTGAAGCATTCGAGTAATAGTAGTAGGTAGTAGGTAGTAGGAGTAGGTATCGGCAACAGCCCGATTCCGGAGTCCCGAGCGCGGCAGAATCGATCTTTGGTCTGGTACTCGTATCGTCAGTATTCGAATACTGAAGTATTCGATTCTGATGAGTATTCGAGTACTGAGGTCTCGATTCTTGAAAGTATTCGATTCTGCCCATCACTAAAGGAGTATAATAGGTACCTACTACAGGTAAATTTTTATGACAGTATGTATTCCACAGCGCGGCAAAGTTTCATGATGATTAGTTCCAACTTTAAAGGCTTATATTATTTATGTACAACATACTACCAATAATATAAATACGCACCTTATGGTGTTTCCTGTCCTCATTCTCACCCATTGTGGAATAGGCCGATTTTGCTTCAACTTTTTGGCAAGCTTCCGCTTAATTATGAATGTTTTATGTGCAGACTGAAAATAGGGTTAAATATATGAAAATATGTAACAATAGAATTAAACTGAAGAAGTATTATAATTATTAGACTGATGATTGGATAAATAAAATATGATTTACCATTTTCTTGTTCGACCACCTAATTTCTCGACGTCAGTTTTTCTTTTCCTTATGACCAAAACCAAATTTTAATAAAGCCAACAGCAACAGACGACGATCGACCGACAGGGAATTGGGAAAAGGGATGGCGGAATGTGACAGTCTGACAGTGACAGCGTGATAGTGGCAGCCGACACTGCCCAAGGATTCTGTATAGTGTAGGATAGCTCGATCCGATGAAAGTTTCTCCAGCGGAGTGGGGGTGAGTGACGTCACGGACGTGCTGGTTACATATTTCAAGCATTGCTGCGGTGTATTTTATTAGTCATTTTGTGAATCTGTTGGACTTTTTTTACTTTTTAGTCAATATAAATAAAGGCTAAGGTCTGAGACTAATTCCTCGATTATTATTGTTTGCATCGCAGACGGTAACACGTTACATTTTATGTGAAATTTAATTTTATAGGCAACTGAAGTCAACAGTTTATTTATTTCCCGAGAGATGTAGGTATGTATTTAGAGTACCTACCTAATTGTTGCATATTTTTGGGAAATTCTTTGGGAAGTCTTTCTAGGCCAGTAAAAGTCTGTAATAACAATTCAAATTCAAAGCTAGCGATATATTAATACTTAATTGAAATTTATTTCTAAAAACTTTCCACTTAAAATATGTGTTATTTTGATTTTGTTTCCTAGGTAACCGATTTTAGGTAGGTATTCGATTTTTTTATTGTTTACCAAAATCAGTTTGGCAAAGTATGTATACAGGGTGCACCATATATCCTCTATATTTCTATCTCCTGAACACTGATAAGAGATGCAGGGTCGGTTAAATTAGAGAAAAGATGCGCAATTTTATGGTCATCTCTAATCCGTCAAGTCATACAAGATATCTGTTACCATTCCTGAAATATCCTGAAAAAACTGAAATATCGAAATTACTTATTTTCGTCATATCTTTTTTATTATTGTAAATTTATAAATAGTTTTTTTTGTAGGCTTACATAAGTCGCCAAGAGCTACCGATCTGACGTTTCAAAAATTTTCAAAGCCGACTAGATCCCAAGAGTTCTCATTGTCAACTTTTGTTTTTCTTATGGCCGCCATATTGTTTTTTTATGTCGTTCGGTATGAAAAAAATAATGGAAAAAAAATCCAAAAAATAAATTTCAAAAATTTTTGTTCTTTTTTTTCAAAATTTTTTTGACCGAATATCACAGAGAAATTAAAAAACCATAAGGCAAGCAGTATGACTTCATATTGACTTATTTCAGCGAATTTTTTTAGAATAAAATTTTTGAATTTTTTTTTTTAATGTATATTTATATTTGGTTTCTATTATGTTTTTATATCGAACGACATAAAAAAATAATATGGCGGTCATAAGAAAAACGAAAGTTAACTGAAAACTCTGCCCTTGTTTATTTATTTATTTATTAGTCGGTTTTGAAAATGGCTTTAAACGTCAGATGGCGACTTATGTAAGCCTACAAAAAATTATTTATTAATTTCCAATAGCAAGAAAGATATTCCAAAAAAAAGAAATCTCGATTTTTCAGTTTTTTCGGGATATTTCAGCACCGACGGAAAATAAAAAAAAGTTCAGATTCTTATTAATCATCAAATTTAGCATCTTCCACTCTAATTTAACTGATCCTGTATGTTAGCGTTTACGAGATAGCAATACAAAGAAGGATATATGATGCACCCTGTATAGTTGAATTTATACTATAGGTCTGGACTTTAATTTTTTTAGCTTCTGCAAAGTCTGTATCTAGTTTATTTTTGAGTTTTTTAATTAAGGAAAGTTATTTGAAAAGTTCCTGCCGACTTCCTCATAATACTGACTGCAAGATCATACTTAATTAAATATAATTTGGTGATAACCATCAGTTACTTACCTATATTATTTGTAGTTAGGTACTACTGTGATTTATAAGTTTGGTGGGTAGGTAGGTGATTAAAAAAACCTACAAAGTTTTCAAAATTTATAAAAATACATAATAAAATTCCATAATGCGCACAAACACTTTCTAAACAATTTATAATATAAATAATTTAAAATATAATAATAATTGTTTCTTATATTCAAACAGTCACATGTTCATTTACCTCCTATAATATTCGCAAAATTATTTTTATTTTATATTTTTACCTCTTCTGTAGATTCTAGAGCTATTAAAATACAAATGATCCAGCCAGCACGTGCAACAGTAATAAAAAAAATCAGGTAAAAACGCACAATAAATGAAGAATTTACAGGGTGATAAAAGAACATATCAATCGGTTACACACAGTGTGCATGTAACTGTTTATAATAACGTTTTATAATAATTATTCTTACCACACTAAATTAAAATAGGGTTGAAAATAACACAAAGACACTTTCACTGTAGTTTTACACAGGTTTTTGCACAAAAACAAAGCTCTTTAGCAACACTTCCTCACTGTCAGCACGTGCTTTAGATACAAGGTTCGCGGGCCCAGCACTCCTCTGACGTCACATCAGCCTCGTGGAGTGGTGGGGACGCGACAACATGAGTAGCATAGGAATGGAGCAATCCTATAGTTATATACAGAATCCTTGGACACTGCCGACAGAACGTTCACATCAGTCGACACTGCTGACAGCCAACAATCCATATCCAACGTCAAAACTCAAAAGTCTGACAAGACAAGAAAGATAACTTCTGAACAGCATGCGTTTATTTATATCCCAACTAGTTTTTGCCAATGTAGACAAATGCCGCGTTTGATTAGTGGAAGTCAAATGTTTGATCATCGGAAAATATCGGAATGCTAATAGAGTAAGATCTCAGAGCGATCAGACATAACTTATTTTCACATAGATGAAACCCTATGTTCTCAGTAGCGTCACATGTGCTTAGAGTACCTGCGTGCATGTGGAAGCTTTCCGCGTGACACCTGGGCAGGTACCAGGTGTGAAAGGTAACTGAAAATAATGGTTATTTAACTTAAATTTACATGGCTAATTTTTATATATATTTTGTAGAATATTATTGTAAAGTCGTATCATAAGCGTCAGACACTTTTCATGGGCCAAAACTTTTGTCAGACGCTTTAAAGCTCCACAAAAAATAACTTAACTTTACTTATTTTTACATGTCTGATTTTTAAATATATGTTTGTTAAGACAATTATTATTAAGCTGTGTTTAATTAGTCAGACAAAACTGAGTGACCAAATACCCCTTAAATATAAAAATTATGCAGCCGTGAGTATGAGTGCGAGAGCACTATGCGCATGCGTGTCAGAGTAAATAATTTAAATATATTAAGAATACTTACGGTACAGCTCTCAATTTAAGATTTTTGCGTCTCCATTTCAATAAGATTAATTTCGGCGTTAAGGTAATTATTAGTAAGTATTGAAGTAAATTAATTCATTGAATATATTTGGGATAATTAATCTGTTCAGAGCTATTTATTTTAATAAAAAATTTTATTTCATTGTAACAAATATAGCTGTTGAATAATCATCGTAGTCATCGTCATAATCATTAGAATTAAGAATTAAGTTAGTAAGAATGTCTCACTCGCTCTGACACGCATGCGCATAGTGCTCTCGCGCTCATACTCACGGCTGCATAATTTTTATATTTAAGGGGTATTTGGTCACCCAGTTTTGTCTGACTAATTAAACACAGCTTAATAATAATTGTCTTAACAACATATTTAAAAATCAGACATGTAAAAATAAGTAAAGTTAAGTTATTTTTTGTGGAGCTTTAAAGCGTCTGACAAAAGTTTTGGCCCATAAAAAGTGTCTGACGCTTATGATACGACTTTACAATAATATTCTACAAAATATACAGGGTGTCCCATAATATGTGGGCAATCTCCCGGATTTGGGTAAATTTCGTAAAAATAAATGAAAAAATATCTTTAAAATTAATTCCTCAGAGACACCCCTACAAAGATATTAGCTGTTGAAGTTGAGGGTTGAAAAGAAATTTTTTGCAATAACTTTTTTATTTCTTGACCGATTTTGATAATTTTTGGTTTTATTTTGTATTATTTTGGACTGTTTAGAATAGTGTTTCATAATCTTTGATAGCACATACATAGACCTCGGGATGGCATAACCCCCTCATTCACTTGAAAGAAAACAATAAAAATAATAATTTTACAGTTTTTTAAGGTTAATTTTCTTTTTATTTGAATTGTTTTTTTTTTTAAATTTTTTTACATAAAAAATGTCTCTTTATTTATTTCGATAGAGCGAACCGTTATCGAAATAAACGTCCTTCTAATAGTTGATGCGTCGCATGAACTTTCTAAATTTCAAGTAAATTTTAACAAGATGGCTGATCTATGACAGTAAATTGAGCAGGAAACAAAACAATAACTTAATTAAATACACGTCAGTGTCAAAGATTTCATTTCATGCAGATTCAATTCTAACTGATTTTCTGCGTATTCAGTGTTTGTGTAACTCATTTTAAAATCAGTTAGAATTGAATCTGCATGAAATGAAATCTTTGACACTATTTGACGTGTATGTAATTAAGTTTTTGTTTTGTTTCCTGCTCAATTTATTGTCAAAGGTCAGCCATCTTGTTAAAATTTACTTGAAATTTCGAAAGTTCCTGCGACGCATCACCTATTAGAAGGACGTTTATCTCGATAACGGTACGCTCTATCGAAATAAATAAGTGAAAGGACCCAAATCATATAACAACTGCGCATGGTTCAAATTGTAAACTTTAGAGCTGAGAAACGCACCCAATTTTTATTTTTTATTTGTCAAGCTTTCAAAGCTAGAAACGTCAGTTCTGTCAATGTCATTAAACCACATGTTAGCGAGAATTGAAGTCACACTCAGTAGTCACTAGTCATGTTCACTTATTTTTCAACCGTCAGAGAGTGAAGGTCAGAGGGTTCGATCAGCTGGGGTGTGCTCTTCATTATTTATTTTTAAACAATCGAATCCAAACAAAGCCCATGTGAGTACTGTTTATCCTAATTTATTAATATCTGTTAGGCATTGTGATATCTCAAGAGATCAGATCATATCGTTTAGTTTATTTGTTTGTATTATTCAATTTGGTTTTAATTTGTTTATTTAGAAAAATACTCATGTAAAACACGTGTTTGGTCAAGCTAATTAATTATTCAAGCAGAGCCACATTAAGTTTTAAATAATTGTTTTGTATTCAAACGAAAGGAGATAGCTTGTATTTTATTCCAACCAGCATGTATAATTTGAAACTTCACGTTTTGTAATTGAAAGAATTTTAAAACAGGGCCCCCATGTAGATACTCAAACGCACCTGCAGTAACAGTTTAATAAGTTTATTTCAATACGTTCAGCGACATGCTAGTTTCAATATTTTATTTTATTGTCTAATTTCAAATTGTTTAAAAACATGTGACCACTACCACATTTCATGAATTAGATATTTTCAGTGAATTAATTTCTAACCGTAGAGACATGCTCGATCTCATTTACATTATTCAAATTAACCTAACAGTTTGTTACTTTTTGAGAAACTTATACTTGAATTTTAGCTAATTATTTATTTATTGTAATCTTGAAATTGCACATGCCTTTTGACTAATATTATTGTGGTTATTATTATTTTATCGAAGCACATTCTATTTTAACGATATTCACACTGCTCACTTATTTAACCTTTCTTTTTACTCGTTACCATTTCTTTTCTCATTCTTTTATTCATGAAATTATTTAAACAATTTATTTATTTTGATTGAACTAATTTGTACATAAAACCTCATGTGACTTTATTTCATTTGTGAGAATGCTTGCTTCGATTATTGATTATTATTATTTCCGATCTTTATTTATTTCTAAATTATTGTAGTCAAAAGGGTTGAACCTCATCACGTTTTAAATGCCATGCTTTATTTTTACCTACAGTTCATTCAGCTGATTTGTTTAAATTAATTCATTTCACCTCTTCTAAATAATGAGTTTTGATTAAGGGATAATTTATAAAATAAGGGTTAATTCTAAATTGGTTTAAAGTAAAGTTTATTGAATAATTTAACTTCACATTTCTGCATTAGGTAGGTAGGTACCTACGAGGGGCTATATCTTAACGATCTTATTCACGTCTCTCATACACGTGCATGTTTTTTATTTGAAATGGATTAACAAACTATAAAGGATTTCTTTCTCATAATTCTATATTTTCTGTATGATTCAAAACATGTGCTATAGGGCACACCTTTTATATTTATCATTATTTTGCGATCCACATGACTGCTCTATTTATTTACTTTACAATTCATGCCTGCATTTATTAACCTGTGTGTGTCAAAATGTTTATTTAATCCTTCTACTTTTTGCTTTATGATTATTTACTGCGAACGTAACTAGACCATTTATCGAACCAACCATTTGTGTGTCTCCAGAATAATATTTAGTCGACTCACCTCATTTTTTTATTGTATATGTTTTAACCATTTTCTAACTATAAATTACTGCCGTCCACATTTTATAACCACGTACCTATTTATTATGTTTCGCCATGCTTTCTCTCAGGTCACATGTTTCGTTCTTTTATTCTTATTTTTCATGCCGTTTATTTAACCATTTATTTGATCACTTATTTAATTGATGTCTTATTTAAATTGTCTACTGAACATTTTTGATTTAATTGTTGATAATTAACTTAATATACTATTTTGATTATTTATTTATATTTCATGAACATATCTATTCAACGAAACTGTCCAATTGATTATTGTGTATCTTGTTTTCAAATTGATCTATGTAATTGTAAAGTCAGGTTCTCTCATTTTTCTGTGAAACTAATCAACGTCAAGGTCATTTCTCATTCTTCGTCAAACTCAATTCAAAAGGGTGGATCATTCTGATTGCTAATTGTTTACCGAACTGTTGAACTAGAATGTATGAGCCTTATGTGAATCTAACTAACATTTTCGACCTTGCCAGGGGGGCCATCAACAGCCAACGGGAAGTTTCCTAATCGGACCCCATATAATAAAGGGGCCCCTCCAACTCAATAGGCAGGTAGTTTCCTCGCAGGACCCTGTTACACCGTCTTATACTAACAAAACTCATTCCCACGGTTATCTTAAAAACCTAGATTTCCGTGGTAATACTTCTGGTTTAATATGATTCGCGCAAATGAGTCGTGAATGAGGGTTCAATAGTTTTGGTGACAGTTGTCGAGACGATTGATCTACACTTTTCAGGCCACCGTTGATTCTTTTCATTTCGGGATGCTGATCGAGATTTTTCTTGGCCACGCTCTTTTTACTCGGGAGTCCCAGCGAGCGTAAAAGGCACTGTTAGGTTTCTCTTAGAATAAAGTAGGTGTTTTTAAAATACATTTGTTTCACTAATCTCAAACCTCCCACCTTTTGCTTCATGTCTGTGTATAAAAGAACCAATAACAAGGTAAGAGGTTACTACGAACACAACGGATGGTCCTAACAAGGTGGAAAACTAGACGAACACGAGCCCAGGTAGATAATGTCACGAGCCAAAAGGTAAAACACGAGCAAAGGTAAAAACCCCAGAACGTAAGTAAAGTGATGTGGCCATTTATTTGAAATCGGGGCGGGTTAATCTTTAAATTCAAACATTCAAGAATTCAGGGCGGGAAAACCTCAAATTCAAATCAAACATTTGAGCGGGGATCCAAACAGTCATTCATGACAGACCAGTCGATTTTTCAAACGTCAAAGAGGTTCTTCTTTTTCAGTCATTCAATTTAAGGGGGCCACATTACTGAATTTACTGCGCATGACGCAGGATCTCAATTTTTAAAGGTAGTTTACACTACATAAGGAAACATTTTTTATGTAAAAAATTTCAAATAAAAAGAAAATTAACCTTAAAAAACTGTAAAATTATTATTTTTATTGTTTTCTTTCAAGTGAATGAGGGGGTTATGCCATCCCGAAGTCTATGTATGTGCTATCAAAGATTATGAAACACTATTCTAAACAGTCCAAAATAATACAAAATAAAACCAAAAATTATCAAAATCGGTCAAGAAATAAAATAGTTACTGCAAAAAATTGATTTTCAACCCTCAACTTCAACAGCTAATATCTTTGTAGGGGTGTCTCTGAGGAATTAATTTTATAGACATTTTTTAATTTATTTTTACGAAATTTACCCAAATCCGGGAGATTGCCCACATATTATGGGACACCCTGTATATAAAAATTAGCCATGTAAATTTAAGTTAAATAACCATTATTTTCAGTTACCTTTCACACCTGGTACCTGCCCAGGTGTCACGCGGAAAGCTTCCACATGCACGCAGGTATTCTAAGCACATGTGACGCTACTGAGAACATAAGGTTTCATCTATGTGAAAATAAGTTATGTCTGATCGCTCTGGGATCTTGGACTATAATGGTAATGGTGATCGTCCATAACCGTTCGAGATCGTGCCGTCTCTGCGTGTTCGCTCTTTCTCTTCGCCGTTCTTCTAGTCAAAATGTAAATAGCAAGGGCTATAAATTCTAATAGCAATAATAAAGATGTGTTGTTTTTGTTTTACTCCATATTCTAAATTTTATTTCGTAATCGAAGTTTTACGCGTACGTTCTTCGCTGTTGGTTGTTTTGTCTATGTTAGTTGCAGATGGTAGTAGTGTTGTGACAGCAGAGTACAGACACGCGGTGTAGAACAGCACATAATAATTATTAGATTCAAAAATTAATTTCAGCAAAGCGGCATGCAAAAAAGTTATACATTTCGAGGAAACTTTTCTTTTGCCGCTTCTCCAAAATAACGTTGCAAACAATTTTCCCAATACAATAATTTAGGTTTTGTATGGTACCTATATAATTTCAAGAAAAAGATCGAATCATCATTATTTGACAAATAACAAACAGTTGTCCAATTTTCTTGTAACGTAAAAAAATGTACTACAATATACACGTCCGTGTATTGGTGTTTATTTTATTTTATTTTATTTCATCTTCACAATAAACCTAGTTATTACACTTCCACTGGAATTTTTTGCTCCAAATAATTTCCACTAAATCACAATAATCTAATCGCGGTCTCATTTCGTTAGTTTTGAAACACTTTTATTCTATTGATTTATTGTTGAAAGATGAGTTGGATTTGTCACTAGTAATTACCTATTATCATTTGCTCACAACAAATATAAGGGTGAAATCTGTGGAATATAAACTAAACCCGAAGAGGTTATTGTCTCGATGCAAACCTGAGGTGAGCTGTTACTTGCTTCAGTGGTTTTCCTTTATGTACACAAGCACACACGTTATTCTTCGACCAGTTCAAAAGTACGAGCGCGGTTATAAAACTTGTAAAAAACCAATGGGAGAGCTAGAAGGTTGTAAGAGAGCTTGGCAAAACCTAGTTGGGATATAAATAAATGCCTCTACCCCGTTACCTTTTTAAGGCTCCCCAGAGTGTAATGTAGACCTATATAGATAACACACTTCCTATTCTGCACTCATGAGCATGAGTTACTGACAAAAGCAAAGATTCAGGGATGGGCGTCTACACACCTCCCTTAAATAATCTACACGTGCGTGTAAAATATAGGTAGAATATGTCAAATATGTAGACAATGTAGAATATGTAGAATTTACATGTCAGCTGTCAATAGTGTCAATCAAATTACATATTATAGAAACAGAAAAGTCAACTGTCAGGTTGTGTTTTGCGTTTGTGTTTGCGTTTGTATAATGTATACCCATTAATGGCGCATATACAATATTTGAGCTTTCTTGGGATTTAGGTTCTAATTTTAATTTGCCACTATAGGTTTTTTGCAGAACAAATTAGAAACTTTTGCACAGCATGCGAGACAAAGACTGAAGAGACATGGACGGCACCGTTTTGTCCTTATTATGAATTCGTCACCATATCATATCAGTCACACCCACGCTACACACATACTGTACGAAAATTGAAAGTTATATTTATTCTAACTGGTGTTTTCTGTTTGTAGTGAACTGAAATTTTAATGAATTAGTAGGCAACCAGAGAAACGTGCGTGTTAATAGTCCTTGCTACTATAGTAGCAGATTTCTCGTCACGGATATATTATGTGAGTTTTATAATACATGCAGAGGTTTTTAAAAACTACACACCGATCCCTATTAGATTCATTTTAAGTGAATTATCGAATTTTTGACAGTGTATTAAAGTGGAAATTAATACACGAATTAAGAATTAATGACACATTTTTTTCACCCTAGGCCTCTTTTGATTTATAATTATGTTTTTCTTGAATGACTTATTTTGATTAAATAATATTTGAGCTTTCTTTTGGGATTTAAGTTCTAATTTTAATTTGCTATTTATAGGTTCTTTGCAGCGTGGGTCTGACTGATATGATGATATACTGATGAGTCTATAATAAGGACGAAACGCTACCGTCCATGTCTTCAGTCTTCGCCTCGCATGCTGTAAGTTACTAATTTGGGTCTTTATTTATATCTGCGGGTCCTACAGTTTCACTATAGCACTTATATATAGGGGTGGAGGACATACCTATAGTAACACCAGGAAGGTATTCATTTGCTTTGCAAATGCATGGTTAGCAAAAAAACGGCCCTAAAAATAGGTTTTTGGAGTCCGGTCCTGGTTAATACCGCGCATATCACATTGAATTCACCGCATCGTGAAGCGACGGAATCTGAACCTAAAACACTGTGCCTAAAGCAATCAGAATCTTCAATTTTATCACTCTGACATGAACTTTTTGTTTGCTCACAGATATTTAACTTTGCATTCTTAAGATTTTTCTAAATAAATATGAATTAAGGAAACACAATATGAATTCATTAAAAAATAAACCGATTTATAAACCAATAATAAACCCATAACTATAAATTATCGATTTATGAAGGAAAGTGGGTTATACAGGGTGGGAATAAATATATGTACTACCCAACAGGGATCTCGTAAACGGTAAGAGATACACAGAGGGTCTGTGTTAAATTAAAGAAAAGTTTCACAATTTTATACTTATTGAGAATCTGAAACAAAATCCACTTCAGGCGTTGCTGAAATATCCTGAAAATATTGTGGAGAAAATGGTCTTATGCCGAAAAATACCTTTTGGAAAAAGCCTCTGATGTGGTCCAGCGGTTTAACGACTGGTTTGATTTGTTGAACTCTCGTTCAAAATACTCTCCCAACTGTTCAGGAAGGAATGCTTTTGATGTAGATATTACCTGTGCGGTTGAGTACCCATCGGGCGCGTCCCCAGGTGGCGGATAGGGGGAAGGCCTTACAATGAGCGTAAGTGAGTAAGGTTAGCACATTCACTGCCAGAGCATATTGGTGACGGTTGACAATGTGCCGCCTTTTTTTTTCTTGTAACCTGCTAATGTAATGTTTGTTTTAGCTAGTAGACACTAAACTAAGTTGAAATATAGCGTTTTTTGCAAAAAAAAGTAAGAACGCCCCAGGGGCGGTGCCGGCACAGGACAAGTAATTTGCTTATTATACGACCTGATATTTCTGTTCAAAAATTTTTTAAATATTGCTATAAACGGACTGGGGCGTTCGCGACGTCTCACACCTGTATTATAGCACTCGCATAGGCGTTCTGTGCCATGTGCCGGTCAACGCCACTCGGGCGGTCAACATCATATTTTTGTTTGTTTTAATGTTTTGAAATATTTTTTGCAAAAAATGTATTTTAAAACTAAAGATTTTAAAACTAAAAACAGGCTAAACATTGATTGTATAATATAAACAACAAAAATACATAATGGGCAATTTTTTTCAATACAAGTCCTCTACAATATGCCCCGACACCTGTAACAAGAAACCAAACTCAACATGTGGAAGTTTAGACTTTACTAAAACCTCCTCTTAATAGAACGAACCGATCCAAACTGTCCTCATGAAATTATCCAACGTTGTATTGAAGGTATACATGAACGCCTCTCGGGCGGTGGCGGAGTTTTTAGAGAAGTCGGGTGACCGCCTCTGGGGCGGTCCCGGCAGTGAATGTGTTAGCAGTGGTGATAAAGCTCGTCGGAGGTAAAATTCTAGACTGGTAGCTCAAAACCCTGCCGCGGACCACCTCCCCTATAACCTGGTTGTCGTGTCGTGACTAAAGGTCTGCACTAGGGGAAACGGCACCAGAGATGTCCGACTGTGGACTATCTGATATACCGTATCATCTGTTGTCGTGGTCTCGTTCCGCGCACAGAGAGATGCGGGGGTCTCGGCTCAATCGCCGGAACCAAGAGGAGACAACCTCACTAAAAAAAACCTAAATCCTAAGGCGGGGGTCCAGGCTGATGGGATGCGTGACTGGATAGAAGACCAGCCCTACTGGATTCAACCTTGGGGCACCCCACTGTATCAATCCCCTCACCTTTGCATGCGGGGTTCTGCATAGGTGGAACACCCTTCCCTAGCTACTCGTGAGATCAACCATGGTAAGAAATAAAAAAACCAAGAAATCGCGGGACATCACCGCAAAACAGACTGCTGACCGAGCGGGGCTTGTCACCCGTCAAGACAGTCGGCAATCTAAACAATCCTTGTGCTCGAGACCACCTCGAGCGCAAGAAGAATGCCCACTCATGGCAAGAAAAGGAGCATCGACACCCTTCATAGGACCAGAACCATTCTGTGGCTTCGAAGATACTTTCTTCAAGCAGAATTCCAAAAGGAAGAAGAAAACTGAGAGAAACTCATTGGAGGAACCTCTCGGGGTTGAGACAATCCAAAGAACTTCTCGGGAATTTTAACCGAGAGAATTAACAGAACACTGACGGGATTCCTAACGAGACATTGCAAGCTCAAGGAACACCTGAGGAAGTTAGGCATAGAAGAAAATGGCGTCTGCAGATTCTGCGGGAAAGGAGACTTCACTAACATACTGGATCATAAAATGATACTGTTTATCGAGTCCATGAGAGTATACGTACTCATAGTGAAATATGATTCCCTTCAAAAAGGGATTTTACTCCCAAGTAGATCAATGTTGGAAATCTACGATTATTTAAAGGAAAAATACGGTTTGGAGTATATAGGGTGATCAGTAACTCGCGCACTCGGAGCATGATGCGGTAAACTTCACTTTTTAAGAGTGGTAAATTTTCTTATTGCAGTGTTGTGTGTTGTAAGTTCTTTTCTTCCAAAGATATGACCATTTTTGTAAAAATTAAAGTGACAACATTGCACTGAACATGATGTGAATAAGTTCGGGTTAGATGCTATTGTTATTATTTTTATTTCCATAGCAACGAAGGCATTTGAATATTTTATATTCTAAGTTGAGTTTAGATGTAGACTTCAAATTTCTTCAGTTTTAGGTATTTCATCAATTTCAAACATTCTCAATTCCTCTGTAAAGAGGTTTTGTGGCAAAAAAAATTTATGAATTATATGGTATCCGTGCCAGACATTACAGTAAGCTGAATTTTTCATTAATTTTTATCACGGTTATTAAAAAAATTAGCTTCAAACTCGGATGAGGGAAGCTCTGGAACTTGAAAACCAACCGTTGGATTCAATTTTTTTTTCCAGAATATCCTTAATTTTAATGGGCTCTATATCGCCCTGTATTATGATTGCGCGAGTTACTGATCACCCTGTATATTAACTTCCAAGTTAAACCAAGATGTTCTTGAAAACTTTTTTGCTAATATTCGAGGAATGGGTGAAAGAAATTAATTATCTTCGTAGTCCGAACAGTCATAAAAAATATCCTTATAATCCGAACAGCCTACCTTTACATGCATACATGTTGATAAAAGTAATAGGATTGTCATAGAGCTCGTCAGATTTAAAACTCCAGACTGGCAGCTCAAAAAGCCCTGCCGCGGACCACCTCCCCCCAACCTAGTTGAGTGTCGCGACTAAAGGTCTGCACAGGGGTTATAACGATGCCGGAGAACATCCGAAAGTGGACCTCCGAAAGACCGTAAAACTCTGTTGTCGAGGTCATATCTCGGGAACAGAGGAATACAAGGGTCTAGGCTTTACCGCCTGGACCAAAAGGAGACAACCTTTAAAAACCTAAATCCTACGGCAGGAACCCAGGCTAAAAGGATGCGTGGCTGAATAGGATATACATCAATCCCTTCTGGATTCAACCTCGAAGAAGTGGGCGCACCTTCGAAAATAAATGCCTACCATACATATGGAGCTCTGCGCGAATGGTATTTCTTTAATAGCTCCATTACTCGTGGGCCATATGGACCAAGACACACCTAATTCAAAAAGGGAAGGGGATTCTGAAAAGAAAGACCCATCCAAAAAACTCTCAGGAGCCGCTCGTAGGAAACTGAGAAACAAGTAGAAACTACAAAACGAGGGGGAAACTGGAGAACCTAGAAAGCTAGGGTTGAAGGTGAACCCCAGTGTAACAAAACCCGAGACCAGCAAGGAACCGGAACAATGTAAAAGAAGGAGAACCTTCACCAAGGTTCTCAGGAGTGCAGCTTAGAGGGGACTTTCTCATGGTTTCTTGCGCTGATCAGGCTACAGAGGACTGGTTGGTGCGGGTGGTCAGGGAAATCGAACCCTGGTCAGGAGCGAAACTCGGCACCAAGGACGTTCCGAAACCTATAAGAGCACTAGTGTGGATACCAGGGACCCAAGAGGAACCAGAAAAAAAAATCAATAAAAGACTGGGAATTCAAAACCAGGGATTAAAAACCAGAAACGTGGATCCTAGTGGACAGAAAACCTGACACAAAAGGTCAACAACTAATTTTCCTCATGGGAGAAAATAGAGCAACTTCAATGCAGACCTTACCTAAACCTAACTGGGGTGCTGTTCAAGCGACTAGGTGGGAAAAGGGAAGAGGGATCAGAGGAGATGTAACTGAAAAAGCTGAGTAAGCACCAGCTGAGATGGGTAATTGGACTTTTAACAGGACACTGCCCGCTAATGAAACACCTCTCAATAATAGGAGAAAAAAAATATCCCAGATTGCAGGAGTTGTGGGGAAACCCCATACCACCTAATGTGTGAATGCCCAGCACTAGAGGGAACTAGACTTCTAGTATTTGGGACCGAAATGGCAGAACCAAAAGAAATAGAACAAGCACCCATTGGACTCGTTCTGAAACACTTTCAAGAGACGGGACTGATGAGCTAATTATCCAAAGGGGTACAATAAGCGCAAGCTTCAAAACAAGGGCTTTGAACCTTGTAACCTATGTTTTTTTTAAATTTATTTAAACAAGTCACATAGCGCGGTGCCTTTCGTCAGAGAGCATCTGTCATGGGTTGAACTTTCCCGAAGCAACAGAAAAACAAAAATTGTGTTTCGTTAGGCGCCACTTATTTTTATAAAAAAATAAGAAAAATTAATTTTAAGCAGTTTGCACTAATTAAATTATTCTGCAAGACAAAAATTAAAAAAAGACTAAGTTTGAAAAGATTTAATTATAAAAATAGGTAAATGACTATTGTAAATTCATGTAATAGTAAGTAGGCAAGTGATAACTGATATTAGAATTATTGCATTAATTTGAGATGAGCTTGCACATAGCTATGTTCGGCTTTACAATGTTAATAATCCAGTTTATTTTATTACGAGGTGATTTTAATTAGGATGATAAGGATATTTATAACTATTTTAATAAAGGAGAAATTTACATAAAAAGTGTTACATATAAAATATGTTACTCATAAAATACGGAGCAGTTGATTATGTTCCTTAAAAAGGAAACTATCGGGGAATCAACTTTATTAATCTTTAAACAAGTGTGAAATAGGTAATTTCAGAGAGATTCTAAAAAATGGAAAATATTGTCCACGTGATCTCACTTAAAACAATTCGAAATAAAAAATAGGATAATCTGATGAGTGATCAAAGTAATCCAAGTAATTTGAATAATCTGAATAATTTGAATAATCTGAATAGTTTGAATAATCTGAATAGTTTGAATAATCTGAATAGTTTGAATAATCTGAATAGTTTGAATAATCTGAATAGTTTGAATAATCTGAATAGTTTGAATAATCTGAATAGTTTGAATAATCTGAATAGTTTGAATAATCTGAATAGTTTGAATAATCTGAATAGTTTGAATAATCTGAATAGTTTGAATAATCTGAATAGTTTGAATAATCTGGCCTTGAATCCGGTGAGGGGCGTCCTGCTCAGGGAAGTCGATCCACCGCCAGGTGTCCCAGCACTCAAGGGAAGGCCTCACAAAAAAATATAGGAACTCGACGTCAGCACGGCTCTTCCACCACTATTCCAAACTATCCCTGGCTAGGAATACTCTAGTACGGCCACCATAAAAAAAAAAACCTGCAAACGCAAGTTCATATATGCTCCATTTGCGGAAGAACGCAAGTTCCAAAGTTTTGATAAAAAAACGGCAGAGAGCCAATAAAAAATATAAGCTACTTACCCAATTTCATTGGGGTTTCTTTACACTACACTAAACCCAAAAAACTCTACTAACAAAAGGTTGAGCACGCTGATAGAAACAACGATCGGCAACTAGACACAATAATAACTAGGCGAATGACATAAGGAGATTATTAAATATATTGTTAAATTCTCACACGACCAAATACGAAGACCTTCCTTAAATCAATCCCATTCGAGACCGCCGTTTCTCTGCTTCCCTCTCTATCAGCCACCTTATCAATTCCACCTAAAGATACTGAATTAATGCGAATAAATCATTCCTTGTTTACCAACAACGAAATAGAACCTAAACTAATAAATTTCTATAATAAAATGAAATTGGGGAGTCTATTAATTATAAACGTATCGCCAAATAAATATTCCTTGGTGCTATTGTACCATTATAAGGAACTCGTTAGCCAAAGAAATAAATCTTTATTTTGAAATGTTACACCCTACCCTAGAAGTAATAATAATAATAATAGGATTGTGTGCTTGAGTTTGAGATATGTAGGTAATGCAAATCTTTTAGCAGACTGAACGAAAGTTACGACATCCAGAAAATAAAAACGACCGAATGCATGGAAAAGGTTATTCGATCGAGACAATAGTCTGTTTGAGCATTTTTCAGTTTAGTCAGTCTTCAATTTTGTGCATATCTGTTACATATGATTTGATCATGGCTATTAGCCATGCAGGGTCCTCATAAAACATTAACGCTTATTTTCTATAAAATTGCTTCATGATGTTCAGCAATTCGCGCGCACTCGAAGTAATGATATATTCACTAATCCG
The DNA here is from genome assembly GCA_910589415.1 of Malachius bipustulatus. Taxonomy (NCBI): domain Eukaryota; kingdom Metazoa; phylum Arthropoda; class Insecta; order Coleoptera; family Melyridae; genus Malachius; species Malachius bipustulatus. Next base: position 9,584,084 of record OU342634.1, read on the forward strand.
AATATTCGCTACTCCGAACAACCATGTGCCTGATATAATTCGGATTAGCGGAACTCTACTGTATAACTATACAATGAGTTCATTGAAAAGGTAAATCATTGAAATAGAAATTAATTGTTCATTTCTAAAGAGTACAGGGTGAGTGAAACTCCATGTCTCATTCCTATTATATCTTATATATATATATATATATATATATATATCTCAAAGCAAATGCTTCACCATGATGTCAACATCACATCAGAATATCCTACAGATCGTTCTTTTCCCCATGATCGACGAAACCAATCATATTGTTACGGGTCTCGCAATAAATAAATCACCACCAAAAAGTCTTACAAATTACTTTATTCACTAATCCAAATTATAACCTCTAATTATTATTCTTCTAAATAATCAAAACACAAACAGCTGACTACAACACTACTACTTGCACCTTGCACTTGTCTATTCTTTCTATCTGTCACTACTGGCTCCCTTACTTCACACTTCACTTCTGCTCTGTCTATACTTCAGTCTTCACTGTTTCACGTTCAGGATACTACTACTCCTGTCTTCAGCCTTCCGCTTCACTCCACGTCCGAACTAAAACTGTTTTACGCAACCGCGAGGCTACTCTTATATAGCTCCCCGGACGGGCAGCGAAACAGTAGGTACTTTCTCGAACGTTGCACCCGTCGATTCGTGGATTCTGGAAATGTCAGATTGTTCGGCGTGCCCACTCCAGAAATCCATAGAACTAACGTCTGTCTGTCGATGTGTCACATGACATGTGACTGGAACTGTCGCGAACATGTCATTGACTAATCCAGTATAAAAAAAGAATGTAAACAAACAAGCAAATCGGGGACTAGAATGTTAAAGGTTAAAGAAGCAATTACTAGAATTTTTCCAGAGCGGTGTTCGTTATACTGCCCCCTTTCTATTTTCGAGCGTCCCGCTCGAACGGACTTATTTGCTGTCTCCACAGTAGGGTGCCAGACGATTCAGGTGGACTACCTTCATCTTGCACTTGGGGGCTCCGCTCCGCTGTATCCTATACACCACGTCGTTTATCCTTTTAATAATTGTGTAAGGCCCTTCCCAGGATGGCATAAACTTAGGCGACAAACCCTTCTTCCTAGTTGGATTATAAAACCACACTTTGTCTCCTTCTGTGAAGCTGCCGGAGTTTGCCTTCAAGTCGTACCTCGCCTTCATTCGGTCGCTGGCCAACTTGATCTTCCTCCTGACTAGGGAATGCACTTCTGCCATGGAGTTTCTTAATTCGTCGACATAGTTTCTGATCTCCGATGGTGGACTGCTTGGTGAACCGTACACCAAATCACAGGGTAGCCGAATCTCCTTGCCGAATACAACTTTGGCTGGTGTCTGCCCTGTAGTCTCATGGATGGCTGCCCTATATGACATCAGCAACAAAGGCAGGTACTGGTCCCAGTCTCTCTGATTGTTGCTCACCACCTTCGACAGATGTTCCTCCATTGTTCGATTAAACCGTTCTACCATACCGTCAGATTGTGGATGGAGAGGTGTAGTCCTTGTCTTGTTTATCCCGAGCAGTTTACACATTTCTGCGAAAACTTGGGATTCAAAGTTTCGTCCTTGATCGGAATGCAGCTCTAAAGGTACGCCAAATCTGCTAATTAAATTATCCACCAAGACTCTCGCAACTGTAGCAGCTTCTTGGTTCGGTATGGCGTATGCTTCAGGCCACTTGCTGAAATAATCCATGGCAACCAGGATAAAGCGATTGCCGCTGTCACTGATTGGAAAAGGACCTGCTACGTCTATGGCTATCCTCTCAAATGGGGCTCCGACGTTGTACTGCTTCATAGCACCTATCAGTCTTCTGCTTGGGCCCTTGCTTGCAGCACATTTCTCGCACTTACGGCACCATGCTTCGACATCGTCCTTGCAGTTCACCCAGTAGAACCTCTCTCGAACTTTCGCTAGTGTTTTGTTTACTCCGAAGTGAGCTCCTGATGTACCTTCATGGATCACTTCGAGAATCTTCGGAACTTTACTCCTTGGAACCACCAGCTGCATGACGATCTTCTTTCCGTCGGCACTCTCCCAGGCTCTCTTCAGCAGACCATTTTCGATTTGCAGCGACTCCCATTGTGACCATAGAGCTTTATATTCTGGGCTACGTGGAGAAACCTCTGCCCACGTTGGTCTCGGTCCATTCTCTTCTTTACGTTTTAAAATGTCTCCGATGTCTTCGTCTTTTTCTTGCTCTTTCCTGCATGCTTCTATCGTCCATGCTGTATCTTCATTGATCACGATCCTTCGAACGCACTCTTCCTTCTGGCTATCCTCAATCGGCTTAACACGAGGCGCCAACATCAGCTTGGGCCTCTGACGATGCTCCGATGACCTGCTCTCCTGCTCATCATTTGCCGGTGGCGGGTTTCTGATGAAACTGCCCTGACTGTCACTCCGGTGCTCGAATCGCCTGAACGGGCGTCTTTCTTCGTTCCAGTTCCGCTCATGGTTGCGACCATGACCATTATCATCACCAAACCGCCAGCAGCCACCGCCCCGTCTGAAGTCTCGCTCACTCCTCGAGAAACCTTTGCTCTCCACTCGGAAGCTGGGCCTTTCGCTCCCGTTTCTGTCTCGCCACGAACCAGATGTCTTGAAAACATCTTGTCGCCCTCTGATGTCTTGGCTGTCCACATGGCACTGCGGTGTTCTGGTGGAACCGAACTTAGGGGCCTTGATGTCGTCAGCCAGTATTCGCCCCTCCACACTGGCTGAAATTAGTTTTCCTGCTGCGAACGAAGATCTTCCCGTTCCCGATAGATACCTCTATCTCTGGTTCTGCTCCTTTCCCTGTCTGGTCTTTGTTCCAGGGATCCACTACTTCGATGAGTCTGCTCACCAGCCTTACAATTGCGTATGAAATGAAAACTGGAACCGCAACGGTAGCACTGTTTCCTGTTTTCGTCCCTCCTCGGAGTCCAACCTCTTTTCCCATTATTTAACTGCTCAGAGAGCTTATCCACCATCATTTTACTCAGCCTTTCCAATATGGTAGTCACGTCCTCTTCTTTTTCTTCATTGATTGTCACTGCTCGTACCTTGGAGAAGTTCCTACCATTGGACGCCTTTATTGCTGCGTCTATCTCAAGCGCTCTAACTAACGCTTCGCTGGACTTTGTCAAATGTGACATGCGCAGGATCTTCTGTATTTCAGTGTCTCGTATCCCGTTGACAAATGTTTGCGAGGCTAGTTGTTCCTTGAAATTTTGCGGCGAGTCTGGGTAGGCTTGATGGACAATCCTGTTGACATCAGCTTCGAACTCCTGTAGCGACTCGTTCGGCTTCTGCACTCTGCTCATCAACTGATTTTGGAACACCTGCTCCATATGGCGATTGCCGAATCGAAGTTCTAATGCTGCACTCAATTGGTTGTAATTCGAGTGCAGTTCTACCGGCAGTGTTTGCAGCATGTCCACAGCTTGCCCTCGAAGAGCAAGAACCAGTGCCGTTGCCTTCTCTGTGTCGTTCCACCCGTTGGCCATGCATGCAGCCTGAAACTGCATCTTGTACGCAGTCCAAGGAGTTGTTCCGTCGTACGCTGGTGGTTTCACTTTCGCGCCAAAACTGCTAGTCGGTACGGCACACGGAGGATGCTTCACCTCAGAACTTTCGAGAGTTCTGAGTTTATTCTCGATCTCCTCTACCAGCAGTTTCGTTTTCCGTTCTACTCGATTTTCTACCAATTTCACTTCATCGCGAACACCACCGACTTCATCGCGAACACTGTCAATGTCTTGTTTCACTTTGTTTAGTTCACAAACATAATCGTCTCTTTGCTGCAGGATAACTTTTAGCAGCTGCTCCTCACTATCCTTCTGCTGTTGCATCAGCTTCTCTTCTGTGTCTTCAAGCTTCTTAATGATGTTCTTCTGCTCTTCCTGGCCGTCTTCAAGCTTCTTCATGATGTTCTTCTGCTCTTCCTGGCCGTCTTCAAGTTTCTTCATGATGTTCTTCTGCTCTTCCTGGCCGTTTTTGAGCAGTAACATCATATCCTCCAACATTTTCTCAGACATTTTGTCGCTTCCTATTTCCTTTCCACTTCTTAATCTACCCATTAACTAATTAATCTTCTTGCTGGAATCCGTATCCCGCTTCTGACACCAGTTGTTACGGGTCTCACAATAAATAAATCACCACCAAAAAGTCTTACAAATTACTTTATTCACTAATCCAAATTATAACCTCTAATTCTTCTTCTTCTTCTTCTCCTTTTTTGGCTTCTACTTATGTACTTAGCCAGCCTCACTTCTTTTACTAATTTTCGTTTCGGAGCCGACTGTATATCTCTATACGTCTGGAACTGGGTCCATGGTCTGCTTCCGTTAACTTTCTTCCTCTATTGTTACTACATAGCACTGTTCGGTATGGGTGCATAGACGTATACTGTATACTTATTGAACTCTTGTAATCTTCTCTGTACGGGGAGGTTGTTAGTAAAACGTCACAACAAAGGACAAACTTTTCTCTCTCTGCGGCATTCACAGAGCCTTGGACAATACCGAAATATGCCTTGGATAGGTTCCCAGGATCTAGGAGGGCAAATAATAACAATAGTAAAGGATTAATACATTGATATAGGTAAGCGTCTTAAATTCCTAGATACAGTTTTCCAACTGTAAAGTTCAAAGTAAATATATCATATTTCCCTATATACTGACGTGGTTGTATATCAGGTAGTGATTGAGTATTTTCGAGATTTTTGAATTGATCCCTAATATGACTGATATTGATATGACTGATATGACTGATCATTGATGGGGGCTGGTAGACCTTCATCTATAAGTTTTTGGTATATATCCCAATGATCAATTCTATTAATAGGACATTCGAAAAGTATGTGATTCAAATCTTCTAATTGTCCACATTCGCAGTAGGGGTCGGGGACTATCCCCAACTTGAAAAGGTGCTTTTTCACGTTGCAGTGGCCCGTACGCATTCTTATTATAGTGGTGCAATGTCTACGGTTAACCCAGGGGATTTCTAAGTACCAGGGCTTTGCTGGAAAATGGTCCTGTATACCTATGTACCACTTAGCTTTTTCCGGATCTTTCCTTTGCCATTCTTGGTGCCAATCTTCTCTGATTTTATTTTTTAATGTCGGGAGGATGTCTACTTTGTCCAGTGCTATTCTCCTGAGTGAACCCGTTGAGCAAGCTTCCTTTGCCAGGTCGTCGGCTACTGAATTACCTTTTATACCTGTGTGGCTTGGAATCCACACCAATTCAATTTCTATATCGGCATCTTTTGCTTCTAGTATCATTCTCTTCGTTAATAGGGTTATGTAGGAAGTTTCCGTTTTGAAATTGGATCCGCAAATACTTTGTATCGCTGATAATGAATCTGAGAAAATTACGCTCTTATTAATATTTCTTTCCAACACATAATGGCATGCTTTGTTGATTGCAATTATTTCTGCCGTACAGATTTGCGTGTCCGGATAAAGTTTGCACATATATTTATATTTCTCCTTTGGGACGTAAACTCCTATGCCTACCTCCCCTGTTTCTTTTTTAACTGATCCATCGGTGAAAATGGCGAACCACCCCCTCCAATGCTGATCTATCATTTCCAGGAACTCTTGGTCATTCTGCTCTCCCTTCTTCAAGCTTGTGCGTGTGAATTCTTTGTTTTCTATTTGGATGTCCAGTTCAAATTCAAAACAACTGGGAATTTCTGATTTATGTAGTGTGGTTTCCACCGTTTGGGTAAATTTCAACGCGTGTATTATGTATGGCTCATCCTTATTCTTCCAGTAACCCTGTTTGTTCACCACATAACCTCGCAATTTCTCCACTACTTCAAGTATCGGATTATATTTGGTCGCTTTTAATTTGAGGAGGTATTTACTTGCCAGCCATATCCTTCGGTGGTTTAGGGATGGTTCAGCACATTCAGCCAGCAATGCTTTTATCGGGGTACTTTTCATACAGCCGGTGATAATTCTTAATCCTTGATACTGAGTTTTGTCCAACTGTTGTAGGAGGTACTTGGGAGATGGCTTGAAAAAGATGCTTCCCCAATCTAGGTGCGCTCGAACTATTCCATTGTACATCATTTTAAGTATTTGTGGGTCTGCGCCCCACCAGGTGCCGCGACTTACTTTCATGATATTTATCCCTCTTTGCGCTTTTCTTATGTTATCCATTATGTGATCTTTCCAATGTAGGGTTTGGGTAACTGTAGTGCCTAGATACTTTATCTTGGTCTTCCATGGGATCGCTTCTGCGTTGTAGTATACATTGGGGTATTCGGTCTTACATGCTCCTTTTCTAAATATCATTGCCGCTGACTTTGCCGTAGATATTTTAAAATTCAATTCTTTCAAATTTTCTGCCAATGTTTCTAGTGCGTTGTTCATTCTATTTATCAAGTCACCTATTTGTTTCCCTGTAATTAATATAACCAGATCGTCCGCATATTGTAGTGTTTTGATATCTTCCGGCATGCCCTGTTGAATATTGTTTACATAAAGGTTAAACAGTAGGGGGCTTAGAGGGGAGCCTTGTGGGATTCCTGTCGAGATGTTTATTGGTCCATGCGTTAGTCCTGCATTATCTTTAATATATGTATGTCTGTCGTTGAACAAATTAAATACTACATTGCCCAGATAGCCGACTCCTGCGATATGTAAGCCTTTTATTTTATTGCATAACTTGTCCAGTAAGACTGTGTCATATGCTGCTTTTAGGTCTAGGAATACTGCCAGGGTGTATTTGTTGCTACTAAATCCTAATTGTACATATGTTGTCAGGTAGGTTAGATTGTCTGTTATGCTCTTACCTTTTCTAAAACCTGTTTGCAAATCTGGAAGCAGTTTTTTGTTTTCCGTCATCCAGTCTAATCGGTTTTTTATCATGACCTGTAGGATCTTCCCCGGGCAGGAGGAGATGGCGATGCATCTGTAATTCTCAGCTTGGGTGGGGTCTTTATTATTTTTGAGGAAAGGGTAAATCAGATATGTTTTCCAGTCAATTGGAATTGAACACCCTGCTAGGCATCTATTATATATTCTTAGTAGTCCTTGTACTGCTACTTCTGGTAGGTTTGCTATCATTGAATATGAGATTTGATCTAGCCCTGGAGTGGTATCTTTTTTGTTTTTTAATGCATAGTCAAACTCCTGTTCTGTGAAGGGTTTTACATTTATTGTTTGTTCCAATTGAAAATTAGGGTTGATCATGCAGGTTGACAATTCTATCATAATTTGGGGGACTAACTGAGTTGAAGGTAGGGGATTTGGAGTTGTTTTCATACTGTAGTTCCTGGACATTGTCTGTACATACTTCCAAATTGTCCGCACTGGTGTGTTTCTATTTAATTTACTGCAGAAATTTCGAAATGAATTCTTTTTCTTTTCTTTGAGTGTTCGTTGGGTTTCCGCTATGCCTTGTTGTAGGTTTAGATATGTTTGTAGGTTGGGGTCCTGGATATATTCTTTCAACTTCCTCTTGCGATTGGTTATTGCCTTAGTGCAATCTTCGTCCCACCATATAACCGAATATTTGTTGTTATTTTTGGTTGTTTTAGTTACTGGGATCGTCTTATCTGCTGCTTTATCAATTATTTCTCGTAATTGTTCATAGTTTAGTTCTACTCCGCTTTCTTCAATTTCCTCTGCTATAATTTCTTTATACTCTGTCCAATCTGCTTTTGCATATATTTTTTTAATCTTCCCTGCTCTTTTTTTAACTTCATGCTGGCCTATTTTGCAAACGATGGGGAAATGATCGCTTGTTCCTGTATCTGGATGGATTTCCCACGTTATGTCTGTCGCTATGTCTGGTGTACAAAGTGTCAAGTCGACTGCACTCTTATTTTGACCCGGCCTGGTTCTTCTTGTTGGTGATCCATCGTTTAGTAGTACAAGGTCTGTCTGTTGTAATATTTTCTCTATGACTCTGCCGTTATAATTTTCTGTTCCGCTTCCCCATAACCTATTATTTGCATTGAGATCTCCAATTAAAATGTAGGGGGGGTTAACAAGTCCTAATAGGGAGGTCCACATATCCACTGTGATTTTTTTGTCTGGGGGGCAGTATACAAATATATAATTAATTTTACCAATTTTAGTAACTATTAATTGGACATCTGGCGGGAGGAATGGTGCCTCTATCTCCAGAACCCTAAATATGATGTGGTATTTTATAGCTATTCCTAAACCTCCGTATCCATCTGTACGGTCTTGTTTTATAATATTATATCCCGGTAGCTTCATAAATCTATCAGCTGTGCTCCAAGTTTCACTCAGGAAAACTACATCCGGATCCAATTCCTGGATCATAGCCTGTAGGTTAACCTTATTCACCCTGAAACTGCGAATGTTCCATTGTGCAATCTTAATATTCTGAAAGGTCTGTGTCATCAATTTGTGATATAGTTAGGACGTTTGCTTTTATTAATTTTTTCATAATTTCTAAATTCTCCTTTTTTTCTTTAGTATTCATGCTATTAAGGTCTCTTAATAGTGATCTGAAATGTTTAATTATGTCTGTGTTTTGTGCCTGCGCACTACTTGTACTAGCTGCAATATTTGAGATTAGCGATTCCCCTTGGTCGGTTGAATCGCATTCCATTTCCTCCTCACGCTGCAGATATACTGGTTTGGTTCTCGAAGTCTGACTTCTGATTAAACATTTATTGTGTGCTTCTTTGTCATACCCTGGTTTATAATTGCTTTCATTTTTTTTTGGGGCTGTTGTAGTGCTGTACTATATGTTCGTTTTGTGGGAGTATGTACTTTTCTTTGATCTACTGTTATGTAATTGTCATTGCTATTTCTGTTTTTACTATTATTGTCCAACCCTATTGTCCGTCTACCTAGTGTCGGATAATTATCATTTCTACTAATATACGGTCGTTGTGGTCTAGGCTTAGGTAACTTAATGTTGGCATCATAAAATGATATATTTTCAAAACACATAATTTCCCTAAGTTGTTTTTGCCTGATATATTCCGGACATATTTTATCTGTAGACCTATGTTCTGTTGACCTGCACTGCAGGCATTTTTTACTTTTGAAACATTCTTTCTCTAAATGCACCTCTGTACAGTTGTAGCACCTTTCTTTTCCGCGGCATTGTTTTTGGGTATGTCCATACAATAAACATTTGTAGCATTGAATCACTGGGATAATATACGGTTCTACTCGCATGGGGACATTATATATACGAACCTCCTTTGGTAAGGTCTTACCTGAGAAGGTGTAAAGGACACTACCGGTAGGTTCATACGTAACCTCTTTTTTAATTTTATCAACGCATCTGTGTTTAAATCTCTTTACCTCCAATACTCCAATATCGTTCGTGTCTGTGATCTCTTTCAATTCTTCATCACTTATATTTTTATCAATGTATTTTACTAGTCCACGACACGATACCAGATTATTCGGGACAAACAGATTATAGCCTTTATCCATCAATGATTTATTTTGAGCAAATTCATTAGCTGTCTCATAATCTTTAAATTCTATTGCTAATCGATTTATTCCCTTTCTCTGAGTTTTTACAATTCCATTAAATTTTAAAGCTAATACATTCTTTGCAATGCTTAAATGATGATAATTTCCTATGTTTTTATCTTTTGCCTCAATCATCACCTGATATGGACCCGTATCTGTACTGGAAAAAAGATATTTCTTTTTTTCCCGTACAATATCTCCTACTACTTGGCTTTCCCCCCCGCCTGGCGGGGGGTCGACCCCATCAGGGGGCATTGTATAATTCTTATTCTAAGCTATAAAATAATATTGTATTATTTTTCTTACCGATACCCTTTCAAGAAAATAGCAGGTAGGTTCAGTTTAACAGAGGATGGGGTTAGTATTCCGCGAACTCTGACTTTTTCTCTCAGCTTTGCGAATTTCTCAACCTCTCACTTCAAGAGTCACCGAACCATAACCTCTAATTATTATTCTTCTAAATAATCAAAACACAAACAGCTGACTACAACACTACTACTTGCACCTTGCACTTGTCTATTCTTTCTATCTGTCACTACTGGCTCCCTTACTTCACACTTCACTTCTGCTCTGTCTATACTTCAGTCTTCACTGTTTCACGTTCAGGATACTACTACTCCTGTCTTCAGCCTTCCGCTTCACTCCACGTCCGAACTAAAACTGTTTTACGCAACCGCGAGGCTACTCTTATATAGCTCCCCGGACGGGCAGCGAAACAGTAGGTACTTTCTCGAACGTTGCACCCGTCGATTCGTGGATTCTGGAAATGTCAGATTGTTCGGCGTGCCCACTCCAGAAATCCATAGAACTAACGTCTGTCTGTCGATGTGTCACATGACATGTGACTGGAACTGTCGCGAACATGTCATTGACTAATCCAGTATAAAAAAAGAATGTAAACAAACAAGCAAATCGGGGACTAGAATGTTAAAGGTTAAAGAAGCAATTACTAGAATTTTTCCAGAGCGGTGTTCGTTATAATATGTAATTTAATAAACTAAACAACATGTTAATCGTAAGACTGCAATTTGTAATTTCAAACGAATATATACAGGGTTACTGGTAACTGGATACATTCCTTTGGTGATCTGATAAAACAAGAGGTAAGGAGTAAATTAACCCCAACATGCACTATACAAAACTCAATAGATTTTGAGATATTTCGATTTTCAACTTTTCTTAAAAAAATGGTTTCAAATGTCTTGAAATGTAATTTTCAAAAAATCTACTTTAACTTTTTGATTTTTTTTTTTTTTGCTGGAATACTTGTCCAATACTATGCTTCCTTCTGGAATAAAAAATATCCTGAGGTATTTCGATCGTGTGAAAATTTCAAAGAAAAACTTTCACAAACTATTTTTTTTAAATAAGATTTAAAAGTTTTTACAAGTTATTTTCGCAAAATTGTCAAGGCAACTTGCGTACAAATTGTTTTAAAAACTTTCTTAGTGTAGTACCTATCTAACAAGGTACGAATCTTGTACAAGAATAACAGAAACTCCCCGCTATGTACCATTGCCGAGGAACAAATCCTTAAGTCGAGACGTTTTAAAAAAAATACGACCCTGAACGGGGGTCTTAAAATTCTCTGATCCGGCCCATTTTCAATAGGTCGTATTTGGGGGTGACGAGCTTCGTCCCTACCAAGTTTCGTCCCGATCGGTAAAACTTTCAGACACTTTAGTGGCTATTACTAGGCTATTCCCGAAAAATCCCGAAATTCCCGAAAAAATGACACTTCCCGGGAACGGATCCCGCTCATTTTCAATAGGCATCGTGCCACGGTGCGCCTCTTCAATTGAGCAAAATTTCAACTTTCCCACATGAAAACTGGCGGCTCTAGAGTGTTTCCTAGCAAAGTAACAGACAGACACAGACAGACATTTTTCGGGCACAAGAATACGTATACTTACGAAACTTCTGTGACTTTGCTAGGAAACACTCTAGAGCCGCCGCAGTTTTCATGTGGGAAAGTTGAAATTTGGCTCAATTGAAGAGGCGCACCGTGGCACGATGCCTATTGAAAATGAGCGGGATCCGTTCCCGGGAAGTGTCATTTTTTCGGGAATTTCGGGATTTTTCGGGAATAGCCTAGTAATAGCCACTAAAGTGTCTGAAAGTTTTACCGATCGGGACGAAACTTGGTAGGGACGAAGCTCGTCACCCCCAAATACGACCTATTGAAAATGGGCCGGATCAGAGAATTTTAAGACCCCCGTTCAGGGCCGTATTTTTTTTAAAACGTCCCGACTTAAGGATTTGTTCCTCGGTAACGGTACATAGCGGGGAGATTCTGTTATTCTTGTACAAGATTCGTACCTTGTTAGATAGGTACTACACTAAGAAAGTTTTTAAAACAATTTGTACGCAAGTTGCCTTGACAATTTTGCGAAAATAACTTGTAAAAACTTTTAAATCTTATTTAAAAAAAATAGTTTGTGAAAGTTTTTCTTTGAAATTTTCACACGATCGAAATACCTCAGGATATTTTTTATTCCAGAAGGAAGCATAGTATTGGACAAGTATTCCAGCAAAAAAAAAATCAAAAAGTTAAAGTAGATTTTTTGAAAATTACATTTCAAGACATTTGAAAACATTTTTTTAAGAAAAGTTGAAAATCGAAATATCTCAAAATCTATTGAGTTTTGTATAGTGCATGTTGGGGTTAATTTACTCCTTACCTCTTGTTTTATCAGATCACCAAAGGAATGTATCCAGTTACCAGTAACCCTGTATATATATTATAAGAAAAGCAAAAACGCTTTAAATATTCTAAAAATAGGTTCTTAAATGGGATTGAGTAGGTTCATGTTAATCCTAATTTGCATAATTTTTCCATATTTGGCAACCAAAGGAATGACGTCATCGATTCTGTTTTCCCAGAAACATACCTATATTTTTGCATACTTAAAAAGAGCTGATTTTTCTGAACAAATGTTGTGAAGGAAAAAAATTATATTTTTTTCCGTTAAAGCAAATAAGCAAATTTGTAAAACAAAAGATTTGAAAATAGGAAAATCAAATTTTGCAATTTTTCATTGTGCGTAAACATTTTTCAAACTCACATGACAACAAAACAATATTTGTCACAATAAAGTTTAATTACTGACAGTTGCGACTCTGTTATTTGTATGCAAAGGCTACTTGTTTAAATTGTAACGATTGTAAATTTTTGATAATTTTTATTTTACAAATTTGCTTATAAATTTGTAACGGAAAAACATAGCAATTTGTTTTCTTTACAGAAAATGTGTTCAGAAAAATCAACTAATCTTTTTAAGTACGCTAAAATATAGGTATGGTTCTGGAAAAACAAAATCGATGAGGTCATTCCTTCAGTTTCCAAATATGGGAAAATATGCAAATTAAGATTAAAATGAACCTTATTCAATCCCATTTAAGAATTTTCATTTTCAGATTTTTTCTATCGATTTTTCTTTTCTTATAATAAAGAACTGAGATATCGAGTTTCGATCACCCTGTATATAGGATCAAACACACAATGATTAGCTACTGGTAACAATGAAATTCTTATTTACTACAATTGGATGATAATTATTATTATAGTCCAGTAAAATTAGACAAATAGAATCCATTATGCACTCAAAGCAGGAAAAAATGGAATTTTGTTTGGGTGTTATTTGGGGTCGAGTGAGTCTAAATCCAAAAATTTGTTTTAGGAGATGAATTTGTTTTTTTTTGCATTTTAAAACGTTAATTAACTTTTTATCCGAAAACATGTAACAACTTACTTTACGGAGAAAAAAAATTGTCTACAAATTTGCAACTATGCAATTTTTTCATATTTGCAATAGTTAATATAAAAGTTGCTCTCAGAAACTCTGACCAAATGTAACAGATCCATAGGGCATAGAGGCATATGCGAGGAAATTCAGACACCGTCGACTCCACAAACACTTAACCAGGGTCGGAGGGGCAGATAAAGAAACGGCGGAGCACGTTCTCTGCCATTGTCAAGGACTAGCTAGGTCCCGGTTTCTGTGCCTAGGCGCTGAAAGACCTACGCCAGAGAGCTACATTAGGTCTCCCAACAGACTCTGGAAGTTGGTAAAACAACTAGAGCTGGAAGAGGAGCTCTAACTATAGGGAGGGCACAATAGATCTCGCAACAGGTTCGCAGTGCACACCTACAGAAGGCCTCCCACTACAATCTACAATAGGTAGTTAATTGAGGAACATTCTCTACAAAGGACCCCACAAAATCCTTTTGAAAATTGGCTCCCGGTTAAATTCTTTGTAACGAGTTAAAAACAAATTAAAATCACCACTTTCCATTTCGAACATCTCCCTATTTGTACCTTTCATGCCTCAGACAATTTCAGAAAATAATAATATACAGGATGTTCCTGTTAAAATAATGAAGGAAATTTCCAGAAGAAACTAATTATGTTTTTGAGGTCCTAGGATCAATAGTTCCCAAGTTATAGCCGCTTACATCCCTAAATACCCTGTTTACATATTCAAGCCCATGGAGACTCTTGATCACCATAAACATTTGAATTTAAGCGGTTTTTTAAACACAGGCTGATTTCCATATGCCCTGTTTGGGATCCTTTCCATTGCAATGATTCCCTGTGTGTACTTTTGCAATGAACTTACTATACAATCACATCAGATAAATTGGAAAAAAACCTGGAAATAATTGAAATTCTTATGCTCAATTGAGCCAAATTTTTAACTCTGACTTAACTAAAGTAGGGCTTAGTTTTGATAACATCCTTTGTTGTAGCAAATCTTATTATGGTTATAAAGTCCTTACTTACTGTTAAACTGCGGTTTAGACAATGACAATGGTGTAAACGGAAATTAGAGGTCATGCTGTTTGAAATTTAAGTTCACACAACATTCTTTATTTTTTTATGACTCAATTTTTAATAATACATAAACTGTTGATAACATTATTTAACCGTGAAGATTTAATGGTATTCCAGGCCAACATATTGCATTACTTTGTTCCAAGTGACGATCATAATTAAGTTGTACTGCCGTCTCCATTCCTATTATTTTCTTGTAATTTTCACCATAAATTGCTTTCATAGCGTCCCTTCTCTTTTCAGCTGCAATTCTTGGCTGCATCCCCTGATCTTCAGTATTGTGTTCATCTTCAGTCTGTTCCTGTCTCATAGGAATATCCCTCTTTCCATCAGTATTACTATTTTTGATTTCTATATCCTCAACTTCAGATAATGAACTTTCCTTTTGATAAAGCAGAGTCCCTTTATTGTAATTGTTGTCTTCATTGTTTTCCACCCACTGAGCATAAACATTTCGCAGATGCCTGTGAAGCATTCTGTTTTCAAGTTCTAAACTTATCGCGCGTGATTTCCAGTATGAAACTTGTTCGCACTTTTGCCATTCAACGATCTCAGTAAACGCGTCATTGAACTGACTATTTGATGGTTTTAGTTCCATGTTTATCGAGTAATCTGTTATATCGCAAGTAGAAAAGTGGGCATGTAAATTTTCGATCGATTTCGTACGACGTGAATGCCTTAACTCTGAATAATACCTCGTTATGCTTCTCTTCCGTCGAAGTTTACGTCTCAAATTCTTCCCTGCTCTTCGCAATCGCAAGGGCTTTAAACACGATTTTTCTAGATTTGCAGTCTCTTGCTTTTTTACATTTCTTGTTAATATTTTATCGACAGCACCCATTGAGATACACACCTGATAAACGATAAATATAAATATATATGTAATAATTAAAGGGCATGCCTAATAGTGTAGTTAAAAATATTATTAAAAACTAAAATAAAAAACACGAAACACGGTTATGTTTATGTTCTTCCTCTTCTTTTTCTTCTATTTCTATGGCTTGGGCACCTTTGTGCATACAGCCAGCTTCAAATGTTTCTATTATGATTTGGCCAGATTTTGATATCCTAGCGATTACCAGTGCTTGTAATAATTAACTTAGGGCCGGTTGTTCGTACGTCAGTTAAAAATTTTGAGATAACTACTGATTTTAAATTGCAAATTTTGAAAATACGGCGAATATAATTAATGATCTTGTATTTTTAATCAGTAATTAACTCTTCTCAAAGCGAGCAGAATTCATTTTCAGAAATATCAGACCAATGGTTTGATAATACAGGGCATTTTAAAATCAGTAGTTATCTCAAAATTTTTAACTGACGTACGAACAACCGGCCCTTAAAGAGAGTTTAGTATTTGGACAAAACACAACAAAGGAAATGACTTTTCTGTCTCTGGGGCAACAACTGTGGCAGAGCATTAACAACACACCCGACAGTTGCTTTCTGGATAGATCGCAGGATTAATTATGTTTATGTTTCTTTTTTATTAACCAAAGAAAGAAGTGAAGTAAGTACCAGAAACAGAAACAGACACTACAGAAAGACAGGAAATTCACAACGACCAATTGACAACTGACATATATCACAATCTTAGAGTAAGTACACAAAAGGAAAGCATCAGATTTCAATACACGTTGAACACTGGGCCCGTTTCAATGCCTTTAGATGTACATTGACCTTTAGGCCAGCTTTTTCAATCGACGGTAAAAGCTTACTCGAAGTTGACACTGGCATCGGTTTTCAATCGTAATATAAGTAATAGTATAGTAAACTATAACTTTTGTAGTTTCACTCACTACTGATTTTTTGTGTGGTTGGTATGTATAATCGAATGAGTCGATATATTGTCTATTCTCAATTTTTGAAGTTTGCTCTTGAAGTTTGAAGTTTTCCTCTCAAAAAACATGATACAAAAGATACAACTACACAAGGTTATGTCAGCTTGAGACTGAAAACTCGTCCGCGCTGCTCCGCTGCGCATGACGTCACTGTGGTGATTGCAATCCAAGCTCTAACGAAAGAATTGAAAATATTTTAAGGCGAAAGTCAACATTTGTGGAGTGTGATGAAAAGTGCTGGTGCTTACTGTGATATGATACAAATCATTTATACGTAATTGCCTTTTTTGCCTATGCTAGCAAACTAAGAAAATATCTCTTTGCCTTGCGTTTTTCTTGCGTGATTATCACACCCGCACTTACCGCACAATGAACCATTTTTGCTAACAGACAGTCAGGTTACTGAAGTCAAACTAATTTAAATCTTCAAACATCGAAATTAGCTGCTAAAATGAGAATTTACGCCTTACTTACGACATTACATAATTTCGATCATTGAACCCTATGCTGCAACAACGTTGTAAGTGCTAAAAGTAAATTTTGCGGGAAATCGAAATAAACATTTTTTGTGACCCAATATAATATATCAGCTTACAAACATTAATATATAAATTACTTATATTCATTAATTAACATTAATATTAATATATTAATGTTTTTAAGCTGATATATTATATTGGTGTACAAAAAATGTTTATTTCGACTTCCCGCCAAATTTACTTTAAGCACTTACAACGTTGTTGCAGCATAGGGTTCAATTATTTGGTGATAAACTCAATTCAGTCACTATTTTAAGCCAAAACCAATTTTTTCAATATTCACTTTTCAATAAACTTTTATTATTAAATTTATTTTTCTTATTAAACTTATGTTTTTCTAACAAAACACCCTCTGATATCTTGTGAGCGAATAGAAATAAATCCTTAGTATGTGGTATCGTTTTATTTACGATGAAGAGGAGAATCCATTCTTGACAAAAACAATGGGGATTTCTATTTAAAAAAATATGATGAGTCACAGCTCAAAAATGTGATTTGATAAAAAACACGATACAAATAAACAAGGTATATCAGCGCGCAGCCTGTGACGTCAGGGTAGTGATAGCTATACAGTAATAATAATGACGTAAAGTTGCGATTTAGTAGCTTTATTTCGACGTTTGAAGATATTCCAATAAATGACTTCCACCTTCAAATATTTTCAATTCTTCCTTTTGAGCTTGGATTATAATCTCCACAGTGACGTCATGCCCAGAGTTTTCAGTCTTACGCTGACATTTGACAGTCCTTGTGTAGTTGTACCGTTAAAGGCCCCTTCACATTCGACGTAAACGCAAGCGCAACGAAAGTCGTAATATTAACCTCCCTGTCCACATTGAACATAAACGTTCATTTGACATCACCAAGCAGAAGGCCATATTTTTGAAAAAAAAAGAAACAAAGAGAAAACGTAACAAAACATAAATAATTGTAATAATTAACGAATAACGATGTTAGACGCTTAGACAAGGGTCTAAGGTTAGACGATTAGTTTATTGTCAACCTACATCTTTCCCAAAAACTTCTACCAACGCAAATAAGAATTTAGGTTAGAGAATCGAAGGAGCATGCGCAGTTGGGAGATATCAATTTATTTTCCGTAAACATAACCATAATATTGAAATATTTCAACATTACGTAAAAGGATTGCGTCGGCCCCAGTACGTGACGTAACCGTAAACATAAGTTTTTTCTTATGTAGCACCAGTCATAAGGTAACATAGCACTGAATCTTGTGGTTACGTTACCGCTTACGTTTACGTCGAATACATATGTGAAGGGGCCTTAAATGGATAAAAAATAATTTTTTTCTGCGACGGGCTATTTGACCTTTTTTCCCCGTTGACAGGTAGAAAAATGCCTCATTATATGAGCTGCATCTTATCGGGGAAATAAATGAATTAGCAGGGAAATAAATGAGTACTTATTTCCCCGAAACGGCGGCATAGGTATAGCTACTATTAACACTCAGATATCATTAAATTTATATCAAATTTAAGTTACCTTATTATCCAAATTGCAATTATTAAGGGAATTTTCATAATAATCACTATCCATATTATTAAATTCACTCATCGAAAACTAACAAGAATCTTTGCAAAACTGTCTTCAAGTTTAATTACATTAATATGACGTTTATGTAATAATTAAATCGTTTCGTTACCCAGGCAACGTCAATTACGATAAAAGACAGTTTGAAAATCTAAGTTTAACATAAATCATTTTTCCGACATAATTTTCAGTTATCTAACTACGTTTTTCGACATTCTAACACTGATATTTCTTCTCGCAGAAAAAAATTGTATATTACACACGAGAAAAAAGTGCGATTTTAGCTCTCGATGTGTTTGTCCCCTCCGCTAAACGCGTCGGGGACGAAATCACATCTCGAGCTAAAATCTATCACTTTTTTCTCTTGTATAATAAATAACTATTAATGTCGATGAATCCACGATACACATGTAGGTATACACGGATGCCGATTGCTGTTACTATTTTGGTTATTACTGCGCAATGACGTCATATGTGGTTTTATTTTGACTTAAAGTATTAATCGCGGCGAGGTTGCTTATAAAATAAATGTCAAATTATATTGCTTCCGCTTCCATCCTTTTTGCTTGTGGTTTTCTTTGTGCTAGATCTATTATAGAAAAATCTTTTTTTTTTTCGAAAAAAGTAAAATGAAATTTTCATAATTTTTTTAATGTTATTGATTTTTGATTTTCATGTTTTTTTTCGTACCAAACGACATAAAAAACAATATGGCGACTATAAGAAAAACAAAAGTTGACTATGAAAACTCTATGGGAATTAGCTGGCCTTGAAAATTTTTATTAAAGCGTTAAATGGATAGTGGTTGCCGACTTATGCAAGACTACAAAGAATTATTTTTTTCCCCGACAATAAAAAAGATATTATGAGCAATCTCATGTGTAATCTTAGAACCACGTGACGTCAGAACACCGGAACGCAGCCTGCGCGTCATCGTCTATCGGCATACCGTGTATATAATGTGTATCGTGGAATTCGTGGATGAATCGACCTGTTTGGGGATTTTGAAAAAAAAAATTGCAAATAACAAAGTTATTAATAATTTGCGGAACTTTATCATCTTACGCTGCATATACAGGGTGGTCCAACTTAAAACGTCAGGACTTTACCAAACGATAAAAAACGTTAAAATAATGCCAGTTTTTCTAATACACTTATAGCCGGGAAAGCTTCCTTTTCAAGATACAGGGCAGGGCGTTGAAGTTTTGGGAAAATAATAATATGTTTTGTGAATATTGTCAAAACGGCTGCTTTAAAAAAAAATGAAATAGGGCACGCAGCATGAGCTAAGTATCTTTCATGATTTACGGCTTATGGTGATAAATTGCGAAAACCAGCGGCGGAGATATGGGTGTGCCATCGCCCCTTAAAAAAAAAAAATTGGCGCCACTGACTGTATGGCAAATTTAATAATACTGTTCAATGCCCCATGCTTTTTAGAACAAAAAAGTACTCTTTAATTTTTTTCTCAACGGGAACCTTTTTCGAGATAATTCAGGTTTTCTTAGGTAATATCCGTAGCCATTTTAAGAATAATAGACAAATTCTAATCAAATAACTTTTACTTAAATAATTAAATAACAGAAATAAACAACATCTAACTAATGTAACAATTGTCAGTAACCATAGAGTCAGTGGCGTCAATTTTTTTTTTTTTTAAAGGGGCGATGACACACTCATATCTCCGCCGCTGGTTTTCGCAATTTATCACCATACCATAAGCCGTAAATCATGAAAGATACTTATAGCTCATGCTGCGTGCCAAATTTCAATTTTTTTAAAGCAGCCGTTTTGACAATATTCGCAAAACATTATTTTTTTCCCAAAACTTCAACGCCCTGTATCTTGAAAAGGAAGCTTTCCCGGCTGTAAGTGTATTAGAGAAACTGGCATTATTTTAACGTTATCTATCGTTTGGTAAAGTCCTGACGTTTTAAGTTGGACCATCCTGTAGAATCCTTGCCTTAGATAATGATGAACTCTCTTTCATAATCTATAAGCTTCTTGCTTTATCTTCTGAAATTTCCATGAAATAAAAGTAAAAACGTTGTAAGTTTAAAGGCCGAGTTATTGCCACGGCTTTTAGGACCATAAAAAATGAATGATGAATGACATGACGTAGCGTCAGTTATTAATCAGTTGTTTTCAAACGTCAACAACAGCAGCAGACAGCGGCGCACCATGTCATTGCATAAAAAGAAATAATGGAAATTTTACATACATTTTCCATTCAGCACTTCAGGGGTGCGTTCCAGTAGACGCACTGACGTCCGGGTAGGTGTGTGACGTAACTCCCCAGTCCGTATGACGGCTTTTGGAACGGTCGCGGAGCGTCTTTGTAAGATCTGTCATATGTCATTAACCGAGTGTCAACCAGATGTCATCCAAAACCGCGAATATAAGGTTTGTTCCAACATACGCGAAAACCGTACATTGTACCGTCCAGATCATGCGCAGAAAGAGAAAAGCGTTCCAACGAACTCGTGACGATTTACTGGACGATCCCTGTGGCGTTCCAACAGAGTTAGGGACCATTCGTGAATCGATTTTCGTACGGTCATATCGATACTCGCTTCAAGCTTCGTACGCTCTGGACTGACTTGCGCATTAGTCCGTTTGTTAGATTTTGGGATTTGTTTTAGGTTAGTTCGCTGTTTCTGTTTTCTGTCATAGATTTTATAGTAGTACTACTGGATAGAGTCTCGCTACACTAAATTGTGCTTTCAAGTGGTGACAACATTAAAGAGAGATGGCGAAATTGAGAAGCCAAAGCAAATGACAGAGATAGCTATCATTGTAGGCAAAAAGCTGAAATTTAACACGGGCAGCATAGGGAAATGAATGGTTTTTTATTAATAAAAAAATATATAAACGCAATTTATTTATTAAAGGTATTGTAAAAACGAAATATAAGATAAAAGAAGATATAGGTATGCTTACATTTAAAATTGGTCTTTGTTATTAGTTGATAATCAGGAGAATATGATGCAGGTATCACTAAAACTTTTACACTTTTTATAATCTCATAATTATTATACTATTTTATAAGCAAAATGCCATAAAAATTGATGTTTTTGACAAAATAACTATGTATTTGTGACATCATTTTAATTTATAAAACAGTAAATTTTGAGATTACAGAGTGTGTAAAAATACATATTTGATACACTTATTATTGTACCTAATCTCAAAATTTTACTGTTTTATAAAATTTTACTGTTTATAAATGATGTTAAAAATACATTGTTTTGTCAAAAACATCAATTTTTATGGCATTTCGCTTATAAAACAGTATAATTATGAGATTATAAAAAGTGTAAAAGTTACCTTAGTGATACCTGCATCATATTCTCCTCTGATTATCAACTAATAACAAAGGCCAATTTTAAATGTAAGCATACCTACCTATATCTTTTTCCATTTCAAATTGATTGTAGAAGAATTGTTTTTAGTTTAGTGTTTGGTAGAAAGCAACAAAAATGAAAAACAATAACAAACGCAAATGAAAAAGTAAGGTTAGTTTCAAGATGATGATCTCTGATCAGATGCGTTCACAAAAACCGTTCCAACGCGTGCCTAACTTGGCATGGTTACGAAACCGTGCAATATTAGCGCTTGCGCACAAAATCGATCTAACCGGTTCTGTGACGGTTCCGGGACCGTACAAAAATAGCGTGTTGGAACAAAAGGTATTAATTACTGTAGGCTAAACAAGTAACTATTGTGGCGCCACCAAGTAGGCAAATTTGACACTTTCATGCGGCAAGTCCTGCGTGCCCGCTGTTCATTTTAATGTATTTGTTATTATTGCAAACATGAGGTCGTTCCGAGTATACAAAAATCGGGAAGTGTTTGTTGTACACGAGTACCTTAAATGCTTGCGATTACATACGTATTTATTACTCCTGAATCTTTTTTTAGATAGTAAATTAAAGTTAAAAATTTTAGTTAATAATTTAAGGCATATAAGTAATACTAATAAAACAATAAATACTGCTATAATTTTTTCGAGCTGTATTTCAGACGAAGGGTAACATTTTCTTGCTTTACAGCTGCAAAATATGTTTAAAACTCTTTGACTTATTATACATAAGCTCAATAAAAACCCCGAAAACATGAGATGAAATATGAACTTATTATTCGTTGATAAGAAAGGTGATATTTTTTTAATGGACAATTAATATATCACCTGAACAATGGGACAATAATAGGTTTTTTCATTTTTATGAGTGCTATGTGCACCAGGAGTCTCTCTAAATGAGCGCTGTTCCTTGAAGAAAAGTTCCATGTAAACGTATTCTCTAACACCGCTCATGTGAAAACTCATCATGAGATTTCGCCCATTTCTCAACGATTTAAAACGAAAGCAGTCGAGACTGGGTGCTTGGAAATGACTTTTAATAATTATTGTAGTCATAATAAATTTAAAAATCTATAAGTTCACTGCCAAATAATAATTTTAAAAGGGTTTCATTATCCAAACGAGCTGTCAAAAATTGCAAAGCAAGGTTATACTGCCGCACGAAAGTGCGAAAAAAATCCACGAGGAGGCGCGCGCGCCGCAAACATCCGATACTTACTTATCTGGGTAGCTAAAAGCCACAGCACGGCCAAAAGTTGCGTATGTAGCTCAATCACCAGTCTTCCAACTGAGCTTTCAAGCCGCGGTCCTATTGTGTTAATCATTCAGTTAAAGGCTCCTCGGCTCAAACGAAAATGACTCTGGAACTCCACTTCATTGAAATTCGGAACAGTCCTTTGATATAAACGCTAGCATTCTTACTGGAACTCTTCTTTCCTTCGAAATTCTTTGCGCCAGCAGTCTTCTTATAGATATTTCAATCATTTCTTGTTCCCTCTCGCTTTCATGAGCTTGATATAATAAAAAATATAATGCAGGGTGCAGATAAAAAACATAAATGTAAAATGCATAGCCTGTGGCCAACAATATTAAATTAATTATGGCTTCAGTACCAGTTAACATATTGATCCTATAATAGACAGAACACAAACAATAAAACCCGACAAACTTCGAACTTGACTTTCTTAATTTTTTATATTTTTTTCTAAAAAAAACTAAGGAAAGAGGTTATATAAACTAAACATTTTTTAATTTACTGTGTTCTACGCATGTCTCGCCTCAAACGCCGCAGTATTTACCACGGCGAAAGGTTGCCGCACCGGCGTTTCGCTCGCGGTCTTCTGGAACGCCGAAGTGTGTTACCTATGACGTCATAGTTGGGCAACGTGAACGGCTGGAGTGCGCCCGGACGCGTCAGAGTGTTCTTCTGGAACGCACCCCAGCAGTCTCAGTTGGTTCAGTTCAGTTCAGTTCCAGTTCAGTGTTCAGCCTGTGGTTCAGCTAGTGTTCAGTTCAGTTGTATTTTGTATTGTACTTTTTTTATTTTGTATTTTCTATTTCTACCTTAAATTCGTAATTAACAATGTAGAAAAGTCGTGCGTTGTGCGATAAGTGTATTATTACAAGACCAGACGCAATTTATATTTTTTGTTTTTTGAATTGTATTATTTAAATAAATAATCGGCGTGCTATAAGATCAAACACTACTGAGTGGAGAGTTTCATAACGAGGATATCGATATTCAATTTCATGGTGTGGTGATGTTGGTTCATCATTATCACATTATTAGTTCTGATTTTAATCAATAATAACAACTATTGAAATAATCCATAATAATAATAATATAAATGTTTGGTCCTGTTCGTGTTGATGTTTTGAATATTAATCTGGGTTGGAGTCGGAAGCGTTTAACGCGATTAACGCGATAGTAATGATAGTGTAGAAAAGTAACTACGCTACTATGCTGCATGTACTTTTTTACAATCCTACAACAGACTTTTCATTAAAATTTAAGTGATTCGTTTGCTGTGTTATATTGTGGAAAGTAACAAGTCTTCGTTTTAAAAAGAAAATTACAAAAAAGAAGAAGAAATACCAATGTTCATGGCTGTGAAAGTAGAACTTACCGATAATTGTTATTCTCACATGTAAAATCTTCAAATTCCCAGATCAAGAGCTTTTTAGAAATGGGCTGCTGCTACAGTTTCTTTTGCAAAGATGGTGGGAACTCACCTGTAAGTATAATGTACCTATACCTAAACGTGATTTGTAAATAAGGCAAAGGTCATTTCATTTAGCCTCCAGCCTGACTATGTTCATTGTTTAATAAGACATTAAGATCACTGGTAAACAGAGTAAACATTAAACAAGTTAAATCAAACCAAATAAATTATTGTCTGAACCAATTATTCAGATCAGTGGCCAATCGCACTTCATCACAATTTTTCGTTTTCCATTGTTGCAGTTCATTTACATCATAGTTTCATAATTTTGTGGAAATGACCTTTAAATTCTAAGGGGGACCATGTAGCGAATAGAGTTGCTGGGGGGGGGGGGAGTCGCAAAACACGCACCGGCGAACGATCGCTTTGTATCACCGGCACCGGTCCTTATTGAGGACGGTCGCGAAGTAATGGGCCATTTCAATGGTAATTACAATTATAGTGAAGCAAATATCTCCCTTATTACCAATTTCCACACACGTTCACCTCGTAGTGATATAGTGTGCCTGAGTGCGGCTGACCACTGATCTGAATAATGACCGAACTAGCTCATCCATAACAAGGTTCCATATCAAGCGAGACAAAACACCTCCCTGTGGGCATCCCCTTGCTACCTGAGCCACCATGGTCTCCCCCAATAGGGATCTACATACCAATATATTTTTCATGCAGTCTATCCACCTGCATATTGTTGCATTGATTCCTCTATTCCTCAATGCATTGGAGATTGATTCTAAGGATGTGTTGTCAAACGCACCTTCTATGTGCAAAAAAGCACATAGTACTGCTTTGTGTTTTATGGCATATTTATTTAGCCTTTTCCGCCAATTGATATAAAGCTGAGTTTTTCCTGTTCTATATGCATGTTAGTCTTGATGAAGTGGCTGCTTACCAAGATATCATCATCATCGTTTCCAGGCCCGCCTGCAGAAATGCTGAGAAAATTTCATCAGGTCCTGCTGTCTTGTATGGGCGGAACTCTTTGCTTACCCTTCGTATGACCTCGTCGTTTACTAGACTTTCGGCTAGCTGCCAGTCCGAGGTTGGCTCCGCCCGCCTTTCTGGGTCGACTTGGTCTGTTCCCGGGAAGTGGATTCTGAGGAGGTGCTCAATTGTCTCCTCCTCAGTTTCTGTCCAGGTTCCGTCCTCTTTCTTGATCGAGCCTATTTCGGTGCGTTTTGAGGCACTGAGCAATTTTGTGAGCCTGGCTGCTTCCGGGAGGGAGGTTATCTCCTCGCAGAATTCTCGCCAGCTCGCTCTCTTGTTGTGCCTATCTCTCTCTTAAATTCTCTTCTGGCTTCTCGAAAACGGTCCCATTGAGTGTCCTCTCCTGAGGTCACGGCCTGTCGAAATAACCTCCTCGCTGACCTCCTCAGGTGATGAAGTTCTTTGCTCCACCACCTGATTTTCTTTTTGAAGCTGAGTTTTTCCTGTTCTATATGCATGTTAGTCTTGATGAAGTGGCTGCTTACCAAGACATCATCATCATCCCTTATTTGCCTATCGAGCAGTTTTTCTAAAGTCTTCTCTTCTGTAAAAAGGACATGTGACTTATTGGTTTTAGAGATTTCGCCCCTTCCTGTCCTGTTTTCCCAGGTTTTGGTATATAAATTACTCTAATTAGGGTCCAGGCTTTAGGTATGTGTCCCAGCGGCAGTCTTGTGGAGATAAATCGGTGACTCGAGATCCAGGAAAATGGACTCTGAATAGGTCCCTCATTGTGTCCTCTCCTGTTTCTGTATATTTGCCACTCCCTATCTTCAGGGTGTGAATGGAGCTCTGGGGTTGTTTCGAGAGTATTTCATGGAGTCTACCATATTCTTGAGTTCCTTCTATGTCCTCACAGTGCTTTCTCCATGACTCTCTTTTTACTTTCCTCAATGCTTTCTTTGTATTCTGTGCCTGTGAGAGCCTTGCTGTATATCTCCCAATTATTTGTATCCTTCGCTTTGTTGAAGTGTTTCCTAGTAGTAGTAGTATGGTGGGTTGGGGTGGTTCACCCCAAGTGACTAGGCCACCGAGGGCCCTTTTCGCCGTACCCGAACCATGGTGAAACTCCTACTCGAACCTCCCCGACCTTTTAATAAAGGCCAGAAGATTGTTGTATGAGAGGAGTTTCGTTTCTTCCTCTTGTAGCTCCTCAGACCCAAAGATGTTGAGCCTGAGGTTGCTGTATACCTTGCATACGCCTACATAATGGTGTGAGTCCTCGTCATCCATTCCGCATTTAGGACAGACCGGGTCCCGAGTGACCCCCATCACTTGTAGGTGCCTGTTCAGACTGCTGTGACCGGTGAGAACCTTGACTAGTAGTCTGAGTTCTTTCCGGTTCATTCTGGACATGCTGGTCCATCTGTTTCCGATCGGACCGGCCAGAAACAGCCTGGCCTATCTGCAGCCTGGTGCTGTTTCCCAGTGGTTCTCTAAACTTTTGCCCATTCTTTTATAGATTCTTTGAGAAAATTATTGGTCAGACCCAGGACGGGCTCTGGTCCACAAAAGGTTTCCCTGGTCCCGAGCTTCGCGTAGTGATCTGCTAGCTCATTGCCTGGTACACCTGAGTGTGCAGGAACCCACACGAGATGCACTGATTTTCTGTCCGCCAGTCTGTTCAGCGCCTTGACACTCTCCTGGACCAGTGGGAACTGGTTCCGTGTGTGCCCAGCGCTTTCGCGGCGGCCTGACTATCCGTGCATATGTATATCGTCCGGTCCCCGGCTTCTATTATCTGCTCCAATCTAGCTGCTTGCAGGATAGCATAAATCTCCGCCTGGAAGACGGTTGCGGTGGACCCAAGAGGAAAGGATCTTCCCAGTTTCCGTCCAACCAGGTAGAGCCCCGCTCCTATCTAGCCATTTTTGTTCCTGTAGCCGTCTGTGAAACAAACTAGTCCTCCTGGTTCGAAGACTACCTCCCTTTTTTCCCACTTTTCCTATTCAGGAATTTGCAGGGTAAATTTCTTGTTTTTTCTGTTATTCCTTGTTTTTGAGGTAGCCATAAGGTTTGAGATTGGTATCTCCATCTCGGCAACCTTGGCTATCTCTGTGTGTCCTTTGTATCCTCCGCCTTTCCACAGTCCCGAATCATGCATTCTTAAGTGGGCCGCCATGGCTTCCCCTTTTATCCAAATGGGAAGCGGTGGCAGCTCCAGAATGACATCCAGGGCTGCTGACGTGGTGGTTCTCATTGCACCTGTTATTAACAAACTGGCGAGCCGTTGAAGTTTGGCTAGCGTGTTTGTGATGGTTTTGGTATTGGTTGTTTTCCACCAGACCACCGAACCATAGCTGATTCTTGGTCTGATGATGGCCGTGTATAACCAGTGCATTATCTTTAGCCCCCACACCTTGCCTATTGTCCCTCTTAGCTGCCATAGAGATGACACAGTTTTTGTGACTATTCTGTCAATCTGTGGCCTCCAGGTCAGTGCTTCGTCTAGTACCATTCCAAGGTATTTGGCCTCCCCATTAAGAGTTAAGAGTTTGCCGAACAGCCTGGGTGGTTTAAATCCTCTTTTTTCCCTTCTCCTTGTGAAGAGGACCATGTCGGTCTTTCCGGGGTTAATGGTCAGCCCGGCCTCTTCACACCATTTTTCAATTATCTTGCATGCACTCTGCATGCGATCGCAGACCACGCTTAGGAATTGGCCGGTTACTAGAACCAGCCTGTCGTCAGCGTATGCCTATGCGTACAGTCCGTCATCTGTCAGGCGCTTCAGGAGGCCGTCCATGATCAGGCACCACAGGTGAGGTGATAGGCAGCTGCCTTGGGGGCATCCACCACTCACCGCAATGCCCACTCGAACTTCTCCCGCACCCGACGACACCTGCCTGCTTTCGATCGCTGAAGCAATCCAGTTAATCAGGACTGGGGGGTGCCCCTGGATTGCAGCTCTGTGCATATGGTTTTTGTTCTTGCCTTGTGAAAAGTGCCTTCCACATCAAAGAAAATGGCCAAGGCCCAGTTCCCGTGATGCAGCGCTTTTTCTATTTCACTCGTCACTGCGTGTAGGGCAGTTTCTGTGGATCTTTGCTTCAGGTAAGCATGTTGACCCTTGTGAAATGGGAACTCACGCAGTGTGTTTTTTATAAGGTATCTGTCGACTATCCTTTCTAGCATTTTAAGCATGAAGGATGTCAGACTGATAGGCCTGAATGACTTAGCTAACGTGTCATCTTTTCCTTGTTTGGGAATGAAGACCACATTTTCCTCCTCCATGACTGGGGCACATATCCCGTTGCTAGGCTAGCCCGGATAATGTTTCTCACGCTGGGGAGAATCGTTTCCAGGCCCGCCTGCAGCAATGCTGGGAAAATGCCATCAGGTCCTGCTGTCTTGTATGGGCGGAACTCTTTGCTTACCCTTCGTATGACCTCGTCGTTTACTAGACTTTCGGCTAGCTGCCAGTCCGAGGTTGGCTCCGCCCGCCTTTCTGGGTCGACTTGGTCTGTTCCCGGGAAGTGGATTCTGAGGAGGTGCTCAATTGTCTCCTCCTCAGTTTCTGTCCAGGTTCCGTCCTCTTTCTTGATCGAGCCTATTTCGTTGCGTTTTGAGGCACTAAGCAATTTTGCGAGCCTGGCAGCCTCCGGGAGGGAGGTTATCTCCTCGCAGAATTCTCGCCAGCTCGCTCTCTTGCTGTGCCTATCTCTCTCTTAAATTCTCTTCTGGCTTCTCGAAAACGGTCCCATTGAGTGTCCTCTCCTGAGGTCACGGCCTGTCGAAATGACCTCCTCGCTGACCTCCTCAGGTGATGAAGTTCTTTGCTCCACCACCTGATTTTCTTTTCTGGGGGCCTTCTCAAGGGACACGCCTTTTCGTACGCCTCGGTTATCTTTTTGCTTAATTGAAGTGTTTCCTAACTTGCCCCCTTTTTGCAGCTAGGTTTAATTACCGGTAGGACTGATTGTCCCCTCATACTGCAAATGCTTGAATTCAACACCTAACTGTCATTATCCAGGAATGCAATATTTTTTTATCTACCAACGCCCAGAACCATCAGACTTAAATTCTTTACAGCTGCACTACTGCAGATATTTACAGCTGCACTGCTGCCTCATTAAGAAGTCTGGCTCTCAAGTAACGTTTCTGTACTTATGCTGTACCTATTGAGCGGTTTTACTTAAATAAATAAATCTGTTTTACTGCATCACAACACGAATAACTGATGATTCACTACACAGAGCACCTGTCTCGGCGAAAGGAAAGAACAAAAGACACTATCTTGATGAACGAAAACTAGGTCCAATATCAGAGTCCTGAAGCAGATTTTTATCTGTCTCTCTATAAACTTGTCTAACTCTATGTCAACCTCTGATGGCACTATATGCCGCAATGCTCATAAAGTTCTGTTCAGATAGAACCACCTAGATACCTAGAATCATGCCTTCAGAATAGAGAGTTTAATATCTATAAAATAAATCCTACTAATTGATGTGTGTAGGCTTTCACGGCCGGTTTCCATTGAAATCATAATTGATTACGGGCTGTTGTGCAATGGTCCACGGAGATTTGTTCAGAACTAGTTTGCCTACAGCTGCGGTAGACATCATCAGAGGTTACGTGTGCGTAAGCAATGCTTCCACTCCTCGAGTTCACTGATCACTGACTGGAATGCTTAGAGAGCGCTCCTATTTCCGGGTGACGGTCTAGTGACATCATACCACCTCTATCTCCACCTCAGCAACTAGTAAATTTCAAATTTTCGATTTTAAAAATGCTTTACCCTTCAAACTTTAGGCACAAAATTTTTAACTCTTGTAAAACCCATATGGAGGCCCGTGGATTTTTGTTTGAAAAGTTTGCTAAAAAAAAACGTTTCTACATTTTTCAAATTTGGTTCAAATTTCTCAAAAACCTGTTCTTGTCACTCGATTACAAGTCATAGTTTTTAATCTAGGGAACTGAATTTTTTGTAATTTATTAGTGAGACTCTACTGTACTATTATTAGATTGTTTCAAATGATCACCAGCTATAGAAACTATTAGTGTAACATTTTTATTACTTTTTTTACTGTAATTGTTATTTTTTAATATCAATTTTTTTATGGATAATGGCCTTGGACATTTTGTCTTTTAGCCACAGATTAATTTATTTCAATAAATACCCATCAACTTGAGAAATTAATTTTTCACAATAATTGTTTCAGTCAGGAGAACCGAGTGAAACAACTCGATTACTAGTGGATCCCGTATCGAATAATTCCAACATCCTCCATACTGTCAGCAGGTAATCAAATTTATTTTTATTTTTTAATTAAATGTCTCTAAGGTGTTATTTAATTATTTTAGTGAGAATTTATACACTCATAGCATAAATTCCATCCCTAAAAAGACTGACGAGCAATCTGCTATGCACAGGATCCTTCATGAAACCTCTACGTAAGTTTTCTACTTTTTTAAGTCAAATATTATCTTAATAACATGCTTACAGTTTGGTCACTAAATAACTGTCTGCTGAATTTAGTTACTAAACTAAGTCGGGAATTAATA
Organism: Malachius bipustulatus; assembly: GCA_910589415.1. Taxonomy (NCBI): domain Eukaryota; kingdom Metazoa; phylum Arthropoda; class Insecta; order Coleoptera; family Melyridae; genus Malachius; species Malachius bipustulatus. Next base: position 9,614,925 of record OU342634.1, read on the forward strand.
ATTATTAATTTCTGTCAATATTCCTCATAATTCTTATGAGAGGTACTTAGGGATACTGTCGGTTGATTGCATACCCAAAGTCAATAATAATGAAAGGATAATTTTTTAACAATATGTAATTAATTTGATGAGTAATGTAATTCAACTTCTTTCAGGAGGGTCATAGATGTGGCAACGTTAGATTCACATAATCTACAGCAAGGTGAATATCTGGAAAGGATGAAGCAATACAATCAACGAATCCAGCAGCCGATGATTGCTAATAAGTTGAAAGCGGTTTCTAAAGTGAAGATTAATATATTGGAGGATATCGGCAAGCCAGAGAAGATTCTTGCCTCTGAACCGATAAAACAAGAAGATGTACATCTTGTAAGTTTAGTTTACTATAAGAAAATTATTGCTACTAAGCTAATAATAGTGATAAATTTGTTATATTGATGATTAGCAGTAAAGTTGTCAGATGATTACTGATATAAATTGCATCCTTACTTTAAAAAGGTGGCAACTATTATTCAACATAATCTTATATTTCTAATTAATAATAATTATCGTTTCTTCAAGGGAGTATAACAATTTATCTCCAGTAAAGCCAGACAAGTATTTTGATAATATGGGGTATTTAAAAATTAGTGTATTCAGGCGCCTAAAAGTGATATTGGATATTCTTGAGTTTCTCTAAATACACAATGTTAAATTACAACATTACTATCTATTTAGATAAACCAAGCTCTGCTACAAATTTTACATGCTTAACAGAACTTAGAGGGTTAATAATTATTAGTATATCGGCTTTCATTTCATCAGGGCATGTATTTTAATTCTACCAATTTATTCGCAACAATTTCTCTAATAAAATGAAACCGAACGTCAATACGTATAGACCTTTTATGATACGAGGTCTGGCTATTAAATGAGGCGCTCGGCAGTAAAAAGTGTTAAGTGACAATATGATTGTTTTGAATAAAATGGATTTTTTATGATTTTTTACATGCATTTCAACTTGAGTTTTGTTAGTTGCCAGCTTTTACGAAGTTCTACTTCACTGTCATCTATTGGTTTTATCATGAATTCGAATGCAGGATACTATTCTATATGCAATTAACATAGTTTACATGCCATTACATTAAAATTGTAATATTTGTCACTTGACATCTTTTACCACCAAGCGCCTCAAATAACGAGACTGCATATGAAAAAGAGGTTTATTGTAAAAATTATTGTACAATCGAATGCTCCCCTTGAAGGTACTCCCCTCCCCTCGCCACACACCGTTCAATTCGTTTTTTCCATTGGTCAAAGCAATGCTGGCAGTCTTCTTTTGTGACAGAATTTAGAAGCACCGCCGATTTTCGCTTCACCTCTTCCATCGACTCAAACCGGGTTCCTTTTGAGGCACACTTGATCTTCGGAAACAAGAAAAAGTCACAAGGCGCTTAATCAGGTGAGTACGGCGCGTGTTGAAGCACTGGAGTGCCTCTAGCGGCTAAATAACGCTTCACAGACAGCGCGTTATCGACAGGCGCATTGTCTTGGTGCAAGATCCACGACTTGTTTTTCCACAATTCCGACCGTTTCTTACGAACTCGCTCTCGCAGCGTTGCCAAAACATGGCGAGAGTCTCAGCGTCTGGCGTTTACAGTCTCAGCAATCATCCGAATGCTCATACGACCATCTCCGCGCACAATTTCATTGATTTTGGTCACTGTTTGCGGAGTTGAAACAGACACAGGTCGACCTGGACGTCGGTCATCTTCGATGCTCTCCCCATCTTCAGAAAACCTTTTATGCCATTCGAAAACACGTGCACGAGATAGAGAATCTTCACCGTAGGCCTCTTTCAACAATTTATAGCACTTGAGAAATTTCACTAACGAGAAATTTCACATTGATTCGTTGCTCATGTTTTTCGTCACACATTGTTATCGGCACGAGAAAAAACCGCGATCGTTTTCAACTTCTATAGAAAAAATACTACTACAGCAAGAAAAACATGTTTTTATATTGACGAAGTAGACACTACACGCTAACCACCGCTGCATTTGTTTTCCTCCCCACCCCTCTAGGACGCCCTCTGCGCGCGCAGTCTCGTTATTTAATAGCCAGACCTCGTATACTGAATTGATAGCTAACTTCTGTGCACTTTGATTATCATTATAAATAACAATGCACAATAACAGTTTATTCATAATTTCTGAATGGAAATTTCTAAAATAAATAGCCTCTGTGCTTGATAAAGTTTCTGTCTTTTGCTTATTGCGTTCCCAAGACACTGCAGCACCTGCTAATTGAAATACAAAACCTGTATAAGATTTCCTATTTTTTACATTACTAGCAAAATCTGCGTCCACAAAACCTGTTAAATTTAAATCATTCTTTCCATAAATTAAAGAAAATGACTTCGTACTTTGTAAATATTCAAGTATTCTCTTAGCGTATTTCCAATGTAACAAACCCCCCCCCCCCCCCCTCCTAGGCCAGATGATCGTCTACAAATGCTGAAAAGAACCCCTGAAAATTGTGCCCGTAACTGTAAGTAAGCACTGAGGTTCTTGGATAAGGTATGCAGAGAAAGTTTAGACTTGAGAAAAGAAAAATAATTAATGCTCTGACTGAACCTATGATGCATTTATTTTACTTGGGTAACTCAAAATTTAAATGAAGCACTAATTTCATCTATTTTCAAACTGGCATTCAGTTAAATTTTAATCTTTAAATTTTGTCTTATATTTTTTACCTCGCCGTCATTCAGCTGAAATTTCGTATCTTTAAGTTGTTTGTCAGGGAATTTATTTGATGAGTAAAAAAAGACTTGCCTTTTAGAATTTATTTTTTTCTCTTTTAGTTTGCAAAATGTGGCTACCCTGTAACTAGGGATGCAACGAATACCGATTTTTGCTGAATACCGAATACGAATATTCGGCCATTAGTATTCGGCCGAATCCGAATATTCGGCCGGCCGAATATTATGGTTTTGTGAAATTTTTAATTCCTGGTGAGTCCACAGTGCCAGCTCTAACAGGCTTCTTTTTCTTTATTTTATTTGAGGGTTGTCCAACTTGTCCATAACCAGTTTTTTACGTGCATCTTTCAGTCATTCATGTGCTTTATAGGTTGGATTTTAGGTACCTAATAAAACAATAAATTCTCGGAAAGGAACCGGTTCAGCGCTATTGTTGGGCGATTTTTATTGACTTTATTGACGGTTTCATTTTCATATTGAAGCTCGAGTTTAGGCAAAACAATAACAGGGTATCAGAGGAATATTCAATTTTCAGTAAATAATCAATTATTCTTAGAAGTAGGTACCTGGGTACTTTATCTTTTTGTTACTGTTCCTGTCATTGAAATTTCAAGCAAGTAGGTAAAGTGTAAGCAATTTCTATAAGTTCATTAATTTCCCCCCTATAATAAAACACAAGAGGAACAATGTTATTAAATTATTTGTTAGATTTCAAGAATGAATAAGAAATTTCTAAAATTCAAAAGGGGAAGTGTGATTTATTGTTGATTTATAGCCCATTAACGTCAACACTGGAATCTGATTCATGAAGTCATCCCATATTTCCATTATTGTTGTTTGTCTCTTTTGGTGAAATGGGTAGATATGAACTTTGTCATTTTCTTTTACATATACTAGTCTTTCTCCTAACCATTGTTGTATAAGTGGTTTGTTTACAAATTGAAAGGACCCACTTGAAAACAGGAATTCTTTTAAATTTTTATACAATTATGAAGTCTGCGTTCTGTGTTATCTCTGATTTTTATTTCATATTTTCTCTGAAGAGTCCCTAAAATTAATACCCAATTGATGATAATATAGGAATATTATTGTGTAGGTATAAATTAGTATTTTTCAAGATACGAAACCCGCTAAATTATAGGTACTTAGGAGATGCTGTAATTAAAGTGTAAAATATTCCGTCAATGCTTGAAAAAGAGTCCAGCCATAAAAATATTCAGGTAGATAGGTGCCTGGTCTATTGTTAAGGGATTAACTGTGATCAATAACAATAGATCCAAGCCATTATTATTTAGGAGTTTCCTAAAATGTCTTGAAAAATATGTAGGTATTTCTCTCGGTATTTCTATTCATAAAAACTTGAGACATATTCGGCGGAGATATTCGGCGACAAATAGAAATATTCGGCCGAATAGAATATTCGGCAAAATGGCCGAATATTACGTTCGCCGAATAGTTGCCGAATATTCGTTGCATCCCTACCTGTAACCCCTTTTCTGTTTAGTTGGTCAATTCGTTTGTATTGGTTACTAGACTTCATGAGCCCCTTGGAATTTTTATTACTTTATGACTCTCCCGTCTCCCTTGGTGGACGGACCAGACTTCTTTTAATAGTTGTTGAGCACCGTTGCCAAATCTACCTCGATTTAAACAAGCATCATAATATCTCATCAGGATAATGAAACTAGTGTTCAACTACCAATTATCCTAACGTGGTTTCTTTAACATTTAATAGTGGTTTCAGATTTGTGAGACCTGTTAATTATACCTTTATTTAGACCTTTTATACCTTGTTTTGATTATATCCTTTTGTTGTATCATTTGATTATGGTTACCTTGTGTTTATTTCATTTGGTTATACCTTTTTGTTTTATCATTTGGTTATTGTAACCTCGTGTTTATACCATTTGGTGATTGTACTATATACAGGGTGCACCATGTATCCTTCTCTATATTGCTATCTCCTAACGCTAACGGATACAGGGTCGGTTAAACTAGTCCAAAGGAGCGCAATTTTGTGGCCATCTCGATTCCGTCGAGACTTAAAAAATATCTGTGACCGTTCCTGAAATATCCTGAAAAAACTGAAAAATCGAGATTTCTTATTTTTTCCATATCTTTTTTATTATTAGAGATTAATGAATAATTCTTTGTGGGCTTACATAAGTCGTCAAGAGCTACCCATCTGACATTTCAAAAATTTTCAAAGCCGACTAGATCCTAGAATTTTCATAGTCAACTTTCGTTTTTCTTATGGCCACCATAGTGTTTTTTTATGTTGTTCGGTATAAAAAAAATCATAAAAACAAAAAATTGTTTAACTTCAAAAAATAAATTAAAAAATTTTTTATTCTTCTTTTTTCTTTACAAAAAAGACACATTTTTAGACCGAATTTCATAGATAAATTAAAAAACCATAAGGCAAGCACTATTTCGGCGTATTTTACAAATGTTGACGTTTTTCGACGATTTTTATTGGGTTTTTCTTTGAAAAATTAAGAATAAAAATGTAAAAAAATTTTTTTTAAGTTTATTAATTTTTGGTTTCCATTGTTTTTTTCATATCGAACGACATAAAAAAATAATATGGCGGCCATAAGAAAAACGAAAGTTGACTGAAAACTCTTGGATCTAGTAGGCCTTTAAAATTTTTGAAACGTCAGATGGATAGCTCTTAACGGCTTATGTAAGCCTACAAAAAATTATTTATTAATTTGCAATAATAAAAAAGATATGAGGAAAATAAGAAATCTCGATTTTTCAGTTTTTTCAGGATATTTCAGGAACAGTCACAGATATCGTACATGTCTTGACGGATTCGACATGGCCACAATACTGCGCATCTTTTCTCTAATTTAACCGACCCTGTATCTCTTAGCGTTCAGGAGATAGCAATATAGAGAAGGATACATGGTGCACCCTGTATAGTCTGTACACTGAGTGTTGTCTGTTATGATAACTAAGGATACATCATCTCGTTATGTTTCTTACTCCTTCTATTGCATTGCATAGTCAATCGAGTTAAATTGGGACGTATTGTCAGAAATACGTTTGAATCGTCAGCAATTCTAAAAAGATGAGCGAGAGTGAGACGGAAGTACGACTCGCGTCTTGATACGCTTAGATTGATATGATCGTCGTCCAGCTCATCGGCTGCTGTCAGTTGACAGTGACAGCGCTAATATACTAATGAAGTTTGTTATTTGAAATGTTTTTAATACGAAATTAGCAGAATTACCTCTGATATTGTACGGTGTGATAAACTACGAGTAACCTATTAATTGCGTGAATGCCTAAAAATCTATTGCCTTGTTTTTCTAACGTTTAAAAAAAACGGACTGGGTATATTCTCGCAACGAACTACAAAAAATTACACAAAATGCCTGGGAAACGATTGAAATCCCTAGGACGTGGTCTTGTGTGGTTAAATTGCCAGGATATTTTACTGCAGAAAAAGAAAACGGAGGTGTTATGCTTTCTTTTAAATGCCAATCCGCAGGTAGGTGACTAATCATAATTACCTATAACAATTCACACGCCACTGACACGAACTGCGATACCACATCTGGTTCGACTTGGAAATAAGTGTACGAATCAAATCGAATTAAATGAAATTGTTTAGCCAGAATCAGTGTGGCATGACAACGGACAACACTCAGTGGACAGGTACCTAGTAATTTGTTATACCTTATACCTGTTTATAACTTAAAGGATTGTGAGTCCTTTGGTTAGTTTAATACCTCGATACACTGTCACTGTATCATTTACCTTTACACTATTATTTAGGAAATCATTTCTATAGGTATAATAAGATATTGAAAGAGATCACTGTTTGGAGATTTTAAATGTCTGTCAATTGGACTGTAATCCTCTGCACAAATGGAATCATCTAACAAACCAGCACACAGACCCACTCTTTCCTAGGAGAATTAGAGATTTATACATCTTATGCGGTATTTCGGGTACACTTTGCTCGATAGGGCCCCACCGACTCTAAGATAATTCTTTCCCTAAAGCTCAGTGTGTATAAAAGCGGGATGCGATAGTTTGCAGTGAGTTCACTCGCTAAGAAGAAAACGTTGTCAGGTTTCCGATGAGGAACAGATTTGCTTGTAATTTGGAAGTACAGATGACCTTGTTTCACTGAATTAACCAGACATGAAACTTACGTAAACAGACTCGACTTCAACAACAATGCTCAACTTTAACTGAAGGTGAAAAATGGTTTGATTCTTGACGTTGACTTTCGGATCTGCCTATAGCTATCTAGCTCAAAAGAAAATAGGGGATGGAGGGTGATTCACGTAACAACTCAAAGAAATATTTTGCAATCTGACAACCGTGCAGCGGGTTGTGTCTTGTATCTATTCGTAATAATTATGGACGGTCAAGCGGCGAGGTGTTCTCCCTTTAACTGAATAAATTTTGTTAAATCGTGATATCCAAATTAATTGAAGGTACCTAAATTGATATAAATTAAGGATAAATGATCAGATTTTGATTTGAAACCTGTAATTGGCTTGCTGGTTCCTTGGCTATGATAGAATTGTACGAGATCGGCTCCGTCGTTGGAGGATAACATATGCCCCGGTGGGTCCTCTAACTTTGGGCCTGTGAAAGCTTCGTCTGCGGTGGGGTTGGAATTGGACATCTTCGCCGTAGAGTTACTTGTACTCGTGTGTAGGTACTTGGGAGCACTGCTTGTCTGCCAGGGTATAGAGCTTACGAAGTCTCTTCTCCTCTGGAGTATAACAGTAATTTTAGAGTGTCAGGAGCACTGCACGTCTGCCAGGGTATAGGAGCTCAAGAAGTCTCTTCGCCTCCGGAGTATAACAGTAATTAGGTACATATACTGTGAATCGTAGGAAGGAAAGGAATCGAATGTATAATAATAATAATAATAATAATGACTTTATTGACTTTTACAAAATTAAACATTTACATTCCATAACAATATTATATTCTTGTCAAATGGCGAGGTTCAATTGAGGGAAGACATGACCCCCCCTCAACTGCTCTTCCACCTAACCCAGAAAGAGTAACTTATCATTCCACCATAGTATATCTACATCAATACTCATAGCAGGTAGTTATCAGATACTTGCACCTAACACATTGGACACATCATTAGAACTTAACCCATATGTAAGTTTTATATATCTCTGCACCAAGAACTCACACCTAGAAACTTCGCTGGTATTTATACTGAATCTGGTCGTTGTTCCCAGGATTGGCTTTTGTATTGATTTCCGGTGAATATTTCTATTTTGTCTGAACAATGACATTTCAGCTTTAACGGATAGCTATTCATTGTTAATTTTCTTGAGGTCAATTTCCTGAAGTTTTCCTTATCGATAATGCTGTTCTAGGATTTTTCTCAGGTTGTTTTTTATCGGGACTAGGTGTGTGCAGAATTTCGCGCGTCTAGCTAGATTTTGTTAAAAAATGCAAATTTTTAACACATTAGGTATGGACTGGACCTTTTAACAGCTGTATTTAAGGGTGATGGTCGCTTGGTAGCGTAGGTCTGATTCATTGTTGGAGGCGTTAGATGATATTTCCCTTGGGATCAGTAGCGTTGCATTCTCCTTTTATTATTAATTTTTTTTCTATGAAAAACAAAAATTTAAATGAAGCACTATTTCATCTATTTTCAAACTGGCGTTCATTTAAATTTTTTGTTTATTTTTTTTTTTTTACATTTTTTTCTTAAACATGATACCCCCCTTTGGTCGATTACACCAATGAGTCTCGGTATAACAGTTATTAAATTGATTGAGATAATTGACAGCAAATGTTATATCCAGGTCATGTTAAAACAGATAAATACATTAGACTACCTAATAGATTTTGATGAGGTAATTCCTTACAAGTATCTGAAGATTGAGAATTCACCTGATCAAACTCTGAACAACAATTTTTGTCCATAGGCGTATTACTCATAGACTTCCAATCTTTTCAAAACCTGATTAACATAATCCTCCTGATCTATGCTAACACAATTCTTATCTATTTTAATTCTCATCCCAAAAACCATTCTTGCTTCACCTAGACCTTTGATCTTGAATTCTGATCCTAGCTTATGTTTAAAAATTTTACAATTTACATCATCATTCATAAATACAAAAAAATCATCTACATAAACCGCAACCAGAGTTAACTTATTCTGCAGATTTAAAATATACAAACATGGATCCAACACTGACCTAGTATAACCCGTTTTTATCAAAACTTCGTCAACTCTCATGTACCACGCCCTTCAGGCTTGCTTTAAACCATATATTGCACATTTTAATTTACAAACTTTAGATTCAAAATCCTTGTGAATAAATTCATTCAAAAATGCAGTTTTAACATCTAAATGTTCAATTTTCAAATCTAAGTTTACCGACAAAGCAATAAACAATCGTAAGGTTGAATGACGCACAACTGGGGCAAATATTTCACTGTAGTCAATGCCAGCTTTTTGTACAAAACCTTTTGCTACTAACCTTGCTCGATATCTCACTTTATCCTCATTGTCGATCTTCTGTTTAAAAACCCATTTACATGGCACTATTCTAGATCCCTCAGGAGCATCAATGAGTTCCCAAGCGTCGTTTTCTTTGAAGGACTGCATTTCATCATTCCTTGCACTCGATTGATCGAGCCTCGATAATACTCGTACATCTTTCATTGAAACTGCATCATTTTCATATCCACCACCTTCAACAAAACACAGGTAGTTTTCTCCCACTGAAACTTGATCATAATAATAATAATAATAATAATAATAATTCTTTATTGTCCAACAGATTATAGAAATCCAATTACTGGACAAAGCACAATATTAACAAAGATATAGTAAACTATCATCAGCACAATCTTCTCCTTCATTCTCTAAAGCAGTTAAGTAAACAAAATCTTCCAGCTTATTTTCTTTCCACTCTTTTTGTGATCTTATTTCTTCCGAAGTATCTGACATTGGCTTGTCAGGTATATACAATTCATCATCACTACTACTGTTGTCTTTTTTTTGGAATCAGAACTTTCATTCTCGATTGGACTTTCTTCAGCAGTATCGTAACTTTCTTTGTTTTCTTAAGCATCTTCCTCACTTATTGGGACTACGATTTCTTTTTCTTTTACTCTTAGTGGATAACAACATCTCTACCAGTTATAACCTTCTTCTCTAGTTGATCGTAAAGTTGATACCCTTTAACACCATTTTCGTCGCCTTATCCCATTTACGTCTATTTTCATTTGGTATTATGTACCATAACCAAGCTTCCGAAAATACGTAGATTGCTGACGTTTGGTTTCCTGCCGGTCCACATTTCAAACGGAGTTTTATTACCAAGACCGGTTCTATTTCGAAGATATACAGCCGTATTGACAGCTTCAGCCCACAAAGGCTTTTCTAGCTTAGCTTCAAACAACAAACATCTTGATTTTTCCACTATTGTTCTGTTCATTCTTTCTAACATTCCATTCTGCTCAGGTGTATGGGGGTTGGTTTTCTGATGCACGATTCCACTTTTACTTTAAAAACTCTCAAAGTTAGCACCACACCATTGTCTGATCTGAAAAATTTACCTTGGCTTCTAGCACTTCCATCTTTCGTTTTCATGAAGTAAACAAATATTATCCTCGTGTAAGTCGTCTTCCTAAAGTAGGAAATATCTCGAACCTCCCAAAGATTCTGCTTCCATGGGTCCACACAAGTCTCCATGCACAATCTCTAGCTTAAAAGTTGCTCTCTTGCCTTTATTCTTAATAGGAAGTTGTGTTTGTTTTCCGTCGCAACAAACTTCACAAAAAACATTTAGCCGAACTTTCCCGCGATATCCAAACCTTCTACAACAGATTCCTTCTTCATCAGCTTCAGATCTGTGTAATTGAGATGTCCAAAACGACAATGCCAAACTTCTCCTGGTACAGCTAAACCTAGGAACAGCTCATCTTGTTTGACGAAACGAAGTTTATATACATTATCCACCAAATCAGCTATTCTAAGTAATATGCCTTGATTATTGTAAATTTCGCAACCGCTTGCATTGAAAATTACTTTATTACCAGTTTTAATTAACTGGTAATTGACTGATAATAAATTGGTTGTCAATTCTGGCACATACAAAGCCTCCTTGATGGTGACATTGGTGGCTTTGAATATTTGTGAGCCAATCCTTTCTTGCAGTTAAATGCGAACTGCACCCTGAATCTACGTACCATCCAGTGTTGTTGAATTTCGTGCTTAAAAAACAGCACTAAAAGCGTGTGTCGCTTTTTGATGCTTAACAGGGCACTTATTTTTAAAATGACCTTTCATCTTGCAGCCGTAGCAGATGATGTCTTTGACAACGACATCTCTCTTCTCGTGCCTAGTATCACTGGGCGGAACTTCTCAAACCTTTCCAAACTTTGCCTCTTCTAGCAAACATACCCGCAACGCCATCTACCTGCATGTCAAGTGACTTCTGCTTGATGGTGTCGGTGGTAATGGAGATTCCGGAGTGTTCAATCGCCATCAACATTGGCGAATACTTTTCAGGCAGACCTGCCAACAATAATGAACCAATCCACTCGTCACTTATGGTGAAACCTGTTTTATATTGACCATAATTGATCCAAGCCATTATTATTTACGAGTTAGGGAAACCATACACAATCTGACAACCCTGCGTTAGTTCAGACCTACTGATAATAAACTGAATTAAGGGAAACAATATACAGTCAAACCTGGATAAGACGGACACTGAATAAGACGGAAATCTGTCTATCACGGAAATTTTTCCCGGTCCCGAATTAAGCTATACACATTACATGTTAACTTCCACTGTTCAAGCCGGAAACTGCGTAACGCGGAGACGGAACACGTTTTTTAACCTTATGCACGCAATTTCACCTGCATAAGACGGAAGCGGACCGACGTCGCCACCTAAAACTCTTTACCTCGGCATGTTCTCGCGCATCTATCCTACTCTCACTTCTCGGAATTTTTATTGCGGCAATAAAAACTGTCTGTAGGTACTTATGCACTTCCTGTATAGTCCTGTTCGGATTCAATTTTAGTCAATTCTAAAGCTCCAACTGTGAGCATCAAATTATTTTTAGTAGGTACAATATTCGATATGTCTGCAAATAAAAAATTCATACAAAAAATTAGCTTAAGCTTCTCGCGGAAAAATATAAGTGTGGTAAAACACAAGTTTATGATATTTTGAAGAATAAGGACAAAATAAAATCAGATTAGCTCGTGGGAAAACATTCTATCGATCTAAAAAAAATGTACGTACGTTGGGCATTTTCCGTGCTAAGCAGGTTTGTTTCCGGTTTAGACAGTTGTTGTTGTTTAAGCCGGAAACCTGTATAAGACGGAATTTATTTTCGGTCCCAGGCGTTTCCGGGTTATCCAGGTTTTACTGTAAACGGACCTGCATCGATCTTACCTTCATCTACAATATAATTTTTTTAAACCTGTGACTAAGGTGACTTCTGGCAGTATTTGACAGGGCAGCGTTGTTATTTTACTAGGCAGCTTTAGAAGGTAGTATAGTAGTACCTTCTTCAGGCGTTCTAGAACCAGGCTACATATACTAAAGCGACTACGTAGGTTCGGCGGCAAGCTAGATTTAAAGCCAGTGACTGGAGATGCTTTATCCTAGGTGCACTAGAGCAAGCTAGCCGGCCAAGGTGTAAGCAATGTGGGTGTCGGATAGGGATCTGGTATGCTTCGTAGATTTCTGGCTGCTTCTGTACCAGTTCCCTCTTTTGTTTTTCCAGCTTGCTTTGTTCTAGGCACATTATCTAAAGATCGGGGAACTCGCAGATGTGTAACTTTCCTTTCAGCTAGCATTGTTTTTAACCCTTTGAGTGGTGATTTTTCTATTTTTGCACATTTTTCCCTATGCTATGGCGTTCGTAGGCCTCATCAGCACTCAAAGGGTTAAGCGGGAATCGTAGATTTCTCCTCTTACAATGCTTTCTTTGAATTTAACTTAGCTTAGTTTTGATGTGATAATTTTTGTATTCAGGGATGTTAATTGAATTTTATCATTACGTTCTTGATTGTACTTATTTTCATTATAATTAAATTCTTGATTTCTGAACGGTTTATTCGTGGTAGATCTTCCTTGTTATTTTCTTAGGAATATCTATACCCCGGGGGTGGTACATTACACTTTATGAGGAAGTGGTGCTATTGAATCTTGTTACTTGGTAACCTGATTTCTCTTTCATTTGTAGCAAAGGTTGGTGATGTGTGTTCGATTCTTGTCCTTAAACTAACAGTGAATAGGGTTGCTGTCCACGTTGAGCCAACTTTCTCTTCGTTTTCTGGAGCTTTCCTTGGCTGGATTGACGTGATTGTATGTTCATCCGACGAGTCTGTAATCAGGTCATAGATGTGTGAATTTTCATTGACTTACATTTACGTTCCTCTTTTTTTTTCTACTATATAAAATTAAAATACATCGAAAATTAATAAATAACTCGATAAATTTACGTACCATTTGCTCAACAGACAAACAGCCATAGTAAGAACTCAAATAGAGTTCAATGGCATGACAATGTTTTTAAAGTATTGCTATTTTTTTTGCAGATCGGCATGGCCCTGGTGAAAGCAGCAAGTGCAGTTTCTGATATTAGAATAGAGCATAAAGAAGAGCTTGTGGTGCCCTTTCGAGTACCAGGCTAAACATTTGTAAGTGCATCGCGATGGAAATTAATTATTTTTGAAATATCAACTGTGATTTGGAAAATGTTAATTTCTGTCGTCGTCAAACAAGTGTTTAGCCGAGCCGAGACTATTTTGGAAGACTATTCGTTTACATATTGTAATTATTATCGTTTATATTGAAACAAAATTATTATTATGAATTTTTATTAATCTCTCTATTATAGGAATCATAAAATTGTATTTTGATGTTACACATGTTTTATTATTTTATTGAGTGGTTTTATCTAATAATTGTATCAAAGTATGTCTGTAAATATAAGAAATAAATATAAAATTAGTGCTCTTGTAATCTGATGGTTTCTCTCCATGCCTGGTAGTTTTATCAAGTCATTTAAGCACACATATTTAAGCTTTACCTCCTTCTAGAATTTGCATGTATGAGGTGAGGTGCGATAATTATTTATATCAAGTGTTTACTGGATGAAGTTCCTATTAATGTAAGACAACGAATGTGGATTCAGCACGATGGTGCACCTCCACACTTTGGTCGACAAGTAACAGAATTTCTTAATCAAAATTATACAAACCGGCGGATTGGAAGAGGTTCTGCAGTTCCTTGGCCAGCAAGGTCACCAGACTTTAATCCCCTGGATTACTTTTTATGGGGAAGACTGAAAAGTTTAGTTTATGCAGGGAATATTGGGAACAGAGAACAACTAGTCGCTAGAATCATGGATGCCGCAGAAACTATTCGTGCTGATCCCGAGACTCTTGGCAGAGCTACCATTTCAATACTAAGAAGAGCTAGACTGTGTATACAGCAACTGGGTGGACATTTTGAGCAAGTACTTCAATAAAGCGATTTTTTTTAATGGTTTTTAGATTAATTTCAAGGTCAAGGAAATGTGTTGAGTTTGATGGTGGTCTCCTTGACCATTACCTGCACTGAATTGTAGTTTTTCTTCCCAACATTTGTGTTGATATTTTTCTTCCTGTTTCGTTTATGTGGATACTTATTTGTCTATGTGGTAATGTGTTAAATTGTGTTATTTATTTTGCTGTTAAAACTTATGTTTAGCTCGAAACAATCTGTAGAAGGGTCCCCAATCTTGACTAAATCTGTAGATAAAGTTAATTTATTTGAAATAGCTACAAAATACGCAAGTTTATTTGATTTTTCTTAAATTATTAATAACACATGAATTGAAATCCCGAATAAAAAACTAAAAAACTGAATTTTCTTCTCGATTCAGTTTAATGATGCCAAGTATTTTTTTACCACAATTGTAGCATTTTTCACGTAGTTTTAGAAAATGGCACCAAACTTTGAATAAAATGCATACTGGGTGAACTTTTCGACAAAACCGATAGACACCTGAAAAACTAAGTATACGGCCCTGCAATTTTCGAATTGGCGAAAAATGCGAAGTATTAAGTGTCATTAGTAGAGCATATCTACCAAATTTCGTTAAATTCGATCAATTCGTTCAAAAGATATCGCTCATCAAAGATTTCGGCAAATTGCACAAATCACCCTGTATAATCGAAACGAAGGGTCTCAGGAAAATTTCGAAACCAGATCCTGAATCGCCTTGAAAAACTACACCTACCCTTAAGCTATGGCAGTCATGTCGTGGGACACCCTGTATTAAAAAAATCAGCATCTCCTGCGCTGTAGATGACATTATAAAGTGCGTAAATGCGTAAAAGTAAAATTGTCTAGCTATAAGGGTCAATAGCTATACCGTCCATGTCTTCAGTCTTCTCCTCGCATGCTGTGCGAAAGTTTTCTAATTTGTTCTGTAAAGAACCTTTAGTGGCAAATTTACAATTAGAACATAAATCCCAATAAAACTGATGAAATATTGCATACATATACAGGGTGATTCAGTCATGATGGATCAAACGAAGCAGGGTGATAGAGGACCTCAATATGCATCGATCTAATCCCCATATGTGTGATCGGAAAATTGATGGTTTGGGAGTGTCATGCTGACTTAACAGCTCGGTTTAGCTTGATGAAATTTTCCAAAGATGTAGTCAAATAATGAGTCCATCACATCGTGTGTAAGCTTCTCCAATGCAAGGGGCACAATTAGAAAAAAAATTCATAAAAAAATTATTGAAACAGAAAAATTTTATTTTACTTAACAACGCTCCTGTTAAAAAATTTTAAGAACCGAGCTGTTAAGCCAGCATGACACCTGTCTTTGGAAAATCAGGTTCTTCAGGAAATAGACTTAAATGATGATAACTCCCAAACTATCAATTTTCCAATCACACATATGGGACGCTTCTTTGGACTTGTTTAACCGACCCTGTATCTGTTAGCGTTAAGAGATAGCAATATAGAGAAGGATACATGATGGTGCACCTTGTGTATAATGAATATGGCGATACACATTATAATAATTATAGTTATACCTATTTCAAACATGTTGCCCCAGTTTCAAAACAACTATAAGCAACCATAACGGGAGCTGTTTATTTATGCCATGGGTATTTTTTTTTCCGCACTAAAACTCACCGGTAAATCAGGTCTTTGGTGAGGGTAGGTTTTTTTTTCATTTTTTTTCACCCCCTACTTAACTCTAGGAAACGATAGAGGATCGAAAAATAATATGAGTTTGCTTCATGAACTATATTTGTGAAATGCTTCGTTAAGAAAATACAGGGTGTTGAAGTTTTAAGAAAAAATTCGTATTTTTGAAATATAAAAAAATTGGCTGATTGAAGTAATTTGAAATTTTGAACAGTAGTTATGCTAATTGAAGTACATGATTTGATACTTCCGATGAAAAATTCTTCAATCCAGTGGCGGAGATCTGGGCTTGTTCTTACCTTTTTTAATAAATAATTTGCACGCCACTGACTTTAATGCAAATTTGTTATTTTTGTTAGATACCTCATGTTGTTTAGAGAAGAAAAGTCATCGTACGTTTTTGACCTAGGACGCACTGTTTCCGAAATACATCATAATTTAGGAGCCCGTACGAGGTAAAATATCATAAAAATCAATGCTATTGAGTTTTTCCAGAAGTTAATCATTTTTGTGATCGTTATTGAACCGTATTGCATTACAAAAAGCTTGCATGAGTGCCAACATTGTGGAATATCTTGAAAACAGTGCGTTCTACAACAAAAATGTAAGATGACTTTCCTCCTCTAAACAAAACAAGGTATCTACCATAAATAACCAATTTGCATTAAAGTCAGTGGCGTAGAAATTATTTAATAAAAAAGGTAACAACACACCCAGATCTCTGCCACTGGAGTGAAGAATTTTTCATCGGAGGTATCACATCATGTACTTCAATTAGCACAACTACTGTTCAAAATTTCAAATTATTTCAATCAGCCAATTTTTTTATATTTCAAAAATACGAATTTTTTCTTAAAACTTTAACACCCTGTACTCGACCCTGTATTTTCTTAACAAAGCATTTCACGAATATAGTTCATGAAGCAAACTCATATTATTTTTCGATTCCTTAGACTATATTAATTCGATTCTCTATCGTTCCCTAGAGTTAAGTAGGTAAAACCTGAATCACCCTGTATATGGACAAGGCCGCACATGTATTTCTTGCCTGTTCAGTTATGTTTCATTATCTCTTATAATCCCTTCATTTCTCGTTTGTCGCCCAACTGAACCCTGGGATTATGGAAAAACAAAATCCTTCGCCCAACTCGGTACCTATCGCCCCTCAAGATACAGCCCTTAAAAGGGGGTCAATCAAAAACACGTTTTCAAGAATAAGTCAAAAATGGATTCACTGAGAAGCTTCAAAATTTCAGCGCTTACTACTATTGTTAAAACCTATAAACTGACGTAGTCTTACAAACTTGACATACAGGGTGTTCCTGTTTTTGATGTCGTGTGTCACTTTTTATTCAAGAACTTTTTCATCCGCACGCCACTGATTGATTATGTTTTTTTTTTTTTTTATCAAAAGGCTAAAGTTTTGCTAATCTTTTTTACCTTTTATGAAAGTTTCGTATCTTGCATCGTTTTCCCGTAATAAATTTTTTATGATGCACCTTCACAACTGAAAACGTATTTGCAAAAATCTATTTTTTTAATTTAAAGAATAATTTTAATAATGTTCCACGGGCTTCTGGGTTAAAAAGATGCCCATTTAACCGAAATTATTTATGTCCAAAGTGGCCCCCTCTTCAAGATACAATCCTTTAAAAAAAGATCAACTGCGAATACACATTTTCCAAAATAAGTAAAAAATTCATTAAATAAAAAACTTTAGTTTTACTGCCTACTACGATTATTCTCAAGGCCAGTAAATATGAAAAAAACCGTTGCTGTGAAATAATAGTTATTTATTATACAAGAGAAAAAAGTGATAGATTTTAGCTCGAGATGTGATTTCGTCCTCGACGCGTTAGCGGAGGGGACAAACACATCGAGAGCTAACATCGTACTTTTTTCTTGTGTGTAATATACAATTTTTTTCTGCGAGAAGAAATATCAGTGTTTGAATGTCGAAAAACGTAGTTAGAATAACTGAAAATTACGTCGGAAAAATGATTTATGTTAAACTTGGATTTTCAAACTGTAATTGACGTTGCCTGGGTAACGGAACGATATAATTACATAAACGTCATAAAATTGAAGACAGTTTTGCAAAGATTCTTGTTAGTTTTCGATGAGTGAATTTAATAATATGGATAGTGATTATTATGAAAATTCCCTTAATAATTGCCATTTGGATAATAAGGTAACTTTCCTTTACGTATTTGATATAAATTTAATGATATCTGAGTGTTAATACTATAGCTATACCTAAGCCGCCATTTCGGGGAAAAAAGTACTCATTTTTTTCCCTGCTAATTCATTTTTTTCCCCGATAAGATGCAGCTCATATAATGAGGCATTTTTCTACCTGTCAACGGGGAAAAAAGGTCAAACTTTTAGCCCGTCGCAGAAAAATTATTTTAATTAAAATAATATTTTCACAAATACGTTTCCGGGGTGTAAGTCCATCAATAAAAATTAATTATGGGAAAACCCTGCAAGATACAAAACTTTTAAAAGATGGCAAAAACTTTGGAAATACTTACGGCTTTGGACGAAAAATACAGAATCAATCAGTGGCGTGCGGATGAAAAAGTTCTGGAGTAAAAAGTGAGATGTAACATCAAAAACAGGAACATCCTTTATGTCAATGTTTGCAAGACTATGTCAGTTTATGGGTTTTAACAATAGTAGTAAGCGCTGAAATTTTGAAGTTTCTCAGTTAATTCATTTTTGACTTATTCTGGAAAACTTGTTTTTGATTGACCCCCTTTTAAGGGCTGTATCTTGAGAAGGGTGCCTTTTTGAACATAGATAATTTTGGTTAAATGTCATATTTTTTACTCAGGAATCTGTGGTAGAGCGTTGGTGGTAGCTTTTAGCGACATCCTGTATTATGTATATGAGTAAAAAATATGACGATTTAACCGAAATTATCCATATCCAAACAGGCACCCTTTTCGAGATGCAACCCATAAAAGGGGGTAAACCAACTACACGTTTTCCAGAATAAGTAAAAATGGGTTACCTACCTGAAAAACTTCAAAATTTCAGCGCTTACTACTATTGTTAAGACCAATAAACTCGCATAGTTTTACAAACATTGAGGTGCAGAGGGTGTTCCTATTTTTGATGTCACGTCTCACTTTTTACTACGGAACTTTGTTTGTCCGCACGCCACTGATTGATTCTGTATTTTTTTATCCAAAGCCTAAAGTATTCCTAAACTTTTTTCTCATTTATAAAAAGTTCGTATCTTGCATCGTTTTCCCGTAATTAATTTTTATTATGGACTTACACTACTGAAAATGTATTTCTGAAAAACTTTTTTTAATTTAAATAATAATTTCAACGACAACGTTCCACCACGGATTCCTGGGTTCAAATTGTGCCGATTTAACTGAAATTATTTATGTCTAAAATGGCCCTTTTTCAAGATACAGCTCTTAAAATAATTTTGGAAAATACACATTTTTCAAAATAAGTAAAAACATAATTAAATGAGAAAATTTAGTTTCACCGCCTGCTAGGATTATTCTCAAGGTCAATAAAAGTGAATAAAGTCATTTCTGTGAAATGAAAATTAATTTTTTTAATTAAAATTAGATTTTCACAAATACGTTTTCGTGGTGTAAACCCATCATTAAATTTAATTATGGGAAAACCATGGAAGATACAAAACTTTAATAAGAGGGTAAAAAGTTTGGTAATACTTACGTCTTTGGATAAAAAATATAAAATCAACCAGTGGCCTACCTACGAATAAAAAAGTTCTAGAGTAAAAAATAAGACGTGACATCAAAAAGAGGAACATCCTGTATGTCAATGTCTGTAAAACTACGCCAGTGTATTGCTCTCAACAATAGTAGTAGGCGGTGCAATTTTGAAATTTCTCAGTTAATCCATTTCTGACTTTATTCTGGAAAACGTATATTTGGTTGACCCCATTTTAAGGGCTTTCGCCCGTATTCACAAACAATAATTACCTAGATAATTACGTAATCAGTTATCTCATTCTAGTGCATATAAGCTGTATATCTCCATCCCATTTATTTAATTATTTTTAGATATTACAGGGCAGGAATGCTTTATTGTGAATACGGCCATGTATCTTGACAAGGGTGCATTTTTGGACATAGATAATTTTGGTTAAATCGGCATACTTTTTACTCGGGAGACTGTGGTATAGAACGCTATTGCGTGGTACTTTTTAGCGACACCCTGTATACCATATCGTGGGCAGGTGAATTTTGGAAAACCACTTTTTCGTGATCTCTGTGGGTCATGATGGGTGGAAATTTGATGAGTTTGGGTGATTTTCGAAAAGTGATGTCGTCCTCAAT
Organism: Malachius bipustulatus; assembly: GCA_910589415.1. Taxonomy (NCBI): domain Eukaryota; kingdom Metazoa; phylum Arthropoda; class Insecta; order Coleoptera; family Melyridae; genus Malachius; species Malachius bipustulatus. The sequence continues at coordinate 9,635,195 of OU342634.1, forward strand.
AGTGTATTTTTGTACATACCACTGAACCCTTAGTTGACGAGTTTATTTACGTATGACAGTCATTAGTAGCCAAAATGACTCGAACGAGTTCGCGTCACTCGTCAGGGGGGGTTCGCGTACAGGACTGTTTCGAACAGATGTGTCGGAAAATGAAAGGTGTGATTCCTTGGCGCGTTCTGAGAAAAAAGTTCCTTTTAACATGGATCCTCATCGATCCACCGTTTTAGAGATACCGGGTGTCAAAAAATACATTTTTTTTCAGTTTTTTGACGATATCTCAGGAACCGTTTGAGATATAAAACTGAATTTTTGTACACATCCTATAATTATTATTATTTACTTTTTGAGCGCTAATCAATTTTCTCCATTTCCCAGCTGTTGAGATTTTATTAGGGTAGTTTGAAATTTTTTGCTCCTAATTTCTACGACACTGGTAAAATTGGTATTGGGAAAGCACATTTTTTAAACTATCAACGTTTTTCATATAAAAAGGAGCTCCTGGTCAAAAACTGTTTTCGAGAAGAACAGCGTTTTATGATGAAAGACATAAACATAAAAGTAGCAACATGTTTTGTTGTGGAAAGCAACATAACTTTTCTTCACCACTGCTGAAGTATCTCCTTACCGTTATTCAAATCATGACATAAAAAAACACTACCCCCATCGATTTTGTTCATTAATCTTGAAAGATGACGCGGCCATAAGAAAAACATCTAAACATATGCTAAAAAGGATGGTTGTAAGGCCATATACTTCCCCCGGGCATGAATGTCGCTTATTACAGCACATTTCAGACCTTGCCTCTACATTTCCTACTCCTATCCCCCTGTCAAATGCCTCGTCATCCAGGGTGAACGGCGGGAGTAACGTGGCGTTCTCCCATATTGTCCGTATTTTATAAAAATGGTAAACTGGGACATATCCCACTAGATTCAGCGAGTTTGTAAACTAACGAACGACCGCCGCTTTCACCTGACGAGTAGGAGGGTCGCGGCGGTGAGCGCAGAAGGCGAGAAAAAAGGTAAATTTCACAAATTGTTTTCGCCATCCTGTTTACGCGCCAAGGGATAGGGCTTGGAAATGGGAGGGGAAGGCAAATAATGATTCCTTGTATCTCCCAAATGGAAGAAAAGCAGGGCCATAAAATTCATCTCAAGCCAAGGTAACGGGCTCGGAAGGGTAGTCTTCTTTGGTAGGCTTAGGTACAGTACGCTCGCCGTGGCTCAGAGCATCGTTGCTCCCGCCGTTCACGCTGTCAGCATGCTGATCCGTCCACCCGGCACTGTTTCGCAAAATTACACCCAGCAATTCCACCTTATCTTGCCAGGTCTGGTCAGCGCGACGCGTCGAAGTCGGGCGTCCCAACACGATCTTTTTGTGAGAGTTGTAGTTGAAGAAGCGACGACACAGGTAAATTGACAGTAGCTCAAAAACGGTTGGGGATTCGAAAAGCGGTCAAAGCCTAGAAGAACATCCCATTTGCCATTTTAAGTTCTTTTGAAAATATTTCGAAGGGGGGACCCTTGTAAGTTTTTACAGGGTTAGAACTATTTAAAGGGCCACTACAGGGTTTGAAATTTGGTACGTTTCACGCTTGGAACGCGTAATTTGATTCAAGGGTTCCTTGCTGGTCCCGGGTCCGAAAGGACCGGGTAACCCGCTGAATCTCGACGTCGATTTGTCTTCTCTCCTTTTGTGCTCTCTTTTTTTGCTGCCGACTAGATTTTGGCAGAACATGCCAGATGGAGGTGCGTTTGTCAAGTCTTGAAAGCCCACTGTAAAATTTTGAATTCAATTCCTTCAAGCTGGGACCCGAAAGATGGGTTACCTTGGCGCACAAAAGCAAGCGAGAAAAAAGGAGCCCCCGCCCACGATCGGTTTATGTCCATGGAGACCAACTCGGTCAATTAAACAAGAGTGTTTTCATCGGGCAAAGGTCGAAGACTGATCATTCATTACCCACATTTCTGTGACAAAATATAAAATCGGTATGGGGGGGGGGGATTCGTCTCGATGTGCAGAGAAGAGGAGGGAAGCGTTTTTTCCGATACTTATCGAGGGGGGTGTACCTATTCTGTGGCGGGCTGGCCGACGTCCTAACCGGAGACCTCGGGAACGCCACCTGACATCAACGGTTGAATAGTATGAGTTTGACTTAACCAACAAATTATATCATGTGTGAAAGTAGCATTTAATAGGATGTGCTACACTGTTGCAATGTCATCAAAGCAATATTTTTCTATAAGCTATCAAGTTAACAGAAAAATCTTAATGGTCCTGCCCAATCAGAATCGAAATGAACCTACAATATGAACCAGCAGATTTAATTCCCACTTCTCCTGAGACATTTGTCAATGACCCGGTGGGGACTCCGGTCCATGAGGCACCCACGGAATAGGATGTAGTCCATTAATAATTGTCAAAAGCACGCTCTCCTTCCAAGCCCGTTACCTTGGCGCGTCAAATGCCTCGTCAAACAAAACACGTGTGGTAAACTGTGGTGGTGAAAAAAAACCCTTCCATCATTTAAAAACAAATGCAAGAACGACCAGCGATCAGCAGCAGGGCCGACGACTTGGGAGGCCTCTATCTCGAGATTTGAGTAAAAACGTAGGGTCTGATTTGTAGGGTACTAGGTTGCACCGTGAGCGTTTTCGTCTTCGGCGTCGACCTTGTAGTCAAATATGTCAATTCGGTCTATTTTTTGGTCGAGTGCAACGTCATGGGTACGCTGGCCACAAAATCACCGGTACTTCAGCTTCTTAATTGAGAATCTATGGGGCCACTACAATCCGGTGGTCCCGACCCATCCATCTCTCTATAAAATACATCGAGACACACTGCCAAATAAAAGAACAGCTGAGTTCTGTAGCCCAAACGGTTTCTGAGATATCGTCAAAAAACTAAAAAAATATATAATTTTTTGACATCCTGTATCTCATCGAAAACGGTAGGCGAGTAGTTTCCCTTAGGAAATAGTTTATATTGATTGAACTAAATATAGATAGAATAATAATTACGAGAGTATAATCGCAAGGAAGCCTAATTTTGATAGTGCACATTCTACAGGTGTAATCTAATCTTTTATGTTGACAAAGTGAATAATGATTCAGATTGTTATTATTTTAGCCTCAGTATCTACTTTACATTATCTACGATGAACATACTGTGAAATGACAATGAATCCAAACTGTAGGAAATGAAATAATAGCTAAAGCCATTAAATATGTGGTACCTATTCATTTGTACCGCTATTTGATGATACATTATTACAAATAAATAACCAGTACCTACATACAGTTTTTAATACCATAAATACCATAAAGATATAAAATAGGTTCACTGTGCTTCAAAATGTCAAATAATGAAACTTTAAAACGTTCTTTCAAGTGTTATTTCTGTAACAGAATTATTAAAAATGAGACAGAGATGGTAAGTAGTTTTTTAGGGAGATTAAGTAATTTTGAATAGATGTAAGTTAAGATATTTTGGACCGGCTATTATTAAATTTTCTATCAATATTTTTGTATACGCCGTACTTGATAATAAAATTAAATTATTCAGGGTCATACAACCGTGTGCGGGAGTGTACTTTTGCCTTGTCCAAATTTTTGTGGCTCTTACATTAGACGAATGGATTTATTTAAACACAACAGTGAATGTCTAAAGGGACGAAATCCAAGAAAAATATTAAGTGAAAGCGAATCATCAGGAACGGACAATTATTCGTCTAGGAGTAAATCTTCATCAGGTAGCTAAATTTGAAGAAAATTTAAATTGGAATTTTAATTTTCAGTTTTTAGAAATACTTGAAAGCAATGCCAAAAATAACTTGACCCCTCAAATTTTAAGAGTAGCCGAAAAACCGTTTTATGTAGAGAGCTCATTCTATTCCAACAGCTTACCAAAACATGACCTACAAACTTATAAAGAAATCCAAAGAATGCAATCGCAGGATATTGATTTATTGAAAAGGTGGAATAACGATGTTTTAGATTGGAAGAAAGACATTATGCAGCGATTGGCTACGTTACAAAATCAAGTATCTTCTCAAGAAAGTACTCTCAGAAGAAATAATGTAGATTTAATGATTTATCAAGAAAAAATTTCGAAATTTGATAAAATTCAGGCGGACCTGAATGCCATTACAGACAGAATCGAAAAAGATGAAATTTTTTCAAGAAAATGTGCGTCAGACTATGCTACACAGTTAATGGGATTCAAACAATTTATACAGCAAGAAGTCGCGGTTCTAAAAAGCATGTATGATGAACAAACTTCACAGCATTTCGAATTTCAGAAAAATTTTAAGGAAATTAACGATGAAATGACCGAAATAAAAGACAAGTTTTCCAATATTGTATTTGACATGAGAGCTGTTAGTCAAATATCATCGGAAGTCGCCGAAAAAGTTGACTCACAAAATGCACAAATTGCGGAAATCAGAAGGCAATTGAAGCAAATTAGATTTGATGTTGAATCTGTAGAACAAGCACCTAGTAGTAATGGAGACAAATTTGGAAATTTTACAGGTAGGTACCTACCTCATTCCATTATTTATGTTGATGTTGAAACAACGGTTTTGTTTAAAAAAGTCTAACGTCAGGATTCACAAAGAAATCGCGATGATATTTATTTGACTTTTTTAAAATTTTGTATTCTGATATCCAGTTGGCTAAAAGTTCCAATAAGTGGTAAAGTGGTAAATTCAGTTTTAAACCAACCAGATAAACATATATACAGGGTGAGTTATTAATATTATATAGCTGAAAAGCTTGATTACAGCAACGCGATCTCGAAATGAACCAAATGCTTTTGCAAATAGGAGAAGCCAAATTGAAATTTGTAAAATTATTTTCAGGTATACAAGATGACCCAATATCGCTGAATACAACTTTGCTATTTTAAATAGGGCACCTTGTATACATATAAGTACATTTTCCGATTGTCATTACATTTTGAAAGTTTACTATCCATATTTTGTTATTTCAAGTGCTAGAACTATTTGAAAGTTATTTTTGAATTCCTTTGTAATTGGGTTTTCAATAAAAACCACGGTGTAAGATATTTAAGGTGACGGAACGAAAATGTAATCGCGAGCAGCTACCCTCACATTATTACCCCAGGTTGACCCAAGTGTGTTGTTGCTCTCGCTCGCAATGTTTTGTTCTGCCGAGCCCTTCACTCGGGCAAGCGCTAGCATAAATGATTCTCGCATATTCACTGATAAACGCGTGCTCTTATATTCTAATTTTATTAATATTTAAATGTTGGTAAGTGTGCCAGTCGATTTTGCTTATCACTTCTTCATAAAAAAATAAAGTAGCATGACGTCCTGAAATAAAGTAGCATGACGTCCTGATAGTGGCAATTTGCATGTGTAAGAGCAAAAGGTCAAGGTCAGAGCCCTCTCTGGCGTAACTCTCTCATACACTGACGTTGAGGTTTTCATCCCTTCGCTTACTACATATTTATAGAAATTGTTAGGGTCTATTTCAATGAGTTGAATACCTACTTCATTTTGTTGATATTGTTGCATATTGTTGCAAGCAATCCCATTGAAACAATTTGCCATGAAAACTATCCCGTTGTAACAATTTACCATAGAAACTATCAATTGCAATTCGTCTATGTATACAGGGTGTCCCAATATTCCATGGACATGGAGCAACCACAGATTACTGAGGTAAAAAAAAGTCGCTCGCACCAAACTTATCTCTATACCAAAGTGCTTCGTTTGTCCGTTAGAGGGCTTCAAAGTCTTTTGAAAATTTTAGTTTTTTTGAAATATTTCAAAGTTGGCTGATTCCAATTCGATGAAATTTGGTAGGTAAATTTCTTATTAAATGTACTAATTTCTGATGTACATGATAATTTGACGGAAACCCGGGAAGGGGTGAAACTACCCCTACCCTCCATTAAAATCGATCGTAATTGTTGATAGGGTAGCAGGAAGGCTGTTCATGTTTTTTTGTTTGAAAGATACATCGTTTTAGCCCATTTTTGGTCTCCTACAAACATCTGTATCTCTCCGAGGTGCCATGTGATAAAATAAATTAGTCGATGACCCAAATGAAAAATAACATTAGGAAAGTCCATTATTTTCGGTCAATAATCTGTGGCTAAGAGTTCGATCAACTAATTTCTGAGGATTGACCATTTATTAGTATTTTTATTCCTGTCTCCTCGTGTTTCCTAATTTATGTTCTTTAGTTTATTCCTTTCGGTGAGGACGATTTTCACTTGCCTACTTTTTGTTTCCAGTTATTTTCCTATCCACATCGAAAACAATTCCCGGAGTTCTCTTATAGTTTTGATATATTTATAGAGCGGGTGACCAAAAATTGGAATATTTTTACCATCCTGTATATAAACATTTCAACTGCATAATATACAGGATACCTCATAAAAAGTTAAAATAATAAAAAACTTAGATAAAGGATACCGAAGTGGTTCTGAAAAACCCTTGGTTAATGGGTCTCACGTTCTTAGTAAGATATAGATACAGGGTGTTTTATGGATACCGCCAATTTCTTTCGAAGGCCAAACCTAACGAACCACTCTCTATAATTTTTTGAAATTTGGTTAAAAGTTCCATTTTTCAATTTTCCTGCACGTTTGACATAATAGCCGGAAGAAAAATCTAGGTCTGCACTTACAAAATATTAATAAATGTTAGTGTTCATAAAACAACACCCTGTACATCAGAATTTTCAAAATTCGTTCTGGTATTTTAAGTTGGCAGAAATTTTGAGTTAAACAATGTACTTTTTGTAGTTCCGCAACCGATTCTATGAGTGGCATTTTGATTTCGAAGTTAGACTTCCGCTTATAACTGATGGTTCCTAACATTCAAAAATGTTATTTTTTTTAATGAATACAGAACATAAATTGTTTGTGGAAAAACAATTTATATATCCAAAACAAACTATAGGAATTTGCTTGAATACAGGTCCGTACCAGAACAAAAAATATTGAAATTTTTGTTTAATTTTCTAACACCCTGTATAACAAAACTTGTTATAATATTAAATACCAACCATTTATTAATTATTGTAAAAACATACCCACTCCATAGTTTTGTGCTCCATAATGTTAATGCACAGTAAAAACATTCATTTACATAAAGTTAATCTCGAATTTAGATTTTTGCTTGAAACCATTTCGTAACTTCTAAAAATGTAATTTTTTTTAATGAATAATAAAGCACAAAAATTATTGTAGTTAATTGAAATTTGGCAAATAATGTCTGATAGTACTCCTGTATCTCGTTAAACTCTTTAAAAGTTTGAATACAGGGCCGTTCCAGGACAAATATTGAAATTTTTGTTTATTTTTCCAACACCCTGTATATTTACTGGTACATTCCACAATCATTGATAAGGAATCAAGTAATGGTAAAAAATTATCAAAATGAAAATACAGCAAGAGTTGGTCATAATGTTAATTACGCCTTTTCGCTGTTGTTTAGCGAAAATAAAAAAAAAAGTATCTCTCACATCCAACACAAAAAATTACTTGTAGATTACCTTAACTATGTAAATGCATGATTATTTTTACTGTTGTAACGGTTACCCCCCGGTCCTATTGCTTTCTCGCGAAAAGCAACTGTGATCGTCTTTTCTCTTGAGTTTCCCCTCTTAGGACCGTTGTGTTTTTCTCGTTGTGCTTACCGTAGTCACCCCTGATATTTGATTGATGTATGCCAGGATTAGGAAATGGATGGCGCAAAAGCATCTACTATGTCTCATTGTAACCTGGATTTTCATTTATTTTCTCGGCTGATTTGGATTTCTTACAGAAAAGCGGGGAAATTAACTGACACTTGTTGTTAACTGTTGGTTTCCATTCAGACGCCCGTATTCACAAACGATAATTTCCTAAATAATTACGTAATCAAATATAACCATCTCATTCTAATGCATAATATAAGCTGTATATCTCCATCACATTTACTTAATTATTTTAGAAATACTCCAGTGCCATAATGCTTTGTGAATTCGGGCACCAGAGTATAAAAAAAAGAAGAACGAGAGAGGATTCGTTTGCAGAGAGCATAAAAAATGTAGAGCGAGAGGGGCTGTGCATAGAGAGCATAAAAAAGTGGAGAGCGAGAGTAGATACCTTTCATATATTTTTCACACTCATATCCAGCTCGGACTCCACTCTTTTACACCTCTGTGCTTTCTTATTATTTCATTCCTTTTATTTCCTTTTGCCTAATTTCTCTGATTTCATTTCAAGCATCAGCTTGAATTAATTAATGACAACAACCACTTTGGTTACAAATTACCCGGATTATTGCCGGAGTATTTGTTTGATTTACCTATTCAATAATTATTATCGAATTCTCATTTTGTATTTTAATGAGCTTTACTCGTTGAATCGTTTCTTCCTTTCGTTTGGGAATTTTAATAATCGTTTGTTGTTGGCTTTAACCTGATACACAGGCACGCCACCCTACATGTATGACCATTCGTTCGCTGGTCGAAGTTCTAATTTGACTTGGACGTCGAACTCCCTGGTCGAGAGCAGTGTTGCCATATTTGTTTGATTACTATACCTCCTCTTTGAACGTTATACGAATGTCTTTCCAATTGCTTTCAATTTTTGAAAGTGCAATATTAATGAAGTTATTAAAAAAAATCTCACGGTTCCACAAGGAAATATATTATTTCTGGATTTTTGTTAAACTAAACTTTTTTTTTAAATTGTGATATGTTAGGTAGTTCTATTAGGCATGGCAGCGCACTCCCGAAAAACGCTTTAAAAATAATGGAGTAAGTGGCATGGGTGAGGTAACCGTTTCAAACCAATAATTATTGTGAACAATTCTTTATGCAAAGACACACCTTCAGTTGATTTTTACCGAAGATTTACACATTGGAACATAAAAAATCAACAGTTTTAAGTATTTTTGCCGCGTTTTTTTTGCATAAAGAATCGGTCACCATTGGTTTGACACGGCTACCTCACCCGTGCCACTTCGAGGATTAAAACGGGGGTGCGCTGCAGGCCAAAGTAAACCAAAAGCTTAGCATCAAAATTTGAGAATGTACCTATTTATTTGCTTTATTTACAGGTCGTCTTCTATGGAAAATAAATGATTTTGATTCAAAAATGGAAACAGCAAAAGCTCAAGCAAGTGTGATCAAGAGTCCAATATTTTACACCCATGAATATGGTTATAAAATTAGGGTTTGCAGCATCTGTTTTTTTCCTTTCATATATCATTTATCTCAATAAATTTCAGGTATGCGTGTACTTAAACGGTCTAAAAAAATGGAAGGATAGATATTCTTTAATTTGTTTAAATGTTTTAAAAGGTGAATATGACACACTTTTGAAATGGCCTTGCAATATCGAAGGATATGTAACTTTGAGAGACGTAGAGAGGAACTCCGATCACGTAAGCCATCATAGTTGTCAGGAGATTGCAATAAATTTAATGTTTATGTGTTTTTAGTTTAAAGATTTTCAAAAAAAAATTACTGCTAAGAGACAATCGGGAAATGAAGATAATGAAGATCCCCAGGAATCATCATCAAGTTTCATTTTTATACCGCATACTACCATCACAAAATCGAAATATATCCAAGACGACTCAATATTTTTAGACATTAAAATCGAGAATAACAATCTTGTATAAAATAAATGTATTTATTGATACGGTAATTCAAAACAAAAAAAGACTTCTTACTTTATTTTTATATACCTACCTACTGTGCTGAACAAATCTTTATTACAATAATAACTGATACAATTATTCATATTAAACGTATATAGTAGGATTAACTTTAAAAAGTCAGATGTGACGTCTTACTAACCGTCCGAATTAATATTTTTAATTTCACCAGAAAATGTCAAACAGTTAATTGTCAAGTTGTGAACGAGCGTAATTATTATTGAAGGAATCATTCAAAAAATGAATTGAACCGCTTACGTCAGTTTGAGAGCCACTGACAACTACATAAAATTTATTCACGTAATGACATTCTATCCTCTGTGTTGTGCATTTAATTCTCATTCAAAACCAATGTTGACGTATACTTATTTATGCGGGATGGAGTGTTTAGACAAACTGGACGGTTACTATAAAAACACGTACATGAAACAAAATAAATCGAACTATCAAAAGGATGTGTATTCTTAATCGATACGTATGACTTTTTAGACTTTATTGGACTATAATAGTGGTGTCAAAAAAATGCAATAGTTTTGGAAAGGCTGAAACTTTCAGCGCTACGTCAGCACAGGTGCGCATTATGTCGAAAAACTAATTTTTGCAATTATTTTGGAAAAGCTGAAATTTTAGAATCTGTTAGTTAACTTAAGTATATCAATAAAATAAACAGTCAGACACCGTTTCAATAGAATACACCCAGTCAACAAGCAATAGAAGCCTGGAAACTCGCGCGCTCTCGTGGAGAATTTATTATGGATAAATCATGTGTTCTCAAACTACTGCAAATAGAGCGACGGTTAAATGGGGAAAGTAGTGCAGAGTTATGAGTTAAATTGGAAGCTTTTTGGAAGTTTTTAAATTGGAATTTTTATTTTGAAATCTTCACGGATTCCAGTAAAACTATGTCGAGTTTTATATTGGAAATATTCTACAGTAAACTAGAAGAACTCTTGGAGCTTATCAACAGACAGTTTAATGGGAAGATATTTATTGCGGGACATTACAACATCGACTTTGCAAGTGCTAAGGAATCCGCAATGTTGTTGAATATGTTGAGATGGTATGGTTGTGAGGCGCTGTCTGACGAGCCGTCCAGGGTTGGATCAAGAAGATGTGTTGACAATGTTGTGGTGGCAGGTGTGCATGTTGGACAATCCGAAACGAAGAACATGCACATAGTTGACCATCTGCTGCAGAGGGTATCTTTTGGACTATTGGGTGAAGAACCAGGGAAGAGCAATCACACTTACATTAACAGGAGGATAATCAATGAGTATAACCTCCAGAAATTTAAACACGAAATAGAAGAAGCCGACTGGTCTTCACTGCTTCGGATCCAGAATGCTGATCCGAATCAGCACTCATCGCGAACACATCAATAAGTTTCCTGTGAGGAAAATTAAACCCAAGTTAGTTTAGTTATATAATGAGTGGGTAGATTAGTGACACCTCCACTGCGACCAAGCGGTCTATTGTGGCTCACACCTAAGTACTTTACATCCTCTCTAGCAGGCCACTGCTTTTTAAAAAGCTAATGACCTTAGATGGTGTGAATGTATCCAGGTCTCTTGGAGAGAGAAATACTCTTCCGAACGTTGAGTGCCTGATTCTTCCCAAGGCGGGGCAGTTGCATAGAACAATACATGTTCTGCTGTTTCTACATCCTCCAAACACAGGAGACATTCTGCGTTATCGGCTAGATTCATCCTGTGTAAGTGGTGGTTCACTTTGCAGTGTCCTGTGTATAGGCCTATTAGGGCCCTTAGGTCAGTCCTTTTGAGTTCCAGTAGCTTTTAAGCTCTGTTTCTCGAGGGTCCCTCAATGAAGGTCTTAGAGTGAGTTAATCCTGGTAGAGTTTGCCAGTACCGAAGTACCTTATTTTCCGCCCAGGTGTCTGTTGTTGTTTTGGCAGTACAGTAGAAGCTCGATTATCCGAAGTAATGTGGACCGAACTCGATTATCCGAATCTCGATCCGGATAATCGAGCTTCTACTGTATTTGAAGATATGCCAACAGCAGGTTCTGGTCCTGTAAATTTGGATTCGGTTCCTCTTCTAGCCAGAGAGTCGGCTATTTCGTTCTCTCCAAGGCCAGAGTGACCTGGAATCCAGACCAGAGTCAAGTTGTTGTTTTTGACAGTTCCATACTAGTTTGGAGTTGCAACGAATGGAGCAAAGAGCCTTCAGGGCCGCTTGGCTGTCTGAGAAGATTTTAATTGTTTTCCGCGTGCAGTGCATTTCATCCAGCATCTGCGCGCTGAGTACAATGGCATAAATTTCTGCCTGAAATATTGTTGCGTACCGACCCAGGTTTGCAAAGAATTCTCGTCTTGACCCAGCGTCGTATGTTCCGGATCCAACTCCCGTTGGAGTCTTTGAACCGTCGGTGAACCACGTGAGGTCTGCTTTGAGGAGGTCGTTTGAGTTACGCTCCCATTCGTCTCTGTTTGGAAAGAGGACGTTGTATGCAGTGCAGTGGTTTGTTGTGTATGGCATCATGTCTGAGGGCATACCCAGAAGACTGCGACTTTGAGTGTCGTCCAGTAGACTAGTCCGCTCCATGACACAAGCCATTTGTGTGTTTCATACTACCTGTAGCAGTCTGTACGTTGTCCATCTGGCCTCTCTTTCCAAGTATATATGGAGTGGAGGAAGGTCCAGAAGTATTTCCATAGCCGCCGATGGTGTGGTGCTCATTGCTCCACTGATTGCCAGGCATGCTTGTCTTTGCAGACTTGACAGCTTTCATTTTGGCCAAGGCTTGTGCGCCTATGGACCACCAAGCTACACAGCCATATGCGATCATTGACTTAAGGATCGTTACATATATCCAGTGTATTTGCTTGGGACCAGTGCCCCAAGTTCTTCCACAGATCTTTTTGCAACTCCATAGGGAGAGCTTTGCTCTGTGGATAATCTTTTCCAGATGGGAGTTCCACAGTAGCTTCCTATCAAGTGTGATACCTAGATATTTAGCCTCCTCCGCAAATGGTATAACTACTACTTGAAGAGTAGGTGGTATAAGGTCTTCCAGCCTTTTTCGTCTAGTGAATGGTACTATAACAGTTTTGCGAGGATTTACAGACATCTGCTCCCTCTCGCACCACTGATACGTGACTTGAAGAACTTCCTGCAGGACATTGGATATTGTCCTCTCGGAGTTTCCTTTGATCATTATTACAAGGTCATCCGCATATGCTTGAACCTCAACTCTCCATAAGGAGAGGATCGCCAGCAGGTCGTCTACAAGAAGGGTCCATATGTAAGTAAACACAAGACAAAAATAATGAATTGGTTCATAGCGGAATTACGAGAGATGAAGAACACTCTGGACGCGCTTTACACAATATTCAAGGTAGAAGACGACGCAGAGAGCAGGAATGCATACAACTCGTACAGATGCTACTACAAAAGGAAGATTTCAGAGACCAAAAAGCCAAGAATACCCAATACATACGTGCATTAGATAACGCACAACAGGCTAGTTGGAAGGTAATTAATTCCAGTAAACCTGAAAAAAAAATATAAGGATTGTCCATTGAATCCAGAAACATTGAACAGCTACTTTTCCACATTCATGCAAAGAAGGGACAAATTTGGACTTCTCAACGGCCTTGACACATATCTCCGAAACGCAAGGACTGACAACATTAACTCTTTTTACCTCAGAGAGAGACCAGTGTTGAAGACACTTACACATAATTGTTATGATTACTGATATTGTTACATTGTTAAATGTTGCTAGAATACGTCGCTTTGACAAGGGATATTGGGAGTACTTCAGAATACGATATCGGTCGTGAGCGAATGTTCATGTTGTAATACTTTATATCTTATTAAAGACTACGTTCCATTTTGAGTAGTGTTTTGGAATTATAAGTCATCGATTGGGAGCTAGTCATAACATCAGAAGTGGGATAAGAATTTCCACGAGCCTTACTAAGTGTCACCCAAATTGATTAAAAAAATAATCGGTGCCTAAATAAAGTGAAAATGAGTTAAGATGGATGCTAGAGAAGCATATTGAACGAAAGATACGTGAAGCCCTGAAAAGAACATGCAGTCTGGCAATCCGAATATGGAACCTAACGACGTGGAAGTTGAATCAACAGAAGGTTATTCGTCAATTGTTCGTGGTGACATTATACCTACCTTTGATCCGGATGACAAGACTTCAACAGTGACAAGTTGGTTACAAAAAATTGACCAACTTGGCGAAATACATGGTTGGAATGACTATCAGAAATCAGTCTTCATGCAACAAAAATTGAAAGGTTCAGCACGAAATTGGTTTAATCGTTTGGAAGATTATAAAAAGAATTGGATCGAATGGAAACTCGCATTAACCAGATCATTATTTTTTTTTGTACAGATTACGTAAATGTTTAGAAGAACTAATTGCAAGAAAGAAAATATCAGTATTCTTCACCAGATGAGCTTTATATGCTGAACTGAATTCAACTTATCATGTGACTAGTTCGCTAAGATCTTTTGGTGGAGCAATTATAAGAGCAGAGAAGGCTACAAACTTCACTTTAATAATTGATGATGTTGAAATAGCAACGTCTGCTTTCATAACTGATGCGAACATGGAGAACTTGGAGATGATTGTTGGACAACCTGTCATCAACACCGAAGGCGTCTCACTTGTTGTATGTGCAGGAAGGGCGAAGCTCACAAGAGATAATCAAGAAATTATACGTGAGATAACCTTAGAAACGGACGAGGCACGTCCAGAAATCATCCTCGACAGAGACGTCACATTACACCCTCATTCAACATCGATGGTCAGTGTCAAGATAAATGATGTCCGCGTGAAGATGAAGAAGTTTATATGGATTGCAAACGTTTCCAGCTAGGCAGAATTTTGATATGTATCCCGAGTATGGTACTAAAAGGCAGAACTAGTAAGATACCAGTTTCGAACACGGGTGACAAAGAGATAAACTGGAAAGATGGAATGCTAATTGGTATAGGTAGTAGGTGTGACAATTCATCGGTCTTAGATGAATTAAGGGTGAGTTTAATGGAGAAAAATATTAGTTTTAGAGGTATTCTAATGGATGAAGTAGATATAAATAGTGATCTGGATATTTTGCTACTAAAAGTAATCTTTTGAGTGTCTTAAATAAATGGAAACACTGTTTTGCAGATAGTTCAGCTCAACTGGCGAACAGTTAAAGGTTGTGAGATAGAAATAAAGCTGACAAATGAATCCAAACCAGTGTGTTATAGACCTTATAGATTATCTATGACGGAAAGAGATGTAGTAAGAGGAAAAGTAACAGAGTTGTTGAGTTCAGGTATTGTCAGGGAGTCAGATTCTAGCTTCGCGAGACCCATTGTACTCGTTAAAAAGAAAAATAATGAATTTTGGTTGTGTGTAGATTACAGAGCACCTAATAAGTTAACAACGAAAGATGTCTATCCAATGCCAAATATAGAAGAACAATTGAATATGCTGGGGGGGGGGGGGGGGAATTTATTTCACTACCCTATACTGTAACAAAGGTTTCCATCAGGGGCCTGTTTCATAAAAATTTACTACAGTATTTACTACTGTATAATTAGTAAGTTTTCGTAGTAATTACTATGACTTGTTTCATAAATTTACCAGAGTAAAGAAATTTTTACTGTAGTATTCATATATTTACCACTACTTTTTACTAAGGTAAATAAGATTATGTTTCATATAAAGAAAGGATATAAAATTACTTTAGTAAAAGCCAGAATTATTTTACTCTAGTTGATGGGATCGTAAATAGTTGACACATGTATGTTTCATAACCGAAGTCTGTTTACTATTTTCTTATTTAACAAGATAGCGTTACTAAATCAATTATAATTATGTCTTCAAGTGAATCAGAAAACGAAGTGGTTGAATATAGAAGGCACAGGACATTTCGGGAAAGAATAAGTTACCATAGAATGGAATTAACATACGAGTACAATGAACGGTTTAGGGTACGTTCGCAAGTCTTCAACATAATACTCGAAAATATTCAACCACAATTAGAACACCCAACTCGAAGAAATAAATCACTTGCACCAAGACAACAGCTAGAAGTAGCTTTACATTGGTTGGGAACGGGTGCTCCATACCATGCAATCGGGGATATGCATGGATTATCAAAAGCTTCTGTTTGTCGTACAATTAAAAGAGTTGTGTATGCCATCAATAGTACCATTTTTCGTCAGTACGTTAAATGGCCGGAAAATGTGGATGATGTTGTACAAAATTTTTATGAAATGGCCGGAATTCCACTAGTTTGTGGAGCCGTGGATGGCACTTTAATTAAGTTGGATGCTCCTTCTGCTCATGAAGCCACATATGTTGATCGACATGGGAACCATTCTTTAAATGTCATGTTAGTAAGTGGTCCTGATTGTTACTTCTATTATTGCTCTGCGAACTGGCCTGGAAGTGTTAATGATGCGAGAGTGTTGAGAAACAGCACGTTATCTAGAAGAATGAATCAAGGATGGAGACCTATTGCTAATGGTGTTTTATTAGGAGATTCCATATACCCATTGAAAACCTGGCTTATTCCTCCAATAGTGCGAAATCCTGAAGTACCTGCTCAAATTCGGTTTGCTCGTGCTCACAAACGAACCAGACGAATTGTTGAAAGTGCCATTGGTATCCTTAAGGAAAAATTCCCATGCCTAAATTACTTGCGTGTAAGCCCAGTTTTTGCTTGCCATATTGTACATTGCTGCGTAACATTATGTAATGCAACCAAAGAAATGGTCAACGTGATTAGGGATGACAATGATAATGACGATGGTGTTAACGAAGGTGATCATGAAGAAGAAGTTGATGGCTATGAGAATGATGCGAATCAAAGGCTACAGTTTTTTTATGATAATTTTAATCAGCCATAGAGCTAAATATGAAAGCACAAGTTTGTTATAAAAATTTTTCAATAAATTAAGTCAATTTAGTCATCCAATATTTTTATTAAGCAATTAAAGTGTAAGATAGTAAACAAACTCAATTATAAAGGTGTCATTTTCAACAAAATGTTATAAAATTGCATAATAATTATTTAATAATAACAATTTTATCAAATACAAAAAAATAGTAGTATAAGCACCAATAACCAAAAATGGATTCACTTAGGAAGGAACGAATTATTCTACAAATACCTACATTAACACACTTCGTTATTATTAAAAAAAATCAATGTCACCTACTACTGAAGGATTATTTTCAGCATAAATTGTGACATGTTTCGTGCATTCTTCGGTAATTTTTAAGTCAGCAGTGAATGTTGACGCTGCGATCCCAAGTTCATTTTCTTTTACCAAAATTTCTAGTTTTAATTTATAATTGGCTATTTCTAGCTGTTCGATTTCTAAGCGAAGTTTTTCCTTTTTTAATTTATTTATATCCTGTTGAACTGACTTTGAAGACTTTGTGTTTGTTACAATAATTTTCTTCTTCTTTTTGGGTGGTTCTAGAGATTCAGTATTTTTGTTGATGTTACTACTGGGGCCTGTTTCATAAAAATTTACTACAGTATTTACTACTGTATTGGTAGTAAGTTTTCGTAGTAATTACTATGACTTGTTTCATAAATTTACCAGAGTAGAGAAATTTTTACTGTAGTAGTCATATATTTACTACTACTTTTTACTAAGGTAAATAAGATTATGTTTCATATAAAGAAAGGATATAAAATTACTTTAGTAAAAGCCAGAATTATTTTACTCTAGTTGATGGGATCGTAATTAATTAGTTGACACATTTATGTTTTAGGTATAACCGAAGTCTGCTTACTATTTTCTTATTTAACAAGATACCGTTACTAAATCAATTATAATTATGTCTTCAAGTGAATCAGAAAACAAAGTGATTGAATATAGAAGGCACAGGAGATTTCGGCAAAGAATAAGTTACCCACGAGTACAATGAGCGGTTTAGGGTACGTTCGCAAGTCTTCAACATAATACTAAAAAATATTCAACCACAATTAGAACACCCAACTCGAAGAAATAAATCACTTGCACCAAGACAACAGCTAGAAGTAGCTTTACATTGGTTGGGGACGGGTGTATACAATTTCCCGAAGAATTTTTCATTGGGAGTATCAAATCATGTACTTCAATTATTAGCACAACTACTGTTCAAAATTTCAAATTATTTCAATCAAGCAATTTTTTTATATTTAAAAAATACTATTTTTTTCTTAAATCTTTTACACCCTTTATTTTCTTAACAAAGCATTTCCCAAATATAGTTCATTAAAGCAAACTCATATTATTTTTCGATTCTCTATCGTTTCTAAGATAAAACCTGAATCACCCTGTAGATAAAATAATACCATTTTTCGTCAATACGTTAAATAGCCGGAAAATGTGGATGAAATGGCCGGAATTCCACTAGTTTGTGGAGGCGTTGATGGCACCTTAATTAAGTTGGATGCTCCATTCTCACGTCAGAATACGTCTTTGGTCAAAAGTAAAAAAACAAAAATACTGTAGTAGAAAAACAGATTGATTCTACTACAGTAAAAATTTATTTATGAAACATGATTATTTACTATGGTAAAAATTTAGAGCTACTATAGTACTTAACTGTAGTAAATACTACGAGTTTTATGAAACAGGGCCCTGTTGGATTCTTCATTTATGATAGTAGCATCTTCGGGCATTTTCCAGTCATCACTTTCTAAACTATCTGCAACACCTAAACCTTCTATTATCGGTGAATCTTTTCCTAAAATACTTAGAACCAATGTATCTATTTCTGATTTTACACATTCTTTGCTGCCTCCTGTACCCGTTTTTCTGCTATTGTCAACTTTTGCCTAAAAAAATAAACTTTTATAGTGACATTTTATAGTGACTTTAATGTGAAAAAAAAACGGTGAAAGATTGGGAAACGTTAATTTGATGGTTTAGTTTTGGATATATTATGTATGTTGAAACGATTGTAGGACTAATTATGCCAAATAATAATACTCACAAGCGTTTTTTTCCTAATATTTCCCCAAGTAATATTTCGCACAAAAATGTAGTCTTTGTCATTAGTGACTAGTCCAGTTGCGACTGCGTATTTTCTGATTTCTTCCCATTTGTCTCTTTTCTCATTTCTTGTGAGAACGTCGGAAAATTTTCCAAACAAAATTTCCTTATTTTCAAATATTTTACGAAGAAAATTAACATATTTGAAGCTTTTCTGCTCTCGCGCAGACATTTTGACAACTGTTTAAAACTGTCAGGTTAGAATACGTATTTGGTCAAAAGTCAAAAAAAAAATACTGCAGTAGCAGAGCAGATTGATTCTACTACAGTAAAAATTTATTTATGTATTTATGAAACATGATTATTTACTATGGTAAAAATTTCGAGTTACTATAGTACTTAACTGTAGTAAAAACTACGAGTTTTATGAAACAGGGCCCAGATATTCAAAAACAGCTTTTGTGACTCCCAGACGGTCACTATGAGTATTTGAAAAGTTTCGCGGATACAGTTCGCAAATCACGTACAATTTTTGGTCGCAATAATGCGTCAATTAAATGAAAATGACAGTTCCTCGTTCAATTAAAAATTTGACACAAAATTCACGGTGAAGGATGAGAAGACCACTGTTGGTCGCCGTTCTGGTCGGTCCTTGGAAAACATAACCGCAGTGAGAAAAAGTGTGGCCGAGAGTCCAGGCACACATATCCATTGGGCATCGTGGTCAAGAATTAAATACCATCAGTCCCCTGCAACGAATTTCGATAAGAAAGCTGCGTTTTCACGCGTATAATTGACGCAAAAACTCAAACCAAGGGATCATGCGCAGCGTCGAGAATTTGCTGTCGAATTTGGGGTGCTGAAAATCATCGTGTAATACTCGAAAAACAACACCCAACACATCCGGTGGTGCGCATTTTGATATGGCGGAGTTATTGGAACCTATTTCTTAGAAAATACGACTGGAAATGTGCTAACTACTGTTAAAGCGGTGTTATGGCGAGATGTTAACTGAGTTTTTGTGGCTTGAATTGGATCGAAGTGATGTATTACTGGGGACCAAGTTTCCAGGCCGTGTCATCTCTCGATTTTGCGATGACAACTGGCCAGCTATATCGTGCGATCTAACGCCGATGGGTTTCTTTCTTTGGGGCTACGTGAAGGAAAAGATTGATGCGAACAAACCACAAACAGTTGAACGCCTTAAAGAAGAACTACTGCCATCATTGGCGAAATAGAGCCTAGCAGTTATAGGAAAACGTTATCCCAAATTTTAAGAAAAGAATAACCCTGTGCCAGAGGTTCCGTGGTGTCCCTTTACCGGATGTCATATTTCATGTTTATTCGCAACTATTCTTCTTCACGTAGCAATAAAAATATTTTGCTTGATTCGAAACAAAATTGGTTTTTCTTCATGAAAATTTTTGTAAACTTGATTATAAAAAGTCTTACGTTTTTATTTGAGCAACCTTATTCAAGGTGTTCATTAATAGGTGTTACAAACTTGAAGGTCGTATAGAAAATGCAAAAATAGGCGAACAGGACAGGGGTTGCTGGAGCTTTAGTTATCGAGAAACAGATTTAGATTAAAGTTCTTCAAATTTTTTTTTTCAATATCTGAAAATTGGCAGAAATAACTCGAAATTTTTGACAGTTGTTGCACCAATTGAAGTAGGTACATGATTTAATACTCCCGATGAAAAATTCTTCAATCCATTGGCGAAGATCTGAGTGTGATGATACCTTTTTTTATTAAATAATTTCTACGCCACTGACTTTAATGCAAATTCGTATTTTTGTTAGATATCTCATGTTGTTGAATTATCGTGCGTTTTTGTCGCAGGATAAAAAAAAGTTTCCGAGATACTTCACAAACTAGAAGGTTAAAAGGTTAAAGAGCATGAAAATCAATGCTATCGAGTATTTACAGAATTTATTAATAATTTTTGTTATCGTTATTTTGAAGCGTGTTGCATTACAAATGCATTGTGGAATATCTTGAAAATGGTGCTTCCAACAACAAAAACATAGGATGACTCTTCTCTTCTAAACAAAAAGATGTATCTACTAAAACTAACAAATTTGCATTAAAGTCAGGGACGTAGAAATTATTTAATAAAAAAAAGGTAACTCACACCCAGATCTCTGCGACTGGATTGAATAATTTTTTATCGGCGGTATCAAATCATGCACTTCAGTTTGTGGAGTAGCTGTCAAAAATTTCGAGTTATTCTGATCAGCCAATTTTTAGATATTCAAAAAATAATAATTTGTTTTTTGAACTCCAACGAATCATGTCTACAGGATGAATTTTTTGCCTATTTTTGTCTTTCCTACATGCTCTTTAAGTTTGTAACACCTATTTATTAACACCCTGTATAGAAATGTAAAAAAGTTAAAATTTGATAAAGCTAAAGCCTTTCGCAATTTCTTCACCGATTATTTCATCATTACACAATATTTTATTTAGTGAATTATTTTGTATTTGTATTTGTATCTTTGAGGGTGATCTAAAAGATCTAAAATCTACCAAAAAAACCTACTGCGATCTAAAAGATCCATTGTATCCCCTGTACTGTGCTTCGCCTGGTGTGAAATCCCTTTAGTGAAGCACCCTCTCCAAGTCCGTTTCCTTGAGAAGCTTCAGGATTTTGAGAGGATCAAGGTCGGGTAAGTTCCCTTGCCTCTATCTGGTGGTGGCCCAGAACATTACTTCTTTTGAGCTCTATCGCATCGCAGTTGAGCAGTAGGTGACGCGGTGTCTCGTTTCCTTTCCCGCAGAATCTGCAGATGCCGTTCTCTTTGGAGCCTTCCTCCCCCTCGCTTACTCCCACTCAAAAAGGTGAATAAAAAATAAAATTCACTTACCTTAACCCAGAAAAGAAGGAGGTGGCCATTGACAAATCTCAATGTGACTAGGCAAATTTATAACGTCAGTCACATTGGCTTGTCGAGTAGGACATACCAAATTTCTAATGCCCCACCCAATTACTCTAAATTTCGAAACGAAAATAAATTTAAATTTAACTGTGATCGTCTAAATTTCAAAACAAAAAAATTTCCAAAATATCAAACCAAAACAAACTCAAACAAAAGGTTCGTTGTGTTTATCTAGTCTAGAATGGATAAAGGTGGCCTTCCTCGGGAAAATCCAACATTCACCAAACCAGACTAGACCCGTAGTAACTCCTAATAATTTTCCAAAAAAATAAAAAAATAAATTGATAAACCTCACCAAAATATCCCAGAATATATCACCTTATTCTTGATGTTACTCTAATTCCTGAATCAATGATTTAAAAAGAACATGAGGAGGGTTGATTCTCAATACTCTCAAATTGTTAAATTTTAATACAAAGATTTATTAAAATCAATTTCATCAGTACAATAGACCGGTAATCACCACTAGATCTTACAAAAATAATAAATTTAATAACCGAAATCAGTAATCCTGATTC
Organism: Malachius bipustulatus; assembly: GCA_910589415.1. Classification (NCBI taxonomy): domain Eukaryota; kingdom Metazoa; phylum Arthropoda; class Insecta; order Coleoptera; family Melyridae; genus Malachius; species Malachius bipustulatus. The sequence continues at coordinate 9,657,307 of OU342634.1, forward strand.
AAACATTCAAGCATAAATATTACCTTATTACCAATGATATCAAACTTACATGACTAAAATTCAAGATAGGTACCTATATCATTTCAATAGCTCTAATAAAATTTTTAAAGCTCATAATATTCTATTAATCAATTTCTAAACTAACACATAGGTATGATTCTGAATAGGACTCAGAGTTAGATCAGAAGTTATCTATCAAAAATTTAAATTTATCTTAAGCAAAAGTTTCAATATAAAAATAGGTATCTACCTACAAAATCTGAAATTCAAAATTTAATTTACAAAGTGATCATTTCTAACTCGAAATCCTAAACAGCCACGATTAATTTAACGAATTATTTTTACACATAACAATTACATTAGTCACTTGTTGACCACAATAAAAGTTCATAACATATTATCAAAATCAGATTCACTTTGAAAGTCATAGGTGATGAAATTAATTAAACACTGTACTTGAATTTATTTAATCTTCTTGGTTGTTGGAAAATAGTAAAAGTTCATTCACACTCATAAAGACATACCTTATTGTTCAAAACTCCATTCCAAAACTGACGAACTAGGGTCCCTCTAACATAGACGCAATGACCAAAGAATAGGCCAGCATGGTTACTGGAACTGCCTTTGTACTGGTGTTAGCACCCCCTGGGTTGGTGCTCCAGGTGCCGGATGAGCTGAACTGCTCCCCTTTCAACCTTGTAACGACCAAATATTCAAGTGTCGGGACCTCTGCCTGATAAAACCTACCATGCTTCCAACTTAAACTCCACCACTCTTCTTTATTTCTCCAAGCTTCTTTAAATATAAACCTTCACACAGGTTCACACAGGTACCTACATAGGTAGGTACCTACGTAAGCCTCCACATGATTAAATCTTTATGTAAACCTTTATATAAATCAGAAGTTCAAAATCAAAACTCAGAAATTCAAAGTCAAAAACTGGAAGTTGGAAATCAGAAACCACTACTTAGAAATTGGAAACCAAAACGTAGAAGTCCGAAATTAAAATTCGGAAGTTAGAAGTTCAAAATCAAAAAATCGGAAGTCCAAAAGTCGGAACCTAGAAGTCCGAAACTAGAACTCAGAAGTCCCTTGTCTGTAAAGACAAGAAAGCGAACATTAGCGAAAATGATTAAAATTAAATTCAGAAGATTACTTACGTAAGACTTCATCTCTCACAGCAATAACTTTACCACATATACACTTACACAAGGGACTGTTATTAATTCACGAATCGTAGACAAGTTACATGATCAGCCAAATTTAGATCGGAAAATGAACGAGACGCTCACTCCACCCCTATTTATACTTTCATGAAAAGGACGCTACGCATGCTAACTGACTTGCTTTTTCCCTCGAACTTTTCACTCATTTTATTCCGAAAATCACAGCTAACGGTATGCAACTCTTAATTCTTCCTTGCACGCCTTATGCGACGATGTCATATCGTCGATCATATACGTCGGCAGACCTTCGGTAGCATAACCAATCTCTCAAGTTCTTTCTATATTCAAACCTTAATTTCACAATCGTGCATCTACATATTTTCGATGCCTGTTGTGGTTTGGACCGAGTCGCGTGTCTTTATCACTCTTTTTATATGATTTTTTTAACGACTTCCTTCCTTTATTCAAGACAAACACCAAAGAAATAATATTTTAGGTTTTATCTGGATAACAAATCGAAAATTTAGAGTAGCGATATGAGAGTGGTCTCATTAGATGCAGAAAATTATTTCGCATAAGATGATATACTTTCCAAACTCTGAAAGCCTAGAACCGGGACAGAAAACCGACCAGACATGTTATCTGCGTCTTATTTTATTAACAAAAGCAAGGAATTTCTTAATGACCGCCAGATGTTCGTTCGTGATATTCGCTTAATACAGCCTCCTACATCAGCAAAAATGTACAGTCAACCATAACTTTTCTGAATCTGAACTTTATAAAAATATTCTAAATCAAGAATTTAAATTTTGAAAGAGAAAACGTAGCGTGCAAGGCACGCTGCATCTTCTATGCCTAACTTCCTCAGGTGTTCCTTGAGCTTGCAATGTCCCGTTAGGAATCCCGTCAGTGTTCTGAGACGTTCCTTGCTGAGGTTGAAGAGTATCTTCGACCTTCTCGGTTAAAGTTCCCGAGAAGTTCTTTGGCTTGTCCCAACCCTGAGAGGTTCCTTAAATGGATTTTTCTCAGTTTTTCTTCTTTATTTTGGAGTTCTGCCTTGAAGAAAGTATTTCCGAAGCCACAGAATGGTTCTGGTCCCATATGAAGGGTGTCGATGCTCCTTTTCTTGCCAATTAGTGGGCATGTTCGTTTCCCTCGATTCCGGAATCGCCCATAGCCCGGTATCCACTTGAGGTGAATTTTGTTTTTCTTGCCTAATTTGTTTAGTTTTCCTAGGCACTCCCAAGCCATATTGGAGCTGATGGTCGAAGAGCTCAGCGTCTTTATAGCTGCTTGACTATCCGTCAATATTTCTATTTCTTTGTTTTTGTAGTTTCTGTGGAGGTTTATATGGGAACATACTTCTATTGCGTGTAATTCCGCTCGTAGTATGGTTGTGGATTTTCTCATTGGTTTGGAGTACATGGTGCGTGGCCCATAGATTCCTGCCCCGGTTCCCTCGACGGTTTTAGAGCCGTCTAGGTACCATTTGATCGTACCTTCTTTGAGAGTACAGTTGGAGGTGGTGTTCCATTCCTCTTTCGTAGACAATTTCGTGATGAAGTTCCGCTCGAAACTAAATTTCTTAATAGTTTTGTCTTTTGACAGTTTCAGGAGCCCCTCACAGCCACCCAAGGACCGATGCTCAGTGGCTCGCCGTACAATCCTGATTCTTACTCTTGACATCCTAAGTAGAGCTTCTCCATGTCTTTCTCTCGATCACCAAATGTAGTGGTGTCAGATCCAGGATTACTTCCAACTCAGCGATTGGGCAGCTTCTAATTGCTCCTGTGATGCAGAGACACGCAAGTCTCTGGATCCTCTCAAGTTTTTTCCTTGCTATTGCTAGCTTAGTTCTCTTGTACCAAGCAACCGCTCCGTATGTGATGATAGGTCTCACTAGCATGGTGTACATCCAGCACAGAATGTGTGCGTTACACCCCCATGTTCTGCTAGCCATTCTCCTGCACACCATGAGTGCGGTAGTGGCTTTACTTACTGTTTTGTCCAGGTGCTGGTTCCACAGTAGTTTTTTGTCTAGTGTTACTCCTAGAAATTTAACTTCTTCCTTCCATTCTAAATCCACTCCACTCAAGCGTATGGCTTTGATTTTTGGAAGCTTGCATGAGTCTTCTTGTGAATGGCACAAGTGTTATTTTTGTAAGGTTGATGTTTAGTCCTACTTCTTGGCACCATTTCAGGGTTACATTTAACCCTCTCTGTACATTGTCGCAGAGAGTACCTTCAAATTTACCTCTGGCCATTATGACGATGTCATCGTCAGCCCGAGGAGTTCGTCAACGACCAGACTCCACGAAAGGGGGGATAGCACTCCTCCTTGTGGGCATCCTTTAGTTGTATTTATCTGGATAGTGTTCTTGCCCTCCTTGGTTTCAAATATTCTTGTAGACAATATATTCTGAATCCATTTGGATGTTGTGTTGTCTACTCCTCTTTTTGCTAAGGCTTTCTTGACAGCATCGTGCTTTGTATTGTCGAATGCTCCTTCTATATCAAGGAAGGCGCAAATGGCGATTTCCTTCTATTCCAGAGTGTCCTGAATCTTTTCAGTGAAGTAATAAAGCAGTACCAACAGCTATTAACCAACATCTTTTAAAGTACTTGGAAGGAGCTAATATAATCAGCGACCGCCAATACGGATTCTGCAAACAGAGGTCAACTGGTGACCTCCTCACCTACGTCCACCGAGGAGTGGAACGGCGCAATCGAGCACCATGAGGAGTCTCGAGGGGTTGCGCTTGATATTTCTAGAGCTTTCGACCGTGTCTGGCATGATGAACTGTTGGCAAAACTGTAGACTTATGGCATGCCCGAGAAATTCGGCTTGTGGCTTGCGAGTTATCTCAGAGATCGTTCATTACAGGTGGCAGTCGATGGAGTTCTTTCTGAGACCTTTTCCATCAATGCCGTTGTGCCTCAGGGATCCATTCTATCTCCGACTCTTTTTCTAATATTTATAAACGACTTGCTTGAAACAACAAAAAATCCAATATAAGTACAGTTTTGCTGACGACAGTACACTCCTATCTTCTTATACGCGTTAGATGCGCGAACATCTGCCATCGACGCACAGACTCGCAGGGAGCAAGAAGTTGCCATACTTAACAATGACTTTCAAGACATTCTAGCTTGGGGCGATAGAAACCAAGTTCCAATATAATCAAATGCCATGCAATAGCATTCCAGAGCGTCATAGGGATTTCCCTGCAGTACATGTGCAAAAAGGTCGATGAAGCTCAAAGTATGTCCCATCTACATTTTGCAATATGTGCCTGTTATCCATAACGTCCAGGAATCAGTAAATTCATAACAAAGAAATCTATTGAACATGAACGCTTCAAAAAGAAACTACTTACCAAAAATTTCCCATCTGATTTGAACAATGAATTTCTCGTCAAAAGAGTCATATATGTATAATAATTATGTATAATTATGTATAATAATTGTAAAGATAATTCAAGTATCTTTCAAATGATGTATCACTTTTGTTTACATACATAGGTGGCCCAACGACAACGTAACTCGCCTTAATCACTTGTATGTAGGCCACCCTGTATGTAAGCGAAACCCAAAATGTTGAATATCGTTGTAAAGAGAATCCAAGTAGCTTTCAAATGATGTATCACTCGATAGCTGTTCCCTATGATGATAAGCAAAGGGGTAGCTACCCCTGCCAAGGGGGTGAACTTGGGTAGTTAAATTTGTCACACAAATATGTCCCCCCCCCCCCCCCCCCCGATAACAAAATCGACCTGTTGCAGCGTTTTTCGCATACATCTTCACTTTCCAAATTATTAGGCTTGTTACCTTTTCGATTGCCCACCCTGTATGATAACGAAGGTATTTATTACTTATCTAGGAATCCTGTCAAGCTTGTTAACTTGGTATATCATTAAAATTCACCTAGTTTCATTTACGAACTTTGTCTAATTATTATCATCATTTTAATATTTTTATTCTGTTACAATCGCTGGATGTTCCAGTAGAATGAGATATTTTAAAAATATAAATACGTTCAACTATAGATAGGGATATTTGTAATTAAAATATGTTGACCATTTCTTATAAAAGTAAAGAATGCAGTAAATAGAAATTAGATAAAAGTGATTAATAATTTAAAACTGACGCGTTATATTTCTAGCAAAGTTCATGTACTTATTCATCATAGTGTTAAGAAATTTGCGTAAATATTCGAATATAATAATTAAAAGTATAGCAATAGAAAAGTGAAAATAAACATGAACATTAGTCTCTTAACATGGTTAGTGTTGTATTTTTTTTCGAATATTTATTCATTTGACCTGTCATCTTTGGTTTCTTTGTCTAATGGCTGGAAAAACTTAACAGAACAGTTATTGGTGAAACTTGCATCAAATTTAACAGAATGTGAAAGTGATATCAGTGTGCTAATGACGGATACATTAAAACAACAAAGATGGGCTTTACAAAGTAAGTGTGTAGTAAAAGTACCTATAAGTCTTAGACGTAAGAAGTGTTTCTAAAGCATGTCTCATAAATAGGGTGATTCATGATCATGAGTGACCTTACATAGACCAATAGTGTTACGCGGACTTCAAAGCGTGTCGAAAACCACAAAAGAAATTTTTTTTGTAATTGGTTACAAAGTTACAGGGTGTTTTATGTCTCAAGTACAAAACTTTGATAGGCGATATTTATGAAACGGTTGAGGATATTTTGTCGAAATTTACTTATTAGGGATGCTGATTTCCGGAAACTTATCAAAACCCCCTTCTGAGTTAATTAAAAATCCAGGACCGGTCTTGAGAAAAATTTTGCCTCCATGGTCTTTGTTAAAAGAGAATTTTCTGACGATGCTTCTGAAAAACTGTCATCAAATTTGAAAAGTTAAGGAAAAACTCTATGGAAATCATTCCTCAGTTTGAACGGCACACCCAAACCGTCTCGAAAAAAAATGTCAAAGTAAAACTTCTCAGTAGACCATCGTTTTCGAGCATAGAGTACTTTCTGAAGAACCCTAGAAATAGACGCTACAGATATTACTTTGATCAGAATGACCAAGTCTATGCATATGCATATACAAGCATATGCCTCAAAGTCGACACTACATAGCGAGAGAACGGCTAGAAGATTATCGACGGAAAGGTACCAGAGCAAAGGGGATAGGATTCTTCCCTGAGGGCACCCCCTCGCGGGCCTAAAGTAGATTTTTTCTACCCTCTCATTGAACCACTTATGACTGATGGGATCCCGTTGGAGACAAATGCCTTATGGAGGGATACTGTGAGTACATTGCTGAACGCTTCTTCTATGCCGAGGAAGGCAGTCACCGCAGTCTCTTTTTTGTCGAGAGACCTGGTGATCTTGCGATCGTTTGACTTTCCAGTCTGGTGAGCATATTGGCCCGCACTCAGGGGGCGGCTACTCAACGCACTCACCCGAATGCCTCCAGCACCCTTTCAAGACTTTTTAGTAAAAAACCGGTTAGACTAATGGGTCTGAGCGACTTTGGGCGTGGTTCTGTGAGACCCACCTTGGGTAAGTATAGGTACCACCCGAGTCGCCGACCAGTGAGATGGTATGTAATTCTAAATATTCTAATTAGATATGGCATCAATATCTTTAAACCTTTTGTAGTAAGGCCGGAAATATGCCGTCATCTCCCGACGATTTGAAAGGCTTGAAGGCTTTCACCGCTCTTTCAATTGTATGGGTTTTTATGATCAATCGACACACCACCCAATCAGGTGTTTTAGGTCGTTTTTGACGTCCTCCTGTTGGGAGCGGTCGACGATCAGACAGAGGCGAACTATCTGGGAAGTGTGTATCTCTTACGATCTCTAGCGTTTCTTCGATTGAGTCCATGTAAGAGCTGGTAGGTCGTTCTACCGAACCAAGCGTTTGTATCGGATTTCTTGAGAGTATCTTGTGGATTCTGTTACTGCTAAGCGGATCACTGTCGCTCTCGCAGAACTTCCTCCAAGACTCCCTTTTGCTCCTCTCGCAGAAGGATGCTAAGTCTCGTACTATGGGCTGAGGTAGTTGTTCAGTAGACATGTCGATCTTGTCATCCTCCACCAGGGCTATTATTTAGACTGCTGTCGCTGTCACACCTCGGGTGCAGTAACCTGAGAGCGTAAAGTAATTTATGTTGTTTCTGATAAATATTCAGGCTCTTGATGATTGCTCTGAGCCGACTGCTACTAACTTACCAGATGAGTTTCCTAGACCCCTAATTTTGTAAGTTTTGCCTAGGCAGGGTTCTTGGATGAAAGAAATATTCGCTACTCTTTTTTAAACTTCAAGTCAAGAACATAGCTTGATGCTTTGGCGTGTTGAGCACTAACCTGTACTTATGCACTTAATGTTGGAGATTATGTGCGGTGTGGGGGAGGAATTTGTAAGCGGGAAAGCGAAGGAAGGTATGGGAAAAACGGTATTTGTGACTGTAAACTAGGTGGATTATCCGCGCTACCTGCAGCAGAAGCATTTTTTCTTTTGTTTTTGGGGTACGTTTTACCGTTCCCCTTTTTTGCCTTTTGACGGAGCCTTTCCGGGACTCGAAGTACCTCGGTTACGCGGTTTATGTCCGCCACCACCCCTTGAAGGCCCGACTTCGGGCATGATCGGTTTCACCGATTGTGCCCGATCAGTTTCAAATTACACGTTTTATAACCAACAACTGCTATATTTTTTAAAACTTTTAACACGAAACGTCATTTTGTGCTGAAATTTCGTTATTCAACTTATAGTAAGGTATTTAGGGTATTTCGAAGTGCAGACCTCCTATATCAAATTTTTTTCCCCGATGGACTAAGTGAGGTCCCAGATCAATTTTCCCAATCACGTTCCACCGATCCAAGGTGTGGGAGGGGGGAGGGGCCATTGTAAAGTACGGGATATCGGTTTTTCGTGGATTGCTCCGTCAGTTTTGATCCTACCGAAAAAATTGTTCTTCCCAAAAAGGAAGAGCTTGGCAGAACACGTATAGGCTCGTTTGAGGCGGAAGTCGATCGAGCAGCTTGTTCGCGAAATATAGTGAATTTTCGGCGCGAAAAAAAAATTTCAAATGGTTTGTTCTTGGCCGGTAGTGCACGTAGGGGGTTCAGTTAATGTATTTTAGAAGGGTATTTTGATGTTTCTTAAGAGACGGTTGGGAGGGGGTGGTGGGACAATTTGGAGGGAAGGGAGAGCGAAAGTTAAAAATTTCTTAAGACTCCGAAGAGGCGTAGCGCAAAAAAATCAAACATCGTCTTATTCGTTGTTTTTTCCGGAATACAATTAACCATTTCCGAAGCAACGTTCGCGAAAATCCACCATTGGCACGCGAAACATTAATCTGCAATTTTTTCTAAATGTTTTTTTGGCATAAAGGGAAGGGGTGGGGGAGACAATTTTGACCTTGAAAAGCGGCGCGGCCCAGCAAAAAGGAATGTACGTAACCTACGTGAATGTACGCGTATTTAATGCAATAAAATTAGCATTATTTCTATTATTAAGCCAGTGGCGTGGGTAGGAAGAGGGTCAAAATGGCTAAATTTCTATAACCGTTTATGAACATATTTTTGAAGGAATTGAACTGAAATTTTAGAAGCAGACAACTGTACTTTTACCCTAAAAAATTTCAAGAATCAAAGAAAAATTGCGCATTTATTCGAATTTTTATATTATGATGCTTATTTTAATAAAATTTCAAATTTTCGATTTTCAAAACTCCCCTGTAACTTTTTTCGATTTTAAGGTATAGGGTAAAAAAGTGAATTTTTTAAATAAAGAAAACGGTAATTGTATACATTCGCGGCTCCTACGTTTCATCAATTTTTTCGGGACCGAGGAGTGAAATAGGGGTGCTGGGTGGGTAAGAAGCTAAAAACAGCCATTGGAAACTAATATCAAGGTCACCACTAAGGCCTCTTTGGCACTACGGTCGAATTTCTATTTTTTTTCACTTTCAGGGCAAGGAATATCTTCGAGATTAACAATAGCACAGTTTTTATTTTGAATTTTGCATTTATTTTGCATTTATATTCCAAAATACGCGACATCGCTCGCTATTATATTCCGACTACGTTTGCATGCCATGTATGTTGCGTATGCTACCAGACCGGCTCTGGTGTTGATATTACGAGTTTCCGCCGTAAACTCGACACTCTGACCTTGCATGTTTATTGTGATTTTCGCTGTTCTAAACAGGCCCGCACTCAGGAAGATCTTCTTTTGATGCCCTTTTGTTCGCTTATCTTTCATTTGCAACGCAAATTAATACCTTCCTGGTGTTACTATAGGTATGTCCTCCACCCCTATATAGGTGCCATAGTGAAACTGTAGGAGCCGCGGATGTATATAATGACCAAGAAAACCAGTAGTTTTTTTTTTTGTTTCATTTTTCCAATCTATTTTTTCCCTAGTTGATTGCAGTGTGAAAAGCCCGCGTTATAAATAAAATTGTCTTTCCTTTGCTCAATATTATCAACCAGGGTTAGTGGTGATCAACGGGAATTACATGAGTTTGTAGGGATTTGTGAAAACGCCATTCGAATACCTCACTATAGGTAGGTACTCAAATTGATGCTCTACTCGCTTTTATAGTGTCACGATAGCAGCACAACTCCGCGATAAAGATTCGATAATTGGGATGATTTAAAAACAACTTTTGTTCAATTATATTCCGATCATAAACATTACACCCAAATAATGGAAGAACTTAATACAATCAAACAAAGGTCACAACGAATCAATTGTCCAATTCCACAAATCGTTTTGATAACCTCACGACCCGTCTACTAAACTCAATTCACGTTACTATAACAGCGCTGAGAGAGACGGTCGAATCTCAATCATACAGAACTCGCTCTTGAACGCCGTATCTATCACTCGGTGCCAAATATTTGCCACTTTTAGCACTTGCAACATGAAGTGAGGCATTATAAGCTCAAGAGGAGGAAAACGTTTTGCAGATGCAAAGGGCTCCGCTCTTTCCCAAAACCTCATAACTTTGACGATTTTACAGCGCGAAGCTCACGAAGACCAGTCTCTTTCCTAAAATGTTTTGTTGAATCGATACATCCAGGGCCCAGTTTTTCTTCTAGCTTTCAAGACCGTCGTATTTGCCGAATTTCTCTATCGAAAATTTTTGTCGGTATTGTAAAAATATAAGGGACACTTCATAAATGAATGCAGGAAACGGCAGTATAATAATTCTAGACGTCTTAATTCAGTTCGAACTTCTGCGAACCGCCTTATCTCCTCAAGATTCTATTTTTAACTCTGAATCTAACCGCCATTCGCCTCGAACTTCATTTTTAAGCGCGGACCGGTCTACTGATCCGGAATAATAAAAAAATCGCCGTTAATCAAAATACCTCCTTCTCTGTAAATTTAAAGCACAATGAGCCATCTAATACGGATTTTAACTCTCATCATAAGATTTACAGTCTTTTACAGCCTCTGAATCTTGTGCTAGATCAAATTCACACAACTCTCTGAATCCAAATCCATGTGCATCAAATCCTAACTGGAATCCAAGTCCGATTGAAAATTCTAATTCTAACTCAAGTAGCGATTCACCAGTTACATTACTACATTCTATCCCAAACTCTGATTCACCTAAGACAAATTCCACTACGATAGTCCCTATGTCTCATAATAGGATTCAGTGGACTTTCCAAGAAACTGGAACCAAATTTCAAAGGTCCTTACAAAATTATTTGGGTTCACTCGAATAACACTTACGATCTTCAGATAAACTCACGTTGTATCAAAACGTATCATCTCAACTTACTGGAACTTTTTGCTTCAGAAAAGGAACAAGATGAATAGCATAGCACCCTCGTATTCCTTACCTCATCCTTTCAAGTTTCCCACTTGTTGCTCATCAAACCTGCCCTATAACTTATACAATTTTAAACAGTAAAGCTGGAAATTTTTACCAAGACTTAAGTATTGCAAACAGTTTTCGAGGACTTTTTCACACTCCTGTCATTTACAAACATCTCCTTTTATCATCGTAAACTTCTTTTGGTCAAAAACATCCTCTCAAGGTCTACCGAAAATCAAAGAAAGGGTTCAACTGCATTAAGATTCTTAAATTACTAACAATTCAAGAAAAACAGTTGGATGGAAAATTTGAAGCTATCTCAGTGGTTATTAATTTTTAGAGCTTCGACAGAAAGCGTGGAATTTTCTATCTTCATATGCGTTCAAATGGCTTTTTGGCATTCCCAATGCCTATGACGTCGAGTATTAATTTGATGCGATTCAATCAGTAACTCAGCCAAACTCATGTAAATTAGATTAGATTAGATTCATCCTGAGTGGGCCATTGTGACACCTCCACTGCGACCGTAGGTCTATTATTGAGGCTCACATCTTAGTCGTGCTACATTAACCCATCTTGACTGTTGCTAATATATCAAGGTCTTCCGGTGTGAGAAAGTCTCTCCCGAAGGTTTGTAATCTGGTTATTCGTTTTCCTTTTTCTCAGGGGGGATGTGTTTCTCCTCCTGGTGTAGTGAAATCGAGCTGTTTCTTGGAGTTGGATTAGAACCGATCTCCACAGATTCTTCAGTTGCCTGGAGATCGGGGTTTTGGCTCTCCTCGTCAGAGCATATTTGTTTTACACACCGCAGAGCCCGCATGCGAGGAGTAAGGCTTATAGCGGAGTGAGCCCGGTGCGCCGAGGTTATGTTTGCCGCTAAGACTGAGCTAAGACAATCATGCATCTCTTCGGTGCGCACAATACCTTGATATTGAGGAGGCTTTGATAGTGGTGACTCATCCACGCAGTCGGGACGGTTAAGTCAAGACCCCCACATATCTCTATCTGTGCTCGAGACATGCCCACGACACAGAGTGATATACGGTTTGACGGAGAGCCCACATTCGGACATTCTCCGGCTCCCTTGTCCCTAGTGCAGACCTTTAGTCACGAGGTCACGACACGACAACTAGGTTGGGGAAAATTCATGTAATGTCGGACGCCATCACAAAACAGAACAAATCCCTTTTATACCTCCAGATCAGTGAAGAGAAAAAATAAAAAAAAAAAATAAACAAGAATGGCCCAGCTTCAATCACCAAGGTTCATCTTGAAGTATAACACCCATTGTCAACAAATCTCGTCTCCAGTAAATGCCACAGTCAATTCCGAAGTTCCTCCAATTATTGATTTCACGATACCCAAAGGAAATGGTATACTTACGCTGAAGCCGCGTTTCAAGTGCTTCATCTACACAACCTTATTAACAGCATATGCTAACTTGACGGCCAACCACAACACAATGAAGATGATTGCTGCATCAAGAACCAATAATTTTTAGAAGACTTTACAATGAAGGAAATTAACTTGGAGAACTTGAACATAAACGAACTCACCCATACCACGCACTCTCTCTCTCTCTCTGTCAGCCACTCACTCCTGGTCGTGGGCCTCTTTCATTTTTCCCCACGTTTCTCTGTCTTGTGCTGCCTAGAACCATCAATGCTGCTAGATCATCTAGATCACACATCACACATCATATTATGTCTTACCTATACTAGAACCCGTTTCCCTAAAATGTTAAGAATAAACAACAATACGTACTAAACACAATGTTACAATTTTATATTTGTGTTTTAGTGCTGGATGCTTCTGCAAAAATAAACACTGGCATACTAAACGGAAATATATTTCATATTGGAAGCTACGATGAATGTCTAAATATTTATGTTGAAAAATCATCAACCGTTATTAAAGGAAAGTATTGTAGTAGCTTTGTTGACGTTGATAAAGCATATAAGCCAACTGTAACTGAGGTAAGTATGTTGAGATTGAAAATATATCAGTTGAGTAGGTATGTAACAAAAAAATTACAGGCTTTTAGGTTCTTGGGAATAGAAGTACCGAACTGGCCAGTTTTTCAAAAAGAGAACCCATTCTCTAAAATGCTCTATGGAATTTGTGTACCATATTCATGTTCAACAAAAGATTTAACTGAGCTGTGGAATTCTATTGAAAGAATTTTCAAGCCTCCTTTTCATTTGACCTTTAGAGAAGAGTTTTGTGATTATGCAGGAAAACCTTTACCCAATACCCAATATGACTCTGCTATCTGGTAAATAACTTTTCTTCTAATTATTAAAACAAAAAATTAATATTATTTGACTAACTTGTTTGGTAAAACGCCCAAGTCTTAAAGAGTCTACTAAATTGGCCCGATTAGACATTTATTTATATTTTCCGCAGGTACTTGAATATCCGTAAGAGGTTACTTTAGTTAGTTTAGTTATTTAGTGAGTGGGTCGATTGCTACTCTTCCACTCTGCGACCAAGCTGCCTTTGTAAGGACAATTTTTTTAAACATGTTGTTCTGTTAAATTCTTCATCCTAAAAACACAGGTGACAGTCTGTGTTTTCGGATAAACCCGTCCTGTGTGTAGGCCTATCAATGCCCAAAGTCAAAGTACTGCGCAGTACTTTATTCTCTGTCCAGATGTTTATTGTTGTTTTGGCGATATTTGAAGATATGTCGACAACCAGTTCTGGTCCCGTGATTTTGGATTTAGTTTTCCTTCTGGCCAGAGAGACGGCGATTTCGTTCTCTCCAAAACCGAAGTGAGTGATGGAATCCAGAACAGAGACAATTTGTTGTTTTAGCTACTGCATTGAGCATTGTGACAGTTCCATGCCATTTTGGAGTTACAATTTAACGAATGCAGAAAAATACTTTGAGAGCCACTTGGCTGTCTGAGCAGATTTTAATTGTTTTCCGCGTACAGTTCATTTCATCCAACATCTGTTCGTTGGGTTCAATGGCATAGATATCTGCCTCAAATACTATTGCATAGGCTGCAGAAGTATTCTCTTCTCGACCCGGATTCGTATGCTCTGAATATAGCTCCCGTTGGAGTCTGGGCACCGTTGGTGTACCATGCCTGTGGGTCTGATTTGAGGAGGTCGTTTGTGTCGCGCTCCCATTTGTCTCTACTTAGAAAGAGGACGTTATAAACAGTAGTACAGTTGTTGTTAATTGTATAAAACATCATATCTGAGGGCATACCCAGAAGGCTGTGTCTTGAATGTCGTCCAGTAGTCTGCTCCGATCCATGACACAAGCCATTGTTGAGTTTCGTACCACCTGAACAGTTTGTCATCTTTTCATCTGGCCCCTCTTTCCAAGTATATGTGGAAAGTTTGCAGGTCCAGAAGGATTACTATATAACTGCCGACGGTGTGGTGGTCATTGGTCCACTAATCACTAGGCATGCTTGCGTTTGTAAACTCGAATGCTTTAAGTTTATAACTTGTCTTTTTAACTTGAAAAATGTTCCTATCGACTTAGGTAATAAAGGTAGACCTTTATTACCATATAAAGTAACCATAAAGTAACCATAGTCTAGAGTGGTATTGAGAGAAACTACTGAATTGGGTAATTGAGTAAAACTAGTTAAGTTCTATGGGCTCATTATCTTGTCTTATATTATGAGAAACTAACCTTTTATTATTTCAGGGCATTCTTCATTGTCTATTCTCTAGTACTAATATTTAGTACGGCTTTTGATTATTATGTCCAAAAAACGCAACAGTTAAAAAAAGCAAATATTCTAGTAGCATTTTCTTTGTACAGTAACTCAAGCAAACTTTTTTCGGAAGAAATAAGAAATGAAAAATTAAATTGCTTGAAAGGAATAAAAGTCTTGAGTACTTGGTGGATATTAGTAGGACATTCAATACTCTTTAGCTTGTTTAAGACTCCAGTTAATGCCGTTGAACTAATGAAGGTAATTCATAATCATTTTGGGGCCAATTGCTCACGTTCTAAATAAATGTAAGTGTGAGTTAATGACGATTGAAATAACTTCATTAGATTTTTTTTTTGCAGATGAGAACAGATATATCTATTAATATGTTTCTGAATGGAGCAGTTGCAGTTGACACGTTTTTCACTCTAAGTGGATTTCTATTGACATATTTGTACCTGACAGAGACAAGCAAAGGTGTGAAGATAACGATAATAAAATTGTTCACCGATAGATTTCTCAAGTAAGTATTCCATAATTCATAATTCTTTCATAATAATGGAACTATGAATTTCTTTGCATTACGTTCTTTAAAACAATATTAATTATAACTTAATGAAAATTATATTCATATTATGACAATAATATGAAGCGGTAGCCATACGTCTGCAGAGCGTCATCTAGGTGGGCGAGGTCTTGAAAGGTGTTGAATCTGACAGATTCACGATGCACGATTCACCAAGGTGTCCGTTTTTGGCCCTTGGGAGTGCAAAGCAGTTCTTGTCTTACGTATCCCCTGGAGTCTGCAGTTTTTCTGGGATAGGTTGGACTCAAAATTCCTACACGGATCCGAGTGAAGTTTCAATGGTAGATACACACTGAATCGACAGATCTATTCCTTAACTAAAACCTCGCCAATCGTTACGGCTTCAATTTGGTAAGGCATAGGCGTCGCGAACCATTATGGCTAAAATAATCCATAATGATCACGATTTACTTGTTCCCTGCCGCACTTTCCGTGAACGAACCAGTTACATCGATGGCGATCCTCTCAAATGGGCTGCCCATATTGTACTCTCATTGAAGCTCATTTCCTCCCTTGGGTTTCGTTACTTGCTGCACAAAGAGCGCATTTCCTGTATCATTCCTTCACGTCTTTACAGTTCACCCAATAGAAACCGTTCTCGTAGTTTACTCAGCGTCCTTGCTACGCCAAAATGCCGCCAGATGCTCCATTGTGCACCTCCCTGAGTATTTCTGAGTTCGGTTCCTGGGTATTACGATCTGCTTACGTTCTTCCTGACCGTCTGCGCCTAAAAGAATGCGTTTCTATATTCCATCGTGGAGAGTGATGGAATCCTATTGTGACCAATAGGACTTCACAGCCGAAGAATGACGAGCCATCTCTTGCCAATTTGGTCATCAGACTTTCCTCTTCCAAGTTGTCACAATCCCTAAAAGTGTATCACCTTCCTGATCGACTTGAACCCCTGCCGGCTGTCACTTGTCGGCTACAACCGCTGTCCTCCTGCAGAGAACTCATTCTTTTTCCTTCACTCGTTGGCAGTGTTTGCAGTCCTCAGAACAAGATCTTTTCGATAGGGCATGAGCATTTCTATGAATGTTTTCTGCACGATGTTCCGTTTCAAAGTCAAATTATTGTAATTTTTCGATCCATCTTGCTATCTGACCCTCCGTATTTTTGAACTGTAATGACCATTCGAGGGATGCTATGTCGGTTATCAAGAGAATATTCCTTCCGTAGAAATTCCTTGTAGAAGTGTTCTACAAACTTTACAACCGCCAACAGTTATCTACCTCCTCTTGGGATATTACTGCACCTACTCCAACATTTCTGACATCTGTGTCTTTAATAAACCTTCGCCTCTGTTCTTCTGTCAGTTTAGTTAGTGGTTCTGCGATATTAGCACAACCCTGGAACATACCGTCGCGCGGTAATAAGTACAGAGACTGAGGAAGCTGCTAAATTCATGTTTATTTTTCGGGATAGACCATCCTTTCATTGAATGGTTTTTTTTTGGTTATCCACTCCCTCACCTCTACCAGAGACTAAATGCCCAAGGTAGCAATTTCACTTCCTTTTAAAACAGAGAGTATTTTCTACGACTCAGCTCCAAAGTCTTCATGTGATCTTCGAAGGTCTTCCCTACCACAATGTCATCCAGGTATATTCCAAAGTATTCCAAGACAATCCCTCTAGAACCATTTTCATTCATCTTTCAATTATAACAGGGGCTGTACATAACCCGAACGGCATCAAATTGAATTAGTTAAGACTTGAACCAGAACGAGCAGTTATCTCCTTCTCGTCACGATCCATTTCAAAGTGCCAGTAGCCACTTTTTAGGTTCAAGGTTGAAAAGAACTTTGAATCAGCAAATGTGTCCAATGTTTCATCTATGCAAGGAGGAGGTAACATTTCTTCTATGTCACATTATTCAACTGTCGATTAATCAACGCAAAATCGTGTTGAACCAATCTTCTTTAACCATCCTTCTGCTTTACCAGTACCACCGGTAAAACCCAAGGACTTTTGAAAGGTTCGATTACACCTTTTATTTCCATTTCTTTGATTTTGGCTATTGGCTTCCTCCCTCTGATATTCTTCTTGCTGTCTGTCTGATGAGTTGAGCATTACCTGTGTTGAGTTGATCGTATGTCTCACGATTCTAGTTCGATTCTTTTTTCCTTGTCCTCACTCAGCCAGTGGAATCTTCAATTTTATTTTATGATCCCTCTCAAGACTTTTCGACGCGTCTGCCCATAATTTCAGGAACTCCTTGGAGATCGTCTTCTTCGGATCATTTTCCATCTCAATTTTTCTTATAATTGAAGAAACTGGGGATTCCTTTCCCAAAACTGTACCTTTCTTTAAGGTCAGGGGGTAACTATTTACCACATCACCGGTACATTTGCTGCAGTGCGCGAGAGACTCATCGTCATTGCTGCTATACCATGGCCTATTTCGTCATCATGAGTGCTGAGACTTCTGGGTTCCACCATTATGATGCTGCTGAGAAAAAAAATTGTTCATATTGGCCGTTCAAAATTACCTCTCTTTGCTCTGGTAATGTGGTATCATCGGCTAGGATGACTCAAACTGCTTGCTCGTTTTCCCGTGCAATTCCAATTACTATTCATTTATTGTAGGACGACGTGCTTAAGGTCTAACTCGAGGCCGTGCAAGTTCATGATGTCCGTTCCAAGGATGACTTCGTCTCTATTGCCGCTTCCAGTACTTGATGCTAGAAGTTCTTACTACCGATCACCAGAGTAAACTTTGGCGGGATTTCCAGTAATCATACGAAGTCGCCATTTTGTTCGTGCAATCATCTTTGCAGATGTTAAAATCTCGGGACGGACAATTATTTGGTTGCACCTGCGTGTCGCAGCAGCGCCGACAGGTCGATGATCGCTCCTTCTCATCGATAGACGTTTTCTAGTTGAACATTTTCTAGTTTTCTGATAGCTCACCTTACCGTTGCTTACCTTACAATGACTCAGCACATGTCCAAACTTCCCAAAACATCAGCATCGGATTTGCCCCTGTCTTTCTCGACAGGGACTTACATTTTCGGTTGTCCCTGGGTAAGCCAGTCGGATTAATCGAGCTACGTCTGATTAAATTGCTGAAGGCTCTCGTTTGATTTCTGATAACGGTCGTTTGATTTCTGATAACGGCCCCTGAGCTGCGTGGTGCACATGCGCGAAGTTTGATTGTCCATATCGCATTTCTATGCGAAGAACTGGAAGTTGGAGGTCATCTCGTTTCATTGCAGAGAGAGTTTGAAGAATATTCGTTGCTTCTCAGATATTCGTGCGAACGTCAGAGCCTTGACTTTTTTTGGCTTGTCCACCCATGTGCAGGTGCAGCTGGCAGGAAACGTGTCAGTTTAAGTAGCCTCGATGATCTGTTTGATAAACGTTACAATAGGTACTTTCGAGTTCTGTTATTTGAAAAAATTAAGAACCGTGTATTTTCTGTGTATGATGATCTGCGTTACACCGAGAATATAAAATGCATTTTGTTATTTTAGATTAACCATCCCAATAATGGCACTTATGATGTTTACTATCGGAGTGTTAAAATATTTAGGAAGTGGACCGTTTTGGTGGCCAAGTATGTATTTAATCTCTGGTAATTGTATAAAAAGTTGGTGGCAGACGATTTTATTTTTTGAAAATTATATTCCAATATTTGACGTGGTACGTATATACAAATTATTAATTTTTTATTATTTCCTGAGACTAACTAACTGTTAATGCTGGGTATACACACTTGAGCACGAATCCGAATGAGCACAGAACGAGCATTCTGGTGTGGACGGGCATCCGAATAGTCCTGGAACAAGCTTAGGTTGTTCGGCAACCGCGCTCAGACTGAGCCGAGCGCTGTGGATACATCAAAGAATAATTTTCGTGCTCAATCTGGACGAGATTCTTTTGATTATCACTCCACTACCGAGCATTCAGGTGAATTTTTATCACAAAAATTAGAAAATAAGTTGCGTTATTATTTGTTCTCGTTTTTACATTTTTTTTTACAAATTAAATTGAGTGGACCCAACAAAAGTGCTTACAAATTGATAATATACCAACTGCGCATGGTAAAATCGAAACCTTAGAGTCGAAACTATCTGAAAGACGCATCCTTCATTTGTCACCCATCAAGCAGCTTTCAAGTCCAAACGTCAGTTCTGTCACTGCCGTGTTATACAACGACATTGACTGTAGAGAATAGGCAAATACCTTAAAATATTAATACCGGACACTTCCTCTCAAAACTCCGTCCATTTTTACAGCGCCCTCATGCAGGAACTGGGACCACTAAAGCTGTTTTTAAATTCAAAGTTAGGTAACTTTTCACGGTTTTTGACAGCTGCAGTTGCTGCAGTCAATGATAATTTATTATTATTAATAATTTGTCATTAGTAATTGAACGTTTTAGTTTCAAGTATAATTTCAATTTAAAGTTACTCTCAAAGCATTATATCAGCGGATAATTTTGTTGCGTACGCAGTTAAATAGGCATTTATAATGTACCGCTGTATTAAAGTGAACATATAATGTCTGTATAGTAGGATTAACTTTAAAAAGTCAGATGTGACGTCTCACTAACCGTCCGAATTAATATTTTTAATTTCACCAGAAAATGTCAAACAGTTAATTGTCAAGTTGTGAACGAGCGTAAATTATTGAAGTATAGTAGGATTAACTCTAAAAAGTCAGATGTGACGTTACACTAACCGTCCGAATTAATATTTTTAATTTCACCAGAAAATGTCAAACAGTTAATTGTCAAGTTGTGAACGAGCGTAAATTATTGAAGTAAATCATTCAAATATGAATTGAACCGCTTTACGTCATTTTGAGAGCCACTGACAACTACATAAAATTTATTCACGTAATGACATTCTATCCTCTGTGTTGTGCATTTAATTCTCATTCAAAACCAATGTTGACGTATACTTATTTATGCGGGATGGAGTGTTTAGACAAACTGGACGGTTACTATAAAAACCACGTATATGAAACAAAATAAATCGAGCTATCAAAAGGATGTGTATTCTTAATCGATACGTATGACTTTTTAGACTTTATTGGACTATAATCATCCAAACAATCAATTGAACCGCTTACGTCAGTTTGAGAGCCACTGACAACTACATAAAATTTATTCACGTAATGACATTCTATCTGTGTTGTGCATTTAATTCTCATTCAAAACCAATGTTGACGTATACTTATTTATGCGGGATGGAGTGTTTAGACAAACTGGACGGTTACTATAAAAACCACGTATATGAAACAAAATAAATCGAACTATCAAATGGAGGTGTATTCTTAATCGATACGTATGACTTTTTAGACTTTATTGGACTATAAAATATGTGCTGTGTGCTGTGTGCGGTTGCTCCAACTATGGATTGTTAAGCATTTCCAGATCTTTCCACGGTGTTCCAAGCAGGAATAAAGAATTATGTATAAAGTTAACTTTAGAAGCCGCGTAAATAAACTTATTAATTTATAACTATGCTGATGGAAATAGGAACAAGCAATAGGTTATAATAGCATTGATGAGTGACGAAATTTTGAAAAAGTGTGGAGTGTCGAAGCCGATTTCTCACCATATTATTTTGTACCTACTGATCATTTCAAAGAGGAAAATTTTGTTAATCCAGCAAATAATAGACCTTTAAAACTGCAAGGAAGCACATTATTGGAATTGCGGCAAATAAAAGGCTTATACTTAGGTATATAGCGATTCAATCTTTTTGAAATATTCATACCTAATAAAGATATTAATAATATTGTGTGTAATAGTAGTTAATTATTTTTAATATAATAAACATATTGAAAACTTTGTTGTTTATTGTTGTATTATAATTCTTCGTCCCAATTTCCTCCGTCTATTCCGTCTAATTAATTTTAAGGGCTTTTCTATTCAGCGTTGATATTTAAAACTCCCGCTATGTTTCACCAAATTTAATTTTTAGTGGTCCCAGTTCATGCTTGGTGGCGCTGCTAAAGTGGACGCAACCTGTTGCAATGCTATAGGTATAGGAGTGTCCGGTATTAATATTTTAGCGTATTTGGAATAGGTTTAAGCAAACTTCACTTCACTTGAGGGTAGGACGTTGTGAGCTTAGGATGTTAGTTCAGCTGGACAGCCATGTTAAGTTAGATATAGGGGTGATTTTTATTTAAACAATCCGAAGTAAATAACACATGTAAGTAACGTTAAACTATTTTTATTGTTCTTATCATGTAAACTGGGATGCTGTGTTGAAAAATGATTACTTCTAATTCTAATTATAATTGTAATTCATTCTCGGATAGAGTGTCCATCTATTATATATCGCTGGTTCAATGCCAATGATATTGCTTACCCTTAGTCAGCATTATTGCATAGTTGGTAGCCTGTCAGGGTTACCGTCTTGTTGTTAAACATTTTTTATCTATGTCAGTGTAATATTACAACAATGCTTGTTTTAATAACAAACTAGTTAATGAATTGACTCTAAAATATTCACTTATTGAAAAGTAAGATTTCCTTGCTAATAATCTTAACTGGTCCATGACACCATCCATCACAGGTTAATTGAGATTCATCTAATTATCGTGCTGGGTATGAACTAAAGGGGATTACAATTGATTGTATTTTTTTCTAATCGACATGCACTCGGACATGCATTAATTGAGACTTTCCACATTCTAAAATCATACAAGGGAGCCCCGTTACCAACACACTGCACGTTGTTTTGAATCAATTATTGTTAAAATGCATCTGGAGGAATCAGAGAGACACGTTCCATCCAATTTTTTATAATCTGATTTATTTAACCTTTTCAAACATGTGAGTATTTTATTATTTTATTAATTGACGAAACCTTAATAATGTAATAATTTAAATGACCTAATTTTTATATAAAAACGTGATTTTATTTGATTATTTGGGAACTTTCATCAGTTATTAATTAATTGTTATTAATAATTTAAATTGATTTTGGGGAAATTAATTCAACTTAGAATTTTGGTCATTAATCATTATTTAATTCGATTATAGTTTTAAATGCAAATAGCATATATTATTCAACGATTCGTCAATCCACATCTGCTTCTTTGGTGATTCATGTCATGCACAAGGCATATGGGGGTGCTGGCAACTAACGATTTATAACGATTAGTTATTTGAAAAACTCGAGATTGGCTTAACGATTTTGAGTCACGTTTTTAAAACAATTTGAGTAAAACAAAGAAATATTCTGTGCAAAGAACTGTATCTGTAACATTGCTGAAACGAAGACATGATAGCTTGAAACGTTTTTTGGCGTTGTCTCTGCAACAATGCAGAGACGTTTTCTCTGCAACAATGCAAAGACACTTTCTCTGCAACAATGCAGAGACGTTTATGAAACGTTAAATGGCCGCCCTCATAAACGTTTCAGTTGAAATTATGTTCCATGTGTACTCTTCCAGACACGTTTCATTGAAAATATGTTTCAAGAGAAGCCTTAGTGACACAACCCAGCAAACACTGTTAAATCCCAGGCATGTGAAATACAGACATGCCAAAGCTACCTGGAGATATCGTAAAACTCATGTCAGATTAATGTATATCCAGAAATGTTTCAGATATTAAAGTCGACTTCCTTTTAACTGTCTCTTAAGAAATGTTTCGGATATTATCCATCCACGTCTAAAAAAAAGTTTCATTTATATTTCAAAAGTAACTTTCATGTTTGGTCTCATACGGGTGATTGCAAAAGAAACAATACACTATCCACTCCCAGACTATTCTATTGAATTTATGGGCCTTATTTTATGACTCTATTTATGAATTTATGAATTTAAAAGGGCCTTATGTGACTCTAACTAACGTTTTCGTCCTTGCCAGGGAGGCCAATTAAACAGCCAACGGGTATTATCCTAATCGGACTTCGGACTGGGGGCCTCTCCAAGTCAATAGGCGGGTAGCATCCTTACTGGACCTCGGTTACCTTCCGTGCAAACGGCTAAACTAACAAGACCCATTCCCACGGTTACCTTGAAGACCCCAGATTTTAGTGGTAATGCTTCAGATTAAAATGATTCGCGCGGATGTCTCGGTGTGAGAGTTCATTAGTTTTAGCGACAGTTGTCGAGGCGATTGATCTAGGCTTTTCAGAAATCGCCGTTGTTTTTTCCAAATTTGGGATCGAGATCGAGTTTTTCTCCGTCGGGTTCTTTTCGCGGCAGTTCCAGGTTAGTTCCAAAGTTCGGCACGGTTAGGAGGGCTTCAAGAAACGTAAAATAAAGTAGGTGTATTTAAAATTCAGTTGTTTCATTCATCTCAAATCTCCCGCCTTTTTCTTCATGTCTGTTTAAACCAATAACAAAACGCTACGTAGAGACTTAGATTGCTTACGTTCGGTAGGATGGAGAATTAATTTAATGAAACCAAAATCCTACTCAAATTACGTGGGACTGTAGTAACATTCGTAACGTAAAGGCGGTAATATCAATTATTGTTGATTTGTTTTATAGATAAGAGAGAACGGGATGCCAGATGCCTTTATTGTTAATTTTGATTGGTGATTCTCCTAAAATATCCTGGGCTATAAAAATTATCAAAAATTCACTCAGGATTTTATTTGTTCCTGTTTTCTACGACTGTAATGGTCAAGGTTGTTCCCTATGCTGATTTCATTGAAAAGTTATATTTACAGGAATATTTACAGTTGAATTAATGGGGAATTCTATTGCAAATTAACTTCTACTTAATAATAATTGTATTTGTGATAAACTTTGTAATTCTCTTAATTAAGATATCTTATTTGACAAATAAATTAATTTAATAGATATCTATTTCTTGCACAACTTATTAGACATCAAAGTCATAGGTATGACTCAGGTAATAATTAATGTAACAGCCTAACTATATCAATAATTATAGCAAAATTCGCAAAGAGATAGTAATCTAAGGTAATAATGTATTATTTAAATAATATAAGTTAATGATTTCTGGTTTTGCTTGGCTTCAATTCAATTCTTTATGAGGTTAGCTTACATGCTCGACCTTCTTTTCTACCGAAAGGTCGAAGTAGACACCTGTAGAGAGGCAGGGACGTAGTTCATGTTCTCTGAGGGAAAGACGGGAACCTCCTTCAGGACTACCAAATGGTGTTCAGCTCTAGGGCTCCGCTGGAAACACGTGCTCTAGTTGACGTCCTTCAATAGTCAGATCAGATGGAAGTCCAAAAATATTTGATGTGGGATGTTAGTTTCCACTTTTAGTGCTGGATGGGTAGCGGGTCCTTCTGGAAACTGGAGTGATCTTTCATCTAATGATGCCAGATATACCGTGTGTCCCCGGATAGGTGAAACGACTCTTATAAAAGACACAAATTTTTTGATTTTAATTTTCATTTTTTAGGGTTCAGCCCTGCTTGGCTAAAGAGTAATTTCTAACAAAATTTTGGTTTTGAAAAATCAAGCATGCATTGGAAATTAAAAAAAAAACATTTTTTCTGTAGAGTAAAGTGCCTTTTATGTGGCAAATATGAAAAAATGTTATTTAAAAAAGATGTTCAGAATCAACATTTAGGTCCCTATACCAAATTAAAAAAGCATATGCCAACTTTGATCTTTTACTTTTACTTTTATGTTTATTTCACAAATCAAAGAATTTCATTTGTAACAAAGACGGATATTGACAGATGCTATTGCTATGGATACAATTTGATTTTTCCATGGCAGTCTTTGTTACAAAATGAAATTCTTTGATTTGTGAAATAAAACATAAAAATAAATGAAAAAAATAAAAGTTGACTTATGATTTTGAAATTTGGTATAGGGGCCTAAATGTTGATTCTGAACAACTTTTTCAAATAATATTTTTTCATATTGGCCACATAAAAGGCACTTTACTCCACAGAAAAAATGTTTTTTTTATTTCCAAGGCATGCTTGATTTTTTCAAAACTAAAATTTGGTTAGAAATTACTCTTTAGTCAAGCAGGGCTGAACCCCAAAAAATGAAAATTAAAATCAAAAAATTTTTGTCTTTTATAAGAGTCGTTTCACCTATCCGGGGACACACGGTAGATCTACGTATTTTGAAAGATATGAAGATGGCGTCTTCCAAGAAAAGCTCTTTGAGATGCAGGCTAAGGTACCGGAGACTTAATTCCAAAGAGAATTAAGAGAGAAGATAAGGAAAATAAAAAAGACTAGAACAAAAATAAGTTCCATTAGCATTTAATTAAATAGTTCAAGATTGTTTTCTTACCCGAATAATGTCGGTCCTTAAGGTAATTGAAGGGAGAACTTAGTAGCGTGTAACTTGTTCGAGATACCAAAAGAAAATGGCTACATCCCCCTTCGAAGAGAGAAAAAGGTTTGCGAATATCGAAATGAGTATCAAGTCGCGTTAAAACAAGGTATCTGTGACCAGACCTGGGCACGAGTACTGAAAAGAGTACTCGTAAATAATTCGAGTACGAGTACTTGGAAAATGTACTCGTAAGTATTTACTCGTAAGTACTTTGGCACAAACAGGTCTACCAAATGGTGTTCAGCTCTAGTGCTCCGCTGGAAACACGTGCTCTAGTTGGCGTCCTTTTTCTCTCTATTTTTAAAAAACTATATTTTTATCATCCTACAAAATAGAACTGGTAGAAAAAAACTGTAACCCAGCTTGAAAGCAGGAAACTCAGAGCTGGTGTCGATCTACGCCAAACTATATACTTGCTCTTCTCGTCAACAGGTGGCGCTGGAGCCGCTGGGGGTGACAATTGAAATGAATAATAGGTTTATATTCGCAAAGGAAGATATTATATGAGAATATTTACTTCTAAAACGATGTAAAAACGTTACAAGACAATCACAACCACAAAGGGTAAGTAATAATGTCGGCCATTTTGTTTAAATATTTAAAATTAGGAATTGGAAGCGGGATAACCTCATATTCAAAGTTAGAATTCAGGGTGGGAATTCAACAAGACATTCATGACAGAGTAGTTGACATTTCAAACGGCAAAGAGGTTCTTCTTTTTAAATCATTCAGTTAGGCTCTATATTTGGGGCATGTTAGCTAAGGGGGCCACATTACAGATAGAAGCGCATGACGCAAGATTATTTATTTAAAAAGGTAGGTTACACTACAAAATAATGGAAAAATACATAGATAATGAGATTTTGTGGAATCCCTAACTATTTCTAACAACATAAAAAAAAGACGCGTGACGTGAAATAGCTGCAGATTGCAACTAAATGCTAGGCTTTAGTTTATAATTATTATTTTTAGGTACTTATTAGAGACAATTTATTTAATTTAATCAGTTCAAAGCAGGAAAACTGAGTTTTTGCGGCGGTGATAGCGGCCTTATCACCCCGCCGCCGGCTATAAAAGTAGAGGACATCCGAAGAACGCACAGTGTTTGTTTGGGTACTGACCTTCAAGCATTCAACTCCTGCCAGGTGTACTGAACCTGCAGGAGCCAGCACCCCGCGGTGGATGTACGATGTACTGAGTCCATCGACCGGGTAAACAGGCAGCGAGACGCGGCGTGTTTTTTTTCTCTGGTGGGCGTAGTGAGCCCTCAGAGAGACAGGATGGGACTGGGCAACCAGCATGCA
This sequence comes from Malachius bipustulatus, assembly GCA_910589415.1. NCBI lineage: Eukaryota > Metazoa > Arthropoda > Insecta > Coleoptera > Melyridae > Malachius > Malachius bipustulatus. The sequence continues at coordinate 9,684,111 of OU342634.1, forward strand.
TGTATTGAGTGCACCGAGGGGGAAAGACCGATGCATTGAATTGGCCTATCCTTGTCCCATAACTGTCGCCTAGAGTGTATTGAGCTCTGAGCGGAGACCCAATTAATTTTCCTTTATCTCAGTTTGTCAGGCTCACGTGTTATTGAGACGTGGATTAACTGATGGCAGGTCTCGTCTGTGCGGCTTGTATTGAGAGCCCACGGGGCCTGCTACTTCCCGTTCCCCAGCCGGACGAGATCCGACGCCTGCAAGAATAAATCGCGTGTTCTGGTACAGCATAACACGTGACGCGTATCAGCAAGGTGTCGAGGGTTACTGAAAACAGAAGCGACCGGGGCGACGACGCTTACTTCATCACCCAGCGCTGCAACCAATCAGTTCTGGACTCTAAGCAGGAACCAACGGGGATCTCGGATTGCTACGATCTGTCCATCTAGAGGGAGGAGCTACACAGACAGCCATTGCTATTAGTATTATTTTTTATTTATTGTATATAATTAACTGGTGTAAATATAAATTATTTTTAAATATCTTAGTAACGGGTTACTTGGGGACCGAACCACGCACGAATTAATTAAGCCGAAATACCCGTTACAAGATTACAACATAAAACAAAATTAATTTAAAAAACAGGATCGGTTGACAGTTGATGAGTTTGGGTGATTTTCGTAAAGTGATGTCGTCCTCAATAGTATGACTCAGCTCCGAGTCGAGTGCTCATTCAGGGCTCGCTTAAAAACATTCGGAGCTCGTTCTCAAGTGTGTACGCAGCTTTACAGACCTTTTTATAATAACATTATTAAGGTGTAAGTGATACAAAACTCCGACATCTTTTTACAACTTTTATATCATAATATAAAAACCAAATAACAATGTTTCAAGTCACATCATTCCTTGAATAGAGCTCTTCGTTTAGCACGTTGTCCTAATTTAACACCGCTTTATGCATCCAGCTATGTTTGAAATTTTTACATGTTGTTTTTTTTTTGTTTAGATGTTTATTTGTTGTCAAAATTTAGTACAAAGCAGGAAGCAAAAGGTACACTTGAAATGGGTCTGCGTTATACAACACTAAATCTCTGCTAATTCTGAAAATACTTATCTCACATAAAATGTTCTATTTCAGTGCTGCCCTCAGTTTTGGTATATTTCAGTTGACACTCAGCTTTATTTCATGTCCTCGTTGCTGCTTTTTCTTTTATTGAAAAGACCAAAAATTATATTGAACCTTTTATTGGCGTTGAGTATATCATGCATGGTATACACTTATTATGTTACAATTGAATATAATTATGGAGCAGTCATATTTGAGTAAGTAAAATCATAATATTTAAGCAACTAGACAAAGATAAAATATCATAATTTGCCTTGCAATTTTCTTTTTTTAATCAAACCGCTTATAGCTTCAGAAACAATCAGTTTGGTTACTTCCTCTGAGAACCTTCCATGGCATGGTAGTAAAGGGTTTAAAAATAAACTCTATAAGAGAGTTTTCTTTTCAGTAAGTCTACGAATTTTCCGAGATGTTTAAGACTGTATAATAAGTTTCTTTGAAAATTGACATAACTACATAATTCTTCCTCAGGTTTGTTACATTCCTCAGGTTCGTCGAGTTCTTCAGAGTCTTGTTCTTCCTCAGCTTCCTCAGAATCGTCCTCGTCTTTATGTATCGAAATCAAAGCGACCTTATCGCATGATTTCCCTGAACAGCAGAGTAGAGCCGAAGCTTTGAACCCAGCTTTCAGGCAAATACCCTCCCTCCTGCCTGCATCCCTTGTTACATTTGCAGGCTATGATTTTGAGAAGCTGTGGTGGACACTGGCTCTTTGTGAGTTGTTAGTAGGACGAGGCCGCAGAAGCTCATTTCCCAACTCCACTCCAGTGGGGTCCTTCTCTATCCTCAGCCTTTTTTGCACTTGGTGGTAGGTATGGAACATATGGAAAGAAGCTGCGTCGATGGTTGGGGGTAAACGTGCCACACTGTCTTCACGAAGAGCTGGAACCTCGAGTCGTGGAGTTTCTGAGTGGCTGGAACACCTCCATAAAGAGCCACCACACCAGGCACTTCTCGCCAAATTCCGTAATACTCTCATGCGTTGCATTTGTTAGGAGCAATATGGCAGTCAGGTCTACTAGGTCCTGCCTCTTCTGAAATTGACACCACAGATTCTTTTTTCCCTGCCAGAAAAGGCAGAGGTGGTGTCACATCCAATAAACATCTGTGAATCAGTGAAGTAAGTCTGCAAGTCTGCAGGTGGGTGTTGACAGTTCTGATGTCAGCTTTATATTCGCCTTTAATTTGATCAATGAGTTCATTCAAGGAAAATTGACACTCATCCCTTATGTCAGCAAGATTAGAATATAGCATGTATTCCATGCTCTTTGAGACATTTTTGGGTTCTGGGTATTTCTTCTGTCTTACGCTGGATGGCAGGCTATACAACTTCTTGTTGCATATTTATGGTACCTTGCATCAGCTGCAACGAGGCCCAATATAGGTAAAAGGCAATCGATCAGCTGGAGAAACTCTTTAGTGATTTCCTCCGCACAAAGGAAACAAATGCTCTGGAGACTCATAGAGTCTAATGTTCTTGAAGTCGATGAGTGGAGTTGTGAAATTTGATCGCCTTCATGAGGAGCACATGCGTCAACACTATGTCGAGCGGTGTATCTCTTTCTGCAAGCATCGTGAACGTTGACTTCGTCCAGCTTTTCAAAAAACTTTATTCTCCTTGAGGTCACGTTCCATACTCGCGGTAATTAGCGTTTGGATACCACGTTTGGTACAACTACCATTGTACTCTCATTTTCCTCGAGTTCCAACTGACACACAAAACAAACTCCCGGCAGAACCCACATTGTTTCATTGGTTCCGCCAGTTTCAATAGCACCTGAGAACAAAGAAACAATAATATGTGTATAAGTTTTTATGTTCAAACCTGTCAATACGCAACTTGGTCTCAATTTAACATTCTTCATATGCCTTAAGATAACCCAGATCTCCATGCAGTTTCTCTAAAAACGGATACCCGGTATTTATCAGCACACATCCCGGGAAGTGGTCAAAATAACAAAGTGAGAACAAAGCCAGAAACGCCGTTCTGGCACTTGGTTCCGTGCCACTGACCTGGAAAGAAGGTTTTCATCCCGAAGCCTGAGTGTAAATATTACGACGAGGCTAAGGCCTTATTATTCTTGTTGAAAGCGACGGAAAACTAATCTATTTTAAGTCATGCTTTAGTCAACAATGAATTTAAGAGCCAAACTGATTCTTTCATGTTGTGTAAAGTCGCGTCCTCGTCCAACAAACGTGTACGAATGAACGAATAATAATATAATGAACATAAACGAACGGGACCAGCAAAAGAGCCTGATCAAACGAAGCATCCATTTGAATAACATTGAGTAACAGCAGCCATGACCAGTTTTTGAACGGTTAAGTTTACACCAAGGCTAACTGGTAGGTCTGATCAGGGAATTTTCTTTGTTAGGTCTTGGATAAGATGATGATTGAAAAAACTCAGAACTCTCCCTTCCTATTTCCAGAATCCAGTAAGAAAACGTCTCATGATTTTGTTTCTGAAATGGATTTCGAGATTTCAAAGCTTGTCATAGGAGGATTCTGAAGATCTTTTCTCTGATCTGGGATTTCCTGAGTTTGTTTGCTTAAATGAACATTTTTTAACATCTGACAACATTCAAAAGATCAAAATCGATCATTACAACCTTTCCTTTTCCTTCTGCAGGCAGTCAGATTACGGGGGCTCGGCTGTCTATGGCAGGTCCGACATTTAGTGTAGGGTTGTCCATAGCCTCTGCTCTATTTCGCAGCCTCTCGTGTATGAAATATCGGCAACCGAAACCAAACTTCGGTCTCAGAAGGCACTAATTATATCTATACATCGATCACCTGCTGCCCTGTAAAAGATTTCATTCGACACCTAGACGGTCTGCTTGACGCGGCCAGCCGGAACACAAATAATGTGGTTCTGGCTGCAGACTTCAATATTGACGTACTCTGTGAGAACGTCAACTCCTCCAGCCTGACCGAGACTCTCTCTTCTTATGGCTTTCGACTTTGTTTTAGGGACCCGACAAAAGTTACCAACACGTCGTCAACATGCATCGATAACGTCGCGATTTCTGGTATTTTTCAGTTGCTCGATAGTCAAATCTTGCCAACTTTTATATCAGACCACTTTGCCCTGCATGTGGCCCTTGAGATTACGGCGGCGGCTTACACCCGCGGTCTCGCCGATAAACCCCTGATGACATGGAAGAGAGATATAAAAGACCCCCTTCTCCTTGAACAGCTGCAAAACGAACTCCGGCGTTTGGGCTGGCACGAGGTTCTAGATAATAATAATAATAATAATAATACTTTATTGCCCAACAGATTTACAACAAATCCAATAACAGGACAATATCTAAAGATTAGTAGGTAATAATATGTGCAGACAAAAACATCATACCATTAAAACACTATCTATTATAAAATATTTAACAATATAACAATTTAGAAAGCAAGTTAGGGAACGAAGAAAATAAAGTTATACATAACCCTCACCCCACCAACAAAAGCATGACAATATCTAAAAATTCAAATCAGCAACCCGCAATATATCAGTTAAGGAGCTGGCATTTAGGTCACAAAAACTAGAGATGCGATTAAAGTAGGTTGACATAACGTACACCGGCGATTTTAGAAGTACATTTGACCTTGCTATGCGCAAGACAAACGTTTTTACATTTCTAGAATTTGAGCGAGGGATATGAAAATTAAAAAGTTGAAGTATTGATGAGCAATCGATACGGTTATCCGGTTATGGAAGAGACAGTATAAAAATTTAACAGCGACTAGCTTCCGCCTCTTCTCCAGTGACGTGAAGTCGAATTGTTTCAGCAGCAAGTCATGATCAAAGCCTCTAGTGGGAAACTCATTATGCACCCTATAACTGAGCATTTTCAAAAACCTCCTCTGAATACGCTCGACCTGACCAATGTGACATGTGTAGTAGGGTGACCACACAATACTGCAATAATCCAATTTGGATCTAACGTAGGAGTAAAAAAGAATTTTCAATGAATTGATATTTCTAAAATCTCTACAGTTCCTACTTATGAATCCAAGCATTTTCATCGCAGATTTGGTAATACTAGAAATGTGCTCAGTAAAGGAAAGACCACTATCAAAAATGACCCCAAGATCCCTTATGGAGTTGGAACGGATAAAGTTGGTAGAATTAAAAGTGTAGCTGAATACAAATTCGAAACACTCCTGCTTCTCTGAAACACTTTCATTCTATTTCTACAAATACTTCGCACTCCAGAGATGTAGAGTTCATAGGCCTAAACTCTCCAGTCCCAGAGGTGGCTCACCTCTGAAATTCGTCAACTATACGACACGATTAATCTCCTAAATCATTTAGTAAACACGTTCAGCCAGCAGTTCAGGACTCAGCTGTGCAGCCTAAAGCGACGGTTTAGGTACCTGGTGAGGCAGGAGACCAGACGCTGCAACGACGTCTTCATCGGTGAAGCTGAAAATCCCATCAAAGCGGGATGGACCCTCATAAACAACCAATGCAAGTCATAAACACTTCTCCTAAAATCTTAGAACTTGAGTACCGAAGCAAGGTGACGACTGATCCTGAGGGAATCGCAGAGATGCTCAATTCCGTCTTTCTTTCAAATGATTCTCCCACATACAGTTACACCCATGGATCCAACATGTCAACACGCGCCTCTTCTTCTTTCGTGTTTTTTCCGACGTCACCTCGGGAAATTATAGAAGTAGTTTCCAGGTTGAAAAGTAGGAAGTCTTCGGTCTTGACGAGATTCCCTCCTTCTTGCCAGGCACTGCATTGCTGATCTTGTCCAACCGTTATCAGAAATTTACAACAGATCCTTTCAGACTGGTGTATTCCCCGAAAACTACCGACCGATTAGTCTACTATCGGTTTATGATAAAATTCTTAAATCCCTTGTCTCGTCTCGTCTTATTGACTTTCTAGACAAAACAGAGATATTTTCCTGCTCCCAGCACGGTTTTCTGAAAAACGGATCTACCCAGACGGCTCTTGTGGAGCTTACAGACTTCATATCTCAGGGTTTGAAGGAGGAGATGCGCACTGTGGACTGGCTTTTTGATCTCTCCAAAGCCTTCGACAGTGTGTGCCAGGAGTGCCTCCTTCGGAAACTGGAGAATGTCGGAGTTCGTGGATTGCCCCTTTATTCGTTTACCAGCTACCTACATGGAAGAACACAGGCGGTTCAGATTACTGGGTCTGATGGCCGACCTGTGCAATCATCTTTTGTTCCAATCTCCTCTGGAATAAAACTCAATAACTTAGACAAAACTGAGATGATTGATTTTCACTCTAGCCGATCACGTCTTCCCCCTTTACCCTCCATACCCACAGACGGTGCCTTGACCGAGCCGAAGGGTGTTGTGAAGATTTTGGGCTTCCACGTCGACCAGAACCTAAGCTGGTCGGCTCACACAGATCATTTGTGCCGTCGCCTTGCTAGTATCTGCTTCCTTCTCAGACGTCTTCAGCACACTGTGTCCGCTGAGGTTCTTCTCTATGCTTATTATGGGCATTTCATCAGCCACGTGCGAACTATGGGCTGGCCGTCTGGGGTGGGTCTGAGAGATCCACCCCATTTCAGGCCATTTCAGGCGACTTGGACTTCTTACCGTGCCGTAAGAAGACTTGTAAGTCTTCTCTCTACTCAAACTGATCCACAAAAATCAGGATAAACTTTTACCTTTCTGATTCACCCATCACTACAGTACCAGTTTTAATTTGTTCAAACCTCCTACACACTAGTGTCTGCGCGTCTCGACTCTCACTGTTGCTGGTGTTATGTTGACTTGTGTATTACCTACGACTTGCGTTTTTCTATGTCTTTTCAATCTTTTTATATATTATATTTATATTGGTTTCTATTTTTGATTAGTAAATTTAAATAACTCCCCCGTGGATTTCACATCACATCTGTGGAATCATATCAACGGGGCAAGCGCTCGTAAGCAGTGAAGGTTATTAGAATTGTCGTTCGGTAACGTTCCGAAAAATCCTATCAATCCGAAGGCGAATATGATCGAATTTCTCTTGAAGTGCCCCACTTGGATAACTGACGGATTATTGATCGTTGGGCGTGATGCTTGTTTGCATCACGATATTTTTGCGTAATGTTTTTTATAGCGTCGTTACTTTGCTTTGTTTGTTTGCTTTTGTTTGTTACAGAGCGTCTACTTCAATTTGTTTCTGTCGTTCATTCTCACTAGTTAGACGAGGTCGCGACTTTATATGTCGCGATATTTACAAATAATTTTGCAAAAGTCTAAAGGTGACACTTTAACGATTCATCTACAGCGTAATTCAGGAAGAAACGTCAATATGTCGGGTACATATTCAGAGGCCCAAAATAAACATAAAAATTCCTATCATAAACTATAAGTAAAATGTAATATTCTCAACCGTTACAGAAATACAGGTATATAGAAGAAAAATAACGAGCTTGGCTCGATAGAGCAGCTGTATGGCAGACAACCAAACAGAGCCATCCAGAAAATCTTCCGCAGCCACAGACAGCTGTTTCGGTCTTATTATGACCTGTTGTTGTTGTTGTTTGTTGCTAGACACGGAAATCGGTTTTTAGGTCCCTGATGCTGCAGTAGCTACTGGTTCTTGGCTATTCAAATAACTCTGTATCCTTCGCAAGGTTCAGAAGTTTGCTTGCCAAAGGCTTTCCCCGACATCATGTCATTGGTATTGTTATCCCCATGATTGTGTGTTGATGGGTTCGATTGAGTGCTGGGCTGCTGGGCACTCAAAGATTACATGGAAAGCTGTTTCGTCTTCCTCATTGCATAGTCTGCAATTCTGCATGCTGGTTCTCCATTGAAGATACCCAGCTTCTTCAGGTGTTGTCTCAGGTGGCAGTCTCCTGTGAGAAGTCCCACCACTGTTTTAAATTGCATTCTGTTTAAATGCAGTAGTTCATTGACAAGTTTTGGAGATGGTTCTTTTACCATTAACTTGCTATGTTTGTTGCATGGTATGTGGTTCCAATATATGCTTTGTGTTGGTTGCTTGTCCAACTAGCTATCGCGCCACGTACCATATGTTCCTGGTAGTTCCAAACATTGGTTCTGGTCCTGTGAAGGCGGCTGCCGCGCCCTCTTCAGCCAGTTCATTCGCCGAATGTAAGTCCGTTTTGGAACCGTCTGTGTACCAGATCAGTCCTCTTTTCAGACCCTTTTCCTCTTCCATTTGTTCCCATTCTTTATTATGACCTTATTAGTGTAACATATCGAATAGATAAGTCTGGAGGATGTATTATTGCTAACTGCAGAGAGAGCGACCACAGGGTTCCAAGTGACCCGGAGTAGGTCGCGAGTCGCGATATGTAACGGTGGTTGACGGATATTGGGATATTATACTTAAAATAATGACGTTTCCTCCTGAATAACCCTGTATAAAGTTTCATTGCTGTTATAATATAATATTTTTAGTCAAAACATAAAAATAATGACAGAATTTTAATTTACAACATTCATTTTCAGAATGTTATCTTTGGAATTCTTTGATGAATTTTATAGAAATGCCTACACTAGGTTACCAGCTTGGTCTGTAGGTGTTTGCTTAGGGTACATCTTATTCAAGATTCAAGACAGAAAAATAAACATACCTAAGGTAAGAATTTTCGAAATAGTTGAAATCTGAGACGAAATTGAAATCTGCAGTCGTCTGAGTTCAAAAAGGAGCATTCGATACTTACTTGTAGACAATACAGGGTGGTCTTTAAGTTGAGTCATTTTTCTTAACGCCTCGTAGAATTCATTAAGACCAAAAACTTTTTCAAATAACTTTTCTCTAACAATCCAAAAATAAAAGAGATACCTTAAATAGTTAAAAAAAAGAGTCCAGCCCTGTGATAAATTATATGCATTAATGTCTGATAGAAATCCAGAAATTAAGTCTGATAAGAAGATTTTTTAAATTTTTGTTTCAATGAATCACATCTATAAAAATTCATAAATTTTCCTATGATAGGAGAAATTTTTTTCAGGACAATGGTATTATTATTAGGTTCACTTTGGTTGAACTTTCTAGCCTTTGTTTTTTTAATTTAACTTACCCACCCCACATTAATTGATTTTCGTTTATTATTATTTATTTATATTTTATTTTATATACTATTATTATTTATTATTATTTCTTATTATTTTATTATTTTTTCTTGTTACCTTGACAACCTTTTGTAATGCATTTTTTGTTTCGTTTGATCGTTTATCTGTTTAAATTAGTTTAGTTACCTGAATTTATCACAGGGATGGACTTTCACACATTTTTTCACTCTATTAAAGGCTTTTTTAATTTTGACTCAATTCAGAAAAGTTATTTTAAAAAGTTGTTCGCCTCATTAATTTTTCTACGGGGTGTTAAGAAAATTACTCAATTTATAAATCATCCTGTATATTTTTTCTACTCTTGCATTAAAAATATAATTTCAAGAATTCTGTTATGGATTTTATAAGTCAATTAAACTCGATTTGGTAAAAATAATTTAGTACACAGTAATGACCATACTTCTAAAGCTATACGCCTCCGGTTATAGCTCGAAATTAATTAAATAAATCTTAAGGAGATACACAGTTTGAAACTAACATGAGATGTAGATAATTGATTATGTAAAGAATTGAAAATATTTATTTGAGAAACGGGTTTAATGCAATAATTTACCATATTGTTTTATAAAGCATAAAAGTGATAATTTTTTCGAGGCTAATAATTTTCTGAACTGTGAAGTGACCCAGATTGCCTATACAAATATAAATATCAATGCGCATGCTAAAATCGAAAATGTAGAGTTCCTTCCATTCGCTTCTTATATTCTATGTATTCGAATGTCAGTTGTCAAGCTTCAAACCTAGAAACGCCAGATGTCATTTAGTCAGTCGTGGATTCCAGCCTCGTTGCTTGGAAACGTGTTTGAACTTTGAAATCACTTTATCTTGAGTCGTCGAAGGAAGCAGTCGCCGGTGCCGTTGCCAAATCAAAACAAAGGTCTACAAAGGTCTGTATTTATTTCTTGTTTGTAAGTAAATAGTACTTCCACGTGTTATATTAATCATAATATTTTACAATTTACATACAATTAATTATTGTTGAATTTATGGTAAGTACCTATGTACTTACTGCACAATTAATTTAATCATTTTAATTCAATAGCAAAATTATTCATCTTTCAAAATAGAGGTTGAGACATTATCACTTTTTACATTCATTGTACATTTTTAGCTGCAGTTTATTTAACAGATTTGCTTGAATTAATTTATTTCACTATTTCTAAATAACGAGTTTTGATTAAGGAATAATTTCTAAAATAATGATAGAAAATTCTAAAATTGGCTGAAAGAAAAATTGAATAATTAAGTAACTTCCACATTGCTGTAGGTAGGTACCTATGAAGGGTTATTTTTAACGATTTTATTTTAATCACATCTCTCATACGTGGAATGGCTTTTGTTAGAAATGGATTAACAAATTGTAACGAAATTCTTTCTCTTATATTATATTTTATGTATCCTTCGAAACTGAACTAACATGTGCTTAGGGTCACCTTTATATTTTATTGTAATTTACGAACCACATGGCTCTACTCTATTCATTCATGCTACAACAATTCATGCCTGCATTTATTAACCTGTGTGTGTCAAAAGTTTATTTAATCCTTCTACATTTTATTTTATGCTCTTTACTGAGAACGTAACCAAACCGAACCATTTATCGAACCAACCATTTTGTGTATCTCCAGTATAATGTTTAGTCGACTCGCTTCATTCTTATTGTATATTTTCTAACCATTGATTGCTGCCATCTACATTTTATAACCATGTACCTACTTATTATGTCTTGCCATGCTTTTATCTCATGTCACATGTTCAATTTTTATTCTCTTTATCATGGCGTTTATTTAATCATTTACTTAATCGATGCCTTATTTAAATTGTCTACCGAACATTCTTGATTTAATTGCTATTTATTGACTTATACTCTTTTGATTATTTATTTATACTTCATGAACATATTTATTCAACAAAACTGATGTCCCATCGATTATTATTGATCTTTGTAAATGTAAATTCAGGTTCTCTTATACTGTACCCAAACAGCACAAAGTAGTCCCATGGACGTCCAATGGACATCCCTCTATGTACCAACGGACGTCCATAGGATGTCCGTTTTTGTCCTATGGACGTCCATGGGACGTCCACTCAGTGTCCATTTGTCACAACTTTGGACATCCGCAGGATGTCCGTTACCGGACGTCCATAGGATGTCCGTTATCGGACGTCCATAGGGAGTCCGTTATCGGATGTCCATAGAGAGTCCGTTATCGGATCTCCACAAAGCATTTGCTGATAAATATCTTAGTGAGGAACAAAAGACAGAAAATATTCGATAAGTCTTGTAATTTAGAGTTTTGAAAAATCCAATAAATGTAGTGATAGGTAATATAGGGTATATACGGTAATTTTCTGTTTTGAAAACAACGTTGATAACGGCTAAAGATACAGGAAAATGACTAGGTACTTACCTACTTACGTGTTTCTATCATTAAGTTTTACGTAAAATCTGGTAATTTTCATTGAAAAGTTGTTAATTATATTAGTTTATCATAATATTGATAAACTTAATGGAAATATTCGTTTTTGGATTTTTCACAAACTCTCAAAATTAAAGATTCATCGAATTTATTTCTTTTGTTCACTGTATAATGCAGATGTCTTCATCTTCACGCTAGCAGTCTTGAGTTTGATGGGAATGGCGGAAGTCTTTCCTTGGGACGAATTAATGTATAATAATGTATAGGAATGTGGATTGTATAACAGTGGAAGAATGGAAGATGGGGTGCTTAGCGAGTGCGTGCGCACTTGTGCTGCTATTCTCTTCCTCTCTGCGACAGCACGTCATGCGCAATAGTCAAAAATAACTCGATGGACGTCCAATGGACGTACTTTTGTGGACGTACATAGGAAGTCCGTGCGGAGAAGTCCGTAGGACGTCCATTTATTGTCCATGGACCAATGGACGTATAATGGATACTCAACGGACGTCCATAGGACACTCGGTGCTATCTGGGTAATACCTTTCTGTGAAATCAATCAACGTAAAAGTCATTTCTCGTTCTTCGTCAATCACAATTCAAAGGGGTGGATCATTTTGATTGTTAATTGTTTACCGAACTATTGAACTACGAATGTATGGGCCTTATGTGAATCTAACTAACATTTTCGTCCTTGCCAGAGGGGCCATTTAAACAGCCAACGGGTAGCGTCCTAATCGGACCCCGGAAAGGGGCCTCTCCAAGTCAATAGGCGGGTAGGTTCCTCATCGGACCTCGTTACACTGTCATACTAACAAAACCATTCCCACGGTTATCTGGAACCCCCAGATTTCAGTTCTAATGCTTCAGTGTTAAATGAATCGCGCAAATGTGTCAGAGTGAAAGAGGGTTCATTAGATTTGGTGACAGTTGTCGAGACGATTGATCTACGCTTTTCATAAACCACCGTTGATTCTTTTCATTTTGGGATAAAGATCGAGGTTTTCTCCGCCGCGCTCTTTTACTCGGGAGTCCCAGATGAGCGTATCGGCACTGTTAGGGTTTCAGCAACGTAGAATAAAGTAGGTGTTTTTAAAATTAATTTGTTTCATTAATCTCAAATCTCCCGCCTTTTGCTTCATGTTTGTGTATAAAAAGAACAAATAACAAAGTAAGGTTACTACGAACAGAACAGAAGGTCCACCAGAGACGAAAGCTAGACGATCACGATCACAAACGGTAAGTAATGTTGGCCATTTTTATTTGAAATCAGGGCGGGATAATCTTAAATTCAAACAGCCAAGAATTCAGGGCGGGATAACCTCTATTTCAAATCAAGCATTCAGAGCGGGAATGCAAAACGACATTCAGGACAGACAAGTCGACATTTCAAACGTCAAAGAGGTTCTTCTTTTTCAAGCATTCAGTTTAAGGGGGCCACATTACTGAATTTTCTGCGCATGACGCAGGATCTCCATTTTTAAAAGGTAGGTTATAGTTGGACCAGAGATATAACGAAACGACTTCTGTCATTTTATCAATTTTTGGATTATTGAAATATTGTTGAAGTCATAAAATATGACAGTTTAACAATTAGATCATTTCGTTATATCTCTTGGTCGACTATACATCACAACTGCACTGATAGTCCAGTTGGCAAAGTTAAAAATGTACCAAAAGTTCATAAAAAATCATCTTATCTAAGATTTTCCTTCCGTAATTGTTAGTGAGGAGGTTATAGAACATAAATCCACGAAAATCAGTTCTGGGGGTGCATCACCTACACTCCAAAAACCATCTCTTTGGTGAAAAAAGTTTTTCTTGTTGCTAATAGCTCGTCGTTAATCGTTGGATATATTCAAAAACTATTTATTAGAAAAAAGATGCTTGAGTTGAGATGCTTACTGAAAAAAAGTATGTTGTAATTTTTTATGTCATAGTTTTCGAGTTTTCGTTGTCTCTAGAAAAAATGAAATAACTCTAAAATCAAACAACCTATGAAGAAAAATCAAAATGGGTTTTGAAGGAGACAAAAAATACAACAATTTTTGCCATTCTCATTGATTATGACTCATTTTTAGTATACGGGTGGATTTTTGAAAACGAAACACGCTTAAATAACTTGTAAATTGAAGATGTGTGCGAAAAACGGCTACACAGGGCAATTTTCTTATTGAGGGGGACATTTTTAGGTAACAAATTCAACCATCCAAATTCATCCCTTTGGCAGGGCGCAGGGGTGGATCGCTTTTCATCATAGGAAACAATTATCGAATCGTCAATTGAAAGATATTTAAATTTCTCTTCACAAGATGTAGTGTAACCTGTGTAACCAACCTTTTAAATAAAGATCCTGCGTCTTGCGTTTCTATCTGTAAGGCGGCCCCCTTAACTGAATGATTTAAAAAGAAGAACCTCTTTGAGGTTTGAAATGTCAACTAGTCTGTCGTGGACGTCTTGTTGAATTCCCCTCCCTGAATTCTAGCTTTGAATTTGAGGTGATCCCGCCCTTATTTAAAATATTTCAAACAAAATGGCCAACATTACTTACCCTGTGTGGTTGTGATCGTGATCGTCTAGTGTTTGGACCTCTAGGACTCTACGTTGCGTTTTATTATTGGTTCTTTTATACACAGACATGAAGCAAAAGGCGGGAGATTTGAGATGAATGACACAAATGAATTTTAAAAACACCTACTTTATTATACGTTACTGAAAGCCGTAACAGTGTCAACTTTCAGCCTGGGACTCACGAGGGAAAGAGCGTGGCCGAGAAACCTTTCGATCGCAGTCCCCAAATGAAAATAATCAACGGTGTTTTCTGAAAAGCGCAGGTCAATCGTCTCGTCAACAGTCACCAAATCTAATAGAAAATCCGGTTAGGATACCACCAGTTGACTGTTTAATTGGCCTCCCTGGCAAGGACGAAAATATTAGTTAGATTCATATAAAGCCCTTTCATTTGTAGTTCAATAGATCGGCAAACAATTATCAATCAAAATGCGATACATCCTTTTGAATTGAATTTGACGAAGACCACGAATTGAATGTCGTTACGTTGATTCAATTCACAGAAAAGTATTCTAGAGCAATATAAGAGAACCTGAATTTACATTTACAAAGATCAATTTGATAATCAAAATGAACGATGGTCAGTTGAAAAATTATGTCGAATAAATATGTCATGAAGTATAAATAAATAAATAAATAAAGCAATGAATAACAATTAAATCAGGAATGCTTTGTAGACAATTTACTAGAGGATTTTTTAATAGATGATTACTGACTATAGTCCAATAAAGTCTAAAAAGTCATACGTATCGATTAAGAATACACATCCTTTTGATAGTTCGATTTATTTTGTTGCATATACGTGGTTTTTATAGTAACCGTCCAGTTTGTCTAAACACTCCATCCCGCATAAATAAGTATACGTCAACATTGGTTTTGAATGAGAATTAAATGCACAACACACAGGATAGAATGTCATTACGTGAATAAATTTTATGTAGTTGTCAGTGGCTCTCAAACTGACGTAAGCGCTTCAATTCATTGTTTGAATGATTTCTTCAATAATTTACGCTCGTTCACAACTTGACAACTAACTGTTTGACATTTTCTGGTGAAATTAAAAATATTAATTCAGACGGTTAGTGTGACGTCACATCTGACTTTTTAAAGTTAATCCTACCATAGTAGCCCTTCCCCACACGACCAAGTGCTTCTGAATCATTTTTGCCTCATGTGGTTACAGCTGTGCGCACTGAGATTGTAGTAATAAAGATCCATTGGCCTCTTTGGTCAATTGAACCATACGGTTGCAGCATATAGCGCTCTGAAATTGGCGGGAGATGCATATCCTGTCCTATAGTTATCTTCTAACCTGAAAACCATTTCACCTAGCTATTAGACCAACGTAATTCAATTAAACGTCCCTAAAAGAACCGATTACACCCTTATATTCCGCTAAATAATCTTTAAGGTTTACATCTAATGGTCAAAAAAGAAGGGGTAAGAACAATTCTCTACCACATAAAGGGTTGCAAAGACTTCGTAAATGCCTTGAACAATCCACAATTGGGTAATACTTGGAGCCATCTTTGAATGTCTTGTGGGCTTTTTACAGGATTTCGAAGAATGGACTCTCTTTGCAACGAATGACGATATCGACAATTTGTACAGGAGAGTCTGCAGGGAGTTCGAATCAACCATGCAAGCCTCTGTTGAAAGCTTGATTGAACTATTGGTGGTTATTTGGCAAGCTCAAGATTTCAATTAAAAATCCTGCGAAGTTGATTATGGTACATATGTGCATTATTAGTCACGTCACCCCATAATGCAGGCATACAGAAACCTGGGAGCTGGAGAACTTCAAGAATACCCTTTCTGCTGGCTTCATGTAAAATTTTGAGAAAAACTAGTGCAATTATCTCCATCTCATTCCAATGCATATAAACTGTATATCTCCATATGTTTTATTTAATTAATTTCTAGCCATTTCTTTAGTTCTATGCCTACTGCATTAAAATCCATATTGTATTATAAAGACTAACAGGCATAGCAAGAGTAGAAAAATAATTGATAAGGTTGCAATTACCTAAGTATATTAATTACTTGAGTTTCAGGTCGCAAATATTATCTTCTGGTCCTTATCGATCGTTATTTTATCCTTCATAACTACAATTTGTGTGCTTTTTCAACTGAAGGATTATAATCCACATCACTCCGCGCTTTATAATGCTTTAGCAAGACCTCTTTGGGCCATAGGCGTTTCCTGGATCGTTTTTGTCTGTTTTACAAACAATGCAGGTAGGTACCTACATAAGATTTTGTTTGTTTAATTTTTTATTTTTATTTGTATTTTTAGAACGACTAAATCATTTCTTATCTCAACCTTTTTTTCGTGTACTTGAAAAATTGAACTACAGTATATTCTTAACGCAGATGACAGTAATTAGCTACAAGTCACTGACTAAGCGAATAAATTCGCACTTTTCTGTTATAAGTATGGTATGTCAACTTTTTTTTGTTATAGTTGAAAACCCCACTCCAAATTTCGACCGTCATATTCTGATGTTCCATACGTCATGCATGACGTATACGTCGGAGGTATGAAAAAACATTGTACTCTACCGCGCGACGCCTCTGTGGCTTGAAATATAAACGGATGCTAGCCTATTTTTGCCGTGTTCCAGAACTTGACTATTCATACAAAATTTAAAAAATACTAAAGTTGTTTTTAATTGCAACTGGGCGATATTTAGCGACATCGCATTTGTTTCCCTTCTAATACACTTGGACTACCACAACTTCCACTTATCACGACCGCTTTTTAAAATCAGTCAAAAAATGTGTGTCATAAGTGGTGCAATCAGCGAGAACTTGCAATTCAGAGCGAAAACGCCCGGAACTGTGTGCTGACTCGACGGAAAGAGACTGGTCTAAATCGCTGAAGATTCTCTGAATTACTGAACAAATCGAGCGAAAAACTGCCAACATCGGGACTATTTGGAGCTGGACCCTTATTGACAGACAGATCTGAGAAAATCCTCACCCTTCCTGGCGACGCGAACAGGAAACGACCGCCTCCTCTACATGTTATTCACGAAGACCAAAAATTTTGCCAGGTTCCGTGGCGATCCTGGCTTCCGTATCTCTCAGGCAGTGTAAAATGGTTTTATATTCTCCGCCAATTCTCAGTGGAGGCAACGAACTCTCTGATTACTATCAGAACGCACCTGAAAAAGGGCGATTTTCTCTGCCACAAGACCAAAACTCGAGACGGTTTGTTCAAGAATCTCTATTGCCAGAATTCACTCCACCATTAGGAGACAAACGCTGACCCGATAGGCAAACGGGTTAGAAATTACAAGGAGTTGTGACATAATGAGCAACCTGGCAACCTTGATCTTCTCTACTCAACGGATCGGATCAATGATTTAACGTCCGCGCGGTCCGTCTACCATATAGGTCGAATCATACTGAAGGCAAGGTCCAACTACACCAATTACTTGATACAGGGTATTCTTTTAAATTTATAAAATAAAATGTTTAGAAATACTCTAATTTCGACTAAATTTCATTAAAATGGAAAAGCGAACGCTACACCGGTTGCTTCACAGCAGTCGTTAGGTTACGTCAAAGGCCCTTGAGGCTACTTGAAAACTTCTGATAGGTACTTGAGCTTTACCACAGCACCACAGCCATACAATATTTATTTATTTATTTTTAGTACAATGTTTTTCCTTGCCCCGACGCATTTTCATTTCGCTATCAGAAGTCGGTCGAAATTTTCACTCGGCTACTCTACCGTGAGTACTATACAGTGCGCGAGAAAAGTAAGGAATAAAAAACGGAGAGGGTTGTTTTTTTGAAAAAATAAAAAACAGGTCGATTTTGTGTATAGTTATTCTTTAATTGAAATGTTTCAGATTTATGATATATGTGGGGATGTTCTTATAACATATGGAATTGCGATTGCTGTGACGTTAAGCTTTGAATCTCCTATAAGAGTGCTTTTGAAGAACTTTAACCAGAAAGGTCAGTAGTCCTACTTCTTTTCCCTTTTAAAACTAAAACTAGTTCTGATGTTTTGCTTTTATTTCAAGGAACATCTACTAGTAAAGAAAAAGCGACTCAAGGAAAAACTGAGAAAATTAAATATAAAGATACTTAGACAAATAAAAATGTGTATATCATAGATGAAATAGTTTTATTAATAAAATTGTAGAAACTGCACCATATGAGCTTTATTCATTAGCATTCGAGCGAATAATTTCATTGATATTTGAATAAAAGCTCCGGAAATATTGTTTTTAATAAAAATCAATTTTTTACCTGTGATTTTCTTTGTTTTATGTGCTCTAAATTATAATAAATAGCCGCTTTGAATAAAATTAAAAGATTGACAAATGGCTATACGGCGAAAACTGAACAATTTTTTTTTTCAACACCCTGTGTCTTTTTTTTTCTAAGCGTTTCCGGACATATTTTTATGGGAATTTTTATTCCTTAAAACAGGTCTTCTATAAACTGTTGAAGTGCTGCTACAAAATACCGACTCACTCTGTATAACAGACGATCGTAAGAATTATTTTAACGGACATTTCGTCCTGTCACATTTTATCTGTTTGTTTCTGAAATCAACCTATTGACGATCAGAATCGTATCCGGAGCATGCTAAGGGCCTCTAAATGCTGGGGTACCTGTATTACCGACACCAAAGCTTTCAGTCTCGGTAATAAAGATACAGGTAAATTATTACAGGTAAGATAAAAATTTGTTGGATTATCAAGAGCAGTTTTCTATCTTTTTGACTAAGGAGAAAAATCTTTAACAGTGGGTATTATAAAGGCCCGTTAAGTTAACGGGCAGATTTCTGTGGCCATTTCTGAAGAAGGTATCGAGTCTTAGTGGAAATTTTATAAATTTATCTATTCTTTACATGAAAGTAATTACAAATATATTAATAAAAGTCATTTGACGTCGATATTAGCTTCAAAAACGAGCACAGAAATCTGCCCGTTAGACTAATGAGCCTTTATAATATTATGGCTGTCTGGGGTGTATCCTAAGGCGCAAGCCTAACCCACCGTGCCTTTTTATTTTATTTTTATTTCATTGCATTCTGCTCACGGGATCCGTGATCTAAACTGTGCTGTGTGTTGGTAGATACATTGTACTGAAGAGTCCCAAACAGGACGAAACACGTGTCTACAATTTCCGCCTCTGCTCACAGCACAACATAAATGGATGGCATGTTGTCTGACAACATGTCATTCATCTTTTGTCTTTATAATATTGGCTGTTAGAAGATTAGTGTCAGTTTAGGAAGATAACTGATATGTGAGCATATATGTCAGCTGATCAGAGAGTGAGGGTTCTTGAGGTGAACTTGAAAATGACGATTTTCACTTGTTTATAATTCAAAAACTTTTGAATTTAAACACCAACTGTAAAAGCCAATCTTATTTCCTCTTCTCAGGCAATCTAAAAATGCAATAACCTAGGAGCATTCCATTAAAAAAAAAACATAACTTTAATATGCCACTGTCATATGGGACACTCTGTATGCTCCAAAAAAATTTTAAATTATGGCCATTGTGATTCTGTGCTTGAATTTGCAAAATTCAAAATTTATCGTTTCGCCTACGCAGAGACCGCTTCGAATAAGCTGGGACACCATATTTATATCCTATATTTCTTTAAAATATTCCCTTTTAAATAATTAACCTATGATTATGATTAAATATAGCATAAATCTTCACCTTCACCTTTAACCGAATATCAGAAATAGCCATAAAAGCAATGTGTACAAAAAATTATTTACTTATTTCCAACAATAAAATAGATATGAGCAATCTCATGTGTAATATCTGATCCACGTGACGTCACAAGACCGGAGCGCAGCCTGCGCGTCATCGTCTATCGGCATACCGTGTATATGTGTATCGTGCGCTACGCAGTTCAGACACAGACTGCACTCTTTGATTTATGATTATAATAAATTACATATTAATTAAAATGAGTTTAATTAATAATAGAACAGATACAAAACAGCTAGCAAGCTAAAAAAAATATATCTCTTTGCCTTTCGTTTTTCTTGCGTGATTCTCACACCCGCACGCACAATAAACCATTTTTGCTATCAGACAGTCAGCGAGGTACTAAAGGCAAACTTATAAAAATTACTGTAATATCTACAAACTTCGAAAAATCTACTAAATCGCGACTTTACGTGATTAGGTATTAGTAATGGGCGTGTAAACAATTAATTGTAAACAAATCATTTCTTTACATGTAATTACACACAGGGATCGGAAAAATTAACAAAAATAAAATAAACTACAAATACTACATTGTGGTGTAGTTTTCATGTAGTTATGTAGTCGATGTCAGTTTCGTGTAGTCTATGTAGTTTTAAGATCAACTGTCATACTACTGTCAAGTTTAACATCAAAAATCGAGTAAAAAGCCAATTATTTACGAAATAAATGAAATAATAAGAAGAATCAATTAACTTAACCTCGCAATATTAATAATAAAAAAAAAATAATAAAAAAAATAATAAAATAAAAATAATTAAATGGAGACTCGCGTAGCCTAGCGGTTCAGTCCGCTGCCTACCGAGCCTAAGGTCGCGAGTTCGGAACTCACCGGCTCGTGTTATTTTTCGGATGTATTTTCGAATGTATGTGAAAAATAAAACAAGCGACCGAACGTTTAAATTTAAATGGCATACTTGAGGCTGGGTGAATGAGTAAAGCTTTATTCGGGTTTCATTTCTTGAATCGTTCAAGAACCGTCCTGGGATTGCGCAGAACTAGTTGCGCAATCGTGCAGTTCTAGGAACCGTTCTCGGATTGTCCTGGAAGTGTCCGCGACTTCACAAAACTCGAACAATTCCGAACTGTTATAAATCTTGTAAATGGAAATCTTTAAAAGAAGAAGAACTTAGAACCTAACCCTACTTTTCAATATGTAAAATTCAAATAAAAAACACAAAGCAAAGCATATCCTGCTCAACTTTTCTTTTAGTGAGAAAAGCGCTTTTGTTTGCGACACGCAAAACACAGTTTATTTATGTCTTTGTTTATAATTTTTGTGAATTTACTCAATTTTCTGATAATCCAACCAGTACCTAGGTACTTAATAATGGAAAGTTCATCTTGCTCTTCCGAAGAGTCTGATGAGGATGATGATGAATTGAAAAGGATATTTTGTATGTAGTCATCCATTATTATCTAGGTATGCCTATTACCAATTACTTATCTAATAATTAACCTGATCAATAATAGTAAAAACAAAACAACAAGTCCAAGATCAACAAACGCCAGCGAGTACCGTCCTACGGTCCTACCACAGTATAGAGCCAGGTCAGGTCAGGTCAGGTCAGGTCCTGACCTGGCTCTATACTGTGGTCCTACCGTCGTCGTGTATCGTGTAAAGTAAAATGAAAATGGGCATGCGTGAATTGACAATCCGAAATCAGTTCTTACTCCAGAGCGAGGACTGGTTTGGACGGTTCTTGAACGGTTCTAAAACGGTCCTGAGTTAAACCAAAACAGAGAACTTCTGTCTCAGAACTAGTTCAGGATTAGTTCTACAAAACCCGAACGCATGAATTTCGACTGCGCAAACTCCTGACAGTCCTAGAACAGTAATAGCAAAAACCCGAATAAAGCTTAAGATGCTCGAAATCCCGTGTTACAGGAGTGGAGCGACTTTGTCTTACCTACATAGTTAAGACCGATGCTCCCTCCTTTAAAAAAAAAAAAAAAAAATTAAATAAAAATTGATGGATAGAGAGGCGATATAATAAAATGCCGCTATAAAATATAATTAAATCCTACTATTCAATTAAAGTAATAAAGCAATAAGCTCAAGTAATTTAGTGTGCTATTATGGTCTGGTGCCGGCACTGCTGCCAAGTGCTGGCATTGATTTCATGAAAATATGCAATTAAATTAGCTTTTACTGATAAACTGACATTCATTCCATATTAAATTAAGATTGTAATAATGTAAATGCAAAATAGAGTGAACAAGATGTAATAAATTAGGGGTTATATATGACAGCTGAAGTCGAAGGCTGACAGGTTGGTTTCATGTAGTTTTGATGTAACTTTTGGTTCGAGTAGTTTATACATACACTACATGTAGTTTTAAAGGTAGTTTTGCACAAAATAGACTACTTCCGATCCCTGTTACACAGTCCATTTTTATGTAAAGAACGTAAAGAAAGTAAACAATGTAAACAATTAATTTTAATATGAAAATAAATAAGGTAATGAAATCTTAGATTTAAAAATTTATCATCACGTAGGTACTTACTGATCGTCCACCTCCACTCATTTTTTTTATAAATTAATTCATAAATTAAATAATAAAACAATTCACTGGCTTACCTACATGTTTATAATAAAATAATAGTTGGGTTCAGTTGGTTTGGCTACAACCTGTTTCTACTTCTTCCGAGACTACTCTTCTTCCTTCCGCTTTGCCTGTTCGTAGGTACGAAAGACGTGAAAGTGTAGTAAGTCTCTGATACCGACTAATAAAACTAAACTAAACTATCTTTTCAATATTGTGCTCAAACCTCAATAAACCTAAGTTTGTGTAAATTTGGCCATTGAAACTTTTCACAGCAATGACGTCACTGGTAGCAGTGACAGCGATAGCTGACACTATTGTCAAAATTCTTTACATTGTTTACGAATTCTTTACATTGTTTACGTATTCTTTACATTGTGTACGAATTCTTTACATTGTTTACGTATTCTTTACATTGTTTACATATTCTTTACACGAAAAGTGTAAAGAATAATTCTTTACACGTAAACACCCATCCCTGGATTACTGCCGAGACGCGGAGTCGCATGTAGCTATCAGCACCCTGACGTCACAGGCTACGCACTGGCATAACCTAGTTTATTTGTATCATGTCCATGTCATACAACATTGTTACTTTTGTTTATGAAGCTAATAAAGTCCATGAAGTTGTTTTGGCGATATCACTGATACTAATTGAGTGTTGAGTTGACCGACTTCGGTGAGTGAGAGAGAAGAAAAAGTTTTCTCGAGTACTCGAGAGCTCGAGTATCAGTAGCAGTAGCCATCGAACTCTAACCTACGGAATCCCGCCGTTCCGCCGACATTGACTTTTCAATTTCAATTGTCATTTGTCAATGACTGCGGACCGTTAATTTGATTTTTAGTTTAAAGTAGTTAAAGTTTAGGTTGTTTCTTGTTTCCCCTGTTTGGTTTTCGTTTCTTGTTTGCTGTTTGAATTGAATGTTTAGGTTTAATGTTTAATGTTTAATAATAATTATTACTACTGACTGATAGTTTAACCGGTCGGCGCGCAGGATCCGTGTCGTTCGGCCGTCTCCGGATCCTGGCGTGCTATCTCCAGCGTGCTGTCTTCACACCGGTAAGTTTATCTTTTTATGTGGATTTGCAATATTTGCATTGCATTGGTTTGGTGGTAGTTTCAATATAATTATTCTGTCCGTATGATTTGTTGCTTAGTGTTCGTTCAGTGTTAATTTTATTGTTTGTACCAGAGTGTAGCAGGTCTCTGGGTTTGTACATTTACATTATCAATCACTTTTTAATTAAATTATGACTTCAAGACTCATTCTTGGCAATAATTTCGGCATAAAATATTATTAGATTAAAAATTCAAAGCTAATCAAGTAGTCTTGCATCAAGATCGAGAAAAGTTAAAAAACTGTTTTGGATCGAAAACTTGGAATCGGCACTAAGGTAAGGAGAAGGACCAATTTATGAGGAGAAGGAGTGGTCGGACAGTTTGATTTACTTTCAATGTTTTGTTGTAGGGAACCTGTAAAGATAAAAACACAGGCAATTATGGATATGATCACTTCAACTCCAGTGAGTCCAAAGACCCGTAGGAGAGCTTCCAATGTACATGCAGCGGATGAAGTGAATGATTCTATTTTTAAGACTCCTAGAGAAACACCCCTAAGGAAAAGTAGTGGTCCTTTGTCACTTCGTCGAGGATCGACTCAGTCAGACTTACTGACTGATGGAACGGTAAGTTAATAACATTTTTAGAAGTTTTCATCATTGACTAAAATATCTTGTCTGGAGGCATTTCAAGCGTACAGGCGATGCTTTAGTGTACGAACAACTCCGCCATTCAGTTAGGGATGATCTTTCATCTATACGTCAACTTTATAAGAAACTGAGTAAAAGATTAAAAACGACCCCGCAAACTTCTGGTCTTTCATTATCTCCAAATAATCACAATCACCCTTTCCTGAATGCATTACATAAAAGAACAAGAATATCATAGACCATCAGGAAATATTTCATGCTTTTGGAGACTAGTTTCAAAATGTCTTACCTGTTCCACTTATAATACAGAGGAAAGAATCGCCACTGGTGAAGATGTTTGCAGTGATGATACTTCTTAAGTTGGTAAATGTTTACATCCACGTGTCCTAAGTTCCATTAATTCTTTCGGGACCGAGGAGCGAAATAGGGGTGCTGGGTTGGTAAGAAGCTAAAAACCGCTATTGCAAACTAATATTAAGGTCACAGCTAAGGCCTCTTTGACACTACGGTCGAATTTCTATTTTTTACTTCACTTTCTGGGCAAGGAATATCTTCGAAATTAACAGTAGCACGATTATTATTTTGATATTTTCACATATTTTGCATTTGCATTCCAAAATTTTTTTTTTTTTTAGTTTATTTATTTGTGGTCCTTAGAAACATAAAGTTTATATCAGGAACCTATGAAATAATTTTCTAATAAAATTAACAGTAAGTAACACAAGATCAATAATAATAACAAAAAATAAGAAAACACTAATAAGAATAAGCCTCATAACACTATAACAAAACAAAGAAATGGTTTATTTTCTATGTTTTAATTTGCTGAACCCAAAAAATATTCTTTAGTTTTTACTTTAAAATTTTTTAATGATTGCACTTTTTTATAGTTTGTGGTAAATTATTATAAATTTGAAATCCTTGAAAATAAATCGATTTTTTGCCAAAATTAGATTTTATATTTATTAATGATAAATGATCTCGCTGTCTTGTGTTATAATTATAATTTTGTGAATTTTGATTGAAAATAATATTTGTATGTTTATTTTTCCTTAATAAGTTAAAAATAAAGCAGCAAATTTTGTATTTATAAATGTGGTTTAAATCAAATAATTTTTTTGGTTTATATAGATTAGTTGTTGGTTCCAGATATGGTAAATTGTAAATACATTTTATTGCTTTATTTTGAAGTGTTTTTAGTGGTTTAAGATTTACATCACAAGCAGTTCCCCAAACAGATGCTAAGTATATTGTAAGTTTGAGTAAATGAATGCAAAATACATTATTTTCAATATTTTTGTGTCTAAATAATATCTTATATTTTAAATAAAATTGCCACAAACGGTGAAATTTTTACTTTTAATTTTTCGATATGAAATTTCCAGCTTAAGGTTTCGTCAATATGGAGACCTAAAAATGTTATAACCTTTTTATAGTTTATTATATTGTTATTGTTTAGGATGAGTGGATCTGGATCATTTGGTAAATTTCCTTTATCAATGTACATAAAATTTGATTTTGAAAAATTTAACGATAATTTATTAAATTTTAACCATTCAAATAAAATATTCAAATCAGATATCATACTTTCACGAATATCTTGAAATTTTTTACCAAAATAAAATATAGTAGTGTCATCAGCATATAATTTTAGAGATCCCTTCAGTTTTATTTTTGATATTGAATTGATGTATATTAAAAATAGTGTTGGTCCCAAAACTGATCCTTGTGGCACTCCACATAAAATTTTGTTATAATTAGAGGAAATAGTATTATTATAAACATATTGTTGTCTTTCTGAAAGATAATTTTGAAACCACGCTAATGCAGTGCCTCTTATCCCTAAATTTGTTAATTTTGTGATTAATATTTCGTGATTAATTGTATCAAAAGCTTTACATAAATCTAATGATAGAACCCCACATTTATAGCCATTATCTAATTGAATTTGAATGTTTGAAACAATATCTAATACAGCACATTCTGTATCGCTATTTTGCCTGAATCCATATTGATTTTCATACAAAAATTTAGATTTTTCCAAGTAATTTACAAGTCTTATTTATAACTTTTTCAATAATTTTGCTCATTATAGGTAAAACTGAAATTGGTCTGCAATTGTTTAAATTTTGTTTATCTCCTCCTTTGAAAACAGATGTTACTTTTGCTATTTTACATTTGTTAGGTACAATACCACTATAAATCGATTTGTTTATTACAATCTTTAAAAGTTCAGATAATTCATCTTTTACCTGTTTTACCATTCCTACACTGATATCATCAAATCCGCTTGCTTTATGATTATTAAGGCTAACAATTACTTCATTTATTTCATCATGAGTAGTTTCCTCGAGGAACATTGAATTTTGAAATATCGTATCATCAAAAGTTTGATTACTTTGAGATATTTTCGATGCTAACTTATTACCAATATTAACAAAATGATCATTTAAACAATTGCTAATTTCACCTAAATTGTTCAATATCACACCATTGCTGTCTTTGATTTCTCTTATTCCTTCATTTGAAGTATTCTTTTTAGTATTGTAGAGTGCATTGTTTATAATATTCCACATTGTCTTTTTATTTGTGGTCTTAAGTTGTTCACTGAAATAATCTTGTTTAGCTTTTTTTATCTTTGATTTTACTAGTTTGTTATATTTTTGATAGTAATTTTTTATATAAATGTTATCTGGATACTTTTTCATACGATTAAAATAATAGTTTCTTTGTTTTATCAATCTCCAAATGTTTTCGTTAAACCAAGCTTTAGAATTTTCTTTTCTTTTAATTTTATAAGTAAGAAAACTATTTTGAAATGTCTCTACTATTACATTATATAAATCAGTTTCTGTGTATTGAAGTGGATTCGTTTTGAGAGTGTTTATTATTAAATTTAGCTTATTCTGTAATTCCTTAGAGTTAATTTTTTTTATTGTTATTTTTTCATATTGATTTGTTTGATATTTTGAAAGTTTCAAACAAATATCTGCAATTTGAATATCATGATCACTCATATCACTAATTATTATAGATAAAGTCACCTTTTCCTGAAAATTTATCAATATATGATCAAGTAAACTTTTTTGATTATTACATCTTCGTGTTGGGTATTTATCATTGTAGTTATAAAACATATTTGATATGTAAATATCGTTAATTGATTTACTTTGATTGTTATTAACTAATAAATCCACATTCATGTCACCAATTACTAGGCATTTGCAATTGTACTGATTTAAACTATAAATTTTTTCGTCAAGAAAATCAATAAAATTGTTTATTCTACAACCTAAAGGACGATAAATACCTAAAATGATAATTTTTGGATTGGTAATTTGTATTGTTATGCAGGAGATAGTTTCTGATTCATAAATTTCAATAATAGTAAATTTAAAAAAATGCTTCAAAAATATTCCTAGACCACCACCTTGACGATTCCTACATGCATAAATCGAATTATATCCATTGAAATTAATAAAAGAATGAACATTTTTTGATACCCAAGTTTCAGTTAAAATTGCTATGTCAATATCAAATTTTTTATAATTATTTCCATTTCTTCTTGTTTCTTAGTTAAAGATCTTATATTTTGATACATTACCCTTAAGCAACCATTTCTTTTACTTGATGTAGCGTTATTATGCGAACAAAAATCTAACATATTTTGAAATTGAGTAACTTTAACGTCCATTGGATGATTATTTTTCTTACTATAACTATTACTCTTTATGCCATTGAAAATAATTTCTGCAAGTCATCTTCTGATTGAATTTTCTTTATGTCAGAATTGTCTGTTTTTCTAATGTTGATAATTCCATTTTTAACCCATAAATACTTAAAATTTTTCTCTCGTCGTATTTGTTTTACTTTCCATAATAGTTGTTTTTTGATAGATGTTAGATGTTCATTTATAAAAATTTGCTTCTTATAATTAGTGTAACCAATTTCATCTGCATAAATACTTCTATTTTTTCTATTCTTTAAGATTTCTAATTTACTATGCAAATGTGAGAAGGATACAACAATTGGTTTTGATAAATTATCATTTGATCCTTTTGTTCTATACGACGTTTCAATATCAGAACTATTTAATTTACATCCAAAAGTTTTTGCAATGTTAAGAACGATTTGGTTGGTGTTTTCATCTTCTTTAAATGGTACACCAAATATTTCCAAATTTCTTTGTTTTAATAAAGTTTCATTACTATTCACCCTCTGTTTAATTTCTTGCATACTTTTCTTTAAGGTATTATTCTCTTCTTTCAAAACATCACATACATTCTGCAGTTCCTTATTTTTCTTCACAATTTCATCGTATTGAGAAGATAAGAATTGTTGAGAAAATAGTATTTCTTTTAATACTATCATAATTTGTTTTGTTCCTGGATTTTTCATTTCAAATATGTCTTCTAGCTTTTCTGAACTCAGGCAGTTCAATACAACAGGATCTTTTGATGATATAACATCACTTTTTGAGTTCCGTTTTAATTTTGATGATTCGTTAAGGTGGCTCATTTTGTATTACCTTTACTGAATTCTCTTTTCTAAAGTAGATTTTTGTTTGACATCACATCATATTATAATAAAAAGCATGACATCAGTCCCTATAGTTTGGATACGATATGAGAAAGCTATATCCGGTGCCAATCGGGGACTCAGATTTGACAAAAAATTTAGACACTCTCGAACATCGAAGAAGAGTAGCTGACCTGAGTCTGTTTTACAGATATTTTAATGGAAAGTGTTCAAAAGACGTGGCTCATCCGTATCAGGTTCAGCTCGTTACACCTCGTACCACCCTATTTCAGACCTCTTTTATCTATAGAACCGCATCACTTTGGAATAGCATTCCAAAGGGCGTGTTTCCCGAAGTATACCTACAACCTACAGAGATTCAAGGCCAACGTGAATCGATATCTCCGCTCATGCATAGCTTCCAGAGCGTCATAGGGATTTCCCTGCAGTGCATGTGCATTTTCAATAAAAAAAAATTCTGCTCTGTACACTTCGAGGCGGTTCGCCTTGTCGTCAAGTAATCAGGAATCTGAAAGATTTTTTCACGCTCATGCAACCGGCCCTAAATGTTGTAGAATGCTAGGTTTAATTACCAGAAATGGGAAAGGATTTCTTGTGAAACTGTAAATAATGTTTAATACGTACTTTAGATCTTGTGCTGAATATGCTTCTATAATTATGTAATATGGTCCCCAACCTATATGGTGTGCATATCAATGACCTTGAACGTATTCAGAGGAAATTTTTTAAATACCTGGCATTGAAACCGGAAGGATCCTACCCATGTATTGGTTTCAATCACGAACAATTGCTCTGAAGGTTTGCCCCTGCATCTTTAGAGCAACGACGAAACTAGTTGTCGATAGTATTTTTACTCAAGTTGCTCAAAAATCAGATTAGGTGCCTACTAATTAAAAAGCCAAATAATAGTCACTAACTACGCCTCGTTCTGGGACATGCCACTAATCATTATTTTATTCACCAATAGCTTGCACACACGCACAACAGACTTCGCCACTGTACCTGGTGAGTCATTAAGAACGGTCACCGGGAATATCTCAGAAAAGCGTCGTGCAGTTTCAGGCAAAAACTTTTTTCAAGGAAAGTGGCCCTAAAATATCGTTGGAAAATAGTTTTAGTTTCTAAAATGACCGCCAGAGGGCTTAACAGCCTGACCAAATAAAAAATTTTGTGGTTATGACTCAATTCGATTCGGGACGGTTCTCGACTGACATGACATTCCCAGGCCACTGTAACTGACAGCTCTACTAAATACCAGAATGGTTCTGCATTCAGTGCGTGTTCGAGAACGCGTTGTGACTAGAGACACATCAGTGAAGCTCCTAGATAACTTCGATGACACCAGTGAACTATACAGGGTGTCTCACGATGAGCGTGCGTTAGCCGTATATGGGAAACTGGGCATGACAGAAATTTGAAAATTCGTATACAGGGGTTTTACACAAAGATGAATCGATGGAAAATGCTTTCAAAATTGCGGCACTTCCGGTTATACCGAAAGTTGACTTCATGTTTCTTATTTCAAATAGGTTGTGGTTTTTTTGCATTAATGGATTCTAAATAAAATTTAAAGTCAAGCTTGATCAAAAACTTATCTCAAAAATTAGCGGTTTTCGAGATATTTAGATTTTTTTTTAGTATTATTTATATCAAAACTATTTCCTACTTGACTCGGTAAGTAGTGACGTGAACAAAACAAGATTTGTTACCAATACTAGAAGCAGAATGCGCTATTTGACAGTAAAACAAAAATTGTTCTAGCATGCACAGGGTGTTCTGAATTGATCCTCATTTAGGAGCATTTTGACTCCTAATTTCATATGGTACACCTGTATTTTATGGACTTATATTATTCACACTTTCATTATCTATCGACTTATATTAGCATTACCTATACCTAACTCGAACAATTTCGGAAATATTTTAATTTTTATGAAAAAATCACCTGTTAAGACATATTTTCATGAATTGTTTTGCGTAGATAGTCATGGATTTGAAATAATTTTACATTCTTTGACAGTTCAATCAGTTTATTCCGTTACATATTGTTATCTTGCTCTGCTAAATTTAGAGGCAGTTTTAGTAGTTTTATTGTGAAATGTCACGTTTCGGCTTTACAAATC
The DNA here is from genome assembly GCA_910589415.1 of Malachius bipustulatus. Taxonomy (NCBI): domain Eukaryota; kingdom Metazoa; phylum Arthropoda; class Insecta; order Coleoptera; family Melyridae; genus Malachius; species Malachius bipustulatus. The sequence goes on from OU342634.1 coordinate 9,714,976, forward strand.
AAGATAATCTAAACCTTCCACTTATTTTTGGGGAATGTAATCGTAATCGCATATTAGACAGAACTTGTCGCGTTTATTCGGAAAGATATCCAGATCGTCCCCGGCCCAATAGAAATATAATTAATAGGCTTCTTCGAAATGTTGGGCAATTTGGATCGTTCCTTCCTCAGTTTATCAAACCTAGTGCTGTAGTTAATAATGAAGATATTGAAATAACAGTTCTGGCTTATTTTCATGCACATCCAAAAAATTCCTTGAGAGATGCGGAACGCGAGCTCAGAATTTCGAGATGTTCTATTCATAGAATTCTAAGGAAACACAAGTGGCTCCCTTTTAAATACACTAACGTACAGAGTTTACTAGAAAATGATTTACCAGTTCGAGTGAGTTTTTATGAATGGATTTTGACAAGAACTCAGGAAGATCAAAATTTTTTAGAGAATTTAATTTCGACAGATGAAGCAAAATTCACCAAAAATGGATATTATAATCGTCATAAAAGTCATTTTTGGGCCTCAGAAAATCCTCCAATTACACGAGAAAGAAATTTTCAGCAATGTTGGAGTTTTAACAACGTTTTCTGTGCAATAAAAAATTCATCCATTCTATGTTTATATTTTTATGATGAAAACCTAAATGGAGAACGTTACTTAGGCATCCTTCAGAATGTAGTTGGAGAATCTATGCGTCGTTTTCCTGAAGATAATTTGTTATTTTATCAGATGAATGGAGCTCCAGCGCACAATATTAATAAAGTGTAGAACTGTAGTAATATCATGGGTGTGTAATGCTTAAATAATTTCCATTTTTTATTTTTAAAAGTCAAGTTATTAAAAATGCTACAGTTTTTTGTTCACTACTGATTTCCCCTGATTTTGAATTATTTTATCCTCAAGAAACTGGTTATTGTTTTCCTGTAGTTTAAAATATTTCTTTAACTTGTGGACTTTGGTGATCTTCTCTTGCCGATTGAGCACTTTGATTACATCACAAAACGATTCTTGTATGACATATTTTTTTTTATGCCCTGTAGTTTACAGGTATGAAGATGTGATATAACTAATTGAATCTTCATTAAAAACATACTGAAAACTTTTAAATGGAAGGCTAATAATTAGATATTTTGTACCAAACATATCGACAAAAGGAATATATTATTGAATTGATTGTTTTTATACTTCAAAAATATTTAATTTATACAGAGTGATCCCAAAATGGCGGACATAATCTACAGGGTGTTGTAGAGATGTTCAGAAAGACTGTAAATTTAAAACAAACATTGTTTCCTCGGTTTCGTTACCGAGATATAGGGTATACTTTTTCAAAAATTTAAATCAAAATAGCAGTCAACGTTAAACAACCTTCAGTGATATTGATATTGATATTGATATTGAGGGTGTCAGATGCGCTGCGACCTATTAAGATCTATTGTGCCCCCTCTTCTCTGCTTCTTTGGAGTATATTCCCTTCATTGAAGCAGCCTCTCCAACTCCGTTTCCCTTAGGAATTTCAGGATTTGCAGGGGATCAAGGCCGGGCAAAGCCCCCCCGTTGAGCTGGTGTTGGCCCAGAACATCGTTTCTTTCACGTTCTAGGGCTTCGCAGTTCATCAATAGGTGACGAGGAGTCTCGTTTTCTTCCCTGCAGAGTCTGCAAACGCCATCTTTTTCTATACCAAGTTTCCTCAGGTGTTCATTGAGCTTGCAATGACCTGTTAGGAATCCTGTTAGCATTCTGAGACTTCCTTTGTTGAGGGTCAGGAGTTTCCTTGACCTTTCTCGGTTAAAGTTCCCGAGGAGCTCCTTGGATTGTCTCAATCCTGAGAGGTTATTCCAATGGATTTCTCTCAGTTTTTCTTCTTCCTTACGAAGTTCTGCCTTGAAGAACGTGTCTTCAAGGCTACAGAATGGTTCTGGTCCTATAAAGGGTGTCGATGCTCCTTTTCTTGCCAATCAGTGGGCACATTCGTTTCCCTCAATCCCAGTGTGTCCTGGTATCCATTTGAGGTGAATTTTGTTCTCTCTGCCTAGTTTATTGAGTTTTTGTAGGCAGTTCCATGCCATTTTTGAGCTGATGATAGGAGAGCTCAGCGTCTTTATGGCTGCTTGACTGTCTGTCAGTATTGCTATTTCCCTATTTTTATAGTTTCTGTCGAGGTTTATTTGGGCGCATACTTCTATTGCGTACAGTTCCGCTTGAAGTATGCTTGGGGATGTTCCCATCGGCTCGGAGTAGTTGGTGCCTGGCCCATATACTCCTGCCCCAGTTCCCTCGGTGGCCTTTGAGCCGTCTGTGTACCATCTTATTGTACCTTCTTTGAAAGTGTGAATGGATGTGTTGCTCCATTCTTCTTTCGTAGACAGTTCCATGATGAAGTTTCTCTTGAAGCTGAATTTCTTGACAGTTTTGTCTTTTGGCATTATCAGGAGGTTTTTACAGATGTTCAGGGGTTGATTCCCCTCGGGCCGTAGTCCCCCCCTTATCCCCATTCTTGACATTCTGAGTTGAGCCTCTGCGGCACTTCTCTCAATCACTAAGTGCAGTGGTGTGAGATCTAGAATTACTTCCAACGCTGCTGTTGGGCATGTTCTCATTGCTCCTGTGATGCAGAGGCATGCAAGTCTCTGGATCTTCTCGAGTGTTTTCCTCGCTGTTATTAGCTTGGTCCTCTTGTACCAGACGACCGCTCCGTATGTGATGATGGGTCTCACTAGCATGGTGTACATCCAGCGTAAAATGGATGGGTTACAACCCCATGCATTCCCCGCCATTCTCCTGCACACCATGAGTACGGATGTGGCCTTACTTACTGTTGCACTTAAGTGCTTGTTCCACATTAGCTTCTTATCCAGTGTTATTCCCAGATATTTTACTTCTTCCTTCCATTCTAACTCGACTCCATTCAAGTCGATGGTTTTGAGGTTTGGAAGCTTGTTTTTTCTTGTGAATGGTATCAGTGTAGTTTTTGTAGGATTGATGTTGAGTCCTATTTCCTGGCACCATTTCAAGGTTATCTTTAACCCCCTCTGTACTATGTCGCAGAGTGTTCCTTCAAATTTTCCTCTGGCCATGATGACGATGTCATCGGCATACCCGATGCAGGTAATGCCGTTCTCGGTGAGTAACCCGAGGAGCTCGTCTACTACCAGGCTCCATAGGAGGGGGGATAACACCCCTCCTTGTGGGCATCCTTTTGTTGTTTTCACCTGGATGGTGTCATCGCCCACTTTATTGGTTCCAATTATTCTTGTGGACAGCATTTGTTGAATCCAATGGGATGTTGTGCTGTTTATGCCTTTTTTAGTTAGGGCTTTCTTGATAGCATCGCAAGAGGTGTTGTCGAATGCTCCTTCTATGTCCAGAAAGGCGCAAATGGCCGTTTCCTTGTACTCCAGAGTGTCCTGAATCTTTTCTGTCAGCTCATACAGGGCGGTCTCTGTCGATCTGCCCGCTCTGTATGCATGCTGGCTTGGGTGTAGTGGTCCCCTGTTCAGTGTTTCCGTTCTGATGTGATTATCAATGATTTTCTCCATCGTCTTTAGTAAGAAGGAGGTAAGACAGATGGGTCTAAATGACTTCGGGAGAGAGGTGTCCTTTCTTCCTGCCTTAGGAATAAAGATGACTTGCGCCTTTCTCCAGGCTTGTGGTATATATCCCATAGCCAGGCTGCTTCTGAATATTCTTACCAGGTGTGGCATGAGATCCTCCAGTCCTCTTTGCAGAAGAGCCGGAAATATGCCATCCACCCCGGGTGATTTGAATGGTTGAAAGGTGCCAATTGCCCATTTCAGTCTTTCGGAGGTGCAGATGGTTTTCGCGACCTCCCAATCTTCTTTCGTGGGTTTACCAGATTCGAACGAATCCTCGTTCCCTACTTTCAGTGCACTGCCTGGAAAGTGAGTTTCTAGCAGAAGTAGAGCTCTTTGCTCTTCATTTTCTGTGTAGTTCCCATCAGGTTTTCTGAGCGACATTGTTCCTTGAGCAATGCCTTTCGCTAAAGCTTTATGAAGTCTGGATGCTTCAGGTGTTGAGGTGATATCCCTGCAGAAGTCCCTGAAGCTCTTCCTTTTAGCTTTCCTGATTTCCTTATTGTAGGTTGTCAGTTCCGCGGTGTAGCCCTGCCAGTCTCCATCGCGCTTGGCTTTATTGAAAAGCCTTCGAACTTCTGCCCGGAGCTTGGGTAGGTGTTCGTTCCACCACGGAGTTTTCCTACAATTTCTTTTCTCTCTAATGGGGCAGCTGGATTCGTATGAATATTTCAGCGCTCCGTTGAGAGATTCTAATTTTGCTTCTAATTCTAGATGGTTTTTGACTCTAGAATTTGTTTGTTTTATATTTTCTCTTAGACTGGTGTGAAATGTGTCCCAGTCGGTGTTTCTTGGATTTCTAATGAGGGTGTTCTCTTGCCAGAGTCCCCTCATGTTGAATTCTATTATTCTGTGATCAGAGAGTGAGGGTTCGTTAGATACCTCCAATCTCTGATCAGTTGACATATGCTCGGACTACCGATCGTTATGTCTATTACATCTTGACTCCTTTTAGTTACAAAAGTGGGTGTGTTCCCCACATTCAGTACATCTAAATTGGATTCAAGTAAAAATTCAAGCAGTTGCTCACCTCTTTTGTTGGTATACTTGCTGCCCCAGCTGATGTTGTGTGCGTTGGCATCACAGCCGAGTAGGAGCGGTAGCCCATGCCCGTTGCAGTACTCGACTAGTTTCTGGACTTCCATAGGAGGTGCTGATGTTTTCTCATGGAAGTACCCCGATGCTACTATGATGCTACGGTGTGTGCCTCCGGTGATGTTGACCCGGATTGGCACAAGGTCCCGTGTCATGAATTCTGATAGACATACATATTTAATGTTGTTTCTTATCAGGATGCAGGCCCTTGGGGTATCACTTCTGATATCCCAAATTGTCTTGCAATCCTTTCGTGGTAGGCCCCTTACCTGCCCCTTGTATGTCCAAGGTTCTTGTATAAGCACAACACCCAGGCATGACCTGTCGAACGCCCGAGCTATGACGGCTGATGCCCCCTTAGCATGATGGGCGTTGAACTGGGTCATGCTGGTGACATTTGCTGTACTTATACTGTACTTATAACCTTCAGTGGCAACGCACTTAATTTGACATAACTATTACAATAGTGTTTGCTCTTTATTTATTTATTTATTTTATTATCGGGAACGGAATTACAGACATTCAAAGTTTACCTATTCCCTGAGTTCAACAAAAGTTTTCAATGTGGCATCGTTGTTCGAATTCGAAATTTTGAATAATATCTATAAAACAAATTGAATAATAATAAATTATTATATCAATTACAGCAATCCGATTGTTGAAAAACAATAATGCTTTCTGAACGACACACTTACTCTAACGGTATGGTGAAGACAGAGACATCGATGTTTCAATGGTTATTTCCATCTCATCAGTCTGTCACATCACCACCACTAGAGAAGTGTGCCGATCAGAAAGAAAATCAAAAGCTTTAAGCAAAATGATTTGTCGGAAACATAGTGACTTGCAAGGCAAATGCCATCTGATGACTGAAAAGTACAACTTTCAATGTGTCAATCAGAGATTCTCCCAGAGAAATCTGCAATTTTTCACTACCAACGCTGACAGTTCACTGAAAAACCAATTACCTTGCGAATCTCAGTAAACCAATCAGAGATGGAGCTAGTCACAAAGCTGTGTTCCTAGAAAGGAAGTAGTTTCTATGAAATAAATTGAATAATAATAAATTATTATATCAATTACAGCAATCCGATTGTTTAATAATAAATAAATAATAAATAAGTCACTATGTTTCCGACAAATCATTTTGATTTTCTTTCTGATCGGTACACTTCTCTAGTGGTGGTGATGTGACAGACTGATGAGATGGAAATAACCATTGAAACATCGATGTCTCTGTCTTCACCATACCTTTAGAGTAAGTGTGTCGTTCAGAAAGCATTATTGTTTTTGAATAATATCATCGCGAATATGTATCTGCGCAACGATTATTGTTTTAAGCTTTGTTAGACTTGCTATTTCCTATGTTTCCATGGTAACATCTATCTGGGTATTGTAGACCTACACACTATTTTTCTGCTCGAAGAAGGGTATCCAGTGCAGTGTTGTAACTTTTCTTTCCACAAAAGTGGTTATATCTTCTTAAGGGAGCCATACTGAAGAAAAAAGTAAATAAACTTGGAATCTTTAATCCACAATGGATGCTGTGGTGCTGTCCATGTCCGCCATTTCGGGATCATCCTGTATATCGTAGAAAAATTAACCCTAATGGTATAATTATGAGCAAAATGGAAGCCTGTTTATTGACAACCGGTAGCTCAAATCAACTGACCAGGGTTTCCAACTTTAAGGAATGGTCAGCATTCAACAACAACAAACAGCCAACAACAACATTGCATTTTGCTGCCAATTACTATTTGTTAGTAAAAGTGTGTTTGTATTAAATCTGTGTTTAGGTGAAAAGATGTCAGGCTTAGATGATTATGATTCTTGGAATTTCATGTATCTTGCACCATTGAGACAGAGTGACATTTAAGCACGGTTGTACAAATCTAGCTCTGACAAGTTGTTGGGTAATTATTGTTTAAATGTGACAATTTGCCTATTGGACATTAATACATGGCTGGCCAAGTTAGAGGTTTCTGAAAGTTGAATTATTCTGACATAGATCTGACAAGTTGTCAGAGACATAATTCATTTTGTGCAACTCAAATTATTATGATCAGATGACGGATTTTAATATGTAACAAGAGATTATTTTGATGATTTCTCACATTTTCCTCTGACAAGTTGTCAGACCAAATAATCTCCTGTCACATGAATCGATTTGATTTGTGCAAATGGAACAATATTATCTCATATTACATACTACAGCATAATTATTAAGTCTTCATCGTGTTTGTTTTATTGATCTAATATTTTATTTTTTATTTAGGATGTAGATGAGGAACTTGAAAGATCTGATAGAAGAAATAAAAATGAAGTAATACGAAACGTTTCCAGTATCCCTGCGCAAAATATATCAGCCAACGAATCTTATAAATTCTCTGGAGAGCAAGACATGAAAACTCATCTTCAGATTTGCACGAAACTTTTTGTGGAAAATGTAAGTGTTTTTCTTTTTCTTTTTCTTTTACGCTTTCAAAATTGTGTGTGAATTATTAATAGGGTTGTTTTTGTTTGTAGAAAATTAACGGCGAAAATGTGTGGGAGTTGCACATAATAGATTTGTTACGTCATTTATTGAAAAAACCTGAAAAAAATATTTTACAAATGGCCAGCACTTCCCTAGATATCAGCGCTAGGGTTTACGGGGTTCGAGTCGATAATTTACATGCTGGTGGTTTGAAATTAGCCAGTTCCTTGGCAAAAATGAGTGCGAATACACGAGAGAGTGTTGAAGATGATGATAATGCTTCAGGTCCAGAAGAAAATGACGAAAATCCGAATAAACAACTGACACGAAAGAAAAAAAGAAAACGACTGGTAGCTGGTGAAAAAAATACGATTGCCAAAGATCCGAAGTCACTGTTTGGGCCTGTACCGAAACTGGAATCGGTGTCCTTTTCCACAAAAATAAATTCTGATACCAATGCAATAGATAATTTATTTACAAACGTTCTCCCTATGGATCATTCCGGATATTATTTTACATTCTTGTAAGTTGACTTTCAGGTGGCCTGATTAATATTTATTTTATTTGCTATTCACATTTTTTCCTAATTTCAGGACCAATGAAAGAGCATGTCCATTTGGGAAATGTGATCCTTTTGTATCAGAAGCAGAAGTTCATAAGAAATTTCCTGCTAAAATTTCATTTTCAAACAAAAACTTTAAACTGTGTGCTCCTTTCAATGATTTCATTATAGATCAATGGGATGTTGATAAAGAAGAGAGGCGGTAAGATATGCTATTTTTACTATTTATTTGAGCAGTGTGATCTGATAATGTTAGTTTAGTGTTCGTAAAACAGCAGAATATATCAGAATTTTCAAAATTCATGTTGGTATCGAACACTAATTTTTTATTTAATTATTAATTTTTTGTAAGTTCCACCTCGGTGTCCTCTATCCACAATTACTGTTTGTTCATTTATCAATGAAACACCCTGTATAATTAAGTGGTTAATTTAATATGTCAAACGTGAAGAAAAAGACGAAAACAACAATTTAAGAGACAAAACAAGTTATATGTATGTTTAGTTGTTTAAATTGACAAAAATAAATAAGAGTTACCAAAAAAAAAGCCACTGACTTTTTTTAAAATAATATTCATTAAGGTGCTTCCCGGGAACCCACTGGACTTCTAATTTTAATCTAATTAGAATTAAATTAAATTAAATTACTAGGAATAACACTGCCAAAGAACCCTGCAGAATCTTTTTGGAGATTGGCTCCAGGTTAAACTTGTTGTAATTTTGGGAAACGATAGTACTTGATGAGTAGATCAGAAGTCTTCACGGGTATAAGCTCAGAAAAAATCGTTTTCTCGAGATATTCACCTCCGAAGATTGAATTTTTTATACGCCGTTGCTGTATTTGCGACCGTCGTGGAGATAATTCTCCTACTAAATTCATGGCTTTTTTTTATAACAATGATAAATGACCTGACCTGTCAGGTTTCAGATCAGTTTCATAATCACTAGTATGTCTATAAAAACGTATAATGCAGAAGAGTTCGTGGATTTAATGACCGAATTGCCTTCAAGATAAGTTGGGATTTATCATCAGCGTTTTTCCAGTAACAAAATGACATTTGCAGTGTAGTATGCTTAGACCATTTACACAGATAGACACGCCCTGCCCGTCTCAGTCCGCACCACTCAGTGAAGCCAACACCTGCCAGCTCCGGCGGCGAGTGCGTGACGTCAGAGTGGGGCATTTCCTTGGCATTTCGCGCGCTTTTCACGTATGTCAAGTACCAAACAGCTATAAACATTTTGAGATTATAGTGTTAACAGCAATAAATAAATAAATATGGTTCGTTCCTGTTGTGCGTATAACTGTACTGAGCGATATAAAAAGGATAGTGATATATCATTTCGCACAGGTAAGAGATTTATAAAGAGAAGTAAACTCACTTACCTATAATAGGGCCAGTGATTTACTGCTTGTGAACATGTACTAGAAATATGTGTGTAGCTCTATTTATTAAAAAATTACTTGTATTTGGTATATATCTATAGGAAATGAAACATAAGTTATAGAACGCCGCTTTTGATTTTTCATCTGCGCGCTCTTAGCAGATGATGCCACACTCTGACGTCACAGCACACGTACATGTTTGCTTCAGCTCGGAGAGTTAGCGGCGCGTCTATCTGTGTAAATGGTCTCAGGTAGTATGTTATAAAAAATAAGATTCTGAATAGTTCCCAAAGTCAAAGCTTGACAAGTTGTCATTTCTTTATTCGGAACTTTTAGATTCAGAATGCACATATGCCAGATAGTAAAAAGTAAAAGCGTATGCGTTTAGGGGGACCTGACCTGACCTGACCCGGCTGTTTGGAACTAAAAAGATGTGCATTTCAAATATTTTTCTTAGGGGAGATGTCCGACTGGGCGGGAACCTGACTAGTCAGTTCATTTCCATACCTATGTAAACTGACTGGACCTGGTCAGATCAAAAATAAAATAAAATCCATCTCTTTTTAAAAAGCAAGTCACCCTAGACAAGTGTCATATTAATTAACTGTAATGTCTGCAAAATTTAATCTTTATAGGTGAAAATCTCCGGAAAACGCGTGTTCCAGGGCTTCCTTTTTCTACTCGAGTACTACCGATTCCCAAAATTACATCAAATTTAACTGTGAGTCAATGAGTCAGTTGTAATCTTATTTCAGAAACTCAGAACTATATAAATTCCGAAATGAAGACGTCGCCGTTGATGATGACGGCATTCCGATTGCTGTATTGGATGGATCAATGCATGACTTTCAAATGGATGATGACGACGGTATGTGAATGATAAACTATGATTGTATAATTTTTAAAATCGAGCATTAATTATTTTTTGTTACATAGGAGCGGAACCTATGGAAGTAGATGAACCGCAAAATTTATGTGCCGAGCTTCATAACGAAGTAGCACATATCACCCAGTTTCGACCAGAAGATGCCACCAAAACAGAATATTCATATAATTTACTAAAGAGTACAAATACAGGGACATTCATCTACCAGATTTGGGCCGGCCCAAGCCATTGGAAGTTGAAAAACATCAAAAGATGCACAGCAAAGTATTCAGGGGTCGTAACAGATAAAACGGCGGCGAAATGCAAAAGGAAGACCAATTTTGTCCAATCAACATCTTTGAAAGTGTCGGGCCTGAAAGAATTCGAGGTGAATAAAAAGAATGCAGTACAAAAAAAGAAAAGCACCATCGATTGCCAAAAGTGAGATATTTTTCTTTGTATAATGAATTAACACGTTGACTGCCGGGGATAAAGATGAAATTTTATTTTTGATGAGCGTTAGAATGAGGTCAGTCTATATGACTATATGACCGGTTTGTTTACTGCTAGTCACCTTTGACTTTAGATATACGTAAACAAAAAATGTGTCCTGACTTGAGGAAAATACTGTTGTAGTATGAGAGCGCTGCACTGCACACTGGAAATTTAATAACTCTATTTGGAGGTCTAACTTTGTAGAATCTCCGCATATTGATGACAAATAAGGTACTAATGTTTTAAACTTTTACTTATATTAATGGATTAGTACTTAATGAACACGTGCTTTCAAAGTCTCCAGGCATAGGTAAATGAATAAAGTTATTGATATGATAATATAGCAACTATGGTAACCTAAGTGATAATAAAATAAGTAACTAGATTTAAATAAATTTCAATAGAACTAACTACAGTAGAATCCGTTTATAATGACATCGAAAGGAATTAGGGATGTCAGCGGGTACCCAGGTACCCGGGTAGACCCGGGTGATATCCAAATCGATTCCGATTTTCAAGAACCGGGTACCCGATAAATAGTAGATTTAGATAGTTCTTCAGAGAAACCATAATAAGAAAACAAGAACCAGCCATAATAATAATATAATTCAGAAATCTAGAACATCTGTTCACTACTACTAACCCTCTCAAAAATGTATCATTCTATTCTAAACTATGATGAACTTCTTTTATTATCATTCATTCAATATAGGGAATCACTAGAAACACATGTCCACATGCAGGACAAACAGGTTTTCAGAACTCTCGACTTGACCTAAAAATCTGCTTTTTAAGGATGGGCAACCTCGTAAAACCATTAAAATAAAACATCGGGTAATCCGGTATGTACCCTCAACAGAGGGAGCGACCGCCTAAAAAACCCTGAAATACCTACTTATCACGAATGAAGTGGATGAAAATTATTAATGCAAATTAATAGGGATGCAAGGAATACCGTTTTTTGCCGAATACCGAATACGAATATTCGGCGGGCCGAATGCCTATTATGGTTTTGTGAAATTTAATAATTCCTCTAACAGGCTTCTTTGTCTTTATTTTATTTGAGGGTTGTCCAACTTGTCCATAACCAGTTTTTTACATGCATCTTTCAGTCATTCATGTGCATAGGTTGGATTTTAGGTACCTAATAAAACAATAAATTCTCGGAAATGAACATATTGTTGGGTGATTTTTATTGACTTGAATATTTGACTGTTTCATTTTCTTATTGAAGCTTCATGTTTAGGCAGAACAATAACAGGGTATCAGAGGAAAATTCAATCAGTTTGCAGAAAATAATCAATTATTCTTAGAAGTAGGTACTTGGGTACTTTATCTTTTTGTTACTGTTCCTGTCATTGAAATTTCAAGCAAGTAGGTAAAGTGTAAGAAATTTCTATAATTTCATTAATTTCCATGATATAATAAAACACAAGAGGAACAATGTTATTAAAATTGTTAGATTTCAAGAATGAATAAGAAATGTCTAAAATTCAAACCATGAAGTGTGATTTATTATTGATTTATAGCCCATTAGCGTCAACACTGGAATCTGATTCATGAAGTCATCCCATATTTCCATTATTGTTGTTTGTCTCTTTTGGTGAAATGGGTAGATATGTACTTTGTCCTTTTCTTTTACGATATACTAGCCTTTCCCCTAACCATTGAGTAAGTGGTTTGTTTACAAATTGAAAGGACCCACTTGAAAACGGGAATTCTTTTAAATTTTTATACATAGAAGTCTGCATTCTGTGTTATCTCTGCTATTATTTTAATTAATCTACCAATCGCTAGGTAATAACAGTCCCAAGTACCTAAAAAAATCGATTTTTTTTTATTCTTCTAGTTTAAGCTTGATTGTGACTTTGTGTAATTTTCGATTCTCTTCAATTTATGTCTCTTATACTTTTGCTGTAAAATAACCACGGAAGCTGAAATTTGCAAAAATGCCGTTTTTTTACCGTAATTTAAAAATTACCGGTGGTCGATTCAACACCCGGTAGTTTTAATTTTTTTTTCGGGTACCCGTCAGGTACCCGGGTTTTGTTTTCGGGTACCCGGGTTTCGTTTCCGACCGGGTACGACATCCCTAAAAGGTATTGACAAACACGTCATATAAAGCGTTATGTGAAATGAAAAACTTTTTTTATGTAAATATGTATGTATTTTAGTATTTTAATACAGAAACATAGTATGTAATTACATATGTATGTATACATACATATTAAATCAAAATCAAAATTGCACGTAATCAGCACATTATTATAATAACACATATGTACAAGTGTATTTATTTTTTTATTGTAAGTAATCTGTAATTTTTGTCTGCTTTTGTTTTTTCATTTTATTGTAAAAACAGTCTCTAATACTATTGTGTATAGAAGACATAGCTGTGGTCAAATTATCATTTTCAATATTGCTGTGAACAAATCGTGATAATAATTCTGCAGCTTTTAATGCCTCTTCTGCGGTTTTTTTTTCGACACATGAATTAGATTCTCCATTTTCTAATCTGCATATTATTGCACCTTTCTCCTCAATTGTAAAATATGCTTTACGTCGTTGAGATGACATTTTTTTCACAGTAACAAACGAAAAACAATGCGTGACCTTCAACCGTCAATTACTCACTGAGATTCAATGATTCAAAACAAAAACGAGCCACGTGCCGAACGTTGTCGGGAATCAACGAACAATACCGAAGGTGTAAAGAATCATGTCGGTCATTATAACCGGACATAATTTATTAAAAATTGTAAAAATGGGTCATAATAAGCGACATGTCACTGTAAGGGAAGTCATTATATCCGACTTTTTTATAAAGAATTTTATATGAAAACCAAACTTCGTAGTGCAATTACGTCATAATAACCGGCCGGTCAATATAGGCGGAGTCATAATAAACGGATTCTACTGTACTTAGATCAATAATTGAATTTCTTCAGAATTTTCTCAGTTGTTCATTTATGAGTGTCTATTGTTCATTATGTATTTGCCTGTGGATTTCTAGAGATTCAAGAAAATTTTATTTAAAATAATTGCACAGTAGAAACTCGATTATCCGAAATAATGTGGACCGAAACCATTGCTTTTTAATGCCCTTGTATTGTTTAAAGACAACTTCACAGTAATAAATAGGCTCAATTGATTTTAATTTATCATTTGTTGTTACCACCATCTTTTTACGCTTTTTAAATTGATTAAATTGACATGTTTACTTGCCTAAAGACGATTTCTTACTAGGAACTGAAAATTTAAATCATAAAGGGAACAGTACCTACTTAACTGAAGTGGAACTGTTATTCTTATTGGAAGTGAAGCAGGCAGGAAAGAAGTCAGTTTTATATTGGGCAAGTGTTGTGAGATTCTAGCACTTCGCCAGTGAAAAATATTTTATAATTCCTGAGGATACCTAAATATACATGATTACACAAAGGACTTGAATTTTATTTAAAATTTCGGATACGGACCACGATCATCCCTAATAAAGTGGCAGTTTTAAAAATATTTTTTCTGATAAAGCGGACGCGGATAATTGAGATTCTACTATATCACAGTGTTGAAGTGATTCAATTTTATTGCTTGCTATTAAAGTGTGATTGTTTTCTGTTAAGTGTTTCGCAAAATTTGATCTTTCTCCTTGATGTTTAAGTCTATAAGAATTTAGGTGTTTGTTAATTGTATCTAATCTCTGGATTTCTGCAAGTTTGTCCTATAATTATAATGAGAACAGTTTAACCCATAAATTCCAGGTTTTTGTAATTTTGCTAACTTTTCTTTTGCATTCAGCAATATAGAACCATTGTTCATAAAATATTTAAGTATTTATTCGCCAAAAAGTTGTACACAACTCCGCAGAGGGAAACTTATCCCTGTACGCGGTTTGGCACAGAAAAAAAACAAAACAAACCAAAATAAAACACTTATAAACTAAATCAAACTAAACTAACTATAGTAGGATTAACTTTAAAAAGTCAGATGTGACGTCTCACTAACCGTCCGAATTAATATTTTTAATTTCACCAGAAAATGTCAAACAGTTAATTGTCAAGTTGTGAACGAGCGTAATTATTGAAGGAATCATTCAAAAAATGAATTGAACCGCTTACGTCAGTTTGAGAGCCACTGACAACTACATAAAATTTATTCACGTAATGACATTCTATCCTCTGTGTTGTGCATTTAATTCTCATTCAAAATCAATGTTGACGTATACTTATTTATGCGGGATGGAGTGTTTAGACAAACTGGACGGTTACTATAAAAACACGTACATGAAACAAAATAAATCGAACTATCAAAAGGATGTGTATTCTTAATCGATACGTATGACTTTTTAGATTTTATTGGACTATAGAGTTACAATCGCCTCACTAATTACAGTTACAATTACAATTGCCTCACGGCCCGCATACCATTGCAATAATTTTCTTTTAATTGCCTTCTTATTGCTACCTAGTTGCTTCAATGAATTTGGTAACCTATTAAATGTTTGCATAGCTTCAATATAACTTCTTTTAGTACTGACTGTCTTTGAGTGTTTAGGTATATTTAGGCTCTTTTTCCTTGTAATGCTAGCTGACTCTGTGAATTTACTCTTTAGACTATCGTAATGAAATATTAAGGATTGAAATGTAAAAGACTGTTGTATATTCAGAGGGTACCTATTGTTATCAAAAGTATTTTTATATGCTATTTTTAATATTTTATTTTGTGCTGTTTAAAGAAGGTGCAAGCTATTGCTGCATGCACCTCCCCATGCAATGATGCCGTATGTTGCTAAACTATGAAAGAGAGCATAATAAATCATGAGTAGCATTTGTACATACATTCATAAATTTAGCAAGTTCGTAGAAAGCATAAATGAGATATTTGGTTTTCTTAACTATATGCTCTATGTGTTTGTTCCATTTCATATTGTAGTCAAATAAAACACCTAAATATTTACAGGATTCAACCCTCTTGATTTTATTTCCATTTATTTTTATATTTAAATTTACTGCAACACTGTCTCGATAATTACCTAAACTCATAAATACAGTTTTTTCAATATTGAGTAATAATTTATTAAGAGCAAGCCAATCAGCAATAACAAAGCCTTTCATTTATCTTATACTGAGCCTCTTGCCATGTGTCAGCAGTTGATATAACTGCTGTATCATCAGCATAGGCCACAATGGACTCATTTAATAAGTCATTAATATATAGTAAAAACAAGAGAGGTCCCAGGATTGTACCTTGAGGTACACCACAAGATATACTTCTTTCCGAACTGTGTTCATTATTAACTTTAACATTTTGTTTTCTGTTAGTTAAATAACTAGTCATGATTTCCTGTGCTTTACCTTCTGAGTCCTAGATACTCTAGCTTTTTTATTAGAATTTGATGGTCTACTCTACTGTATCAAAGGCTTTAGCCAGATCCAGAAAAGTGATCAAGATAGGTTTACTTGCATCTAATGATTTATATACCATTTCAGAAATATACTGCAATGAATCCGTTGCCCCCACTCCCTTTATAAATCCATATTGCCATTTGGACAGTATCTTACATTTTTTTATAAAGTTTAGTATTCTACAATGTATAATTATTTCAAAAATTTTAGCTAAGTTCGAAATAAGAGAGATTGGCCTATAATTAATTATTTAAGTGGACCAGCTATACAGGGTGATTCAAAATTCAGTGCAAAGATTTTAAGGGCGTATTTATCAGCCAAAAATAAGAAGTTTTTTAATATAATCATATGTCCTAACTTGCTTCATTTTCTAGATACAGGGTGTAAAATTTTGAAAAAAAAATCGATTTTTTATTAATTAGGTACTCAAAAACCTTTCAGCCGATTTAAATAAAATTTGGTAGACTCATTTGTCGTTATAAGGAACTTCCTTTGATGGGAATAACATAAATTTATTAATTCCAGTGGCGTCTCAGGGGGCTACCTACTTGAAACTTATAGGTAAAATTATGGTACGCCACTGCTCTTTTGACATATTTATATCTTTTTTAGATTAAGCGATCAATAATCTACTTAATACTTTCTTGTCTCCTGAGCTTTACTCGTATCTAGCTTTGTTTCCAAGAAAAAAATCAAAATCTGCGCCAGGCCCTATTAAAACAAGTACTTAATAAATTCACATCGCTTATTGAGATTCATTCAATTTAATTCAGGTAGCCCCCTGAGACGCCACTGGAATTAATAAATTCATGCTATTCCCATCGAAGGAAGGCCCTTATGACAACAAAATAAATAAGCCTATAAAATTTTATTTAAATCGACTGAGAGGTTTTTGAGAAATTGATAAAAATCGATTTTTTTTTCAAAATTTTACCCCCTGTATCTAGAAAACGAAGCAAGTTAGGACATACGATGATATGAAAAAACTTCTTATTTTTGGCTGGTAAATACGCCCTTAAAATCTTTGCACTGAATTTTGAATCACCCTGTATAAAAAGAAATTACTTTTAAAGTTTTGGCATCTATTCCATCTACTCCCCCATTTTTAGGTTTTAATTCTTTTATAATTTGCAATATTTCAGTTTCAGAGGTCTCGTGTATAAAAATGGTTTTTTGATTTCTAGGTGGCATCCTAATATTACCCACTGGAGCCACTATTTTCTTGCTCAATGTTACACCAACATTTACATAATGCTCATTCATTTTATTTGCTATCTCATTAGGCTCAGTTATTTTCGATTCATTTTCTATAATCCCTGACATTTTATTTTTATTATTTTTATTTATTTTGTTGTTTATATATTTCCATAGTTTTTTAGGATTATCAGCTCTCTGTTCCACCATTGATTGTTCATATTTAATTTTAGCTGCATTAATTACTTTATTTAAGATTTTAATATGTTCTCTATACATATTTTTCAGTACTTCATTATTTGGTTCTTTTATACAGTGTGTGTCACAGGCATGGTACACCCCCTTTTTTTCTTTATTTTTTGAGATAATTTTTTGAAATTTGGTACGTTGCATATTCTCGATAGAGCGCACTTTTTAGCAGAAAATTGAATTTTTTCCCACATCCGGTTTTTCCGGAAATGTTACCAACTTCTTATTTTTAAATAGGACAAATATATTATTATATTTTTGGATTCTATACATTTGTACGAATCCAACAATACCACATAAGTACCATTTTAAATGTCAAATTTTGTTTTTATTTAATTTTTTATTTCTCAATTATAGTGTGCCATGACTTCAGTTGTGTTCGTAACAGATGCAAAATGGGTACACCAAAATGTCCCTTATTAAAAGTACTAGTAGATGGTACCTCGGTACCAATATGGTACCATTTGAAAAAAATGAATCCAGCTCAAAAAAGCATTCCGGTGCGCATAATTTATCCATAAATCACTTAATTTAGTACTTTGAACAAAAATTCGATTTTTCTAGCATTAGATGATCCAATTGGAGTAAATCGAAATAGTCATGGCACACTATAATTGAGAAATAAAAAATTAAATAAAAACAAATTTGGCATTTAAAATGGTACTTTTGTGGTATTGTTGGATTCGTACAAATGTATAGAATCCAAAAATATAATAATATATAGGATGTCCTATTTAAAAATAAAAAGTTGGTAACATTTCCGGAAAAACCTGATGTGGGAAAAAATTCAATTTTCTGCTAAAAAGTGCGCTCTATCGAGAATATGCGACGTACCAAATTTCAAAAAATTATCTCAAAAAATAAAGAAAAAAAAGGGGGTGTACCATGCCTGTGACACACACTGTATTATATATTTATATTTATTATATTATATATTATATTTAAATGAAATATTAAATGTGGTGGTGTTAGAAATTAGAATCCTAATTTAATTGTATTATTTTGGAAAAATTAGATTTATGGATAAACATTCCCTATTGCAATTTGTTTCACAATAGAAATTTCTCTGTTAAAGTTGTTTAATGACATTGGTATCCTAACACCTCTTTTATATTGTAACAACCCCCCCCCCCCCAGGCCTGATGATCGTCTCGAAAAATCAGCTAGGACCCATTTTTTGTTGTGTTGCTTTCTTGTAGCCACCCTTGATTCTTGGATAGGGTATACAAAAGTTCAGGAGTCAAGAAATAAGTGTGTAATCAACCTTTCTTCCTTTGAGATTATGGAATCAAATAGTATCACCATTTCATCTATATTTCACTCTGGATACCATTTCATTCCTTACAAACTAAACCTCAAATTATTCATCTTAATTAATTATTTTTCTATTTGTTAATTTATTTATTTAAAGTTTCCGATACTGTCACTGCAGCTGTTTAAAAAGACCTGCTTGAGTAATTTCAATCTTGAGCCAATCTTACTTTGTTGCCCTATTTTTGTGACGGTTGTAAAAGATAATTACCGATTTAAAATGGTTAATTTTGAAAATATGGTGAATATTTTAAGTGGTCATTTATTTATTTTGGTAATTAACTCTTCTTAAAGGGTGTAGAAGTAGTTTTCAGCAATATCAGACCAATATTTTGATAATTTAGGGCATTTTAAAATCACTAATTATCTGAATTTAATTACGTTCGTGCAACCGGGAAAATGACTGTTAAGTGCTTTGCAAAATTAGATCTTTGGTGGTTTCACTCTCGTTTGGACGTTTGATTTACTATCGGGGCTTTCAGGGTTGCCAGGCTGGGCAGTCTTACTTCAATTTCAATCTTGTGGCTTTACTCTTTTCATGTTTTCAAATTTGACTAAGTCATCAATTTGCAGGCAAGCTTTACCAAGAGAAATTTACAGAACTTACGAGAGATGAAGGGAGCATCCCACTGACCTCTATCAGGTCGCTTAGTTCAAGTGAACATCAGTTTTATGCGACTGAAAGCACACTCGCATTCATGCAGCTACTGTAAGACCTGTCTGTTATTACCTGTCTTCATACCTTTGTGTTTACGTTGGATCTATTTATACCGTTGGTTTTATTTTTGAGGCGTTTGACATTTTTTATCAATCACTTGAAGCTATATTTGAATATATTAACTATGGTTGAAGCTGTTGAGACAGCTCCGAAAGATCTTGTCTTATATCTGTTGTAAAGAAATAAAATTAGGTATGCAAGTTTTACTTACGCTTCTGAAATATAAGGGATAAATTATAATTTCTAACTTACGGAATTTTAGTCAGTTAGAGTAAATAAATACGATTTGTTTAAAAAAACCTGTTGGATCTGTGAGACCTGGAGTGAGATGAACGTTGCTTCGACGACGTCTTCTGCGAACGTGACGTGGACAGACGTTCGGCTTGGCTTGGTAGACGGTTACGTAAAATCAGGTGAACCCAGAACCAAGACTGGGTTTGGCGGGAATACTCTGTCTTCAGCATGCCCAAGCTACCTGAAGCAGTCGAGTAGGGACGTCTACCTTAGCATGCCGAGACTACCTAAGGTAAAACAGTGAAGTGTTGGATGTCATCTTCAGCTTGTGCTAGACTTCCTGAAGCGACAGAAGAATGGATGGATGTTTACTTCAGCATATACGAGGCTACCTGAAGCAAACGAGATTCGGAATAGAATTCTCGTTTGAAATAAATTCAAACCTTTTATATATGTTTCTGCTTTTCCTGATTTATTGTTCCAACACATATTCCAGTTTCTCTCTTCACGCGCTTTGCGGTTGATGCTCGAATCTGATCCTATCTGGTCAATAATGATCATGGATAAAGCAGTTGGATCACCATAGTTACCATACTGTTGCTATATCATTATACTTAGAAAAATATTAATAGCTGAGCCGTATGTATGAAAACAAAAATAATAAAATAATGGGCTTTGCTCTATCGAGCTCTCTGGCAGTCCACAAAACAGAGCCTTCCAAATAATCCCTCGATAGCTCGATAGAGCCAAGCCCGTTATTTTATTATTTTTGTTTTCATACATACGGCTCAGTTATTAATATTTTTCTAAGTATTATACTCTCATTGGGCAATGATGGTGACCTCTACCGACTGGTAGCATAGCCAAACGAAAAGTCGATGCCTCATAGCATATAGAACTGCACGAGGCCACTTTCTCTGGATGGCGCGAGCTGCCGTCATGTCGGTAGTTCCGTCATCCATCGGTAGATGTAGCGATGTTCTCCGGGTCACTGTGAACCGGATGAATATTTACAACCGAGACCGATCGCAGTCTACAATTTCATCCTCCAGATGTATCTTTTTGATATATCACACTGATGAGCTCATAATAAGAGCGAAACGGTCTGTCTGTGATTTCAAGGGATGATTTGAAAGGCTGTTTTGTGAACTGCCAGAGAGCACGATAGAGCCAAGTCCGTTATTTTATTATATCAATACTTTTAAAATTCATTTATATTTGTCTGAAGATGCTACTTTGAAAGCAGCAAAACACGTGTTACATTACTGCTCCATCAATATAAAGCAGAATCTTAAAACATTACTGTTTTATTTATCATCAGGGCCATATTCTGTTAGTTAATAGGAGACTTGGTAGGTGATACTGATAAAAGCGTTAATTTTTTATACCTACCTCTTAAATTGTCCAATTTACAGCAAACACATGGGAAGTTTTAAAGTAAATGTCCCCGCAATATGTAATACATGCTGTAAGGGATACATAGGCCTCGTAATGCAGTTAACGTCTTCAATTGTTGATGGCGAACAAGTGCTTTTTGAAAAATCTAAAAAAATTTGGATTTCAGAACGACGTTGCCTATTCCCGAGACGTCTCTGGCTGGGAATAATATCTGGGAAAATTTTTGCCAACTATTGACCAAGGCGGGAATAAAGCCTCATCTGAAAAGTAATAAGGAAAATAAGAATCAAGGCGACCATGACGTTAGTGTCTATAATTATGAAAATCCCAACGATTCTCAATATTGTGCAAACAGCGCTGTAAGTAAAATTTTATTTAGTTTACTTCTATTATGCGACATTTATAATTTTGACTAATTGTTTAAAAATAGGATCATGTTGATAATGATGGTGGTGATGATCATGATAATATGGATGACAATCTAGGAGATGAAGAAATTATAGTTGAGCGGGAGCAACGATTCGAAGGTGATAATTTGATTGATGCTCCTGAATCGGTAAGTTTTTAAATTAAGCACATCTAAATTTGCTTTGTCGAGAATGTCGAATTTGATTTACAAGTCAATTTATTGAGTCAAAAATAAAGAAAATAGAGAGATATTGCCGTCACAAATAACGTCTTGCACTATTAAAATTGACGTTATTTTTGACATCAGAGCATGCACAGATATAGTCTACGATAAGGGGAACCTTAATAAGGTTATTGTCCAATTTTATTAGCGCAGCTTTTAGAGAGAGCATTATTTTTACCTTATTTTGTGTTCGTTACATTCGTCCCCCAGTCGTCAATATTATACAGGGTGTATTATAACGTCCGCATAATATTAGCACCACGCGATTCTACATCAAAAACAGAACATAAAGTTTTAATACCGTTTAGCTTTTAGACCTCAAATAACGAAGTTATCGACCATTGTAGTTTAAATTTGAAGTTTTTTAATACAGTGGAGTCTCGCTAATCCGAGTCCCGGTGTTCCGAGCTAAAAATAGAATTTACACGATCCGTATTAACCGAGCAACATTATGCTAGGTTCCGCTTTATTCGAGCTATCGCATTCCCTGTTAAAGTACATACATACATACATACATATGTATGTAATTACATATGTCGTGGGCTCGATTTAAGCGGAACAAAGTTCAGCGACGGTCGGATTAGACGGATTATTTTTTCATCCGTGAGATCCGAGTTTCCCGAAAATCCGAGCACCGTCCGGTCCCGTTTAGCTCGAATGAACGGGACTCTACTGTACTCAAAAATATTGCTTAATATTAGTTAAAAATTCTTAAGTAAGAAGTAAAATAGCCAAATTATCAAAAATTTTGGATTTTTTTTTGTAAAAATGGTTTTAATTAACATTTCAAAACTAGGAATTATTTGATTTCCTGAGTTCCAATCAATATTGCAACTGCGCAATAATTGTTGAATAAAAAATTGAAAAAATAAAAAATCTGTAAAAAATTGCATCATTGAGTGACACGTCGCAGCATGACATTTGTCTTGTTGCACCTTTTTTTTTTGATTACATAGCAACGGCACACCATACCAGTTAGGTGACTTCACGTCTAAGTTATCTTAATTTTTATACCAGCGCCAGGGTTGCAAAATTTAAGAACATTAAATTGTCCATATCTTAAAATCTGTGTACATCAAGTAAAAACTGTTAGGGACTTTTTTGTTCTGTTTTTGATGTAGAATCGTGTGGTGCTAATATTATGCGGACGTTATAATACACCCTGTATAACTCTAGGTTTGTTTATTGTATTGTAATTCACAATGAACCGGATCAAATACCTATGTAGGAAATTTTGTTTTGTTTTACCTTTTTACAATTTTCGAGAAAATACCTACCTACAGAACACCAAACCTATTATTTGTAGGTTATTTTAATTTAACGTGGCTTACATTCGAGTTGGTTTGGATGCTGTTTGGATTCGAGACCAATAATCATCAAATGTAATTTGTCTTGAAAATCATCTGTGGTTTGTTTTCGGATGCGACTTGTATTCGGAGCAATACGGTATATGTTACGGGAAGTTGTGGTGTTGTGGCACAAAATCCAATGGTAGATACCCATATCCAGTGCTGCCAACCCGTGAAGACTAAAAAGCGGTAGATTTTGTCGTAAATTTCGATACAAATTAAAATGTTTGAAAACTACCGTCGGCGTCCTATAAACCTCAATTTTAGCTTGTTTTTTATCATGATATCAGTTTAAGAACCCCAGTTGCAGTTGTCTACGGCCTACGGTGTTCTGCTGCGTAAGTTTTTAAAACTATTTTTTTTTTTATTTAAAACATTTGAGCCATCTAGCGGACAACCTGTTAAGAAATCATTGACAAAGCACAACACAAAGCCAACTGTACTGTAAAGCTATATCAAAATGGTGCCATCATAACTGGTAACTAGCACGGTCATGGTTTGAGCCTCAGCTGGACAGCATGCAGGGATTGCAAGGTTAAGGGGGGTCCCAAACTAGAAGCATACTTACCGATCGCGCCACCTTAGCACTGCAGTAGGATATATTCAAATTTTGCCACCACGATGAACAAAAATAATTCATTATTATTCACCTGTCATTTAGGTAATAAATTAAAACTATTGTCAGAAACGAAAGATGGTTCGTGGTATAATAATAATAATAATAATAATTTATTGGTGTGAATACACATTTAAGTGTTTACACAAGTCAAATCAAAGTAAAAATTATTGGCACTGTAACGACAATGACCCGGGTCCGGTCGTTTCTCGCGAAAAGCCACTGTGATTGTCTATTTACCTCTGGGTTTCCCCTAATAGGACCGCTGTGTTTTTCTCGTTGTGTTTACCGTCGTCTTTACCGTAGTCACCCCTGCTCTTTGATTGAGGTATGCCAGGATTAGTCTGGCCGAAACGGATGCGCAAAAGAACCTACTATGGCTCATTGTATTTCGGTTGATTGGGATTTCCCACGGAAAAGCGGGTACATTTACTGAGACTTGTTGTTAACTGTTGGCTTCCTGTCGGATTTCTAAAAGCGAATGATGAGCGAGAGAATTCGTCTGCAAGAGCGCAAAATGGTGAAGGGCGAGATGGACTGTGATTTTGCATAGAGAGTATAAAAAAGTGGAAAGCGAAGAGAGATCCCTTTCATGCATTTTTCAAACTCTAATCCATTTCGGATTCCACTCTTTTGCACACCTGTGCTTTCTTATTATTTCGTTTTGCTTTTGTTTCGGTTACAGACTACCCGGTATATTGCGGGAATGTCTGTCTCGTTTACCTATTCAACGATTTTCTTTGCCCAATTTCCTTTTTCTGGTTTCTTTGATTTCATGTCAAGCGACTGCTTGAATTAATTAAAGAATACAACCACTTTGGTTTCAGACTATCCGGTATTTTGCGGAAATATCTGAGAGTAACGTATCTCTTATAAAATCGTTCCTTCCGATTCTCCTCTATTTAATGACTTTATTTTCACAGTTGCTTTACCTAGGAGTGTGACTTATTTCACCTCCGTTTATTTTTACTCGTGACCTGCTTGATAACTCATATTATTGTTATTTGGTATACCTTGTTTATTTACTTTGGTCTGACCTTTTGATTAACCCTTTGCCCCTGTGGGCTACCTGGCGAAGAATTGAAGTATTGGAATTTTTAGTTTGGTACCTCCTGGAACCGGCGTATTTGCGGATATCGAGACCAACCATCGATTCCACCGTGTTCCTGGTTTCTACCCCTAACTAGTCAGTACTGATAGAAATGCTGGGATTTGTAATTGGTACCTACTGGTGCCGGCTTGTTTGCGGGATTACAATAATTGTAACGAGACCAGCCATCGCCCCCGCCGTGCCCAGTCTTGCCCTATATACCTGTTGACAGTACTGATTGTTATTCTATTGGTTGCAACCTGTTTGTTTTACCTTGCCTAACGAGGCAATGAGTTATTTAATTGGTCATTCGAGTTGTTATATTGTCGCTTTGATCAACTGTGGATGTGAAGATTTTACTGAATACCTGGATTGATTGCACAGGACAATTTTGTCTCTGTTCTTTCTTTCGAAACCTTGTTCTCTTGAATGTGATTACTAGCTGACCATACTACAGACCACTGCTCTTGAACCATTAATCGAGTTAATGATTGAGAATGCTGGACTTTTATTTATCATTTGTGTTTAGGCTTGTTTATGGACAAGTTATACTTATTTGTTTGTATCGGTACCAGCTACCGGTCCGCCATTAACACAAGTACGACGACCTATTACCTAAAGAGAGTAGATAACAGTCAGACTCGTAATAATAACATCCATTGTATGAGGTTCAGGTGTGAATGAATTTTGAATAGAAGAGCTTCGGAAAAACGATCTCATAATGATACTTTGGTTTCTTGACTTTCTTGATTGGCTTTCCCAT
This sequence comes from Malachius bipustulatus, assembly GCA_910589415.1. Classification (NCBI taxonomy): domain Eukaryota; kingdom Metazoa; phylum Arthropoda; class Insecta; order Coleoptera; family Melyridae; genus Malachius; species Malachius bipustulatus. Next base: position 9,740,393 of record OU342634.1, read on the forward strand.
ACTCGAGATTAATTTATTTTTGAGTTATTTTGGATCTTTATTTGTGAATTGCAATTCATGATCCTAACTTTATTTTGGTTATTGGATTTCCTAATATGTGAGGGCGGTGATTACACCTGACAACCCTGCTTTGGTTTGCTTTACTCTGTCCTACTCTGAGGGTGCTTTTGCCCCGTTGCGCACCACGATTTCCACTTTAAAGAGTCATGCTCTTTTACTGGTTCACCGGAGGTCTTCATCTGGACATCGAGATGAATGCCTCCCCCAACGTGGGATAATCTGGTACCTATTATGAATCCTAATCGATTGTTGTAATGGAATTAGTATTTCCTGATAATGTTTGCGAAGTAGCAGATGCTACATCTGACAACGCTGCCTTGTTCTATCTAGACCGGTTCTATCTGTATCTGGGGGTGCTCCGCTTCATTCATGATTATATACAATGAGAGGAATTGCTAACTTTCACTTTCTTAAAGTCGTATAATTTAAAGGGACTGCTTCCTGCCTAACTTGGTTTATTTCTAATAACGTTCCGCTTTAATTATCATTCACAGGTTATTTTATTCCTGACCTGGGTCCATTTTCTTCCTAGCTCTATCTCAATTTCCTATTTATAAATTATTTGTTGTTGAGGAATTGCCTCCTGCCGCGGACTCTTTATTGGTTAACGTGATTGAGTAGGTACCTACTAGGTAATTACTGCTGATGCCGCCTAATTCCTAGCTGATTATTTTACTTGATTTAAAATGGGATCTGCGCACATGGATTGGGCGAATCTGTTTAATTATTTATTGATGTGGATTTTGTTTCGAAAAGAGATCTTCCCTAACTATTTTCTCAATGGATTTTCCCTAATTTGTGAAGGAAATTTCTTCAGAATAGGCGCTTTGCCATTTACTAGTGAATTGGTTCGGAGAGAAGTTGCCAACTGCGAGTATTGAGTTGTTTCAAGAAGCGATGCAAATTTATTGGATTTCCCGGGATAGGTAAAGGAAATTCGACCGGAGTCCGCTATAATGCCATCTCTGGATTCGAATTTTATTAGAATTGTGATTAGAAATTGGCGGGAAACGATATTTGCCCTTTTCGGGTTTTCAACTGGAGTTTTTCCAAGGTAGATAAAGGAAATTCGACCGGAGTTCGCTATAATGCCATCTCTGGATTCGAATTTTCAGGTTTAGAAAAGGATTAGGTAGCCCGGAGTCCACTATATGCCATCTCTGGGTACCGTATAAAGAGGGTTAGGAAGTCAGATTCGACCTGCTCGGAAGCTGATCTCTATCTGTCTGGGTTGTGCTAAGACGTCTGCTTTTATAGAAGCAGCGGTCCGTTTTCTAAGCTCGACACGCAGCAATGAACCTCATTGGCACCGTTTATTTCTGGTGTCTGTCCCTTATCATATCTCCTTAATCAAGAGACTTAGCGAGTTGACCTCGCGGCTATCTTACTGAATTGTCCTAAACTTCCACTACCTAAATTTTCCTTCAAATCGGCCAACGCGTTCTGTACCTTTTCATTGTTCCTAGCTATTATAATTACACCGGCTTAACTTTCATTTTGCGTTTTCACCTGTTTGCTATTTCGGGATCGAGATGTATTTCCGGCTACCTCCATTTATTAATTCGCTTTATCGATTGGTGTAATTTTCATTTTCGTAGGTGGAATAACTAGAGACTTTCTATTGTCTTTGCATGGGGTTATTGTTTGATTCATGATTTCACATTCTTTCACCCGGTCTGTATCTAGGTCAGCTCAACCTTTCAATCGGCGCGGGGTGTATTCATAGAGGCATCTGGCAACTTTTACCCTCGCCGTGGCCGCTCGCCCGAAGTGTTGGAATGTGACCAGCTAGTGCTAGAGCGATTTCTATTCTTCTGAATATTTAATGAGTTGACGGGGATCGTTTACTTGATGTAACGTCGGGTGGCTGCGCTTTTAATTTCCTAACAATTTTACCTTTAGGTATTTACGTACCTGCACTATTTGCTTTTTCGGTTTGGGCTGATTTAACGAGAGAGATGGAAATATTTTCCTTATCATCCTACCTAGGTGCGATCCATTTCAGCACATTATTTCGAATTACAGCAATATAGCTCGATAATAAAGAGAAAAAACAACAATTACATAGCTTGATTACAAACGCGTTAAAATATCACAAATAAAACAAACAAAACACGGCTTAAAAGGCAAGGCAATAAACTGGAAACACATTGTCGATCCTCAGTCAGAGCCCAGCCCAATAGTCAGATATCGGTGAAGGTTGAGGAGAGGTATTCCTCAAGCTATAGAAGGCTTCAGATGTCAAGTAGTTTTTAATCCTTTTTTTGAAGGTTTTCTCATCTAGAGTTCTAATGTGAACTGGTAGAACATTCTAGAATTTTATACAGTAGTATGATGTACCGGTTGTGGCCCTCCCAAGCCAAAAATAGTCCGGCAGTACATTCAAATTGCCCCTTGTTGGGTAGCTATGCATGTCGCCATGCTGAGTAAACAGTGTAAAATTTCACTTAATGTATACCAGACATAATAGTATATGTTGATGGCAAAGTCAGTATTCGAAGACTAGCAAATGCCCGCCGACAGCAGTCACAATAACCGAGACCAGCCATCACACGGACACACCTCCTCTGGACACCAAAGACCTCCGCAGCATGAGCCGAATGACCCCAGGATAAAAATGCATATGTCATGACTGATGCAAAGTAGCCATGATATGCTGCCATCAGGACCTCCCGTGAGACTACCCTGACAAGGTTACGCATCAGAATAACGATACTGGCCAGTCTGGCCACTAAGTGACCTGTGTGCTCTCCCCATGTAAGCTTGGGGTCCAAATACACCCCCAGAAATTTGACAGATTTATATGTCGGAAGCTGGGGTGTGATATTCCGAAGGCTGAAGTTCAGATTTTGGGTTTTACATACATTTAAGCTTAGTTCATTTGCAGAAAACCAGTCAGTAGCCCTCGACTGCACAGTACACAGCATCCCTAATATCTGTTGGTGGATTGTAACTTAGATATGTAGCAGTATCGTCAGCGAAGAGTATTAGACCAACATTCGGATGGAACCCGACTATGTCGTTCACATACACCAAAAACAGAATTGGTCCGAGCACAGAGCCTTGTGGGACCCCATGCAGAACGCTTCTGGGTACAGATGAGCAACCCTTAAAGTCCACATATTGAAGCCTATCATATAGATAACTCTCCAACAGCCTCACCGCATCCGCCGAGAACCCATAGTGCTCGAGCTTCTTCAAGAGGATACCTACCGTGAGACATGCAATCAAATGCCTTGGTAAGGTCATAAAATGAGGCGTATGTGTCAAGCCCCTCTTCAATATTTTCAGTTACTTGCTTCATCAGATGATCTATAGGTGTTGTGGACTTTCTGGTACGAAATCCAAACTGGCAAGGAAGAAACAACCAATCCTCAAAATATTCCATCATCTGATCCTTCAGAACAGCCTCAAACACCTTAGAGAGTACAGGAAGTATCGATATGGGGCGATATTCATCACAATAATAATTGTCAACGGAACCTTTGTTTAAAGATGGGAGTAACCTTCGCAATTTTTAACATCGAAGGAAATACGCCAACCGTTATTGATTGGTTAATGAGATTAGTTAACGGATAAATTATTAGATTTTTAATTGTTTTAATAATTTTGGTATTGAAACCGTAGCAGTCTTTTGAGTTTCTTAATATTATCCAAGATCATTCTCACTTGATTGAATGTTATTATATTATATTATATTATTATATTCATGTTTGAAAGCAAAACGTCCCAAAGGTGCAACAGTATCAGCAGCCCGTAAGTACTCTCCGTAAGTCATGCTGCCAGAATGTAACCCACTTGTTACCTTATCCGCCACTGAAATAAAAAACTCATTAAATTGTTCAGCATCCAATCTATCACTAGGTGTATGAAAGGGTTTAGGCTTATTACCAGAAATTATCTTCCAAATGGCGGACTGTTTATTGGCTGCCCTACTAATCAAATCATCATTGGCTTTCTTCCTACAATTGGAAACCTCTCTACGATACCGCTTCCTATAGTCTGTTAGGGTAGGTTTTGGAACCAGGATTGGGTTTTCCCGGCTCAGTGCTGTCAAGGTTCTCAGCCTCTCCCGCATACTCACCAGAGTGGCGTTGAACCACCCAGCAGAGTCGCATTTCCGGTTTCTGTTTAATATCTTGGTTTTCTGAGGTAAACAGCTTTCCAGTGCCTGCGATAGAAGGTCGATAAACATATCAAATTTGCTCTCAATGTCAATCTGACCATCGGTTACGAAACTCCAGTCAATCTGCTCAACAGTGTTGTAGTAATAAAAGAGACCTAGGTCAGTGATTGGTCTCCAGCATACTCGGACCCGCGGGGCAGAGGCTTGCTCCGAACAAGGACAGAGAAACTGTATCCCAAGGTGATCCGTTAAGTGTGACGTATCTACCGGAGAAGTAGAACATAGTCCTTCATCGACATTAGTGAACACATTGTCGAGACATGAGTTCAATCTTGTATTGAAAAAGACTGTTTGCTTAAGACCATAAGATGTCATAACGCTATACAGGTCCTATAAGGTAGATGGTAGAAAAAGTGAATCATGAATAACATTTTTATTAACAAAATATAGTTGAATTATTATAATACTATGATTACTCATACCTACATAGCTTTTACCCAAGCAAAAACTTGACTTCAAAATGTAAATAAAAAATATGCAAATTCATAATAATTATAATAGCTGTACATATTTACCTACATACCTACATAACTTTTACTGGAAGCAAAAATTTGACTTCAAAATGTAAACAAAAAATATACTTACAAATTAACTACAAATACAAATACATACCTACCTATGCCTACATAGCTTTTACTGAAGCAAAATAAACTTAACTCGAAAATACAAAGAATAAAAAAATATACAAATCCATAATAATAATTTAAGTAGGTTTTCATTCCTTTGAGGTGGTGCCATATATAGTATCTTTTTGCATTCGTGATACCATATGCATGTCAATGGGAAAGTCGTAACAGTTATTGGTTTGTAACAGATCTTTGGAATGTAACAAACCAGAAATTCTTTCCGTATTTAATGAATTTCGCTGTTTATTTTTCATTAAATTTACAGCGGAAAATATGCGCTCCACATTCGCTGACGAATGTGGAAGACACAATATGTCAAAAACAAAATTTACTAGGGTGTCGAAATGCTTAGATCCGTCTCCCGAAACAATTTTTTTTAACTCCCTGCCAAAACAGTTGCAAATCGTCCGAGAATGTTTGAAGATCTGATGAATTATGGAGCATTCTCCATTGGGTGTCAAGCTCTTGTAATTTATCATTTCCAATTAAATGTGGAAATAAAGCTACCACCTCTATAATGGAAGCAATATTTCCACTTTTTACTTCATTTGGATCCATAAAATTTAATAATCGTAGTTTATTATTTTTCAATCCAAAGCGGTTTGTAATTTGGGTGCAAGCTTCAATAGAAAACTCTAAACTCGAAAAAATTGCAACTGCTCAGCAGGGGTTTCATGTTCTATGATATTTTTATAGACAGAGGCCCCAAAATAGCATTCATCTATTGCTAAATAATTGCGGGGATTTCTGAAATCAATGTCCTCAATTGGAGTATTTATGACATAATTTCTTTTCAAAAAGCAGTCATAAATAGTTCGTAACGAACTAGAAATATTTTTTATATAAAATATGTAATTTTGGGGCCTCTGATTGCATCTCCTTATTGAGATTATTAAAGATCGGAAGAATGAAATCCAGAAACTGCAAAAATAATTTGCTAACTGGATCATTCAGTTTCGTAAGAATTGTTTCTGCTGCTAACAGATCTTTGCCAATGACCGCATCGGTAAAATATAATTTTAAAGCGTCCAATTGCTCCAAAATTCTGGCCACAACCATATGAATCCGACAACCACCGAGTTTGGGATGGATGTAAAATTTTGTGAATTTTTATTGATTATGAATAAAACACTAATGTTTTATAAAATTCTACTGTATATTGATAGATGATAGAAACGTTACACGTGTTTCGCTACTTTTCATGTAGCATCTTCAGACGTAAATAAAATTATTGATACCAATAATTTTATTTACATTAGAAGTAGAATTTTATAAAACATTAGTGTTTTATTCATAATCAATAAGTATGCAGAGATTCTACGAAGTAAGGGTTGAAAACATAAATTTTGTGAATTTTGATGTTAAAAAATTTTTGGAATTGCTCGAGTTCCATTTGACGCTTTGGACTGGAGCTAAAATAATTATATACATCCCGCGTTACATCTTCAACAAACCATGGCAACTTTTGACATGCATCATAAAAAGCGCACAAATGAAAAGAATGACATATACATTTCATGACAAATAAATGTGGTATGTCATTCTTTAATAGCACCATCACAGAGTTATGTGCCCCCATCATTACATTGGCTCCATCCGAAGCAAATCCAATTAAATTATTTTTATATGGAATGTCGTATTTCCGGAAGGTTTCGACAATCTCATTATATAAAGTTAAGGCATCAGCACCTCCCAACTTAATAAGCGAAAAAAAATGATCAACTACTTTGTCATTGTCATTTACATATCTGACTACTAAACATAAATGTTTTAGACTGCTTAAATCTAAATCAGTAGACTCATCCACTATTAGTGAGAATTTTTTTCTTTTTAAATTGTCGCAAATTACCTGCAGGTTTTCCGCTCCAATAACATTTTTCACAATGCAATTGGCCTTGGTTCTGTCGCATGCAAGTACTTTCGCAATTGACGAATCGGTGCATAGATTTGATATCAATTTTACTAAGTGATCACTTATAGTAAATGGCAGATTATGTTCTGCCAGAAATGCAGCCATTCGTATTTCACCTGTAGAAGAAATATTCCTTCATATAATAATTTTATATATACATATATCTAATTTATAATTATTTTTATTGAACCACTTATTTGATTATATAATATATTTGATGAATTTTATTGGGATTTAGGTTCTAATTTAAATTTGCCACTAAAGATTCTTTACAGAACAAATTAGAAAAACTTTCGTACAGCATGCGAGGAGAAGACTGAAGACATGGACGGTACCGTTTCGTCCTTATTATGGACTCATCAGCATATCATATCAGTCAGCTCTAAACCACACATGCTATACGAAATTTGGAAGTTCTATCTATTCTAACTGGTGTTTTCGTTTTTGTAGTGGCCTCTAATTTTCAAATGAGTGAGCAGGCAACCAGAGAAACGTGCGTGTCTTTATATAGTATTTTATATACTACTGTCTTTATATACTACATGTCTTTATATACTACTGTTATAGCGAGGATAATACTATATAAAGACACGCACGTTTCTCTGGTTGCCTGCTCACTCATTTGAAAATTAGAGGCCACTACAAAAACGAAAACACCAGTTAGAATAGATAGAACTTCCAAATTTCGTATAGCATGTGTGGTTTAGAGCTGACTGATATGATATGCTGATGAGTCCATAATAAGGACGAAACGGTACCGTCCATGTCTTCAGTCTTCTCCTCGCATGCTGTAGGAAAGTTTTTCTAATTTGTTCTGTAAAGAATCTTTAGTGGCAAATTTAAATTAGAACCTAAATCCCAATAAAATTCATCAAATATATTACATACCGTGTGACAAGTTTCAAAGCAGAACATAGGCGAAAAGCATGGGAAATCACATATTTGTAGTTTATTTCTCACCACTTTTATCTACAAGAATGGTAATGGTGTCTATCGAAAGAGAATTGTTTTCTGAGCATGCTGATACCAAATACTTGATAATTAACAGTTTCTTTATGGTGACAGAATAACTTAAACATTTTCAAAATTCAAAGTGTGAGCGGCCATGACATGCCTAATTCGAATAATTTTGTTACTGTCAAACCAAACATTTTTAATTACCAATAAATAGGTACACGTTTACCTGAAAAGATTGTTAGTGAATAATAATAGGTAATAGCTATTCTAATGAGGGGCGCGTGTTTATCGCCGTGGTACTATTAACTGGCCGGCAAGATCTCCCGATTTAGCACCTTATCCTTGTTGTGACTTTTCTTGGGAACTTGGTGTTACCTTAAATAAAAACCAAATTTACAGAGCTCGTGGTGGCCGAATGTGTACTCGTTAATAACCAACAACTCGGACAAGTTCGAAGCACAATTTATAAAAGGGTGGGACTGGGAATATTAATTTCAAAAGGAAGGACTATTTGAATATTTGTTGTAGTTATTGTTTTAGTTGAATTATACTACGTGTTTATTTTTCATAGTCAATTGTTGATAAAACAATATGATGTTAAATGAGGATTTTCGTAATTTTTTAATCAAATTCAATCAGAATTAAAATAAATTAAATAATTGAAAATATTTGCTTTGACAGTGAAAAAGTTGTCCGAATTTAGCTTGTCATGGCTGCTCATCTTTTAATTTTGAAAATGTTTAAAATATTCTGTCATGATAGAAAACTGTTAATTAGTAGGTATTTTGGTATCAGAATGTTCAGAAAACAATTCTCTTTCGATGGACACCATTACCAGTCTTGTAGATAAAAGTGGTGAGAAATAAACTCCAAATGTGTGATTTCCCATGCTATTCGCCTATGTTCTGCTTTGAAACTTGTCACACGGTATATCTAATGAAACTGCATAATTACAAATAAGTACATGGATAAATAAATTGATAAAATTATTGACTGATCAATATTATATTATTAACGTAGATTAATTATTTCGACAGCAGTCAACTTAGGAAAATGATCTTATTTTTCTTTAAGTAGAAAAATATTCCTAATCGACTTTGCTGTCCCAAATAATTAATTTACGTGAATAAATAAATAAACTGCTCAACAAATGAAACGTTACATGACCAAATTTGCCCTAACTTTGGCACTGATAAAATTTGGATTGTTTCGAGAAATTCAATTTTTGTTTCGAGGGTTCACTAATTCAATCCCTTGTTTATCAGTCTGTATGTTTGCAAGAACTTGGTACTTCACACAAAGTTTATATAGGGTGGTAAATAAAGCAGTTCAAAATCTCAGAAAGTTCAGCTTGCTCCCATTTGATCAAAGATTTTTCTTTTTAAATTTCAACACAAAGATCATGAAGATGGACCTCATATCTCGAAACGGTTTTCGAATTTTCCGATTATTTCTTTTATTTACAGGGTGATCTCAAAATAACTACTTTTTGGTGTGGCAATGATAACTTTGTTACCCGTGACCCGATTTTCAAAATGTAGGGCTCATTTTAAAGCTAAAGCTTCAAGCAAGAACATGCAAGATTGATAATCGACTAAGGACAAAAATTGAAAATACAGGGTTGTATTAAAATTAACCCAAATCTGGTATTAAGGAAAATTTGAAATAAAGTTAAGTTGCTTTCAAACAAACCATTCATTCTGAATACTTCAAGATGTTTCTTCGCTTGCATGAGTTAAGAATTGTTGACATAAGACCAAAATTACAACTTCGTGTTTTCGAATGAGGTAGCCGCTTTGTTATTATTAGGCTTATTGTTTATCATTTATGGATGTCACTATTATTGATTGTTGTTTGACGGCTGATAAAACTGTTTTATTTATTGTAAGAATGAATTGACCACCCTTCTCCGGATATAAATCCGCTTGAGCATGTTTGGAGCAGAATGAAAAAAAATCCTAAAGAAAGGGAAGGACAAATGGATAATTTAGATGATTTGGTGATAGCTATACAGGAAGAATGGGCATCTAGTTACGGCAGTTATAAAAGAGGCAGGGTAGGTCCGACAAAATATTGGTATTTGGATACTCCTCCTTTTTTTTGGAATGCCACAGTTTTTTGTACATAAATAATAAAACATTTTAATGGTCACCTCTTAACCTTTTTTTATCTGAACTTTCTTTACGATATGACAGGCTCAATTATTGCTGAGTGAATTAACAAGCCATCTCACAACAATTTCAGCTCAACCGACAATATAAAACAGTTTTATCAGCCGTCAAACAACAATCAATTACTTTAGACGCCCATGTACATTAAGGACTTGATTAACTTGGTTTAGATTATTGACCTTCATCTTATCTGACCCCTCCTTGTCTTTGTCTAAAAAATTTGTCGACAATAATTCGCCTTTCTCCGAAACCTGACCATGTTTTTCCCCTCTAAAGTTATATCTTCTAACTATTACTTCCAAGAGGCCAGAAGTCAGCCTTATTTAGATCTTCATAGTATTTACGATCCACACCTACCTTGAATGCTGGAGACCTACCTATCATTACGAATTTTTCAAAGATGACATCATTGGAGTTTTCCTGTCACATTTATCCCTTATATACACGGTGTCTTTGCTGACTTCTTCATTGACTTTCCCTACCTAGAACCACATTTTACTAGGGCTGGCTTTAAATTCCTCCCTTTCATCGATTTTCTTAGTCCCTATAGTCACATTAAGTCTCCTCCTGTTGTGTGGCCCTGAGCTAGCTACTGCAGCAAAGGATCTTTTGTTTGGCTTCTTATGCACTGATTGAAAATCCTCATCAGTAGGTGAGATCCTCAACACAGGATCATTGTTTATTTTCCACGATTTGCTTATCCACTATTTTCACTACATCTCTTGTTTGATGCACTGTAAACTTGTGTTGGTTGGGTCACTTCCCACAATATGTTTATTTACCTTTTTCAAGCCCAGCTGAACTGAATCAGCTCTGGTGTTATCCTGGTTATCAGCGTTCTTATCATCCATAGTTTTTTTGTTCTTTACTAATTACTTTAATGTCTTCATTATTCTTGCCTGCATTTAAACCTTGTTTAAATGATTTCAATTCATTCATCAACAATATTTTCTCCTCGAATGATTCAATCTCCTCTCTCAAAGCATCAATTACTTCCTCTCTGCTTGAAAGCAACTGCCTAAGCAAAGTAAATATCCCACTGTTTTCTGTTTCACCACCATTATTAATGCTGTCACAGCATATTATCTCCAAGTCACTCACTCTTTTTGTACCTTTAACTCACCCAGCACAAGAGGGGATGAAAGGTACTATTACATTACATAAAATTACAGATTAAAATTACATAAAAACATAAGTATTACATAAAATGACAGAGATATGTCAATTCTCAACAAAGTTGAGAGTTCTGTTGAAAGTTGTTAAAGATAACACACCGCAGCACATCAGAAGCTCAGTAACTCAAAAGATTAATGTTCGTTTATCTACCTTCTAAGTGTTTTATTGCATTTTTGCTTGGGTTTTGTATTCATAATATTGATAAATCCCATCGTTGTGATTAGAAGTGCTTTCAAACCAAGGCACAGACAGAATGTGGTTCCTAAAGCAATTATTTCGTATTCAGAAAGAGTTTTTTCGATTTATTTTAAATGATTTTTACTACTTACAAGAGCATGAAACTTAAATCGCATTACCTTTCAAAAAGTCAACGAATTTGTGAAAGTAGATAGACCAGTTTGAATATGGTTAATTTTTTTAACTATTTTTCTAGGGATCATGGGACTAATGGTTTCCTTCATATGTGGCATCCGCCATTTAAAACTCACCCTGTATAATTATGTTTATTCAAATTAATAAAAATGTGACAATATAATCAAGTGTTAGATGTATCGCTAATTCCTCATTTTTAATTTGTTTGTACATAATTGTTATAATTGCTTGAAAGAGGTTAAGTAAAAGAATACACGCGTCTGTGAGTATACAGCAAAGACTAAATAAAGTCCTTTATTGTTTTATAAAAGAGCTACTACATCGTCTTATATACATTCACACCACCAGGTGGCGCACATCAATACCAATATTATCAAGATATAGGTACCTACCTATAGTGATATAGTATTTCAATCTCCATTTTAACAATAATGTTATTTTTCACGAATATATTTTTATAATGTTATAAAATTTAAATTGTTTTTCCAGGTGCCGCAAACATACATGCACATGTTCTCGATGCGAGCCAAAAAGATGGACATGAGAAAACTGAAAACAGCTACCTGGGAGACATTGAAAGACGAGTGCAGGAATTGTGTATGTAGTTTTATCTCAGATCTTTCGGAGGTCTTACCGTTTTTAATGTTTTCAGACTGGAAAGATCAGCAGAACCGATGAAGGCCACACAACTTTTTCACAGGTCTATAAATCCTTGCCGAAATATTTGAACAATCAGATGAAGGCAGAGTTGAGTCCTGCCCTTGCATTCTTATCTCTGCTGCATTTAACTAATGAAAATAATCTTGAACTTGAGCAGCTGACTATCAGGGATTTCAAGATAACGGGTTCTTGTTTAAAATAATTGAAAAAACTTCAACAATATAAGATATCAGTTTTTTTATTACATTGTAGAAATTAGAAATATAACAATAGATATTTTTATAAATATTACATAATTAGAATTATTTATTTTATTTTATTTTATTTTTTTTAATTTCCTCAGAACTGCAACTCAAAATATTCTCTATACATAGAATTAATTAAATTGAATTTTTAGTTTAATAATTATCCACTCAATAACAAATAAACAACAAACATTCCATTCTTTTGCAAACACATAAACATGCAGGTATAAAACATTTAAGGAGAATATAGCACATGTTGTTCCTGGTGTTATTGAAAAACAGGCTGACTTAAAATAGATTTACGGCCAATATTATAAACGCTGGTTAAGTTAACTGGCCGATTTCTGTGGTCGTTTCTGGAGAAGATATAGACTATAGGTCGAAATTATTGCAATTTAATTACTCTTGGCATAAAAGGGATTACAAAAATTTTAATAAAATATTAGCTTCAAAATCGGGCATAGAAATCTGCCAGTTAACTTAACCAGGGTTTATAATATTGGCCGTTAGTGCCTTAAATGTGCAATAAGGCAAGGACTTGATCATGAATTTATAGTTTGGAGAGCTGTGGCTTTGATATTACGGTTAATGTAGCGTCAGAACCAAATTTCAAAAAATTATACACGGTGGTTTGTTAATTTTGGCCTTCGAAAGAAATTGGTGATATCCATAAAAACACCCTGTATCTATGTTATTAATGATGTGAGACCCATTAACCATGGGTTTTTCAAAACCATCTCGGTGTCCTCTATCCACAGTTATTGTTTGTCCGTTTACCAATGAAACACCCTGTATACTGTATAGCATTTCAAAACAAAAAATAAAAATAAGCTATGAAAGTAGCAATAACAAGGATGTGCCTGTTCTTTTTTTGCATATTAAGTCTTACCTACTCTATTCTAGTCATAGAAAGTATTATGAAAATTGTTAAAAACGATTAAATAAATTCTTTTCATGTTCTTTGCATACAACAAAGTGGTTCTTATTTTATTTTTTTTTTTCGAAAACGAAGCAAGATACCAAGACAATTTAACAGGCACTAAAAAAACTATTGAGGTGCTCTCCAGGATGCCACTGAACTTAATAATTTTTTTTTATAATTTACAATTTCAACAAAGTTTGGTAATGGACACAACTTTTTTTAAATGTAAAAAAATTAGTTACTTGGAAAATATGCATTTCCGGACAAATGAACTTTTCATGTTACTCGATTAAAGATCACCCCTTGAAGTTTGTCCACATACTTAATCAACACCCAGTATTGTTGTGAGAAACCCATTGAGATTCTGGAGATCAGCTGTTGGCAACACTCCTTGATATCACAGGGACACCTCTCTTCTTGACATTTTAAGAATTTCTGCTACTCCGTCATATACAGTCGAAGTGCTGGTCGGTGTAGGTCAGGATAGTTTGGGACCGAAAAAAAAAACATTTCCTGGCTGATAAACAGTGATCCAAATCTTAACCCCTTTACCGAGAGATATGCTAAAAGTAGCATATCTTACTCTTTCTCTTCTTTATCAACATCCCAATGATCTATAATGAAATCATTGAAAGGAGCACACAGTTTAAAGCTTTTGTTTGAAAATGAAATTTTAGCAGGAAATTTCTTATGAACTTCTGCTTCTGATACAAAAGGATCACATTTCCCAAATGGATGTGCTCTTTCTTTGCTCCTGAAATTAGAAAAAATGTGATTAGCAAATAAAATAAATATTAATCAGGCCACCTGAAAGTCAACTTACAAGAATGTAAAATAATATCCGGAATGATCCATAGGGAGAACGTTCGTAAATAAATTATTTATTGCATTAATATCAGAATTTATTTTTGTGGAAAAGGACACCGATTCAAGTTTTAGTCAGGCCCGAACAGTGATTTCGGATCTTTGGCAATCGTATTTTTTTCACCAGCTACCAGTCATTTTCTTTTCTTCTTTCGTGCCAGTTGTTTATTTGAATTTTTGTCATTTTCTTCTGGACCTGAAGGATTATCATCATCTTCAACACTCTCTCGTCTATTTGCACTCATTTTTGCCAGGGAACTGGCTAATTTCAAACCACCAGCATGTAAATTGTCGACTCGAACCCCGTAAACCCTAACACTGATGTCTAAGGAAGTGCTGGCCATTTGTAAAATATTTTTTTCGGGTTTTTTCAATAAATGACGTAACAAATCTATTATGTGCAACTCCCACACATTTTCGCCACTAATTTTCTACAAACAAAAACAACCCTATTAATAATGCACAAACAATGCTGAAAGCGTAAAATTAAAAGAAAAAGAAAAACATTTACATTTTCCACAAAAAGTTTCGTGCAAATCTGAAGATGAGTTTTCATGTCTTGCTCTCCAGAGAATTTATAAGATTCGTTGACTGATATATTTTGCGCAGGGATACTGGAAACGTTTCGCATTACTTCATTTTTATTTCTTCTATCAGATCTTTCAAGTTCCTCATCTACATCCTAAATAAAAAATAAAATATTAGATCAATAAAACAAACAGGATGAAGAATTAATAATTATGCTGTAGTATCTAATATGAGATAATAATAGTCCGGTTGCACAAATCAAATCGATTCATGTCACATGAGATTATCTGGTCTGACAACTTGTCAGATGAAAATGTGACAAATCATCAAAATAATCTCTTGTTACATAATATTAAAATCCGTCATCGGATCATAATCATTTGAGTTGCACAAAATGAATTATGTCTCTGACAACTTGTCAGATCTATGTCAGAATAATGCAACTTGCAGAAACCCTTACTTGGCCAGCTATGATTGTATTAGTGTCCAATAGGCAAATTGTCACATTTAAACAATAATTATCCAACAACTTGTCAGAGATAGATTTGTGCAACCGTGCTTCAATATTACTCTGTCTCAATCGAGATCTCAATGGTGCAATATACATGAAATTCCAAAGAATCATAATCATCTAGGTCTAACATCTTTTCACCTAAACACAGATTTAATACAAACGCACACTTTTACTAACAAATAGTCATTGGCAGCAAAATGCAATGTTGTTGTTGGCTGTTTGTTGTTGTTGAATGTTGGCCATTCCTTGACCCTGGTTAGTCGATTTGATCTACCGATTGTCAATAAAGTTTAACATTTTGCTCATAATTATAGCATTAGGGTTAATTTTTCTACGATATACAGGGTGATCCCGAAATGGCAGACACGGACTGCACCACAGCATCCCATTGTGGATTAAAGGTTCGAAGTTCATTTAATTTTTTCCCTTAAGAAGATATGACCACTTTTGTAGAAAGAAAAGTTACAACTGCACTGGATACCCTTCTTCGGGCAGAAAAATAGTGTGTAGGTCTATAATACCCAGATGTTACCATGGAAACATATGAAATGGCAAGTCCAACAAAGCTTAAAACAATTATCGTTGTGCGGATAATGTTCGATAATATTATTCAAAATCTATTTTAGTTGTATTGTTGACCTCGAATTCGAATAACGATGCCATATTGAAAAATTTTGTTGAACTCAGGGAATAGGTAAACTTTGATGTCTGTAATTCCGTTCCAGATAATAAAAAATAAAAAGCAACCACTATCGTTAATAGTTATGTGAAATTGTACACCACTGAAGGTTGTTTAAAGTTGACTGCCTTTTTGATTTAAATTTTAGAAAAAGTACACCCTATATCTCGGTAATGAAGCCAAAGAAACAATGTTTGTTTTAAATTACAGTCTTTCTGAAAATCCTCTACAACACCCTGTAGACCATGTACACCATTTTGGGATCACTCTGTATAAATTAAATATTTTTGAAGTATAAAAACGATCAATTCAATATTATGTCATGCCTGTCCACTGTCCTATTAAAATAAATTATTTTTAATTTTACTTGTTTAAATAAATTGATTATGGATGCAGAGAGGCTTACTTAAATTTTTTTGGGGATTTTTTGTTTTTAATTAAACTCGAGATTTTGGGGGTTTCCGGGAAAAAATACCTAATATATTTTTTCAATTTTCAACGCCAATTTTTGATAACAATAGGCTAGTTATTTGCTACTGCTAAAATGTTGTTTACCCATATAAGAAAGCTTCGGGAGCTTTACATAAAGAAAAAAAGTTTTTTTAAATTCATCAAAAAACAAAAAAGTTATTGATGATTCCATTTAAAGTGAAACACACTGTAGGTTGTAAGTATTATCGTTATGTGAACTGTGCATAATATCTAATTACTTTCTTTTGCAGTATTCAAAAAGCCAGTAGAAAGGATCTTAAAGCAGCACAAATTTGAAACTAAATCCTTGGACCGACCGGCCTTCCAAACCTGACGATTATAAAAATTTAACGTTTCGAAATGATTTGCAACAACTGATTTGGCAATATAATTTCAAAAATGAACATTTTACTTTGAAAACACTTTTCGACAAAGGAAAATTTGAATTTTGAAATTCAAGTACCTACAGAATCACAATAATGGCCATAATTTAAAATTATTTTGAATTATACAGAGTGTCCCATATGACAGTGGCATATCAAAGTTATGTTTTGTTAAATGGAATGCTCCTATGTTATTGTATTTTTAGATTGTCTGAGAAGAGAAAATAAGATTGGTTTTTACAGTTTGTGTTTACAGTAATGAGCCTTTATAATACATATTGGCTGTTTGTATCATTAATCCACTCGCAGTTTGAAACAGTTCAAACTTCTCATTATCAATAGAATTTTGTCTTTTGAAAATAATCTTTATCAACCTTAATTTTGGCGAGAGTATGGTTTTTAACTTTTTTTTCCAAGAGTTTTTGGTAACTTACTTTAACTTTTTTTTAAATAATGGCAAATTCTAGGACTGGTCTAAAACAGCGAATGAACCAATAACGCATTTTCAAATAACTTACATGAGTGAGAAAAATAAAAAAATGTACGCTTGTCGCTTGCTTGATCTAAAAAACTATACTTTTGAACTAGCGGCATGAATAGGAAAAAGGTGGGGAATTCAGTGTGCACTGCAGCATCTTTTTCCCCATTATCTTTTAAAAAAAGTCTCTAAAAGAGTGATGTCTCTAAACAAACAATGTTTTAAATTTTAACTGACATTTCTGTTTTGAAAAAGAGGCCTGAGGTCAAAAGGGGAAGCAGCACTCTGCAGATTTGTTGTTTTCAATATTATTAATTATAGCCCTCTGGCCAGTCTTGAAAACCACCCTACCCTGTGGTGTGTTAGTTATGTTCGAAACTCATGCAATGGTACCAATTTCGAGTTCAGAATAACTGAAAAAACTTGTATTGAGTTGTATTTGGATGTGGCTGCCATAAGAGGGTACAAAAGTTCTTTGAAAATTCTGTTGCGATAAGTTCATTTCATCAATAAGTAAATAAAAATCTAAAAATAAAAAGCAATCTTATTTTTTCTTCTCAGATAATCTAAAAATCCAATATCATAAGCAGAGCATTATAAAAAAAAAACATACGGAACTTTGATATGCCACTGTCATATGGGACACTCTGTATACTCAAAAAAATTTTAAATTATGGCCATTGTGATTCTGTATTTGAATTTTCAAAAAAAAATTGAAACGTCTATCGTTAGAGACCGCTTCGAATGAGCTGGGACATCCTGTATATCTTATCATAGAAAATCTTAACGACCGGTTTCGGATTACTAGCCCATCCTCAGGACAATTGTCAGTTTGTACAAGTTCCGTAGTTGGAATACAATAAAAATTCATCCTGGTGGTAAATTTAATAATTGAAATACAGGCTTTGAGATGTAGGATAGAAAAAAAGAAGCACTGCAGACCATGAAGGTACTTATTACATGTAAAACTTTTAAAAATGCAGCTGCAAGAGACGTAAAGAAAAATAAAATTTGAACCTTAACCCTAGGGGAAGGGACGTTGAAAACCCTTTTGTCAAACCAACTATATGTTGGGATGGCCAGAAATAAATTGAATTATATCAAATACCTAATAATAATTATTGAAAAAAAGGTTAAAAAGGAGGTCTGGCTTGTGAAGAGCTCATACCTCCTAGAATGGTGATTATATCGGGTGGGGTGATCCCTCAACTAGTGCCTTGGAATAAACGAAGCATGTCTGCCAGTCTGTCAGATAAAATGCAAACTATTGGTAGATGTGCTCAGGTGCAATGAGCTCAGACATGACTGCAATTGCAATAGCAATAGCTATCTCTCTCTTCCAAGGCACTAGTTGATGAAAAATTTTGTGGATCACAGGGATACAATGGACGATTCGATTTTAGGGGCTGTCTGTTTCAACTACGGAACTTGTACAAACTGACAATTGTCCTGAGGATGGGGTGTAGCCCAAAACCAGTCGACAAGATTTTCTATGATAATATACAAGTGCTACAAAAAAGGAGGTCAAGCTTCCAGCTTCTTCATGTGTCTGCTCTTCTCCTGGTCGTTTTTGAGCATTAACATCATATCGATCATATTGTTACGGGTTTCTCAATAATAAATAAATCCACCACTTTAAAAGTCTTGCAAATTACTTT
Organism: Malachius bipustulatus; assembly: GCA_910589415.1. Lineage (NCBI taxonomy): Eukaryota > Metazoa > Arthropoda > Insecta > Coleoptera > Melyridae > Malachius > Malachius bipustulatus. Next base: position 9,759,255 of record OU342634.1, read on the forward strand.
ATTGATCAAATTATAACCTCTAATTCTAATAAACACACACCAATGACACACACAGCTGATTACTACTTGTACTAACTGTCACTACTGGCTCCCTTACTTCACACTTCACTTCACTACTGCTCTGTTCAGCTTCCACTAGTTACTGCTCTGTCTTCACTTCACTCTATGTCCAAACTAAACTAAAACACGCAGCCGCGAGTCTGCTCTTTTATAGTTCCCTCGACGGGGCAGCGAAACAGTAGGTACGTTCTAGTAGGTTCATTATCGACTCTCGTAGATTGCATAAATCGCATCGGCCGTCAACACGTCATTCCAGACCTGCGTCGAACTGTCGCGAACGTGTCAATGGGTACGTTCACCTGACGTCAACCGTTGGCGCTTGCGTTCAGACATACCGCTCACTTACAACCGTTGTTCAACTGTTGAGTATTTTTGTGAGCGTAAATATTTCACGCTCAGTACAGTCAACGTGTATGTTGCGGACATCCAAGTGGGAAGTAAAAGTTGCAAGTAAGAATGCTCCTGATACAATCATCGACAAATAAATGCTAATAATTACTTCTATGAACTTGAATCGTATCCAGAAACATGTCACATATCTCTCGATGTCAACAATGCGTTCAGACTATTTCCAACATGTTGAAACAACTTACACTCAACCGTTTTGCGCTGCTATTCAACAGTTGACGTCAGGTGAACGTACCCATTGACTAATCCAGTATAAAAAAAGAATGTAAACAAACAAGCAAATTCGTGGACTAGAATGTTAAAGGTTAAAGAAGCAATTACTAGAATTTTTCCAGAGCGGTGTTCGTTATAATATATTCGCCAACATTTTATTACTTTCAGTTTCTTTTCCACTTCGTAATTTAACCATTCGCTAATTAATTTTCTTGCTGAAATCCGTATAACCCGCAATATAGATACAATAAAAATAATTTTTATTGTATCTATTTTATTAATTAAATATGTGATCAAGGGATTAATCAATCCCGAAACGTCAACTATTTATTAATAACTACAAAAGTAAGCCTAAAAACCAATACAAGAATAAGAATAGAATATAGATATAAAAGACCCTCCCATACTGATCCTTAAAAATACAATTACAAGGTGTAATAATAGTTATTTACATTACAAGCTACGAAAGTTCACTTTTAGGTGCGAGGTCTTTTGAATAGCCGAGGCGAAGCGTAGCGTAGCCGAGGATATTTAAAAACTCCGAGCACCTGAAAGAGCTTTCGTAGCGTGTAATGTATTAAACTTTTCATTCTCCCCTTGCCATATTGAACCACGGATTAAGAAGAAATGAGTAAAATAATACGATTCAGTGATAACAATGGAATTATTATAAGGTGCCATGTTTTTAACATTACCATAGTAACGATAGTTTTAAATTATTAATTTATGACACTGTCAATTTAAAACTCTGTACCGCTATAATTTTAGAATCTTTGATCGCGTAGTTTAGTTCAAAATGAATTTCATTCAAGAAGCTGCAAATTCCAGTAAATCTTTCTGGAACATACAATAATAATTATTTGTATGTTCCAGAAAGATTTACTGGATTAATTGCAGTTTTACATTTAATTTTCCATCTAAATAAACGTTAATCAAACTGACATTTCTACTTTTTTGTCCAGGCCACGAAAGTTTTTCATAGCTAGCAACCACCTAGCAACCTATCACCTAGGATGTTTTACTTTCGCTTTCGGTTGCCTTATCAAGACAGAAAGTTACACTTTCGTAAAGGGGAAATGAAAAAATAAAACCCATCTGCCAAAAGTTCCAGGTATACGGAAATTCTAAGCCCGGTATATTTTATCTGCAATCATAACTGCCTGCGGCGTGCATTATTGTCCAGAAAATCCCAGTACTTAACAGGGATACTTAAAATGTGCTGTATTAGATATTGTTTCAAACATTCAAATTCAATTAGATAATGGCTATAAATGTGGGGTTCTATCATTAGATTTATGTAAAGCTTTTGATACAATTAATCACGAAATATTAATCACAAAATTAACAAATTTAGGAATAAGAGGCACTGCATTAGCGTGGTTTCAAAATTATCTTTCAGAAAGACAACAATATGTTTATAATAATACTATTTCCTCTAATTATAACAAAATTTTATGTGGAGTGCCACAAGGATCAGTTTTGGGACCAACACTATTTTTAATATACATCAATTCAATATCAAAAATAAAACTGAAGGGATCTCTAAAATTATATGCTGATGACACTACTATATTTTATTTTGGTAAAAAATTTCAAGATATTCGTGAAAGTATGATATCTGATTTGAATATTTTATTTGAATGGTTAAAATTTAATAAATTATCGTTAAATTTTTCAAAATCAAATTTTATGTACATTGATAAAGGAAATTTACCAAATGATCCAGATCCACTCATCCTAAACAATAACAATATAATAAACTATAAAAAGGTTATAACATTTTTAGGTCTCCATATTGACGAAACCTTTAAGCTGGAAATTTCATATCGAAAAATTAAAAGTAAAAATTTCACCGTTTGTGGCAATTTTATTTAAAATATAAGATATTATTTAGACACAAAAATATTGAAAATAATGTATTTTGCATTAATTTACTCAAACTTACAATATACTTAGCATCTGTTTGGGGAACTGCTTGTGATGTAAATCTTAAACCACTAAAAACACTTCAAAATAAAGCAATAAAATGTATTTACAATTTACCATATCTGGAACCAACAACTAATCTATATAAACCAAAAAAATTATTTGATTTAAACCACATTTATAAATACAAAATTTGCTGCTTTATTTTTAACTTAAGGAAAAATAAACATACAAATATTATTTTCAATCAAAATTCACAAAATTATAATTATAACACAAGACAGCGAGATCATTTATTTTATCATTAATAAATATAAAATCTAATTTTGGCAAAAAATCGATTTATTTTCAAGGATTTCAAATTTATAATAATTTACCACAAACTATAAAAAAAGTGCAATCATTAAAAAATTTTAAAGTAAAAACTAAAGAATATTTTTTGGGTTCAGCAAATTAAAACATAGAAAATAAACCATTTCTTTGTTTTGTTATAGTGTTATGATGCTTATTCTTATTAGTGTTTTCTTATTTTTTGTTATTATTATTGATCTTGTGTTACTTACTGTTAATTTTATTAGAAAATTATTTCATAGGTTCCTGATATAAACTTTATGTTTCTAAGGACCACAAATAAATAAACTAAAAAAAAAAAAAAATGCCCGTATTCACAAACGATAATTTCCTAAATAATTACGTAATCAATTATACCCATCTCACTCTATTGCAAAAAAACTGTATATCTCCATCTCACTCATTTAATTAATTACGTAGTTATTTAGGAAATTATCGTTTGTGAATACGGGCATAAGTATTGATATTATAGGAGGACTATAATGAGTTTAAAACATTAGGAGTTAAAGTTACCTTTAGGCAACGCGAACAAGTAGAAAGCCATCTTTTTATTGTTGAAGCCTAACGCATGAATAAAAGCAAATACCTTAAAATATTAATACCGGACACTTCCTCTCAAAACCTCCGTCCATTTTTACAGCGCCCTCATGCAGGAACTGGGACCACTAAGCTGTTTTTAAATTCAAAGTTAGGTAACTTTTCACGGTTTTTGACAGCTGCAGTCAATGATAATTAATTATTATTAATAATTTGTCATTAGTAATTGAACGTTTTAGTTTCAAGTATAATTTCAATTTAAAGTTACTCTCAAAGCATTATATCAGCGGATAATTTTGTTGCGTACGCAGTTAAATAGGCATTTATAATGTACCGCTCCCGTGTGGTTGAGTACCCATCGGGCGCGTCCCCAGGTGGCGGATAGGGGGAAGGCCTTACAATGAGCGTATGTGAGTAAGGTTAGCAGTGGTGATAGAGCTCGTCGGAGGTAAAATTCTAGACTGGCAGCTTAAAGCCTTGCCGCGGACCACCTCCCCTAACCTAGTTGTCGTGTCGTGACTAAAGGTCTGCACTAGGGATAACGGCGCCAGAGATGTCCGACTGTGGACTATCTGATATACCGTATCATCTGTTGTCGTGGACACGTCTCGCGGACAGAGAAATGCGGGGGTCTGGGCTTAATCGCCTAAACCAAGAGGAGACAACCTCACTAAAAAAACCTAAATCCTAAGGCGGGGGTCCAGGCTGATGGGATGCGTGACTGGATAGATGACCAGAGCCCCTACTGGATTCAACCTTGGGGCACCAGGGGGCACCCCACTGTATCAATCCCCTCACCTTTGCATGCGGGGCTCTGCATAGGTGGAACACCCTTCCCTTGCTACTCGTGGGATCAACCATGGTAAGAAATAAAAAAACAAAAAAAATTGCGAGACATCACCGCAAAACAGACTGCTGACCGAGCGGGGCTTGTCACCCGTCATGACAGTCAGCAATCTAAACAATCCTTGAGCTCGAGACCACCTCGAACGCAAGAAGAAAAGAAACCGTCGTCACCGATCAAGGTAATGTCACCGAGGATTCATCGGGAACCTATGGAGAGCCTATGCTCATACAGGGGGCAAGCACCCCAACGCACGCAAGAAGAACAATGACCAGTATAAGTACAGCAAATGTCACCAGCATGACCCAGTTCAACGCCCATCATGCTAGGGGGGCATCAGCCGTCATAGCTCGGGCGTTCGACAGGTCATGCCTGGGTGTTGTGCTTATACAAGAACCTTGGACATACAAGGGGCAGGTAAGGGGCCTACCACGAAAGGATTGCAAGACAATTTGGGATATCAGAAGTGATACCCCAAGGGCCTGCATCCTGATAAGAAACAACATTAAATATGTATGTCTATCAGAATTCATGACACGGGACCTTGTGCCAATCCGGGTCAACATCACCGGAGGCACACACCGTAGCATCATAGTAGCATCGGGGTACTTCCATGAGAAAACATCAGCACCTCCTATGGAAGTCCAGAAACTAGTCGAGTACTGCAACGGGCATGGGCTACTGCTCCTACTCGGCTGTGATGCCAACGCACACAACATCAGCTGGGGCAGCAAGTATACCAACAAAAGAGGTGAGCAACTGCTTGAATTTTTACTTGAATCCAATTTAGATGTACTGAATGTGGGGAACACACCCACTTTTGTAACTAAAAGGAGTCAAGATGTAATAGACATAACGATCGGTAGTCCGAGCATATGTCAACTGATCAGAGACTGGAGGGTATCTAACGAACCCTCACTCTCTGATCACAGAATAATAGTATTCAACATGAGGTGACTCTGGCAAGAGAACACCCTCATTAGAAATCCAAGAAACACCGACTGGGACACATTTCACACCAGTCTAAGAGAAAATATAAAACAAACAAATTCTAGAGTCAAAAACCATCTAGAATTAGAAGCAACATTAGAATCTCTCAACGGAGCGCTGAAATATTCATACGAATCCAGCTGCCCCATTAGAGAGAAAAGAAATTGTAGGAAAACTCCGTGGTGGAACGAACACCTATCCAAGCTCCGGGCAGAAGTTCGAAGGCTTTTCAATAAAGCCAAGCGCGATGGAGACTGGCAGGGCTACACGGCGGAACTGACAACCTACAATAAAGAAATCAGGAAAGCTAAACGGAAGAGCTTCAGGGACTTCTGCAGGGATATCACCTCAACACCTGAAGCATCCAGACTTCACAAAGCTTTAGCGAAAGGCATTGCTCAGGGAACAATGTCGCTCAGAAAACCTGATGGGAACTACACAGAAAATGAAGAGCAAAGAGCTCTACTTCTGCTAGAAACTCACTTTCCAGGCAGTGCACTGAAAGTAGGGAACGAGGATTCGTTCGAATCTGGTAAACCCACGAAAGAAGATTGGGAGGTCGCGAAAACCATCTGCACCTCCGAAAGACTGAAATGGGCAATTGGCACCTTTCAACCATTCAAATCACCCGGGGTGGATGGCATATTTCCGGCTCTTCTGCAAAGAGGACTGGAGGATCTCATGCCACACCTGGTAAGAATATTCAGAAGCAGCCTGGCTATGGGATATATACAGTGATGCGAATTGTATTATACACGTTGTATTATACACTTGTATAATACGTATTTTTTGTATTATACCAGAACATTTTATACCGGTATTAAAAACAAAAAGAAGAACTCTCTGAAATAGACCTTCCCCAATGACAGAACTGACAGAAGTGACAGAACCGAGACCATCATACCATGATTACTTTTCTTGATTTTTCAAAAATTCAGCAAAAAACAAACCGCGGTAGGTATCTCGGTCTCGGTGGGAATTCCTTTATAATTACATAGATAGTACTGGTATTAGGTAGGTATTTTGATGCCATCTAATTATAAGTTTATGAATTTAAGATGAAAAAAACTTTTGTATTTTCGAAGTTCCCTGTTATTTACTTGACTCCTGCTGATTCGGCCTGAATTTCTGATTAAAAGGTAAGTGTGTTCGTCTATTTAACTATTTATCAAGTGTGTGGCTGGCTGGATGAGCTTGCTTAGGATAGGCTGGATAAGCCAATAATTATCGGAGTGGAACGAATTTGTATTATCTACACAGTTAAGACCGAAGGAATAGGAAGATCCCTCTTTTTTAAATAACAAAAATAAAAGTTTGGTTAAGAATTTGTAGTCTGGATAATGAATTGATCAATGACAGGAGACAATTGACAAGTGACCGTAATTTTTGGTAACCTTCAAATTTGTATTATACGGTATTTTAAACCGTATTATACGCTGTATAATACAAAAAAAATAAAATACCGTATTTTTGCATCACTGGATATATACCACAAGCCTGGAGAAAGGCGCAAGTCATCTTTATTCCTAAGGCAGGAAGAAAGGACACCTCTCTCCCGAAGTCATTTAGACCCATCTGTCTTACCTCCTTCTTACTAAAGACGATGGAGAAAATCATTGATAATCACATTAGAACGGAAACACTGAACAGGGGACCACTACACCCAAGCCAGCATGCATACAGAGCGGGCAGATCGACAGAGACCGCCCTGTATGAGCTGACAGAAAAGATTCAGGACACTCTGGAGTACAAGGAAACGGCCATTTGCGCCTTTCTGGACATAGAAGGAGCATTCGACAACACCTCTTGCGATGCTATCAAGAAAGCCCTAACTAAAAAAGGCATAAACAGCACAACATCCCATTGGATTCAACAAATGCTGTCCACAAGAATAATTGGAACCAATAAAGTGGGCGATGACACCATCCAGGTGAAAACAACAAAAGGATGCCCACAAGGAGGGGTGTTATCCCCCCTCCTATGGAGCCTGGTAGTAGACGAGCTCCTCGGGTTACTCACCGAGAACAGCATTACCTGCATCGGGTATGCCGATGACATCGTCATCATGGCCAGAGGAAAATTTGAAGGAACACTCTGCGACATAGTACGGAGGGGGTTAAAGATAACCTTGAAATGGTGCCAGGAAATAGGACTCAACATCAATCCTACAAAAACTACACTGATACCATTCACAAGAAAAAACAAGCTTCCAAACCTCAAAACCATCGACTTGAATGGAGTCGAGTTAGAATGGAAGGAAGAAGTAAAATATCTGGGAATAACACTGGATAAGAAGCTAATGTGGAACAAGCACTTAAGTGCAACAGTAAGTAAGGCCACATCCGTACTCATGGTGTGCAGGAGAATGGCGGGGAATGCATGGGGTTGTAACCCATCCATTTTACGCTGGATGTACACCATGCTAGTGAGACCCATCATCACATACGGAGCGGTCGTCTGGTACAAGAGGACCAAGCTAATAACAGCGAGGAAAACACTCGAGAAGATCCAGAGACTTGCATGCCTCTGCATCACAGGAGCAATGAGAACATGCCCAACAGCAGCGTTGGAAGTAATTCTAGATCTCACACCACTGCACTTAGTGATTGAGAGAAGTGCCGCAGAGGCTCAACTCAGAATGTCAAGAATGGGGATAAGGGGGGGACTACGGCCCGAGGGGAATCAACCCCTGAACATCTGTAAAAAACCTCCTGATAATGCCAAAAGACAAAACTGTCAAGAAATTCAGCTTCAAGAGAAGCTTCATCATGGAACTGTCTACGAAAGAAGAATGGAGAAACACATCCATTCACACTTTCAAAGAAGGTACAATAAGATGGTACACAGACGGCTCAAAGGCCACCGAGGGAACTGGGGCAGGAGTATATGGGCCAGGCACCAACTACTCCGAGCCGATGGGAACATCCCCAAGCATACTTCAAGCGGAACTGTACGCAATAGAAGTATGCGCCCAAATAAACCTCGACAGAAACTATAAAAATAGGGAAATAGCAATACTGACAGACAGTCAAGCAGCCATAAAGACGCTGAGCTCTCCTATCATCAGCTCAAAAATGGCATGGAACTGCCTACAAAAACTCAATAAACTAGGCAGAGAGAACAAAATTCACCTCAAATGGATACCAGGACACACTGGAATTGAGGGAAACGAACGTGCCCACTCATTGGCAAGAAAAGGAGCATCGACACCCTTTATAGGACCAGAACCATTCTGTAGCCTTGAAGACACGTTCTTCAAGGCAGAACTTCGTAAGGAAGAAGAAAAACTGAGAGGAATCCATTGGAATAACCTCTCAGGATTGAGACAATCCAAGGAGCTCCTCGGGAACTTTAACCGAGAAAGGTCAAGGAAACTCCTGACCCTCAACAAAGGAAGTCTCAGAATGCTAACAGGATTCCTAACAGGTCATTGCAAGCTCAATGAACACCTGAGGAAACTTGGTATAGAAAAAGATGGCATTTGCAGACTCTGCAGGGAAGAAAACGAGACTCCTCGTCACCTATTGATGAACTGCGAAGCCCTAGAACGTGAAAGAAACGATGTTCTGGGCCAACACCAGCTCAACGGGGGGGCTTTGCCCGGCCTTGATCCTCTTCAAATCCTGAAATTCCTAAGGGAAACGGAGTTGGAGAGGCTGCTTCAATGAAGGGAATATACTCCAAGAAGCAGAGAAGAGGGGGCACAATAGATCTTAATAGGTCGCAGCGCATCTGACACCCTCAATATCAATATCAATAATGTACCGCTGTATTAAAGTGAACATAATGTCTGGAAAATATGTGCTGTGTGCTGTGTGTGGTTGCTCCAACTATGGATTGTTAAGCATGTCCAGATCTTTCCACGGTGTTCCAAGCAGGAATAAAGAATTATGTATAAAGTTAACTTTAGAAGCCGCGTAAATAAACTTATTAATATTTTATAACTATGCTGATGGAAATAGGAACAAGAAATAGGTTATAATAACAACGATGAATGACGAAATTTTGAAAAAGTGTGGAGTGTCGAAGCCGATTTCTCACCATATTATTTTGTACTGATTATTTCAAAGAGGAAAATTTTGTTAATCCAGCAAATAATAGACCTTTAAAACTGCAAGGAAGCACATTATTGGAATTGCGGCAAATAAAAGGCTTACACTTAGGTATACATATAGCGATTCAATCTTTTTGAAATATTCATACCTAAAGATATTAATAATATTGTGTGTAATATAGTAGTTAATTATTGTTAATATAATAAACATATTGAAAACTTTGTTGTTTATTGTTGTATTAATTCTTCGTCCCAATTTCCTCCGTCTATTCCGTCTAATTAATTTTAAGGGCTTTTCTATTCAGCGTTGATATTTAAAACTCCCTCTATGTTTCACCAAATTTAATTTTTAGTGGCCCCAGTTCATGCTTGGTGGCGCTGCTAAAGTGGACGCAACCTGTTGCAATGCTATAGGTATAGGAGTGTCCGGTATTAATATTTTAGCGTATTTGATAAAAGTTTACCATTTTTTGAAGTAAATTTGACATTCCCAACTTTTTGTGAGAATGAGAATGCGCTACCCTAGTAAGCGTCAGTGTTGGTAGTGCAGGTTCCCTACTAATGATAGACGCCGTCTGTGTGACGTCACGAGGCTGAGCTAAGCGTAAACGGTTCCAAATAAACAATACTATTCACGTAGCCATTGACAGTTGTCGTGATTTAGTTGAAGTTAAGGTTTCCCGTGGTCCTGAAGTTTGACTTATTGAGGTTGCTTTCAGGCGTTGACCTGCGATCGCTATCAAAATTGAATTGAACTAAATCATATTTCATGTTTGCGTGGAGTTCGAGCCGTCGGTCGGTAGTTTAATTTTTATCACTAAAAATTCCGAATTTACTGAAATCAAAAGTTTATTACAGTGAAATTGGCAGCCCTGCAACTGTCAAATGCTTGTTTATTTGGAACTCTGACCGGTTTCCCCGACCACCGACGTCATCACTGACGGCGTCTATTCGGATGATTAGTATGACGTCACATATGACTTTAAACTACTATCGTACCATACCAATTATTAAACATTTATTTGAACTTTTTATTGTATTGTTTATTTTTTACATAGGAATTGTAGGTATAATTATTTCCCTTTACCTTTAGTAGGTAAACTTAACCTTTTCACAATTTTCAAGAAAATACTTATAGAACATCAAACCTTATAGGTTATCTTAAACGTAACGCGGCTTACATTCGAGTTCGCTTGGCTGCGGTTGGATTCGAGACTAATCAATAATCATCAAATGAAATTTGTCTTAAAATCATCTGCGGCTTGTATTCGGAGCAATGCGGAATACGGTAATTTATCAACCTTCTTGGGCATGCATCATGTTCTGCTCACGTTCTTCTTCTTCTTCTTCTTCTTTAGGTTTTTGGCCTTTAGCTTGTTTGTAAGCTATTTGGCCAGCTCATTACTGTTTTTCTTGTGCTGTAGCCATCAGGGTACTCAGTAAAGAGTGTCTGAGATGACTCATTCCCTGAGTGGACTGACTTTCTTCTATTTTGGTTCTTGATGGTGTGAATTGTTGAAGTATGGTGTGGGTAGTTAGTTTGGGACAGATAGCACAAACAAAGGAAAAGACTTTTCACGCTTGAGGGCAACAGCCAAGCGACTTACACAGACCGAAACGTTGCCTCGGAAACAAGAACCCAGGATAGGTGAAGAAAGATGGATCTGAAATAAAATTATCGGTAAATGTTGTTTGTTTACAAAATACAATAGTTGTTTTTATATGTCATTCGTTTACTAGGTCACATTATTTCTATCCCTTTGTTGTCATCAATTTTATATTGTCGTGAGGGAAGATGCGTAGCATTGTTATATTTTTATTTTGTTGTAGTCGATGAAGTTTATCAGAATTTTCTGCGATTTTTTGTTCATTTCTTTTAATATGGTTTGGAGGTTGGCGGGAAGTTGGATCCCATTCTTTGCGAGGTCAAAATAGATGTCATAATTTTCAATTCTATTGATGGGGCATTCTAGAATTTCATGTGTTATGTTTCCATAGCCCCCGCATTCGCAGTATGGTTCTTCTGCTCTTCCTACCATGTGTAGGCGGTCTTGAGTGAGGCAATGACCTGATCTTAAGCGAATCATCATTGTGAGATGTCTTTTGTTTTTTATTCCGGTTGTTGAGAACCATGGTTTATCTGGGAAGGATTCTTGTATGGATCTGTACCATATCTACCTTTGGTCTGGGATTGGTCGTTCCATTCAGCTGCCCACCTTTTGAGTATTCTATCTTTAAGCGTTGGTTCTATGTCGCGTATATCTGGTTTAAGTGTGAGAGGTACATTTAAATTTCTGCCAACATTCGCTAGGTTATCTGCTATCTCGTTGCCTGTTATGTTGGAGTGGCTAGGAATCCAGCATAGCTTGAATGTGAATCCCTTGTTTTTTGACTGGGACATGACTTTTCTCGTATCTAGGGAGATGTAGTCTTCTCTCGCATTGAACTTGCAATTTTTCAATCTTTCTATGGCACTAAGAGAATCCGACAGAATTATATTTTTTTTTGAATTTTTTGAAATTGCTAATTCCATCGCTTTTTGGATGGCTATTATCTCTGCTGTGCATATCTGTAGAAAATCTGGCAATCTTGCTGAAAAGGATATCTTTAATTTTGGGCTATGAATTCCTATACCTGAGGTTTTGCTGTACTTCGAAGCATCAGTATAAATTAGGGTGTAGTCTTGGTTTTTGTACGATTCAATGTTATGTAGGAATCTTTGATTAGTGTATGGGTCATTCTTTGTAATATTAAGATTAATTGAGCTTAGTTCTGCGACTTGGTGTCTATATTCAACCTCGAAACATGGCAAAAGTTTTCCCCTCCTTATTATATTTTGGAATGAGGCTATTTCTGGTAAAATTTCAATTAGGTGTGGGGCTTTTTTATTTCTCCAAAAAATGTTGGTTGAGTGGTATTCTCGGTGTAATTCATTTATGATGGGAATTAACGGGTGTCTGTCATATCGTATTATTTTTAAATAGAATTTTGTGGCTAGCCATCGGCGCTTGCTTTCGAGAGACATTTCTCCGCACTCTGCTAGTAAAACGTTTGTGGGAGTTGTTTTCATTAGGCCTGTGATGGCTCTGAGAGCTTTGAACTGGGCTGTATTTAGGCTGTTTTCTGTCTTTTTTTGCATTGGGCTTAATACAATCCCACCAAAATCTAGATGAGATCTTACCATGCTGTAATATATTAGTAATGATATTTTAGGGTCAGAACCCCACCAAACTCCTGAGATAGCCCTGATTATGTTGATACCTTGGTTTGCTTTTTTTATTGCGGTATTTACATGGTTTTTCCAGTTAAGAAATTCATTGAATTGTACTCCGAGGTATGTAACATCTGTTTTCCTGGGAATAACTTTTGATCCTATCGTTATAGGGGGTATTATATTTTTTGACTTTCTTTTTCTAAACCATACATACTCAGATTTTTCAGGGGATATACTAAGTTCATGTTTGTTGAACCACCTTAATAGTGATTCTAGTGCTTTATTTATTGACGTTGTCATGGTGTTAATGTTGGATCCCTGAGTGATTAGAACAATGTCGTCAGCATACGACAACATTTTTACTTCTTATGGAATTACTTTGAATGCTGTGTGGAGATATATGTTGAATAAGAGGGGGCTTAAAGGCGAGCCTTGAGCTATCCCTTTGTTAGCGGATTGTGGACCATGGATGTCATTGTTTTTGTCTTTCGCAAATATGTTTCTGTTAGATAGAATGTTGTAGATGATATTGGCATACTTCACTGGAACTTTGATATTGGTAAGATATTCATGTAAGATAGAAATATTAACATTGTCATATGCCGATTTGATGTCCAAGAAACATGCTAGGACAGTTTGGTTTTTGGAGAGAGCAAGTTGAATTGAGGAGGTTAGGAATGCTACGTTTTCGTTGATACCGATGCCTTTTCGAAATCCCGTTTGGTGTTTATTGAGTATACCGGCGTTTTCGATGTGCCATTCTATCCTGTTCTTGATTATATGTTCTAATATTTTCAACATGCATGGAGCTAATACAATTGGCCTATAATGGTCAGGATTTTGGGGCTGTTTGTTTGGTTTGAGCAAAGCTATTACTAGGTAGTTCCTCCATTGTTCGGGGATTGTTTGAGTTCTTAGACATTCGTTGTAGAATTTGCAAAGAAATTCAATGGCATTTGAGGGTAAATTTTTTATCATAGAATATGACGTTTCGTCGAGTCCCGGAGCAGAGTTTTTTTTTCCTCCTAAGACATATGTTTATTTCATTTATTTGTATTGGTGGGATTTCTTCGACGGATGTAATTATTGAGAAACGTGGATTTATGTGGCAGCTACATATTTTATTTAATATTTCCTTGGTTGTTAATTCATCAGGTAACTTGTTGGAATAGGACATTTTACTTGTATTGGAGAATTTTTTAACTGATTTCCAGACTTTTGATATGTTAGATTCACGATTAAGGGTGCTGCAAAATTCTAGGAATTTTTGTTTTTTAATTTTTTTAAGGAGTTTTCTAGTTTGGGCTATGTGTTTTTTTGCGCAAAGGTAATTTTCTAATGATGAGTTGTTATGGAAGTTGTTTAGGTGAATTTTTCTTTCGTTAATTGCTGCCTGGCAAGATTCGTCCCACCACGGAGCACTATTGCATCGTGATACGTTTTTATGATCTTTGAATCTCGGGATGTGATTTTCTGCGGCATTGTGAATGATTGAGGTAAATGAGTCAAAGTTTAAACTAGAAGTTAGGTGGGAGATTTCGGAATTTATTTCCTGATTGAATTCCCTCCAGTTTGCTTTTTTGAATATTCTTTTGTTGTAGTTTTTAGTTAAGTCGGTCTGTTTATTAGGATGGTTTATGGTCAGCATAGTCGGGTAATGGCACGGTGGTAGAAGTATAGGTGAGCCGACTGCCGTCTTATAAGCAGGCCTCTCGCTGTCCTCAAACCTGTAACAGCTCACGTGCGAGAGAGAACGCGCAGAACGGCCCAGATCTCCCAGTCTAGTGCACTGTGCTGAATATGCTGAACGTTACTCTTCGTTGCATTTTGATGATTTTTTATAGTTTTCTGTTTTATTTCGTGATCTGTTGTTCGTGATATTTCAACATGGGATGGAAATGCTGTGTTCCTAACTGTAATTCGGGTTATAAAAGCTGCAAAGAAAAGTTTTCCCTATTTAAAATACCCGCAAATAGAGTAGAACAGTTCAAAGTTATTTGTAATTTTTATTAAAAAAAATAATTAATATAAATAAATAAATAAATAAATAGTATTACGTAGTTGGAAGTATTAATTAGGGAATAATAACTCACAAACCTTGAGTACTATCTGTTTTTAAAATAATGTGTTACAAAAATTACATCACTGTTATTCTGTCACGTCTCTCTAATTCTGTAATGTTTTATGATTATCGTAATATTAAGTTCATAAAATCACATTAATGTAATATTACATAAGTTGGAGGATAAGGGCATAAATTTGTAATAATTATATTTATTTTACCATTTTAATACACCTTTTTTCATGAAATCCATAATGCGACACTGTCCATCCATTATGGTTGTTTAGATTGTTTATTTAGGACTGTTGTTGTCATAAAGATTTATTGGACCTACCGTTTTATTACACTGATATTTTCATTATCTCCCATAAATAGCAATCGTTCTAACTGTTATTGCTATTTAATTGTTTTTATTTAATTAAAGCCTTCTGATTAGTTTTTTGATATTTCTTTTAAGCGATTTTGATTTTATTAATCTCGATGCATTGAAAAAAAAGTCGAATTTTTTCGGCCATTTTAGCACCATATTACAGTTTTTTATCGCTGGCGCCCGAACTAATTTTTATTTATGAAACTGATTATACCATTCCGTGGTATAATATAATATCAATTACACAAATCCTCAAAGTTTCAATTTTTTATCTTTAAAATTAACCTCTATTTCGGGGGTGGACACGAGTGATGGACCAGCCTGTAGAGATGATGTCATATACCTAGGCATGCAACTTTTTATTTCATAAAATTGTTATTAGATTAATACATAAATATTATACCTATACAATAGATGGGTAGATAGGTATTTATTATAATTATTGCCAATAAACGATTATTATGTAGACTAATTAGGTAACGAGTTTCTTTAAAAAACACCTTCAAAGAATTCCCTATCGACGGACGCGCTGCTATAGTTTATGCGTTCATTTTCTCTGGCATATTTGGCATGTATTTATTTAATAGAGAAAAAATATCTTACAAGTATCATATCTAGAATTATTATAATGAAGAATGACATAGTTCCTTTCCATAAAAAAACTCGTGAACATTAAGGCTGAAAATTGTCAAAAATAATCAAAATACAATACAGCATTCCATTGCAGCTGTAGGTAGATACAGTGCGCTAGACTGAACCGATCGGCCGCTTGACGCTTTCTCTGTCGCACAGTAGCGTTGCACGTTCGAGGACAATTTCACAGCAGCGTTGGAGTACCTGTGTATCTTTTACCGTGGGTAATGGTTACTGAAACCACAGTCTTCTATTATTTGCCAGTTTGTTTTTGGTGCTAAATTTGCGGATATTATTGACAGATCTAATGGACTGATATTGTTATTCGGGTTTTGGAATAATGTTGATCGATTTTCGTTCAACACCACCAAATTGTTTTCTGACATCATCTCCGCTATGACTTTCCCATTGGCATTGTCTTTCGGACTACCCCAGGTGCTGTGATGGGCATTCAAATCTCCCATTATGATTATATCACCTTGTATTTTTTCAAAGATTGATTCAAAATATCCATTTGGGATTTTCTCTTGTGGGGGGCAGTATGACCCTATGATGGCGACTTATCACCTGTAGATAACACTCCGATTAGAACTTATTCGTCAGTTGTTAATGTAAATAAAGAAACAGCTGTTCTGTTGGTTAAAAAAACAAATCAAAACATCACAAATGTAGAATTAGCCGATAATATCAAGTCCAAATTCAACCCTTCAGCTCTCGGCGGAACTGTTACAGGAACTAAGCTCATCAAAGACGGCATACTTATAAACTGTAAGGATGCTAATTCTAGAGATGGCCTCAAACAGGCTCTTGACCACAAGTTTGGTAGTGCTTACGCAATATCTGTGCCAAAGAAGTTCAATCCTCGTATAATCATTTATAACGTGGAACCTGGCACCTTGGATGATCAGGATTTTGTTGAAAACCTTATTACATCTAATCATCTTAATGTAAGGGTTGAAGATATTAAATTTATTACCAAAATTAGGTTTAAAAACTGTTATAATGTTGTACTAGAGACAGAGCCCAGTGTTTTCAAGGAGATTATGGCAAAGGGCTACTTATATGTGGGATGGGCAAGATGTGGTGTTGGGGAACATTTCAACGTAGTAAGATGTTTCAAATGTTGCAAAATTGGTCACCTCAAGAAGGATTGCCGGAGTGGAGTTACAGTGTGTCCAAACTGTGCTGGGGGTCATGAGAGGAAAGACTGCAGTCAGGATAAATTATGTTGTGTAAATTGTACTGCTCTAAACAAAAGAACCACTAGGCAGAACGTCAACACCGATCATGCTGCAAGTAGTGTCAAGTGCTGGTATTATTTGGAGAAAATCCAAGCCCACAAAAATAAAATTCAATATAACTAAAATTCTGAAACTTGGGCATTACAATACGTGTTCTCTGTTCCCTAAACTTGACTTATTCACATCCTCGATATATGTAAATCAATTCGATGTCGTGGGTATAACTGAGACCTGGCTTGATGATGGGGTAAGTGATGATTCATTATTTGTGGAGGGCTTTCGCATTGCTCGGAGGGATCGCGGAGGTCGAGGTGGTGGTGTAGCGGTATACATACGTGAAAGCTTTGAGTACTCTGTCGTGTTGGAGGATTTCGTTTGTATTCCGGGGGTGGAACAATTGTGGATCTCGATGGAGGTTGGTGGGGTTGTACTATTGGTTGGAGTTATTTACCGTACTGCTGCATGTAATTTAATTAATTTTATCGAATACCTGGATAACTTACTTTCGTTTATTGTACCACAATATGATAACATCGTCATTATGGGTGATATCAATCAAGATCAGTTTACTGATCGGTCCATTATGCAATGCGTGGCCTCTTATGATTTTACACAGCTAATTGATGAACCTACTCGTATACGGGGAAACTCTCAGACACTCCTGGATGTGATTTTTACGAACAAAAGTGATTTGGTCCTTGAGGCAGGTGTATTGGTTCATCAGATCTCTGATCATCGGGCGATTTTTTGTACTCTTAATCTAAAGCATTCTCGTCCTAAACCTAAACTTATTACCTACAGAGATTTTCGTGCATTCGACGTTGACAAATTTAATAAAGACTTGTCAGAGATCCAGTGGGATCGTTTACTATATTTCGAAAATATTGATCACAAAGTTAAGTATTTGACAGATCAACTTTTGAGGTTATTCGACGTACATGCTCCATTGATCACGTCTAGGGTGACCAAGCCTTTCGCGCCGTGGTTGACTTACAATATTCGTTGCATCATGAGGTCCCGAGACAATGCCTTATCTAGATACAAGCGAACTAAAAACATTCTAGATTACAAATATTTTCAACAATTAAGGAATACAGTTGTTAGTGCAATAAGGCGAGAAAAGGTTGCTTATCTCTCGAGTCGTTCTAAGGGTGATGATAGCAGACAACTTTGGAATGCATTGAAGTCATTAAATATAAAGGGTAAGCGATCAGTGGAGCTTCCTGCTAATCTGAAAAGGCCTTGTGAATTGAATGAGTATTTCTTATCGGTATTCACACCGAAAAATAACTGTCCTGATACAACAGCCTATTACTTAACAAATAGATATAACACAGACCAGAGTTTCTCGATTCGCTTATCGACAATTGAAGAAATAAAAGACATAGTGACAGGTCTTAGATCAAATGCAATCGGATCTGATGATATCTCCTCCAGAATGTTAAAGCTATCCTTACATGTGATCGCTCCTTATCTGACTCATATCATCAACTGCTGCTTGGAAACCGGATATTTCCCGCAACAGTGGAAATATTCCCTGATTAAACCCCTGCCCAAAGTTTCTAATCCTGAGAGCTTTTCCGACCTGCGCCCAGTTAGTATTCTTCCTTCGTTGTCTAAAGTACTTGAAAAGGTAGTGTCTAAACAAATTTATCAATTCGTGGTCGACTCCGAATTAATTCCAACTAGTCAGTCGGGATTCCGTAAGGGCTACAGCACAACAACCTCGATGTTGAACCTGACAGATCACATCATTAGGTCGCTGGACCTCGGGCTTGCCACATCAGTGGTTCAGTTGGACTATTCAAAGGCCTTTGATACCCTTGACCATAGACTTTTATGTGCAAAACTACGGTACTTTGGCTTCGATGACATCTCATGTGGTTTTTTTAGTCATTATCTGGAAGATCGCTTCCAGAAGGTTATTTTCGATGATACTTCTTCCTCTGATTTTGCTCCGGTTACATCTGGAGTTCCCCAAGGCTCTGTCTTGGGACCGGTCCTTTACTTGATCTATGTAGCAGATAGTCCAAGAACAATACAACATGTTAGTATCCAGTCATTTGCGGATGACACCCAGCTCTATTTCTCGTATGGCCCCCAGATGGTGGAGTTTGCTTCAAATCGCATGAATAGTGATATTGCATCTTTGGTAGCCTTTTCTGATGCCCACGGGCTCAGGCTAAATCCCGAAAAATGTAGCGTTATGACATTTGGTTCGAGCCCGGATGTGGAGGACTTACAGCTGATTGTTGGGAACCAGCCATTGAGGAGTGTAAGGTGTCAAAAAAATCTCGGTATAATTTTTGATTGTAGACTGCGGTTCAATGAGCAGGTCTCCATTCTGCTTAAGAAGTCTTACTTAGTTTTGAGGCAGTTGTACAGAAACAGACACTTGCTTGGCTTTCGGTTGAGAAAGGTATTATGCGAGAGTCTGGTGCTTTCTATTCTAAATTATGGTCTGGTTCTTTATTTTCCATGTCTGTACCAATCAACTAAATATCGCCTTCAAAAAGTGCAAAATGCGTGTTGCAGATTTGTATTTGGTCTCCGAAAATATGACAGAGTATCAGCTAAAATAAATGAGCTGGAATGGTTGAGAATGGAAAACCTTTTCAAATATCATATGAGCTCGTTAGTGTACAAGATCTTATATACATCGACACCTCCATACCTCAAAGAGAAATTGTTGTTAAGAGGTGACATGCATCATCGCCTTATTAGATATACAGATACATTAATGCTACCCAAATTCCGTCTTGCTGGGTCTCAGAGATGTTTCACGTACAATGCGGTTAAAATATTTAATGCTATACCTAGCTTTATGAGAGCACGTACCCTAAATTTTTTGAAAAAACATTATAAAGTTTATTTACTGGAAATTCAGCAGCGGTTGTGAAGTTATTGTTTTGTTGGTTTAAGTAAATATGTTGTTAATTTCATTGGCTGGAGGTTAAGTAGAGTAGCCCAGGCTAGACTTCGCCTCCCAGTTTAATTTTGTATTGTAAAATGTAGGTACAGTACACAAACAAATAAAGGCTCTTTATTATTATTATTATATATGTTGAGTTTATGGATTTTTATAGCTACAGTTTGAATTTGTTTGTTTGATGGTATAAGGTAGGAGTTTACTGTATTGAATTTGATACAATTTTTGATTAGAAATGCCGTACCGCCGTATCCATCATCTCTATCACGCCTCACTATCTCATAATTATGTATCTGAAAGGAATAGTTGGGTTTTAGCCATGTTTCGTTTAGAATAACCACATCTGGGTTGTATTCCCTAATTAGTGAGATTAAATTATGCCTATTTGAATTTATACTGCGTATGTTCCATTGTACTATCTTTAGACCCATTAGTATGAGCTTTGTTCCGAGTCAGATTTGTTTTGTAGCTGAGAGTCAAATTCTAATTCAGGTAATGGGTTTTCTTGGGCTATGGGGCTATTAAGGAAGCTGAAGTCCATTTCGTGGGTGTTTTTGTTTTCTATATTTGTGCTTTTTTGTAGTGTGTCATTCTGTGACTTCTGTGTTGACTGAGTGTCTGACTCAGGTTGTGGTTTTTGTATTGAGCTTGGGGTTTTTGATTTGTTCGTGTCTCGTCCGTTAGGGTGGTTAAGAATTGATAGGTGAGTTGCTTTGTCGTAGTTTGGATAATTTGATTGTTTTTCAGCTGGTGGGGATATGACTAGTCTGGATCTTTTGCTCCTGATCATTGAATAGTTGGGGCTAATTTGTATGGCGGGGGTCTTTGTAAGTGGGGGAGATAATGACGGAAAGTCTGCTGGGTGGAGTCTGAATGCTGGGGTTGGCAGATAAGTTTTGGGGATTTTTTGTGATGCTTCAAAGTAGGAAAGGTTCTCATATGCCATGGTTTTCTTAATTTCCTTTTGTCGTTTAAATTCAGGACAGCTTTTACTTGTGGTCTTGTGTTTGTCACTTTTACAAAAGTGGCATTTTATTACAGTGCACTGTTCTGTGTCTTCATGCGTTGAAGCGCAATGAAAGCATTTCTTTTTGCTTCTACAATTGGTTTTTGTGTGTCCGTAAAGGAGGCACGAGAAGCATTGAGTTACTGGGGATATGTATGGATTGATACGGATTGGTAGATTGTAGATGCTTATATATCGCGGTAGGATCGTACCTTCAAATGTTATTAGTATTGTGGAAGATGGGACATAGACTGGGGTCTTTTTCCCATCCTCCCCAATGTTCTCTGTCCGTCTGTTTAGTCTCTTTATTTCTAATATTTTCAGGTTAGATTGAGTATTTTGTTTGATTTCTTCTATGTCTATGTCAGTGTCTATTCTTGTTGCTACTCCTTTGCAGGTAACTCTATTATAAGGTATGTACAATTCATAGCCCTGTTTTTGAAGGTGTTGGTTTTCCACAAATATGTTAGCTGCACTATAATTGTTGAATTTAATACCAATTCTATTAGTGCCCTTGGATTCAATTTTTAGAATGTCATTAATCTTTAATTTATGAAGGTCTCTGGCTATCGAGAGATGGCTATAATTTCCAATATTTCTTGAATTATCTCTCTTTTTTGTTTCTATAAAAACTTCGAAGGGAGATAAGCTATTATTCTGATATTTGATTATGGGTTTTTTCTTGTCTGGGTCTCTAACAATATCCCTTGCCTCATTCATTTTTAGCAAATCTAGTTCAACTAGAGTTAATAAGAATTTTATTTACTTACCGATGTAGTGTTGAGGGAAGGTTAATGGAAACAATGGGAAGTGTTAGTAAACCACCAAAATTTTAACTGCGATTTGTCGCTCTGGACTTGATTTTCGCTACACCAATTTTAAGCTCGTGTTGACTCTACAACAGTCAAAACGCGAATTTCTGCTCACGTTCTGCTGATTTATTGTCCATTTTGACTTTCTTATTATAAAACTTTTTTGATTGCGCAATGATGAATCATGAATGTCATTAATGTCAATTGTCAATGTCGGGCCTTCAGAAGTATAGGAATTCATTCTTAAAAAAAGATTAATTGACAACGTTGTAAAGCTCCACGATCCATCCAATAGCATCACTTCCTTCCAATAGTACGACTTCTTATTGGTCGTTATTGTTGTTTTGTAACCGTCGCGACTAAGCGCTGGAATTTATTATCATTTCTTTTCTTCACACCACACAATTAATTCAATACCAAACTTATTTATTATGTAATGTAAACATCTGTGATGACCGTTATTTCTTTTTGTTTTCGTGTTTAAATTATTGTAGTTCGTTAATAATTATTATTATCGGTCAATAAATTATTGGTTGACGAAGTTAACAATTTTGTTATTATTTTTAAACAATCATGTCTTTTCCGAGGGCTAAAATACAACGATTCAATGATGTAAAAGGTAAGTGGATTGGCGGTTATTTTAAGTTCAAACTATTGTTTTGTTTCCGAAAAATGAAAATAATTGCTCCCAACTCTTGAGAACAAAAATTAAAAGTACCTTTTTTGCTTTTTCAAAATCCTTGTTTTCGATAATTATTATTACAAACTACCTACTTAAACAAATTAAAAAAAAAAAACTATTTTTATTCTGTATTATTAAATGGAGAAGAGGTAATTATTATAATTAATTTAATTGTTATTTACTCACTCCAGTTGGACATGGAAGTATTATTTTCATGTGTTTGATTGAATCCCTAAAAGAGTAAAATAAAAAAAGTGTACTTAAAAGGTTTATAAAATCCCTAAAAGTGGTGGTAAACATTCCCTCAAGTTCCACAGATTTAGATATGAAAAAACCATTAAATTCCATACCAATTCCAATAATTAGACATTTTTTTTATATATTTTTTACCACTCATGTTTTATCTACTTAACTTATACAAGAGTTGGTCAATTTCAGGTTGTACTCCATCCCCAGCAGAGTATAATGTGGAGAATAAGGAGAGCAAAAATGGTAAAGGATTCATCTCCCAGGGAGAAAGATTTGCTTCTGTTAAAAGTCCTGCACCCTCAGAAACTGGATCGGTTAATTCCGTGCCATGTTTTAGGACTGTAAGTACCTGCGTAACATTAAGCATTTTTCATTTTTATAATAAATTATAAGTCATATAATATGATAATAACAAGTAAAACATAAATTATAAAAGTTCAGCCAAAGGAAAGCACAAATAAAGTGGACAAGTAATAATTGTGTATGAAATGAAGTCAAACAGGGTATTAAGTTATTATAGTTGTCGTTTGAAGTGCAGCTACTTTTTACAGGTTTTAAAATTTTGACTGTTCTTCTGTATAGCGACAAATTTGGGTGCTTTGTTTCCTAAAATTTCACTTGTATGATGTACGTCATAATCACTGCAGGCTAATAGTTTTTATCCAGTTTTCTCTATAGACATACATTGATGTGTCCAAAGTGAAGTTGGATAATATTATGGTGCAGTAAACGAACTGAATAAAAAAAAGGAAGGTGTGAGGTTTAGTCGATACATAGGTAAACATTCAGTAAACAGAATGTATTTAAATTTTTTTCTCTAAAAACGACAATTAGGTAGATACCTATAGTTTGTTCCTCAGAATTCAAGATTGAAACAGTGATTTAAGAGGGGGTTGGTATAGGGGTACTGTCGAATCTATCGAAATTATCAACACCAAGTCAGTGCGCTGCCAACAGCATTCAATGTACCGCCTGAAATATTCAAATTTCAACATGGTGTTACGTTTCATGGCGATTTGCTGGGGGGAAAATGAAAACCTAATTAAATAAATTATGTCGGTGATAAGATAATGAATTTTCTAGAAATTTTATTATAGGACCCTGCAGAAATTGGCCCCCGGTCAAAGTGGCTGTATGATCAATATTATTCGATGAGTAGATCAGAAGTCTCCATGAAAACCTCGATTTCTTGAGATATTTACCTCTGAAAATTGATTTTTTCCTTGATAGTCCTTTGCATTCACACATAAATTTTTAAATACAGTGTGACCCATTTGTTCTTGAAACACCCTGTAGAATCTTAATTTATGGTGCGATTTTAAAGAAATTTCTCTTAAATCATAGAGCTTGATAAACTATATTTTGGGAGCAAAAAGCGTCTCATTCCTACAAAATCCAAGGCCTACTAGATCAGTTTTTACTTGTAAAATCTCAAAAATTCATATTAGCGATTTTTTTAGAAAAAAACTGTGCACGCTACTGGATTCTCCAGCCCTCAAAACGGTACTGTACTAAATTTTATTGGAAATGTCAGAGTAATAAGGATCTTGCAGTTATTTTAGAAATTCATAATAGAACTCCGAATTTTCATTAATTTATTCGAAAAGGTCAAGAGAGACAAAATAGAAATTGTACGTCTAGTTGGTGATAATGTAGGTACTTTAATTTTTTAATTATAATTTTTTATTTATTTTATTTTTTAAATTTTTTTTTAATTTTTTTTACTTTTTTTTGCTTTCTTTAATTTTAATTTTTACTTATGATAGCTTTTGACCTTTTTCAAATTAATTTATGAAAATTTGGAGTATGAAAATTATGGATTTCTAAAATAACTACAAGATTTTTTTACTCTGACATTTTCAATAAAATTTAGTACAGTGCCGTTTTGAGGGCTGGTGAATCCCGTGGCGTGCCCAGTTTTTTTCTAAAAAAATCGCTAATATGAATTTTTGAGATTTTACAAGTAAACACTGATCTAGTAGGCCTTGGATTTTGTAGGAATGAGACGCTTTTTGCTCCCAAAATATAGTTTATCAAGCTCTATGATTTAAAAGAAATTTCTTTAAAATCGCACCATAAATTAAGATTCTACAGGGTGTTTCAAGAACAAATGGGTCACACTGTATATTACAAAGAAAAATGTTAGCTGGATGATTATTATTGTTAAACTGCCTCTGTTTCTATGTAACATATAGTTTAGTTTTTAGTCTGTTAAATCACTTTTTTGTGGGGAAAATTGGGAAAGTTTTCAAAGTAACTTCATTTTCGTAAGTTTTTATTTGTTATAATTTTAGAATTATAAAAATAAATTATTAATAATCATGAAAATGGCACCACAAAATGAAAACTTTTACCTGATTTTCTCAAAAATTACTCAAAGATACTTAAAATGTAACTGCAGCAACAGAAAAGCAGCCTTTCAATCTTAACAAATGATTCATCTAACATTTCTCTCTAAAACAAGTAGTGTTTTACTGTGGTGTTTGCTGTTTGCTAATCCTAAATATTATAACACTTTTTGCCCATCTGGATCACTGACACTTTTGCCCCTCCCAGAAAAATATCTTGGATCCGCCTCTGAGTATGGTCAATATTTAAAAATATAAGCATGTACTGCAAAGGACTGTCATGGGAGAAAAAAATCCAACTCCAGAGGTAGGTAAATATTTTATGAAGAGTTCTAATTTACTCACTGAACATGCTATAATGACATAAATAGATATGATACTAGGCGATCTTATTTTCATTAAATTGACGCATTCCGCTTTTGATGTCTTTCTTCAAGTGTTTAGTAAATTGTACCTACATGTGTTTTATTTATCATCCTTCAGTATGCAGAGATTATATGAAGTAAGGGTTGAAAACATAAATTTTAGGAATTGTTCCAGGTTTAATCTGCCTGCATCTCTTCACTGTATATCCCAACAGTCCTTAAGTTGGAGATTACGAACATAATCATTTGCTTTAAAATGTTTTGATTGAACACACTCTGGTATTTAAACAATTGGAAAGTGACAGTTAGATCTTGATGACATTATAAAACGTAGCGCATAGAGGGGGAACTTCTCTATATTATCTCAACATGTATCTCATATTTTTTATGTTTCTTGCATCATGCTCATTGAACACTACTGATCCCCAAAGTTACAACAAATTTGACTGGAGCCAATGTCGTTAATAATTTTACTATGATGTAGATGAAATGTTTATAAAGGGTGATAAAAAATTGAGAATTCTCAGCGCATCACAAAAAAAAAACAAAGATAGTACAAATGTTTCTACACCATGAACATAAAAAGTTAAAATAGGGACATGTACAGGGCCTTGAACTTCAAAAATGACGATTTTCACTTGTTTATAACTCACAGACTTCTCAATGTAAACATCAACTGTAAAAAGCAATCTTATTTTTTCTTCTCAGATAATCTAAAAATGCAATAACATAAGAGCATTATTAAAAAAAAAAACATAAGCAATTTTGATATGCCACTCTCACATGGGACACTCTACTGTATAGTCCAAAATAATTTTAAAATATGCCCATTGTAATCCTGTACATGAATTTTTGCCAAGAAAATTGAAAAATCCATCGTTTGGCTCACAGAGACTGACTGAAATGAGTTGGGACACCCTCCCATATAAAATATACACCTCCTGCTCCACCTGCTGAGTCGTACTAATTTTCATAATGCCTTATCATGGGTAATCCTTATACCACTGAAATATGCATAGTTGTTTAAGAGGAAGTTAAAACTTCCTTTTCTTTAAGCATCAAATCATTTCTAACACAAGCGTACTCGTAAAGCTGTCCTTATAAATTATAATTTCAATTTTATGCTCATTTGCACGCACATTAATTAATTAAGAATCGACCATTTATTTTTTATATTTTTGTTAATCGAGTACCTATTATAAATCCTAATCGGGTGTTGTAATGGAACTGGTATTTCCTAATAATGTATGCGAGTAGCAGGTGCTACATCTGACAACGCTGCCTTGTTCTATTTGAGGGTGCTCCGCTTCATTCATGATGATATACAATGAGTGGAATTGCTAACTTTCACTTTCTTAAAGTCGTATAATTTAAAGGGACTATTTTATTCCTGACCTGGGTTCATTTTCCTCCTAGCTCTTTCTCGATTTCCTATACGTGAATTTGTAATTATTTGTTGAAGTATGTCTATTTCCGGCCTAACTTGGTTTATTCCTAATAACGTGCCGCTTTAATTATTATTCACAGGTTATTTTATTCCTGACCTGGGTTCATTTTCTTCCTAGCTCTATCTCAATTTCCTATTCATAAATTATTTGTTGTTGAGGGATTGCTTCCTGCCGCGGACTCTTTATTGGTTAACGCGATTGAGTAGGTACCTACTAGATATTTGCTGCTGATGCCGCCTAACTCCTAGCTGATTATTTTACTTGGCTTAAAATGGGATCTGCGCTCGTGGATTTGCCGAATCTGTTTGATTATTTATTTATGTGGATTTTATTTCGAAGAGAGATCTTCCCTAACTACTTTCTAATTGGGTTTTCCTGGGTTTAGGAGGGAAATTCGGCCGGAGTTCACACAGGCGTCATCTCTGGGTGAATTATCGGGTTAGAATTGTGATTAGAAGTTCTGTTCGGGTGCTATTTGACACTAACCAAATTGGCAATGGAAATTCTCAGGTAGATGATGGAAAACTCAGCCGGAGTTCACATAAACGTCGTCTCTGGCTGAATTATCGGGTAAAGAAGTGTGATTTAGAAGTTTGTTCGGATGCGAGTTGACCCTAACTAAATTGGCAATGGAAATTCTCAGGTAGATTAAAAAAACTCGCCGGAGTTCACATAACGTCATCTCTGGCTGAATTTTTGGTTAAAGAAGGAAGAAGGATTTGCAGGCCGGAGTTCACATAACGTCATCTCTGGCCAACAATTAAAGGGTTAAGGAGTCAGATGAGACCTGCTTGGAAGCTGATCTTCATCTGTCTGGAGCTGCGGTAGGACGTCTGCCTTTATAGAAGCGGTGGTCCGCTTTCTAAACACCACGCAACACGCAACAATGCACCTTATTGGCACTGCCTCATATCGTGATTTGTTTCTTGTCATATTTCCCTAATCACGAGACTTAGCGATTTGACCTCGCGGCTACCTTACTGAATTGTCCTAAACCTGAACTACCTAAATTTTCCTTAAAATCGGCCGACGCGTTGTCGTCTTTTCCATTGTTCCTAACTATTATAATTACACCGGCTTAACTTTCATCTCGCATTTCCACCTGCTTGCTATTTTGGGACCGCGATGTATTTCCGGCTACCTTCATTTATTTTTTCGCTTTATCGATTGGTGTAATTTTCATTTTCGTGGGTGGGATACCTAACGAGTTACTATTGTCTTTGCGAGGTGTTATTGTTTTGATTTACAAATCTTTCCGCCCGGTCTGTTTCTAGGTCAGCTCTTCCCTTCATCACGCGGGTCGAGAGCGTCTTTTATAATACCCTGAACATCTGGTCTAGCTTGGCCGTTTCTTCGATGTCTTTTAGAGGCTGAAATATTTTTAGCTAGAGCGATTTCTCCTTTCTGAATATTTAATGAGCTGGCAGGGATCGTTTACTTGATGTAACGTCGGGTGCTCGGGTGGCTGCGCTTTGATTTTCTAACAATTTTACCTTTAGGTATTTACGTACCTAATGCTTGCACTGTTTGCTTTTTCGATTTGGGCTGATTTAATGAGGGCGATGGAAATAATTTCCTTATCATCCTACCTAGGTGCGATCCATTTCAATTTTGTTCGAATCAAAACTTTGTCAAATAACATTTTTAGAAAGTTTTTTTTTTTTTATTTCCCACAAATTATGAAAAATGGAGTTGACTGGTTTTTGCACCGAGCCCTGCAATTGAGCTGTGGTCGAGACATATCAGGGGCATAATCCCCACACCCGAAATCCAGAAAAACATGCATACTCGGGACCCAATTTAATCCACACTTGATCTGTGGTGATGTTTTAAATCTGCAAAGTTCTTATAAAAACACAAATCTGTGTTTGTTGCATTAACAATTATTATTTATCGATGATGCTTTAACATCTTTTGATACAATACATATAGGTATGCGGTATTTTTGAAAGTGATGGAAGTCAGTTATGATTTACATTGTCACTATCGGTACGGTTATTGTTTTGTTTTAATGTGAAAAGACTTTTGCTTTAAGGTGCGCTTAAGTAACTATTTAAGAGATTTCAAATGTTTCAAAAATTAATGCATTGGCTTAAAAATTATACAAACACAATGTGAAAATGCTTTATCTTAAAGCAAACGAATCTGTCATCTTTAAATTAAAGAATTCGGTTACTTTGGTTATTTATATTCTTTGAACTTTGAAGTTGATTCGGAATCATCCAATATTTGAATCACTGCGTTAAATTGGCAAGTGAACTTAAATATTAAAGCACCAGCAATTGAAATTTCCTAGCCTCCTCGTTACAGGTGGGCTGCTTATCATTTATGTATTATATGTATTCATTAAAATTTTACTACAGTTCGTGTACGCTTAGATTTGATACTAATTTTTTATTATTACTATTTTACAGCCTACATTGGTATTGAAAAAGAAATCTGCTCATTTGACTGAAAATGGTACAAAAATTAAACCTAATAAGCTGTTGTTGCTTCGGAGCGATAGTAAAGACACTGAAATATTAAAGGAAAAGATTGTAGAATGCAACAATAAGGATGAAACTATTAAAGAATTAGTAGAGCAGATAGATGCCCTCAAAAATGATCTCGCTGACCTGAGAAGACAGAAAAATGAAATAATGGTTAAAAAACAAGAGTATGAAGAAAAATTGTCAAAACTCGGTGAAGAATATAGTACAAAAGTCGAAACATTAAACAAAGAACATGAACAACAGTTAAATACAGTCACAGAGAAAATTATGTTTCTCAAAGAAGAATTACGAAAGTTCCGTTCTGACTTTGAGCTAGCAAAAAAAGAAACCGAAGTGTCTTTCTTTGACTTTAACGAAACCTTGTACAATGTAACAAACATCCAAAACTCCACTTTAGAAAACATCAACGAACAAATTACCAAAAATGACCAACAACTCTATAACAAGCAGAGAGAGCTGAAAATTTTACAGGAGAGTTGTCTAGAAATTACCAAAGTGTATCAGACAGAAATTGAAAAATTGAAAAAATGTCATTTGGAAGATTTAATTGACTTGGAAAATTTCGTCAGGTATCAGTTAGATATAGACGAGTCTTACGTAGAACAAAAAATAACAAATAAGGAAATAATCATAAAAAATATACAAGACATCATAGAGAACGGTCATGATAAGTTACTAGAGTTGTGGAGTCAAAAATTGGAACAGGAAAAAGAAAAGTTGAGGGCTGCGATTCATTCAGAGAACCTCGGCAAACAGAAATTGATCGAAATTGAAACTACTTATGAAGAAAAACTAAAGAAGCAAGCATCTGAGCATGATGAGATATTAAAAGAATGTCAAGCGATAAGTGAATATAACATAATTCAGTGTGAATTAGAAAAGAATCAACTGCAAACTAAATTAACTGAACAAAGCTCTCAATTCGATGAATTGAATAAAAAATATAACGAAGTTTTACAAAAATACACATCCGCTGAGGAATCTTTCAAACAACTAGACATTAAGTTAGCTGAACTAAATAGTACAATAGATAACCACGAAAAAGAAATTATAGCCAAAGACAAGAAAATTAATTCATTATTAACAGAAAAGCGCACTTTTGAGATAAGTTTGACTAAATATCAAGAAACCATCACCGTATTGACGAAACGATTAATCAATTCAGACAGAGATGTTGAACAACTTAAATCTGAGTTAAACTCCCATGAAACTAAGCTGCTCGAATTGGAATCAAAATATAACGAAGTTAAGGAAGAATTTAAGCAGGCGCAATTAGCAAACGATGAATTAGAAATGCAAAACGAGTCCACCATTAAACTAGCACGAGCCGACATAAAACAAATTGAAAAAGAAATGTTCAAAAAAATTGAGAACTTGAAAAGGAACTACGATGAGCAGCTATTGACGTTAAAACAAACTTTAAACGTAACAGTGAGCGACTTGAATGACACTTTGGCCCAACTCCATTCACAGCAAAAAATAACAAATGACTTCCAGGCATTTATTACATTTTTACAAGACATGGAAGAGGAAATTTCATATTTTAAAGAAAAATGCAGTCAGTTTGAAAGTAATATCGAAGAACTAAATGAAGAACTTCAGAAATACAAAAAGGAAGCGGAGAAAAATAAAGCATTGACTGTAGAATTGAAAACTAAAACTGAGAACATTGAAATCCTTACACAGACAATAGCAGATCAAGAAGACGAGAACAACACAATTACAAAGAAACTGAAACAATCTGAAGATAAAATCGTTGATCTTACCAGTTTGTGTGACTATTATAAAATGAAGGCTCTAGAACACGAAAAGGATTCTGAAGAAGCAGCAGAAATCCGGAAGAAATATATCGAACAAAGTGGTAGATATGATCAGTTATTGCAACAGTTTGAAGAATTGCAAAAGCATCACTCTGCTAATTTAAGAAAGGTATTACCACTAAATAATGTAATAATAATTATTGTTTATAAACTTTCAACATTGAGGGCAGTTTTTTGAGCATTTATTAGAAACAATAATGTTATAACCATAGGAGGTAATAATTAATTACAGTCATACAGACATTTGCAGCTGCCCTTTAATGTTGAGTTTACATAGGTGTTGAAGAATGATTCAGCATAAACGGTTTTTTTTTTTCAGATATCTGATCAAGAATCCCTGATTGGCCCCTTTAAGCAGCAACTGGAACGATATGAAATGGAACGTCGAGCCTTGTTAGACGAAAAACACTGCATTGAAGCCGAAGCGAAAGAAATTGGTCTGAAATATGCTGAGATTCTGGGCCATCAGAACCACAAACAGAAGATCAAGCATATGATTGATCTCAAGCACAAAAATGAGGAATTAAACAAGGTAATTAGTGCATGCTCTATGTTGGATTTAGTTTCTAGCCCTAGAGTCTCTAAATAAGGGTAAGCAGGTTTTAAGTGGACACATTTTGTTATGAAAGCGAAAGCTATGAAATAAAATTTTAATTGCCTTTATCTTGTAAAGCGCTCTCAGGTTAAAACGAAAGCTCCAGAATATGAGGATGTAATGGATTTATTATCTCTTCTAGCTTAGCATATATTAGAGCTTTTTTCCCTTCGAGGGCCATCTGATTCAAGATCGCCGGAAGCACCTCCTTTACCCCCTTTACTTCAAGTCACCCATTCTGTCAGTCTTGTAGCCTGTACTAGTTTGTACAGTCCCATCACTGGATGAGTGTCATATTCTTTTAGACTCATTTTTGGCTGACTGTATATTTCTAGTCATCTGCAGTCCAGAGCTTCGCATTCACACAGAACATGTTCAGCTGCAATTCTCTGCAGGTCAGGTGTCTCCCCAATAGAGATGTATCCCAATTTGTTTTTCATCATGCAGTCTATCCACCTGCATATTGTTGCATTGATTCCTCCGCCATTTCTCAATGCCTTTGAGATTGATACAAAAAGAGTACTTCTTTGTGTTTTATGGCGTATTTAGCCTTTTCCACCAATTGGTGTAAAGCTGATTCCATTGAGTTTCCTGTTCTATATGCATGTCGGTCTTGATGAAGTAATTTGTTTGCCAAGACATCATCCGTTATGTTCCTATCAAGCAATTGTTCTAAAGTCTTGAGCAAAAAGGACATGAGATTTATTGGTCTTAGAGATTTTACTCCTTCCTGTCTTGTTTTCCCAGGTTTGCGTGTATAAAGTACTCTAATCAGGGTCCAGGCTTTAGGTATGTGTCCCAGTGCAAAACTATCCCTGAAGATCAAACATAGCCTCTGGATCAGAAGGTGTGGTCTTTTCTGCAACAGTATTAGAAAACATCTGCATCTAATTTTCAATACATGCATGCTCCTTCTGAATTAAACTTCTAGCAAGTTTTAATAGTATTCTGAATGTTGTATGTTTTTGTGACAGGCATATTTTCTCATAGTCTTCTCCACACTTCTGAGAAAAACCTTGAGCTACTTACAGTTCTGGCGACTGTTGAGCTACTATTCTTTAAAAATCCATTTTGCTTTCAAATTACTGACTTATTCATTGTCTTTTCTGAAATGCTCCAGGAATTGAAATCCTTCATTTCTTCTTTCATTGCTTTATCCCATTTCTCAGAATCTTTTCTGTACAACGTATCTTTAACTGTTTTCGGATCTGCTTCAATGTCTCCTATATTTTCACATATTTCTTCTACATCACCAATTTCATAATCAATGAAGAAGATGTTATACCTTTATTACTTCTTATTGATCTTCTAACTAAGGTTGATGCTTCTCTAATGTTACTTTCAATTCCTTCTTCATGATCACTACCTTCCTCAAGCATTGAATTTTAATTTTCATTATCATTTATACCTTGATTATCAACTTGATTAGTCATATCTTGAACAGTTCAGTCTCCTCATTTGTTATGTCTCCTTGAAATTGGTATGTTGGTTCATCTGTTGCGCCAATTTCGTCGAAACTTACATTGATCAATGTTTCAATTTTCTTCATGTTCATGTCTAGTAAACGGTAATTACTAGTTTCACATTCAAAACCTACGAAGATCATTGCCTTTGACTTTTTTGACCATTTTCGACGACAATATGACGTACAGCTTCAGCCCATAAAGCAGTTGGAAGATTCTTGGCAAATAACATTGAGCGAGCACCTTCTACCATTGTTCTGTTGTCACGTTCAATCTGACCAGCTTGCTCTGGAGTGAACGGCGCTGTGAATTCCTGTTGAATTCCTCGAGGGGCAAGCATCTTCTTGAATTCCCCTGATTTGAAATCTTTCACATTATCGCTTCTAATCCACTTGACAAGATATCCGTGAAGCTTTTCAATCACATTGCCAGAACAAGCACTGGTTGTTCTGGTACTCTGGCTGACTCTGCTGTTGGATGTGGAAACTCTCTATGTTGGAGTTTCAGGCACTGCCAACTGTTAGGGTGATGGAGGAATTCTCCGACCCCATCTAACAGGCTAGTAAATGCACTTTATGTGCTTTATACTTAGACTCATTCGACCTACCTTCATTATTTTATTTATTAATAAATCGTTGAGTGTACTTGCCTTATTTCTCTTATTCATCCTAATTGACCAGGAACTGCTCATATGACATCAGCTTATTTTGCTCCGGTTTATTCTCAAAATACCTCAGAATTTGTTTTGGTTCTATCGCTGTTTTGGTAGTGATGACATTGCCGCAATTTCCGATTCAAGAAGTCAAGAGAAAGGGCAGGATATGCCTTCACTTTCGATACACTTTTGTTGACTTGCTTCTTTTCATCATCGTTTTCTATGGGTCGCAGTTCAACTCCCGAAACGATTTTTAGCAGATCTTGTGCTTCCATAGACATCATCTGAAATTTCCACGTAGGAAAATTCTCCGTGTTAAGTTGGTCAAAACCACATTTTTCCGCCATTTTATCAAAGCTATTCCGGCACCAAGCATTGTTTTTTTTTTTTGTAGCCGAAGAAAGGTATATACTTAACATTGTTATAATCCGATTGATGCTTGTATTGTAAAAAAGTATATTGTATAATTGATGGATCGAAAAATATTAATACAAAATATTTTGGATAATTTTCAGAATAATGTTGAATTGGAGCTGAAACTGAAAGGTACGCAAAAAACAATAGAGAAATTGAAAAAGGAGAATTCTGACTTGAAGAAATCCATAAAGAAGGCGAAACCATCTCTTGTTGAAAAAGAGAATGTTGAGAGTCCGAGTAGGTCTTTGAATTCAAGCAGAGTGGAAAGTCCCGGCCCTTTAAGGGACAGAAATTAAGTTTGATTTTTAAAGTTATTTTTACTAGACTTTTTTGTTTCTTCAACAATAATAGAGCTAAAAGCTTTATATGTATAGTCAGTCTATTTCTTATTTAAAAAATTCTTATTTGAATAAGTTGTGTGCCAAATAGTCTAAGGTACAATTTTTGCCAAAGTGTTTGTATGATTTTTAGTTGTTAGAAAATTATTTAATTTTCATGGAATTTTTTCTTCTTAATGTTTAACTGAACTGATTTTTAAGACTGAAAATTTTGCAGTTTATTGGATACAATAATAATGATTGCACTTTCATTGCATTTTTTCTTATAATTTTAGCTTCAGTTTTAGTCATATTATAATATTAACTTAGTAAATATTAGGAATCTTTTGTGAGAGAAATATGGTCAAAGTATAATGTGCTACCAAAGTATTGTTTCTAAGCTGAAAACTACACAAACCAAAACACTAATGGCAGAAATAAATTGCAAACAATACAACAATCAACTTTAAAAGGTCTGTTTTACAGATTTAATTAGTGTGGTGTTACTTAACAAAATATTTTCTAAAATGTACCTGATTCATTACTGATTCTGATTTCTCTCACATAAAACTACTTTTAATAAGGTAAATGTCCCTAAATCCGACACTTACAATTTAAGTGGCTAATTCAGAGATAACCATTAAGACTCAAATGAACAGTTGTTTCACTAAGAAAGATTTGTCTTTCTGAATATACTTTTAAAATGAAAAGTCTCTGTATAAATAATTATTTATAGTCCGTGCAAATGAACATAAATCAGACACCAAATTTTTGACTGGGTCCCAAAATTCGAAAGTGAGATGAACATAAGTCTTCAAAGTCATCAGGGTTGCAATAATAATCAAAATATGGTTTCTATTTGCGAGCTTTCGAAAGTTTTATTACTTTTCTTCATCAGGCACTACAATGACAGATAAGAAAAAACAATCAGGCTTAAATTTTCATGTAAGTAATTTAGTGGTTCCTTTTTCTTTGATTTAAGACTGATTGTTTTTTCTTATCTGTCATTGTAGTGCCTGATGAAGAAAAGTAATAAAACTTTCGAAAGCTCGCAAATAGAAACCATATTTTGATTATTATTGCAACCCTGATGACTGCGTTTCCAATACAACCAATACGGTTATCCAACTAGTCAGTCAAGACTAAGAACCAATTTAAGTCTTCAAATGTGTTATTATTATTATTATTATTATTATTATTATTATTACTTCTAGGGTAGGTTCAAAGCCCTTGTACTGAAGCTTGCGCTTATTGTACCCCTTTGGATAATTATCTCATCGGTCCCATCTCCCGAAAGTATTTCAGTATGAGTCCAATGGGTGCTTGTTCTATCTCGTTTGGTTCTGCCATTTCGGTCCCAAATACTAGAAGTCTAGTTCCCTCTAGTGCTGGGCATTCACATATTAGGTGGTATGGGGTTTCCTCTCCCTCCCCGCATCTCCTGTAATCCGGGATATTTTTCACTCCTATTATTGAGAGGTGTAATTAGTGGGCAGTGTCCTGTTAGAAGTCCAATTGCCCATCTCAGCCGGTGTTTACTCAGCTTTTTCAGTTACATCTTCTCTGCTCCCTCTGCCCTTTACCCACCTAGTCGCTTCAAATGTGACATGTCAAGGTACTTCCTGGCAAAGAAAATTAATACAAATCTTCAGTAAGTAAATAAATATGATTAAAAACTCAGTAAGTCATATTACAAAACTCATTCAAAAGCTATTCTTGATTTCTTATTATACTTTAAAGTATTTCTTATTTAGTTTTTAGGTGAGTTAATTTTCTCCATAGTTTCATCCAGATCCTACCAAATTTCATCTGTCTCTTCTGGCCACTTCCATTCATTTATAATCCACTTTTAGTCATTTTATTGATTGATTCTTTTCTGTGTGCAATATTTTTGATAACTACTGGATAAAGTACACCTTCATAGTTAACAGTAATAATAATAATCATTCATTATTGGGATGATCTAGCAATTTATGTAGTAAATTAAAAATCAAAATTAAATTTATTTATTTTGAAAAATAATTCAAGAATAAGGAAGTCACTAATGTCGAATTTTTTTCCAGAGTCCTCACACTTGTTTTAGGGGTGCTCTTCATAATTCATAAAATGCTTTCCAATCATCAGAAGTTACTACTGAAGGTAGTTTTTCCTTTTCTTTCTCTTCACTTTCAATTTTTTATTTACTGCTTTTGTGTTACCTCTACGGTCAACTCTGAGAGCTCCCAAAAGGATGATAGTTCTGCCTGCGTTCGGTAATCTTTCAACCAAAAACATCACCGTTTTTGACGGTTGGATTCGTTTCTTTTCCTGCATACAGCTTCATAAGCCATGTAAAGCCATTGTCACAGTAAAGTTTGAACATTTTCGGCCCCTACTTGAGGGGCTCCAATGATACCTCATTGTGGGCATTTTTACTAGAACCATATTATAGCCTAAAAGCCCCAAAAAAATGTTTCATTTCATTCTGACTTGTCGAATGGCATTTAGATTAGTTTCTCTTACCCTGAGCTCCAGATTATTGCATCCTCTACAAATAATAAATAAAAATCGGTGGCTCAGTGTTTACAAGTAGTAGCTGCATGCTCAGGTTTAACACCAGATTCTTCTCCATATTATGTGAAATTCATGAGATTTCCATTTACTGAAATGCATGCAAATTGAGCTCTTTTGTCTTTAACTAGATCTTCCCTTTCTATTGTGTCATTTTGGATTATTTTCACTGTCCTGTATATTTGCCTCACTTACCCTCAAATTTGCTGTTGGATTTCTTGAAAATGAAGACTGACCTGATGCTGATGAATTTTGAGACATTTTCTGGTGTAACTGTGTATGTAGGATCTGTATCTGAATATTAGTTTATAAACGGATCTGACATAATACGAGGGTAATTTGAAAAGTTTCCGGCCTTTTGAAGAAAAACACATAATTCAAGCCAAACAAAAATTTATTTCTCGACATAGCCTCCACGCAAGTCAATACATTTGGTCAAACGCTTTTCCCAACCCTTCAGGCCATCAGAAAAAAATTCTTTAGGTAAACCTGAAAAATACAGATTTACTGCCTCTTCAACTTCGGTGTTTGACCCATATTTTTTCCCATCCAGAAATTTTTTCAAGTTGGGGGACAAAAAAAGTCCCTCGGAGCTAGGTCTGGTGAGTAGGGTGGGTCTTGAAGCAATTCGAACTTCAATTCGTCCAATTTCGCCATTGCGACCATATACGTGTGGACTCGCGCGTTGTCCTGATGAAACAGCACCTTCTTCCTCGCCACGTGTGGTCGTTTCTTCTTGAGTTCCGTCTTCAATTGGTCCAGCAACGCAGCGTAATAGGGTCCGTTAATGGTTTTACCTTTTTGAATGTAATCAACCATAATTACTCTACGACTGTCCCAAAAAACTGTCGCCATAACTTTTCCGGCAGAAAGAACGACCTTCGCCTTCTTCGGAGCTGGTTCCCCCACCTCAATCCACTGCATTGACTGTTGTTTAGTCTCCGGAGTATGGTGATGGATCCAGGTTTCGTCGACAGTAATTAATCGGCGCAAAAACTCAGTAGGATTCTTTTGGAACAGCTGAAGAGTTTCGCGCGACATGTCCATCCGTACGCGCTTTTGGTCGATCGTCAACAAACGCGGCACCCATCGCGCGGATAATTTTCTCATGCATAAATCTTCATGTAAAATTTTATGCACCCGTTCAGTTGATATCCCACAAGCCTCAGCAATTTCCCTAATGGTTAATCGGAGATCTTCCATCACGGTTGTGTGCACTAAACTGACAATATCTTCCGTGGAAACAGTTTTTGGACGACCAGCACGTTCATCGTCAAAAATGCTTCTACGACCGCGTTTGAACTCGGCCACCCAATGTTTCACGGTTGTAAATGAGGGTGACGATTCACCATACACGGAATCTAACTCTTCTTTCACTTCCCGAGTTTTTTTCCCTTTCAAATACAGGAACTTTATCACCGCGCGATACTCGATTTTATCCATTGTCGTTAACAAACGTCACCTGTCAACTTTGGAAGGGTACCATGTGTTTTGTACTGATCGGAATGACTTGAAATTTTTATGGCATACATATGTAAAGGCCCTCTATTGGTTCGCAAGAGAACTTGAATGCACCATGACTCTTTGTCGGTAAGGACGGAAACTTTTCAAATTACCCTCGTAGAACCTTCACTTTCTGAATTCGTTCTTTCACTGCTACAATTTGTAAATTGTTTCAAAAATAAGATTAGCTTTTTTGAATGGCTGAACTTTCCTTCATCTGAATCATGATATGTTGCATAGCTAACTCAATGGGGGGTCATCAAAGATCATCTGATTGTACTAATGACTTTGACCTTGGGATCTAATTTCAGGATCACTTGAAGATCCATGTCACCGGATTTTAGGTCGAAAATGACAGTTTTCAATTTTTAGAGTGACCTTCAAAAGGTCAGTTTTCTTTGAAGTTTAGAGAATTTAGGGGCTAAGGAACATTTGAGTAGGCTTGGGGGTCCATTACCTTGACCATTGTGACCTTGAGATCAACTCTGAAAGTTGTTCGAAGGTCAAAGTATTTTTTATATATAAAAAGCCTTACTTGCATCCCTAATCTTACTTTTAGCGTTACCCAGAAACAACTTGAACGCAGTTAGTTTTGTTCCCTTTGGGGTGCTTGGTTACCATAAGTCCCCTTAC
Organism: Malachius bipustulatus; assembly: GCA_910589415.1. Classification (NCBI taxonomy): domain Eukaryota; kingdom Metazoa; phylum Arthropoda; class Insecta; order Coleoptera; family Melyridae; genus Malachius; species Malachius bipustulatus. The sequence continues at coordinate 9,798,442 of OU342634.1, forward strand.
CTCTCACAACTGTCAAATAGGTACTTGGAATAATTATTGAACCAAATGTTCAAAGTTACCTCCACACTTTTGAAAGTGTCCCATCATTGTTCTTTGCAAACTCTCTGGAGATTCTAAATATGCATAAAAATCTTACCCTTTGCATTGTAAATAGGGGGAATATCGGGCAAGAGTATGGGAAACAAACCATGTTTAAAAATTACTTCAAAATTTTGAATAATACATTCCCTCGGTTCTTCTGCGTTTATAATGGGGTAGAATACAAGTATAATATTGTTACGGGTCTCACACTTTATTAATTTTAAAGTCTTACAAAAATTCTTTATTCTTTAACACAAGTATATAACTTAAGACAATAATCTCCAAATCTAAATAATCAGCTGTTCTCTTATTTTCACACAGATACTACACAACTATACTCTGTCACTCCACTCTGTTTTCAACTTCAATCTTTCACTTCCGATCTCCACTGACTAAACACTACCACTGACATTTGAGGATCCAATGTAGTAAAATATTTTCCTCTTCCGAGGTATGAATGGTTGAGATCCCCCTGAGACAATCTTCTGGAATATACCTTCAATTATTTATCAATTATTAATAAATCAATCTTTTTTTAATTTCAACACCTAGTGAAGTTGCCAAGTACCTATCTTAATAATTTTTAGCAAAAATAACATCCTTCTCTTTTCACAGAAATATTAATATGTTTCCTAGTCCTCTAAGTAGGTAATTTTTCACTCAAAGTTTTTCACAATTTTCTCAAAGGTATCAATTAATTGTCTCTAGAATTTTTTTTAAATCACTTTGAAATTGGGAACCATTGCCCGACTTGACAACTTCTTGAAAAAATAACTTCTTCAGCTTGGCGATAACTGATTTTTCAGTCAGAGGTGAACTTGGATATTTCAAGTAATCTCGAACAATGGTCCTTTTGGCAGGCTATCTGGAAATTTATCTTTCAGAAATGGCTCCTTAAAATTAATATGATGCTCGATGGATGCATTCTGATCAGCTACGTATCAAGTTTTTAATTTTCGAAGATTATCCCAGCCACCATACTGAAGTTTTTGCCCTCGCTTTGCCAGTTTTCTGTCCTGTAAATGAATGTACATTCACGATAAATGCTTTTATAGGTTCTCTTGGCAACTGGATTCTCGTGTTACAGCTGTATTCTTTTGTTAGTGATCTTCAAATCATTTGAATCACATTTTCATATAATCATGATTCATGTGATTTGATCATAGCTCATGAAAAATCGAGAAAAAAAATTTAAGAACTGTTTCCTGACTGCAGTCAAGAGAATCAAAGGAATCAGAAAATTTTCATGGTTCAATGGGGGTAACGAGATTACAGGATCGTTTATAATTTTATCCTTTGAAGATATTGTTGAGTGCCACAATTTACAATTTCAATATTCATCCCCTATTATAGGGCAAATAACAGGAATTTTTCGGATTTTGGGACTGTGTCGGAATTATGGACTATCTTATTTTGTTTATTCAAACTGTAACACTGCATAATTTTTTTTGTGCAGTGCAAGGGACCATTCTTCATATAATTCAAAGTGAGTTTCTATCAATAATGGTCTTAAGCGAATTCATTTTTTTAACGATTTTTTGCGCTGCAAGTAAGTTAGCAAATGAAACAGAGAAAACCCAAAAAAAAAAGTTTAGTCCTAATTATAAGGTTTCATTGTATACATTCCAGAAATGTTTTGTAACAAAATATTTTTTATATCTTTTCAAAATAATATATTGGGAATACAGTAATAATTGAAGTTTTTTTTGAACCCCATCCTTAATTGCAAAAACTTTTAATCGTAATTACGTTTATTAAGTACAAAACAAAATTGGTACAAAATCAGTCTGCTCCGCTTACAATAAGTGTAAGAAATAAATAATTGCTAAAATATTGCTATAAAATAAATAAATAAAACCTAATATAAGTGGTGTACATGGATAAAAAAGCTTATTTCTAAGTCATATAAATACTGGTATAAAATACTGGGTCTTTTAATAATATGGACCAAAATGCAATATCATATTGATGAGTATCATAAGCTATAAGACAATAATATATAAATACAATGTTATCACGATTAAGTCTACACAGGTATTACTTAAAAAATAGTTTTAAAAAATGACAAGAAAGAAGTGAGTTCATATTGATAGTCCTAGGCCATTTAGGTTACATATCTATAAAAATAAGATATACAGGTATAAACACTCTTTAAATAATGTATGTAATAGGGAAAAAGTTAATGATAAGGATAATATGATCATTCAAAAACACTAATTAAATATTAATTTTCAACAATATCTAAAATTAATTAACTGATTTTAAAAGCCTTACTAACTACTGAGCATTTCTAAAATTGACCTAATAAAAGATTTAATATAATATAAAAAATCAGATTGATATTTTTTTGATGATAGTTCTAGATTGACTCTAGATAGTTTTAATTGAATTAATGACCTATTGTAGTTGTAACAGTATAAGGTTGATATAGAGCAAATGCCAGCAGATACAAATTTTATAAAACAAACTTGCTGAATCTTATAATAATTAGGACATGAGAGAAAAGGACAAAGACGCCTTGGTCGTTAAAACCAAAAAACATCAAAGTGGCAATATCAGTGTTTTGTCTTGTAATATAATAATTATAAGATTCACAATTTTTTTTTATAAAATTTGTTTGTTATCTTACAAAGTTAAATTACAATTGTTTTTTTTTTAGCCTGAGGAATATGATTTATCATTTGTCTATTTAGACCGCTTATAACAGTATGGTATCACGATCAATATTTAACGAGTATTTATTAAAGTGGCCCAAAGTAAATTACAACTAACTTAAAATTAATTAAGTACTTTGTTTATTTTATTGATGCTTGCTCAAGGACTTGTAAAGGAAAATGACTAAATATTTCCATTTTTATAAATTTCAAGTCAGTAGTCTCTTTAATCACATTAAGAATCTCCAATGGTGGTCCTTTGAACAAACAATCTTAATACTATTTTTGAGTATACATAAAAAAAGAAGAGATCATGTTAAAGCTTGTATCGTTTTCATTGAATTTGTAAAAAGTATGAAAAAACTAAGCGTCACATTAAAATGACAGATATTTTTGTAGCTGCACCTTAAAAATTATTTTTGTAGAAAATATAAATATAATAAAACCCTAAACAACACGACAGCTGAGTTCAAAAGTTTGAAACCATAAATAGTTTGAACATCAATCTCTTTTAAAGCCAACATTGATACATTTCCTCTTTCACAAAATGATTACTTTTGTTAATTTACCAAAAAAAAATGGTGTTATTTAAGTTATTTGATATGTTAGATTAGGTGTTGTTCCTTATCTCTTTACCAGGAATGTGTTGGCATTGCATTGTTTCATGAGAATAATCAGAAAACAATGTTTTTGAACTGAAATCTTTTTAATAGTTCTATTTTATTTCATTATTATCTGTCTTTGTGTTGGATAAATGTAAAGAATTATATTTATATTTTTCTTTCTTTTAAATTCAATTAATTACTAAAAATAAAATAATTTTGACAAATTGACAAAAATACTATAAGAGAGTTCAAAAATGAGCAACTGCTGAAGTAAATTACATAATAGTATATAAAATTGATTCTTTATCTCTAATAAATACCTAATGTTACATTTCTACAATATTCGGTTGCGTCACAAAATTATATATCCATAAAAAATTGTATGTAAAACTTACAATTATTATTTATGTCCAATTTCTAAACAAAAATAAACAATATAAAATTATATAAAAATTTAAAACTTTCTTATCCAAAATGAGATATTTAAACAGAAAAGTTTCTGATGAAGAGATGACATCGCTTCATAAGAAAACCATGTGCTGGTTGCTTAGAGATATCCTGCAATTCTTTCTCTGTATGAGTTTTTTTTTTACCAATTTTGTTTTTAATTATGTATGATGTATTATATCTTCTTACAAATTTAAATTCTTTACTTCTATTACAATTCAAGAAGTAAAAGTCTTGCTGTATTGACCAAATTTAATTTCCTGAAACTTGACTCCACAATCACATTATCAGATATCAGTATGTTTCCATAAATTGATGTCATCTCTTTTTCCCCTCAAACACTCGGTGATTAAAGCTAATCAAGTGCAGCATAGGGCAGCACAATATCATTATTAATCCAGAACTTGCAATGAGAATAAGTAGCATTGGGGAGCACATCCTGTCCTATTTCCAGAACTTTATGATAGCCCTTCATATCCTCTTCAACTTTCCCATGCCACACATAATGGTAGAATAGACTCTGAATTGCTGAGAAATACCGACGCTGTTCGGGTGTTTTCGGTTCATACCTAGAAAATAATTGAGGTTACATTTATAATATTTTGTATCTGATTCATAAATTCGAAAGTGGAGTAACATTTAATTACCTGCCCAAAATTGCATCTACATCTGAGGCGATATCAGCCACCTGCTGCTCGCCCCTCTGCATGGTTACAACATAGAAGGGCACTTGACGCATCTGACTGGCGATTGCAAGCAGAGGACAGGCGACTCGCACGTCAGTGATCATGGCTGCCAGCCCTTGGTAAGTAGGTGGGTAGAGGGCCAAAGCAGCTGAACTCAGGTTTCTTTCTCCCAGCAGGGAACTGGATACGTGTTCCTTCACTAAAGCTTCTGTCCACACCAGGTGCTTCTCAAGCAACTTCGATGACGATGCTGCATGAGCGGTGGTACCTGCAGTCACCACAAATCAAAATTAGTTAATTTAAAAAATTAACCGACAAAACACTTACCAAGGACTAAATTAACAGGCAGTCCCTGTTCTCTAGCCCAGACCTCAGCTGGGTGCTCCCTTAGAAGCACTCCATCAAGGACGAGCCATTCATGTCTCTTACTAGGGATCTCGTCACGAGCAGGCAGGTCCAAAGGAGCCTTGCGCCAAGTATCATCTGCAGCATTGACAAGTTTCTCGGCTGGTAAAGAACGTAAACAATCGGCATCTGAACATTGAACGGCGGAAAGGAAAGGACGATTGGCTATCTCAGCTTCCTGACGTTCCTGCAAAAAGAGATAACGGTTAGAAGCACTGCAATTTGCTTAATTTAAACTAGCACTATCCTAGTTTTGGATGTTACGGAGGCAAGATCAGTTCAGTGATGAGTTAGAGGAGTGACAAGTGACTACTAGTGTACAATTTGCAAGTCTAAAAGAGAAGACTTGTGTTTAGTAGCTGTAAGAATAAGAAGTTTATTGGTTCTATTTGAAGGTTATAGTAATGTAAATAAATGAAGATTGAAAATTATAGATTTCTATAAACCATTGTAGGTTATTTGTTATAAATAAAGTGAGTTTTGCAACAATCTTGCAACATGATTCCATTAAAACAAAACATTTATTTTCTACTAACCTTGCTGGGATAAATAGCACTAGGTGAGGAAGCCCAAGCACGGGCAAAGTAATCCTTAGCATTTTTCATTGTGGCCAAGGCTGTGACTAATGTAGCTCCAGCCTGGTGCCCCCATACGGTTACAGAATGAGGGTCACCCCCGAAATGTTCAATATTCAGCTGCACCCAATGCAAAGCTTCCACCAGATCTGATAAGCCATAGTTGCCAGATGTTTCGGGATACACCGATTTACTAAGAACGTCAAGCGCTAGGAAGCCTAAGACGCCTAGACAGGTCAAAAACAAACAGTCAATAATTATTATGATGCATCATATTACTTATTATAAAAAAACAGCTTGTTTTTACTCACCCATTCTAAAATTGGGTCTCACGAATACCACGTCCCTGCTTCTGGCATACCTGGCCGAAGGCCTCATTCTTCCCGGCGATCCCCCGACCAAACCTCCCTCAGCTCCTACCAGTACCACCACGGGCAAGGGGCTATCGTATCGTACGTAAGGGGTCACCACGTCTAAAGTGAGGCAATCTTCCACCCCGGTCAGGGTTCCGTTTGGTAACAACTGCATGCAGGGCGGGGTGGCATTGTGGGTCTTCAATGTCCCGTTCCAGCAGAACTTCACATCATTCAAGGGTTGTGCCGAGCGGAAACGAAGATCTCCGACGGGGGATCTTGCATAAGGAATTCCACGAAAAGCCACTGCACTGTCTTCTAGCAATCTATAAGAGTGGAGACAATTTTATTATTCAAATGTCTAGGTAAATAATAGAAAGAAGCAAACCCTTCAACATTTCCGCATCCGGTTATCGTCTCTACGTATTTACCATTCTTGATTGGGACTATATATGATGGTCGACTACTAGGCCAGGTCACGGCGATTATGATAATCAAAAGTAGAATCAGAAATATCACAAGTGCACCTGCAAAGAAATATTGAATTAGATACTCCTAGACATACAAAGCGTCTACAGTAGAACGTCCCGTAGAAAACTGTAACGCCCACAGTAGGTCAATGGTCGACTGTGGCTGGATTGCAACAATCAATCAAAGAGAAATTTCAGGATTTTTTCAGAATTCGGCCCTGTAGATGAGAAAAAAGGAGAATATTTAAAAGACTTACCTATTGGAAACTTGTGCTCAATGAACCACTTCCTCCACTGCCCCCCCTCTTCACTGGCATCACCTTGTTCGGGTTCCTTTTCAAGATCAATGGTCTTCATCTCGGCCCCATCCTTATTCTCGTCCTGGCTCTTGTCGTCCAATGTTTCCATGGACGCCAGGCCCGCTTGGGGCTCCATACCTCCTTCGGGAGCAGCCTTCTTCCGTAAGGGGAATACAGGCAAGCGAATCGGGGGGAGGAGACGACGTTTTGGAGCTTCACCTGCTTGTT